>JAZKJV010004240.1:0-720463 GCA_037367405.1 Ottelia alismoides | reverse complement strand
TCTGGCAATGGGGCTATCTTCTCCAAATTACTCCCGGCGAATGACGACTGACTTGGGCCTCCTGTAGGGCCAGAGGGGTGACTCCTTCACCCTTGAGCTTGCATGCGGGTGAGATTGATCGGAGGTGGCTGATGATGGTGGAAAGCAGCCAGTGAACATGGTCGGTCTGGATGTTCCTGGAAGTGATTGATGATGATTTCTCTTCGTTTTTCTTGGAATTTTTGAAGCTCCAGATGGAAGTTAGTATGCTCCAGATGATAGTAAACCTACAAATAAGATTTATATTGTTCGATTTGCAAAGAAATCGGCCACAAAAATTATGTTTTGCAAGTTTAAAAATATGTTTCCAGACCTAAGAACGATGTGTGGATGAGAAAAAAGGAGGATGAAACCGGGATTGATTCGATTCAGTTTGAACTGAATCTAAGATGTGGTGTCTAATGATGTTGATTAAGCTTGCTAATGACGCTCTTGACCATGCTAATTATGGCACATAGCTCGAGAAATAAAAGAAAGAAAATGGATAAATTACTTGTGATTGCAGAGTGTAGAACCTCTGCTAGTCTTCGCTCAACAGGGCAGCTTCCCGGAGCTCCACGCATGCTAGGCGGCGATGCAAGGGCAACGACGACCTTGGAACGTCTCCTCCGATCACTCTTCTTCCACACGGGCTGAGAATGACGAGTTGTCACCTCCTTCATTGGCCGGAATCAAGGGAGGAAGGAGGAAGATCGGACACTGGAACTGAGGTTCATGTTTGTTAGAGGAGAGTTAGCTAATAGCGTCAACTTCGTGGCTTTTTATAGACGAATTGCATGAGCTCCAAGGTAGATCGAATTGTGGGCCTGTGTTATGGAGGTTTGGAGGAAGACGTGGAGGGCTTGGATCGATTGAATTAGTTGTGAAGTGCGCGGGAGAAATTGGTGAAGAGGAGGCGCTGTAACAGAGATCCAATGACCTGGGTTCCTGAAGAAGAACCAGGTGCTGACACGTGTCAGCACCTGGTTGGCTAGATGAATAAATAACGTGTAAATTAAAAAATAAAAAGTAGAGAACATTATTTTAAATATGTATAAAAATGAAAAATGTAAATAATTAAATTATCTAAATTATGGTATAATTAATTTTCGTAAATAATATATATTATTCGAAATATAAATATTAAATTAATAAATAAGTATAGTTAATATGTAATGAATTTTTAATTCAATAATTATTTAATTATTTGTTAATTTTATATTTTATTAATTACTAAATAATAAATAATGTCTTTAGGAATTTTTGTGGATTTTAATAAAATAATTTAAATATATTAAAAAATACAAGTATAGGATAGACATTTAAATTGTTTCTATAAATTAGGGTTTTGGATTTTATTAAAATAATAAATAAGCTCCAAAAATTTTGAAAAACTATAATGATGACAATATCATGAAAATAATTAGAAATTATAAAATTAATAAAACTTTAAATAATGGTTTCTAAATAAAATAATAGCCCAGAAACCCCGTTGTCAATAGGTCCCAAAACTGACTTTTTACAAATGGACTCTGATTTTAATGAAACCACCTCTATTAATTAGAGAATATTATTTTATAAACTTTAAAGGCAAGTAGAATGAAATATTAGTTCGTATGAGGAAGTTATGATATTCAGAAGTTGAGATTTTGACAATTTAAAAGGTGGATTTCTTGGCATATACATGAATAATATTTTTAGCTTATTTTTATATACATTTTTAGAAATAATTAGGAAAAAGGTTTGGTGAAAAATATATACATATGAATTAATTAAAAATACATGAAGATTTTGTATTTTTTTGATAAATAATGAATAATATGTGGAGTGTTATTTAATTATTTTTTATGGTTTTCTTCTCTTATCTCCCCCTACTTGTTGTTTTATCGACCAATCCATACTGACTTGGTCTTGGGGGTTAGGTTATATATATATATATATATATATATATCTTTCAGCTATATTTATATTATCTGAGTCATATTGTACATATATACAAATCTACAATCTGCCTTCTTTTCTTTCGTTATTATTTTTTTATTTTTTATTTATTTACATGTTTTTGATGTATAAAAGTGCATTTTAATTCATGAATAGTATTGTGATAAAATGTGGAAATTAATAAGTATTTACATGTATTTGTTAAGTGTTTTAAGACAAAATGTGATAGAAAAGTTAATGAATCACGGATTCATCAACCCCCTATACTTAAACTTTGCTAGTCTCTTAGCAAACACTTATTTCAAAAGTAAGTGAAAAAGAAAGAAAGTTAGAATGAATTTATTTTCCTAAACTAATTCATGAGAATAGACAAAAGACAGAGCTCGATCGGGCCTGAAACAAGCATTTTATCGGATCCTTAACTAGGATTAGGATTTTATACTCAACAGTCCTCAAGTTCCATAAATCCTTATTCAAGATCACCTCATCAGCTAGTTCAGACTCACTTATTCATATCGCAAACTCTATCATCCTTGAAGTCAATTTGTACAATGTGTGATTTGATTTAGCTCTTCCCGCTCAAAGAAGCGAAGAAACCGTCCATCCCAGCTATACACTTCCATTGATTCCTCATCCAGCTACTCTTTCCTCGGGGAGGGAGGTATTCCCTTCTGAGGCCAGTTCCTACTATGTCCACAATCGAATGTAGAGAGAAAGTAGAAGAATGAGAAAAGAAGTGGAGTGCGACAAGTGTAGACACATCTCCTTGTGAAGCTCAACTGGTGTAGCTAAGTCTCCACTAAGATGTGCAAGTATTTTTGGTGGAAGCTTGGACCATTGTGGTCGTATTTGTATTTGGTGGCTTCTTCTTTGATTTGGCTTTGTAATTTGCTTGCACTACATTCATCTCTTTGTGCCTCGACGGATATAGAATCTTTTGTTCCGTCCCTTTTTTGAGGTCTTAGCAGAAATTGTGTCAGCAGATCCTTCCCTCATCCGAAGTGATTATCGCAACCCCAATCTCTCTCATCTTTAGATGTCAATGCTGCAAAGATAAGGATAGAAACACACTACGAAGGTGTACTGCCCTTCACAACTCCATGAAAGTCGAGCTAGGTGCAGAGTGCATGTGTCCACGATTGGTTCACTGGTGTAGAGTTGTACGAATGACACCAAATGGTCTACTTAAGCACATATGAGTTGTTTTCCCTAATATGGTCTTATGGAACCCAAAGATTTTAAGTCAAAATACCTGAAGTATCTAAATTCCAGATCCTAACTAGGCTCCTTACAACGAGAGTTAAAGGCCATGATAAAGCTCCATCCTTTAGACTAGACTCAATCCATAGTTCCAGAAAACAAACTTATTCTGAAAAATGCGAATGCAAATGCAACTATGGTTTTGTAAAGTATATTATCTGAATTTTACTCATTTTTATGGATTTTAAGGCTTTTGTAATTTTTATGTATTTTAGGACTTTGTATATTTTAGGATTTTCTGATTTTTATTAACAAGTATTTATACAAGAATTTTGCAAGATATATTTTATTTGAATTAAATATCTAATGTATTTTACATATTTTATGTACAGAGAATTTTACATGGATTAAATGATTTTTACATATATTTTAATAGATAGGATTTTAAATAAGTATTATACCGATTTTAAATACATATTTTATTTACATATTTTAATTTAAGACTTTTAAATACAGATTTTAGACATATTTTACTTATTTACAAGGATTTTATAAGTAATAGATAAATAGATAGATGGATTTTAAATTAAACCTCACCCACTTTTTATGGATTTTATAGATATAGAAAATACATAAAAGTACGAGTTATGGACAAAAGTATATATACACTATATACAAACCCCCTATACTTAGCTTGTGCTATGTCCTCATAGCGTCAAAAGAGAAAAAAAGAGGACATAACTCGTGCTAAGTAAAAAGTGGGTGAAAAAGAATAAGAGAATATAAGTCAGTCAACCTCCCTATACTTACAATCTGGTCATCGTAAGTATAACGGAAGAGAAAAAATGAGGTGACTGAGTCGAAAGAATATATAACGAAGGAACAAAAGAAATAAAGAACAGGAGATCATCGAAATCACTCGGTCCCCCTATACTTAGGATAAGGCATCCTAAGTATAGAAACGAGTGTAGCCAAAAATTGAGGATCAATGATTTGTGAAAAAGAAAAGGATATACAAAAGAAAAAGAACAAAATAAAAAAACGCTAATCAACGAACAATCGGTCTCCCCTATACTTAGGATCTAGTATCCTAAGCATAGAAGACGAGCAAAAATGGGGACGATTGTGGTCTACGAAGAATATACAAATGTTGTGGATCTCCAAAAATCGAATGGCTCAAAAGACTTTGTACATGAATGAGATAAAGTGAAAGAATGATCATGAATCCTGCACAAAATAGATCACTTCAACCAGGGTCATATTGAATCTTCTGTTTTTTATGTGCATACTGATCCTTGGCTGAACAAGTAGAGCCTCCTTTGTAAATGAACTTTGTACATGGCATAACTCTCTTTTCTGAATTATGCATCTCTGGAGTCGGACTACAGAAGGTGTCTATATGTGTAACCATCACACCATCTGACTCTCTACGCTGAATAGACTGTATGATCTGTGAAATGTAATCAACTGGCTATCATGCTATAATATGTGTACTCTCCATCTGTGGCACTGAGATGTCTGCTGCAAGTGACTGCTCATCTAAATCTGATATGAAATCTGTCTCTAAATGTGAACAATCATCTGAAGAATTAGGTACCATGTGATCTACCCTATCCTCGTGTAGGATATCGTGGGTCGAAAATAAACGCTCTCAAGATCAGGAAACCGTGTCTCATCTATGTGCTGGCTATCATCTGCAAAACTGATGTCCTCTGAAGTATATGACAATACTGATCTGGGACTGCTACATCCTCTCTCCATCTCAATGTGTATCTCTCCATTGTCTGTGCGGAATGATACTCTCCCAGCATCATAATCAAAGAGTGCTCTTGCTGTCTGCAAAAAGGGTCTCTCGAGAATGATTGGAGCAAGGTGTAACTGTGTAGGGCACGTCATGTCTAAGACAGTAAAGTCCACTAGAAAGTGCAAGCCCTGAACGATCACGATAATGTTCCTCAACACGCCTCTAAGTCTCATCACAGATCGATCTGCAAACTGAAGTATCGCTCGTGATTTGTAAAGAGGACCTAGCTTGAGCTTATCAAGCAAAGAGGATGGAAGCAAATTGATCGAGGACCATTATCTAAGAGAGTTCAATGGAATGTAGCATTTTCAATCTGACAAGTGACATAGTGAGCTCCGGAATCTTTCTTCTTCTTGGGTACCTTGTTCCGAATCGCATACGAAGTTGCCTTGGTCAATATATGCTTCTCAACTCGTGATCTCTTTTTCATACGTGTAGTGCATCTAATTCTTCAGCTGATTCTTGAGCGTAGGAAAATAATCCAAGGCATCGTGAAGTGGGATCTTCAAAAAGATGTTATCTTTTAATAGTCTTTCAGTCTCTGGAGTCACAACATTCTTTTTGGTATTTTTCTTTCCTTTTCCAAACAAAGCATCAAGAAAAGGAATAATATCGGGAATGATAAAATGAGACTTTTTAATGAAATAAGAATCATCTTCTACATCAAGAGTTTCAGAATTATGTACAAAACTCTCTAAAACAGGGGAAGAAACATTTTTATCGAGAGTATCTACATGGTCTGGCGTGATATCATCGTTTGACTCACCGGTGTCCATGTCAATAGATTCAACATCACTCCCTTCTCTCTGATCTTCATGGTGGTCCTTATCCTTGTGAAAGTTCTCCTCCTCAACATCAGAATATGGCTTCTCATGGATTTGCTCTCTCTCCTCATCAAGTGCCCTCTCCTCTACTCCATCAGGTGCTCGTGATGATCTACCGCTCCTGAGACGAATGAAGTTAGATAAAAATTCAGGAAAAGAGATCATACCTGTAGTGGTGTCTGCCTAATCTGGATGCCTCCTCTTCTTATTCTGATTCATCTGAGGCTGGGCTGGGAGAGTGGTCTTTGGTGCGGTTAACTCATCCAGACGACGGTTAACCTGCTCCATATCTGTCTTGTGTGAGCATACTCAACATATCCATGATTTGGTTTAGAGCCTAGGTCTGTGAAGACATCTCAAGTTCGGTGTGGTGACCTTGGCTTTCTACTTTCTCCTACCTTGGCATGTACTGTTGTGAGGTGTAAGGCTGGGAGGATCTCTGCGGTGTAAAGAAAGATTGATGTTGCTGCTGTTGATAATGATATGGCTGTGAATGGTTAGAAGGATATTGATATGAATGTGGTCTCTGATATGCATGCTAGTGAGACTGCTGTTGCGTTAATTGCTGTCGGTGATGTAAGTGTGGACGTCCATGCTGCGGGTGATTGTACTGCTGCTGCTGATGATGAGGTACACTCGGTTGCTGAGTCAGAGTATACCAAATCCCGTTGATCTCATGAGTGGATTGAGGCTCAACATCCATATCCGCAACACTGGTGATCTGATCGGGATTGGTATGAGATTGATCCTCATGCCAATCAATCTGCGGAGTCTCAGGCTCGCTCTGAACAAAATGTATCTATCGGGTGGGTGGAGCAGGTAAAGTCCTCCGTGCCGGTTTTGTAGTCAAAGAAAATTGGGTCTGCTGGTACTGAAGTTGAAGCTCTGAAACCTTCTTCGTGAGATCACTCAGTTGCTGAGGCAGAGATGAGAGTTATTCCAACTCTCGCAGCGGTTGTATGTCCTGAACTTGTTTCTGAATCACATCCACCAATGTTAATTTCTCTCTAATGAAGCCCATGTTGGTGTTAGATTCAGACTCTGAAATATTAGCCACCTTATGATGCTCTCGGTGATTTGGTGGCTGAGGGGCTTTCTGGAATGCCCGAGTAGAGTAGACGACTCTCGAGTTCTCCGCCATCCCTTCGAAGATGGACCAGACTGTCTCGGCATCCTTATTCAAATAACTGCCGCCACATGCGGCACTCACCAGCCCCTGAATGTCCAGTTGGAGTCCTCCAAAATAGTTCTGCACAAGCACCTTCATTGGTATCTCATGATACGAGCATCTCTCCGTAAGATCTTTGAATCTATCCCATGCCTCATGGAAAGATTCATTCGGAAGCTGCGTGAAGTTGGAGATCTGACTCCTCATCATGTTCATCCTTCCTAGAGGAAAATACTTACGCAGGAATGTGGACTTTAAATCATCCCATGTAGAAACTTCCCTTCCTAGATGACTTAACCAATAAAGTGCCTTATCTGCTAAAGCGAAGGGAAAGGCTTTGAGGCGCACAACCTCCTGCGTAACTCCTGGATAGCTTGCCGTACCACAAATCATCTCGAATTGATGCATAAAGGTAAACGACTCCTCTGTAGCATTTCCGTAGAACTTGGGAAGCAATGAGATGAAGGACGGTCTCAGTTCGTATGGCCCTTGATTCGGCGGTAGTCGAATCCAATGATGTAGTGTTCTCGTAATCGGGTCATACTCATCTCGTAAAGTGGCAGGAACCACTGCAGGAGGTAAATGGTTCCCGACTCCTGCTCTCAGTGCAGCTAACTCAGCTCGCAACTCATTCTGAGTTCTAAATTATTCTCGAATATGCAAGTTCATCTGTTGTAAAGTATCGCAAATTCCTGTTGTTATATCTGCGGCTGGATCTGATCTTCCTTCGGTGTGTTGATCCTCACCTGACCTCTCCTTTGCTGGTCCTTTGCCACGAGCCATATGTCTCAGATCTGTTGGGAAAGAAAATTTTCGTAAGAACTCAGCGAAAAATCAGATGGAGATATTGATGATGTATTGAGGCAAGGGTCTGCCTCAATAGACTGGTCGGGAGGCGAGGGAGTCTGGGTCTGACTCTCCTCGAGATCAGATGGGACCAACTCGGGAAGAGGGTCATCTCGAGCTTGTGAAGATGTATGATGAACGGTGGATGGTCGAGGGCTCACGGAGTCTGAGCAGAAAAGCTGTCGAGTCATCATCTTTGATGTCAAGAGATTGATCGGGAGAGCACGATTTACGATTCATGAAAGATGGGAAAATGCGTAGAAGTCACGGTAACTCATGCCCCGCAGGCAAACACAAGCAAACCCCGTTTTCACCAACACAAACCGATGATGACCGTAAGATTTCGGTCTTTTATCTTGTCGATTTTAGGATTGTATTAGCAAACAAAGTATAATCTCGGTTAAAGTGAGCTGATAGGTGCCCGATGTTTCCCCGAAATACTGTCTCGAGTCTTTATAGAGAACCACTTGCTCACAACTAGTATGGGGGTAAGTACGGACAGTTTTCGGCTACCCGTGTTACTTGAGGACGGATCCTTACGCAGTGTCCTCTAAACCCCCCACTCTACTAAGTAAACTCGGACCATTTCAGGCTACCCGAGTGTACCCACTGAAAAGCGGTGATTAGGTGTATAGACTAAGTAGTATCTCAAAAGAAATATAGGTTTTGGGTTCTATCCTTAAGGGTCATCTCTCACTCGTGCACTTTGAGAAGAATCTGTGCGGGGATTACTCTCCCAAGTCAATTGAACCTTACGTTTGTTTTAGATCAGATACTTCACCAGTCCTGATTTTATTTTTGGGGTTTTATATTTTTTTGAGTTTTTAGACAATCATCTACCGAGTGTCTTTATTATCTTTTATAAGTCCTATAATCATGCAGCTAGGTTGCGAGTCCTAAGAATAAATACGAGAGCGCAATAAGATAGGAAAAAGAAAACTCCTAAGCAAGCACCTAGCCTTGTCAAAACCCGTAGACAACCTACGATGCGAGAAAAACTGTAATGGGTGCCCTGATCCACTAAATGCATGACACTCAGTGAATCAGACCCCGAGAAAAATGGGAGGGAAAGTACAAGTCGGGATGCCCTTAGGAGGGCCCTTTCTAAAAAACAAAAACACGGGCAAGTGCCCTTTTTTACAAGAATATAGGAAAAAAATTACAACTCAAACCCTAATTAACCCTGCCCTCAGCAACCGAGAGTCTCGGTCTCTGCACTTTCAACTGTTTGTGGCTTCCGAGAAAGCCGGCTGAACCTGCAGGCTCTGCAAGGATTAGGTAAGAAACCAAAAATACACAAAAAAGCCATAAACAAAAAAATTTAAAAGACACACGAAAAATTGTAAAAAATGAGGAAAAGCCGTAAATCAAAAAACGAAAGAAAATTTGTAAAATCAAGAATAATAGATAAAAATCGGTTCAAAAACTGCTGTAAAAACAACGCTTCCCCGGCAACGGCGCCATTTTGATAAAACGCGGTCCCGACCTTGAAGTTTTTGAGAGGTTATCGGTTGTAGAGAGAGAGAGAGAGAGGGAAACGCGTTTTAATCAAACAAAATTCAAAAAGCTATAAAAATATAGAATTTTGAAAATAATAAAGAATAGATAAAATGAATATTTTATTCGGGGATCTTATAAAATATGGGTCCAAAACCTAACTTTCACTCCTTAACTCCATAAAATATGAAGCTGCCTTCATTAAATAACTTATTAAAAGTTATATACAATTAAAGATGATTTTGTTACATTTTGAGTTTCTATTTGAGAGATATGGTTGGGAATTTGGGATTTTGGAATCTTATTCGGAGTATAAAAAGTACATTGTGCATTATTTTGTATGGAATAAATATTATACTTTTCTATATATTATTATCTACAACTTTCATGTATAAAGTTTCTTTATTTGAGGTATAAAAAGAAGAAAATAAAATAGGTCCCAAAAATGAATAATAATGAATTAATAAATGGGATATTTGTTGTATTATAAGCCCTTATCTCCCCTACTTTATTCCTTGCCAACCCAGTCATTAAGATGTATAAGTCTCGGGGTTTAGGGTCATAAAATACCTTTGGTATTTTATTCTTTTTATTTTATTTTCTTTTCTTTATTATATTATTTTGGCATAAAAAATATTATTTTATATTGTATTTATACAACAATGAATGAATATTAATTTATGCAAATTAGGGCTATTTACATGCATTAGCTAGGGATTTTAAGGCCAAAATAATAGAATAAAGGTGATGAAATGGAGATTCATCAGTAACTTATGTGTTCTGAAATAATTTCATGATAGAAAAATAACCAAAAAAACGTTTTGTTATAAATCCGAGTTCACATTCAAAAATCACAACATTGCGGGAACTTTCCGATTTTAAAACGATGCCCATTCGATGCCAATCATTGGCAAAAATTTTGGAGACATGTTCAGACATTCTAACCACTTTTAGTTATTTAAAAAATTTGTTCAAACATGTAATATGCTGTAGCTTTTTCATATGAGCAAAACACTATACGAAAAAAGAATCTACGAAAAAACAACATGTCCACGTGCATCCAGTATGCAAAACCTTGTTCCCCTTGGATGTGGTACACATCCTAGACTTTTGAAAAGGATCTTATACCTTTTTAAGTGATTATATTTATTAAAATTAACTTGCACATAACGGAAGCATGGAGATCACATCATATGTGATCAAGGTCGACTAGTCGTACTAGTCAAAGGGGGAAGCATAATTTAATTATTTTTCGATGGAACCACATAGATTGGGAACCATTCCCAATCCATTCCATCAATATCACACAAGGTTTTAGGCTTACCTCTTGAAGCATGATCGCGATCTTTGTGTCTGTAAACAAAGATACCTCTTGTCTCAAGTCTGATCTGACGTAGACAATGCCTGCAGGCACGTGGATGCGACATGTGCTCTACGCAATCCTTGGTGACGATTAAAGCCAAGAATCTCCTGATGCCATCATACAAAATCTATAATCGTCCTCATGAGCATGAGGCATCGAAGAAGACTTGGATCCATGAGGAGTTAAATCGGCAATACAATGGTAGCGCGATGATGGCGATTCTCTCCACAAACCATAGAGTGGACAGCCACTTGGTGTTGAGAAGGAGAGACTATGGACATGTATGAGAGAAAGAGATTTTATTTCTTTGACTTATGCGTTGAATTGTGTAGAGAAGAGCTTAGAGTTGGCCCTTCTCTTATATAAAATTGGATGGATAGGATACACTCCTAATTGAAATTAATAGTCTAGATTTTGTTTCAATAATTTGCAACAATAATTAATTATTTTAAAATAAATAGATGTATTGAATACATTATACAATAAATTTAATTCTAATTGAATCAGTTTAATATGAAATAATAAAAAAGGACGAGAGTATCCTTTCCAATTAGGGTGAACGATCACTACGGAGACTCCCTCTATATGGACATCCATTCCTATTTGGAAAGGAGATCATCCTCTTTCGTAATTGATGAGATTCTCAAATATCATCACATTTTTCACATGTTGCAACTAATTTTGTTGCTTGTAATAATTATGAATCATATTCATCCATCCAATATTAAATATAAATCATATTTACATTAAATTGTACAATGTGAATCCAATTCAAAAAAACTTATAAATTGTGAATCCTATTTACAATTAATTTCCTCTCTATAATATTATGGATCACATCCATAATATCCATGATTATTGCGGACAGTGCTATCCACATTAATCATATCTATGATAAATAAATCCAATTTAGTCATCCAGGATATCTCTCTACATTTATCAAAATAATGTGATTCATATCCACATTAGCAATGATAATTAAATCCAATTTAATTACAAAACTTCCAATGCTCATATATTATCAACAATTGAATTATTCTTTAACTCTTTTAAGAGCAATGTGCCTTCTTCACTGATACTTGGAGATAAGACAAGACGACTGTATATTCCATGTATACTGACTTTGATAGTGAGATCTAATCTTATATCCTGATTTACAAGACCTCTCAGAGATGTCCGATCAAGTCAGATAGAATATCTATTTTCATTGCATTTGAATCATATTCAGATCAATGACCAACATTTGGAGTAAGAATGGATAACAAGTCTATTGAGTGGAGTCACTAAAATCCAAGCCTATTTCATCACTCCCTCAGAATGGAAGTGTCATGGTTATATAATCGATTAAGATCGCATCACCGTCGAGTATTCCTAATATTCATACATCTTGTATATTAGAAGACCTACAATAAACCAAAAGTTCTGATCTTATTTGAATGGTCTCCTCTAGGATTTTATCAGTAAGTTTCTCATTCGATCATTGGGAGAATCTAGCGATCATATGCTTTCCAAAATCTTATATCGTACTGATGAATCTATTCATTTTATTGTACACTTCTCATTCGATCATTGGGAGCAGCTATTGATCATCTGCTTTCTAAAATCAATGATTCATCACTTCAAAAAATGAAAATAGAGCTATGTTCCCAAGTAATTAATTGCATTTAATTATCTATTTTGCATTATTATCATTCATGCATGTGTAAATAATATTCATATATTAGCATTCATAATTTCATAAATAAGAAGCCAATATTTGTATGTATATTATCACCATTATATTAATACAAATTCTACAATTTTTAATTATTTTTCACTAACTCCAAATAAAGTAAAATCAACTCCATTATATACATATTATTTTCCATAATAAATGAAAAATACTATTAGACGAAAAATACTATCCTTGATACATGTATAGTTGAGAAATAAACCAAAACATTAGCTTTGAGACGAAAAGCTACAAAGTTCAATATCTGTCACATATAGTCTCTTATGTACCCCTACTCACTTTTGAATTAATGTAAATTCAATCATCTATAAAACAAGACCATATTCAAAAGAATCAAAGTTCATATGTGAAACTAGGATTTTGAGACCTCATTGTATATTATACATATTGACTGATTTTTGCCTTATTATTTTATGTACATTTTTTATTTTTTAATTTTTCATTTATTTTCCTTTATTTATATTTTTAATAACGTGTGCAAAAATATAAAGAAGTTGAACCAAAAATCAAAGAAAATGAACCACTCTGAGTCTGTATATCAGTCCCTTGTATTTTATTTATTTATTTTCTCAATAATAAAAACCACTAAAAAATTAGATTAATGTGTAAACAGTTATTTTTTATTTTATTTGATTTTATTTTATTTAAAAATCACAAAAAAATACAAAACCTAAAAATAAAATTTTTTGAGTACATAGAAGACCATAAAAATATGTTTTATACATATGATTTCTTTTGGTTCGGGTTTCTTCACAAAAGTTGTAGATCTCGTTGAGAAGAACAAATATCATGAAGACATCTTATTATTTGAGGCCTTTTATTCACTTATTTTAATTTTCATTTGATTTTTAATTTTAGCTTTTCAGGGAGTGACACATGGGGGCTCTTCGATCTACCATGTGTCACCCCTCCTCTTCATCCACCCTCAATATGGGTAGTTGGATGAAGAATCGTTCATCCAATAGGCTAAATCTTATTCCTTATTTTTATATTATTACTTAATTTTACTATTAAATTTATTTTCTTTTTTACCCTTACCATGTGTCATCTTCTCAGGTGATCAAAGAAAAAGAAAAAGACATATTGGTCCGCCCCCCTATACTTAGACTGTAAATAGTCTAAGTATAGAATAAGAGCAAAAAAATGAAGCGGTCGGGATATGTGAATGAGGAGAGTATATATAGATGGGCGTCGGTTCCCCCTATACTTAGGCTCTGGTCAGCCTGAGTATAGGAGAAGCGTGGAAATGAGGCGATCGTGAGAAGGAGTGTGATGAGGGAAATGGTATATACAGATGGCATCAATCCCCCCTATACTTAGCCCTTGGCCTAAGAAGAGGAAGAAGATATACAAGGATACTGATAGGAGTGGGAATGATATGATGAATCTTCAATGTGCTCGCTCTGCGTGAAGTAGATGGCCTCAACTTGAACTATCAGCCCTTTGGATTATTCTATATACAGCTTCAACAATTGCCCATTTAGAGAGAAAGGTTGTGCATCATCTTTGAGTTTGGGAATATCCACACTTCCACTGGTATGCACATCGATGACAATGTAGGGACCCGTCCATTTTGATTTGATTTTCCTGTGAAAAATCTTAAACCGAGCATTAAACAACCACACTTTCTGCCCAGGGGCAAAGGTTTTATGTCTAATGTGTCTATCATGCCATCTCTTGACCATGCCCTTATAGATCACACTGTTGTCATATGCCCGGTTTCAGATTTCAATTAGCTCATTCAGATTTAAGTATCGGTATTATTTCCCAAGGTGACAACTCCAATTTAGCTTTTTGATCGCCCATTCTGATTTGTAAATTAGCTCTACGGGGTAAATGGGATGGCTTGCCATTTATCATCCTAAAAGGTGAAGTACCGAGTGGAGTCTTGTAGTTTATCCTATAGACCCACAGAACCTGGTCAAATAGGTTTGACCAGTTCTTCCTATCTGGGCGAACCAACTTTTGAAGAATACCCTTCATCTCTCTATTAGAAACCTCTGCCATGCCATTAGATTGTGGGTGATATGGGTTGGTTATTCTATGCTCAAATTTGTATTCCTTAGCCAAAGATCTCATTTCCTTATTCACAAAGTGGCTACCCCCATCCGAAATCAAGACTTTTGGTACCCCGAACCTTGCATTGATATTATCCTTGATAAACTTACAAACGATTTTGTTATTTGCGGTTCGGATTGGAATATCGTCTAATCAACCGCCAACAAGATGTACTCAAATCCATTGCTATTGGAAAAAGGACCCATAAAATCAATCCCCCATGCATCGAAAACATCACAAAAAATCATTGGTTGCATGGGCATTTCATCTCTATAACCAATAGTCCCTCCCCGCCTTTGACAAATCGGGCATGATCGTACAAAATCATTAGTATCTTGAAATAAGGTATGCCCGTAAAATTCACATTGGAGTACCTTGTGCGTGGTTCTCTTTCTTGAATGGTGTCCTCCAGCCTCGAGAGAATGACAATGTGTGAGGATACTCTGGTATTTCTCCTGAGGAATACATCTTCGCCATATGCAATCCGGTCCTTCATAGAAAAGGAAAGGATCGTCCCAATGGCATTTTCCCGAATTTCAATTTAATCGATCAATAATTCTCTTGGTCCAACCAAAGGGAACCTTCTGAGAGACAAGATAGTTCACTATGTTGGAATACCATGGGACTGAATCAGTAACGCAAACTGACTCATTTGGAAAAGTCTTCTTAATTGGTCCACTGTCAGGATAATCGTTTTGCTCAATTCGGGAAAGGTGATCAACAACAACATTCTTTATTCCATGTTTATCATTGATCTTAAAATTAAATTCCTGTATTAATAAGTTCCATCTCAAAAACTATGCTTCGGCATCCTTCTAATCCATTAAATATCTAATTACCGTATGATCAGTGAAAATCGTCACCTTGGAGCCCAATATGTATGATCTGAATTTTTCAAGGCCCAAACTACCGCAAGCATTTCCTTTTCACTTAACGTTTAATTTCTCTGTGCAAGATCCAACACTTTACTCGCTTAATAAATCACATAAGGAATTTCATCTCATCTTTGTCCAAACATAGCTCCGACAGCAAAATCCGATGCATCAGTCATGATCTCAAAGGGAAGAGACAAGTCAGGAGCTTGTAATATCGGTGATCCACATATTTTCTTTTTAGGAGCTTGAAGGCTTCTAGACACTTGTGATTTACAATAAACTTGGTTTATTTTCCTAAGAGTTCAGTCTGTGTGCGGGCGATCTTTGAAAAATCAGGGATAAACCTTCTATAAAATCCAACATGCCCTAAGAAAGACCTCACTGACTTGACGTAGGTTGGTGACTCAAATTTCTTGATCACATCCAATTTGGAAGGGTTGACCTCCATTCTTTTTTTGGAGATGACGTGCCCCAACACAATACCCTCTATCACCATAAAGTGACATTTCTCCCAGGAGAGTACCAAATTAACCTCCCTGTATCTCTGGAGGACTCGATCCAAGTGCGCTAAACATGTATCAAATAAATTACCATGGATAGAGAAGTCATCCATGAAGACTTCCAGGAAATCACCAACCATTTCAGCAAATACGGCAATCATGCACCGCTGAAATGTTCCTGGGGCATTACAAATCACGAATGACATGCGCTTGAATGCGAAAGTGTCGAAAGGAAATGTAAATGTGGTCTTTTCCAGATCCTCGGGAGCGATGGCTACTTGATTGTAGCTGGAGTACCCATCAAGAAAATAGAAGAATGCTTTCCCAGTAAGTCTCTCCATGATTTGATCAATAAATGGAAGTGGAAAGTAATCTTTCTTGGTCGCATCATTTAGGCACCTATAATTGATACAGATGTGCTACGATGTGGGTACTCGGGTCGCGATTTCTACCCCCTCCTTGTTGGCGACGATCTGGAATCCCGACCTTTTTGGGATAACATGAAGGGGGGCCACCCACTTGGAGTCAGAAATGGGGTATATAAACCCTGCTTTACACCATTTCTCTATCTCTTTCTTAACTACTTCCCGAAGATTGAGATTCAATATTCTCTGGAATTCACGAGAAGGCCTTGCGTTATCCTCAACATAAATTTGGTGGGAGTAGAGAGCGGGATTGATTCCTACGAGATCCGACACAGTCCAACCGATGGATTTTCGATTTCACTCAAGGACTTCGAGTAATCTAGATTCCTGATCTATGGTCAATGATGAGATAATGATCACATGAAATTTATTTTTGGGTTTAGTAAGCAATGCATACTTGAGTGTGGGAGGTAGCGGTTTCAGCTTTGGTAAATCTGAATCATCAATTAGATCTGGCTGAATGACTTTTCAATCTGGCTCTGTGTTAGTTGGCAGTGAATCACTCTGTGATGTGCTAGCTACCAATTCCAAAGAAAGGTGAGTCAGATTGTAAAAGTAGTGCGGTAATTCGGCCAAAACTGCATCCAACTCGTCATCGATATTTCTTGACTGTCCAGAAGAAGATGGCACTAACAAATCCGAAAGGAATTCTCTATCATCAAGGTAATAGGTATCTAGGTGTTTAGATAGGTTTGGCAACATCTCACAAACTGCATTGTGCACTGTTTCTTCTTCTGATGAGGTGCTTTCACTCTGAATTTCCGGAAGTTGATCCCATGGCCAAGTAGTGTTGATGAGATTGCATTATGATGTTTCTGAGTATCCAGTGGTAGATTCGGAGTCTGGTCTTTGCCTCTTTGTTTGATTCATCTCCAAGTCCAACTCTCCGCCTGGAGAGCGGAATTTCATCATTCATGTACCATAATCGAATAATGCTTTAGCGGTCCGCAAGAATGGTCTTCCAAGAATGATTTGGGATTCCTTCCAATGGTTCGGGATCTCCATATCAAGGACAGTGAAGTCCACTTTGGATTCTAGACCCTCGATCAAGATGATTACATTTTTTACTTCGCCCTTATGTCTCTTAATGGATTTATCAGCAAATTGGAGCATAGATAATGCTTTCTTGAGAGGACCTAACTCCAATCTATAATATAAGGCTAGGGGGAGAAGATTGATCGAAAAACTATTATCGAGTAGTGTGCGTGCGAAAGCAATGCCGCCAATGCGACTCTCCACATAATGAGCACCCAGATCCCTTTTCTTTCTTGGTAAATGCTGATTTCTGACACATTTGGTAGTTGTAATGATTAAGATATGAGTCTCCACAAACTGACTTGGTTTCTTTGTACGAGTCCTGATGGGTGTGTATTTTACTTTTAAGTACTTCTGAAATGCTGCATTATTGGCCACATATTGATCAAAGTGTACTTTGACTGTGATACTTTCTTGGAAGAATCGTTCCATTTTCTGGGTCATCTTGAATGTTTTTCTTTGGTTTTCCTTTCTTAAGAGCATGGGTGAAAGGAATGGAAGTATTTGAGACAAGAGATAGAGAACTAGTGTCATAAATATGAGCATCTTTATTAGAAATGGAGTTCTTATTACAATCATTGGTTTTCTGATAATAATCAAAATCAGGTTGCTGAAAAGGTGACAAAGGTATTTCTGCAATAACTAGAGGTGCAAGGTCCTCTATAGACTCCATAGATGCTTTTTGTTTCTCGCGTGTTGGGATCTTCACTGGTGCATAATTCATGTGTCCTTCTTCTTCATTCTCGGAAGAATCCTCCGGTTGATCTTCTGAGTCTTCATGATCCAATTCCCGTGCCCGATCAGGTACGTCCATGGTCGTTCCGCTCCTATGTGATAGCATTGATTTTGTCAAACAAAAGGATCTCATGTTCAGATGTGGAAAAATCTGAATAGTAAACCTGCCCAATGTGTTGGGAAGATTGAGATTTGTTCAAGCTATTAGGGTTAACTTGACTTGGGCAGGAATGTTTGTAGCAGGGGCCGTCTGTTCATCTCTCCAAAGGGATAGGCTATTAACATCAACCCGTAGATCGTGTAGTTCATTCAGGAAGTTGCGAATCTCCTTGAGCATCTGTGTCTGGATATCTACGGGTTTTTCTTGAGAGTTGGATGGTTGAGATGGTTGTTTTGAACTTTGACTTGGTGGGGCTTGATATTATTGATGGTATTGGTGAGGCTGGTTCTCGCAGTTGTATGGCTGCTGCTGCCACTTCGGATGCTGGAATGATGCAGTGTTCTGAGTATGTTGTAGAGCTACTGGGAATGTGGTATTATAGAAAGTGGGCGGATGTTGGTAAGGCTGACGGTCCTCCATATTACCCTATCAGGTAGTGTATTGAGTGTACCAAATTCTGTTTACTTCGAACATCGGAGGCGGGGCTTCTTCAACAACCTCGGCTGGTGAAAGTGACTGTTGGGAAGGTTGGGCATAGGATTGGTCTTGAACCCATGATTGTTGTTGTCCTTATCCTGGCTGCTCCTGGACATGATATATACCATAGATCGGGACTGTAGGTGCAGTGGGTATCCCTATCTTGGATACCTTCTCAGTCAGCTCTTCCATTTGCTTTGGAAACTGGAAGATCTCGTTGTCAATGTCATTCATCCTCTTATGAATTTGATCCACAACCGTCTATTTATCAGCGATGATGTTCATGTTCGGAATCAAATCCTCTTCTATTTCTGCAACAGTTTGCTTTCCTCCTTTGGCTTGAAATGTATTCAGGGAATCGGTGAATGCTCTACTCCAATCTACGAGCGGCTTGTCTCAGCCATTTTCTCTAGTACTTTCCAGATGGTTTCAGCCACTCGTGATGTGTAGTTGCCACCGCATGCAGTGCTCACCAACCCTTGAGTCTCGTAGATGCGTCCAGAGTAGAGTAACTGAACTAAGATGTTGTTATCCATGTCATGGCATGGGCATTTCTGCAGTAAATCTTTAAATCTATCCCAAGCATAACAGAGTGGTTCATTAGGCATCTGAGAGAAACTGGTGATTTGTGTCCTCCTCTGGTTGGTCCGACTCAAAGGGTATATTTTTTTTAAGAATAGGTTTTTGAACCTATCATAGGTGGTCACCATCTCTCCTAAATTCTTCACCCAGTAATCTGCCTTCCATTTTAAGGAGAAAGGAGAGCAGCGAGACGGATGTAGTCCTGGCTAACTTGTGGGTGCCTCATATTAGAACATATCAGCTCCAAGTCACGCAAAAATTCATATGGTTCTTCACTGGCATTAACATGGAATTGTGATAATTGACTCAAAAAGTGTGGTTTCAGTTCATAGTTGATTTCTGGCTGAGGAGGCTACAAATAATTTCTCACTCTGTACTGCCCAGGATTGTATGCTGCTTCCATTGGTGGTTCTCCTTCAGCATTCAACTGCTCTAGTTGTTCCCTCAGTAAAAGTTGTTGTTGCTCAGATGCAACTAATCTTATAAAAATAATCTGCATTGGATCTTCATTGGGTTCATCTTCATGGTCTTTCTTGGAAGACATATTGGGAGGTATCTTCTTCAAGTTCTTATTCTCTTCACCTTCAGAATGTGAGAAATGAGAGTCAACAGACTGGAAAGAATCAGAATCAGAATTATGGAGGTGAGAGTCTTCCTCGATGTGATCATGAGATAAAGAAAGAGCATGGGTTTGACCTCCTTCCAGGAAGATGAAAGAGTCATATGAGGAGGATTCACGGGAGAGATGTCCCTGAATCCAAGGGGAAACTGAGTAAGAGTGTCTCCGAATTATTGAGATTGGAAAGTTTGTGGCGCTCAAAGAAGGGTTCGTGGAGTCCGAACGAAAATTACTACAATCTTCCATTCGCAATTTCAAAAGATCAATAAGAGATTTACGATTCATGATCTTAGACACAAGTTTATGATATTCAATGATTTTCTAGTTTCTACGCATAAATTAAACACAACACAAAACTTTTGTTTCACACACTTACTCAGTGAAGGTTGTGAGGATTCGACCAGTTATCTTGTCAGTTTTAATTGGTGAGAATTCAAATCTTGCAAACCATATAAATAAGTTGTTAGGTGTCTATATTTCCCTATCAACTGTCTCGAATTCTTATGACTAGTTTTACCTACTTTTAGCCAGTATGGGAGTAAGTACGGACCGTAGAACGGCTACCCGTTACTTGAGGACGGAGCATTACGCAGTGTCCTCTAAACCACCCATTCTGCTAAGGAAATCCGGATCGTTTACTGGCTACCCGTTAGATCCTCACTGAGAAGTAGCTAATCATTTCTGATAGAATCAATAGTCAATATGAAAATCCCAGCTTGGCTCTATCCTAGTGTGTATCTCTCTCCTCACTGCAAGATAAAAGCATACAATGTCAGGGTTGCTCTCACGCAAGAATTCTTGATTTTATGGGTTATTTAAGATCGGCTATATTTAGTAGTCCCACTTTTAGTTAGGTGATCACTGAAGAATTAAGTGAGCACATATATACATCTACAGTCCAGTCCCAATTTCCAATAAAATTATGTGACAAAACAAGAGGGAGAAGTTTGGGAAAAGCTGATGCACGCGAATAACTATGATGTATTCTCAGTTAGAAGACTTACAGTGAATCCTCGCAATCTCCATGTGGGATGCAATACAAGAATTGGAATGCAAGCCAATGAAAAACCACACTTAGCAGAAATTTCTATTAGCGAGAAAGAATTGAGTTGAATTTGGCTAAATTAAACGATCTAAAATGCGTCTTAATTAAAATGAAGTGTGGGCTTAGATCCTGAGCACACTCACAAAAATAAAATGCTTTAAGAGACGTAAGTGCAGGTCTATTCTAAGCACCACTCAAGTCGGGCCCCACCCTCGCCAGAGAGTGAAACAAACTATGAAACACCACATAAAAAGTTCAAGGTCCTTTTATACATGCGAGAGTCTAAACGAACACCGCTTTAAATGAGCAATTAATTAAAGAAATTAAAATTGCAGAAAAAAATCCTAGACTCTACGCTCTCTCAAGACTCGACTCGATCTTAATTTAATTGCGGTTTTTTCGGAAGTCGGTGTAGATACTTCAGTTTTGAAAAACCGCTCCATGTAAGCTCGGTACCTCGCAAGAAAAATACGAGAGATGGTGTAAGAGAGTGACTCAAAAATAAAAAAAAATAAATGCTGGAAATAAATGGAGGAAAAAATTGGAATTTACAGTGAAAAATTTGGGGGTAAGACTTCCCGAATGCGGAAAACTGAACAAAAAAAATTTAAGACAAAAACTAAGTTGTTTGCCTCCTCGGCAATAACGCCATTTGACGGTTCTGAAATTGCACTAGTTAAAATGTATCGCGATGGATTATCGTTTGCTTAAAAATATGTTGTTTCGTTGTAGGCGGCCAATTGGAATTCGTCAAGAGATAACCACACGAAATTTTCATCAATTTATAGTCGCGTGGTTTTATTTTTATTTTACTTGAGCAAGTCCCAAGGTAAAACACAAGGAGGCAAAGGAACAACCTAGAATTTTGTCTCTCAATGTTCGTACGTGGTTTTCGAGATGATCTTTTTTTTCTAATTTTCAATGCAATTAAGGATGTAAAATGCAACTTTGGCCTATTTTAGGGACTAAAAAGTAACTGTCAATCAAACAATGTTCGAAAAATATAAAACTTGGCCAAGATGATAATTATGATGAAATGAATGCACTATAATATTTTTTGAATTTTTGTATGCAAGACGATTTTTTTATGATTTTTCTAATGCAAATATAGTGAATTTCAATATTTAATTATAATAAATATTAAACCTATTTATTTTCAAAGGATAAAATTATCCAAGATCTATCACAAGGTGATTGATCTAAAAAAATCCTAACTTAAAAA
This sequence comes from Ottelia alismoides, assembly GCA_037367405.1. Taxonomy (NCBI): domain Eukaryota; kingdom Viridiplantae; phylum Streptophyta; class Magnoliopsida; order Alismatales; family Hydrocharitaceae; genus Ottelia; species Ottelia alismoides. The sequence goes on along the minus strand of JAZKJV010004240.1, from coordinate 698,337 downwards.
TGTGAGATTTAATACTTATTAAAAATCAAATATTGAATTATGCAAAATGATTTTTACAAGGCAAACTATGCATGCAAATGCATTTCTTTTTGGGCACAATGTTAAACACAATTAATTCTACAATGCGTAAATTTCGACAATTTTTAGAGCAATAGTTAATCAATTATGAACTTCAAAGCTCAAAATGAGCAAAATATGCAATTTTCCACAAAATAATTAATTACTAATTAACCATCGATCACAAAAATGTCCACAATATGTCATGATGTAGAGAATTAAGTGAGGAACACAATGCTATTTTTGGATAATAAAAATATGCAATGTACCTATCCAAAACAAAGGGGAAAGACATGGGTATAAATGAAATTACAATAAATAAATTGAAATAAAATATGCAGAGGACGGACTATTTTGTAATTACCAGAAGTCTTGGGGAGATCTTCTGCAAAATTTCCAAGGGGGATGTGCTTGGATTGGGTGGACTGATATGCAAATTGAGAGAGTGTCGAGGGCTTCGCTGCAAATTTCCTGTGAAGCATGTGACCCCCAAGTGCAGTAACAGGCTTGGTTGGAGGTCCGGCTCGGGCCTCCATATGACGTGTTCGCGTGCTTTGGAGTGGCCCGAGGCAGGAGGTCTGGAAGATAGGTTCGGAGCAGATAAGGTCCGTTGATGAAGATAAATCCGACGCTTGAGGTGGAGCGCTTTGGACGATCGGATCTTCTTAACGTATATCAGACGGCTGGGATTGACCGACACATGGCCGGTGGGCGTCGGAGACGTATCGCGGTGGAGAGGGGTCGGAGCTTGGTCTACACAGGCATGGTTGATGATGTGTTCACTGCTGGCTGGTCCTGAGCGTTGATTCGGTGGAGGAGGAAGTCGTATGGCAAGGTGGTGTCTGCTAGTTGCCAGCGTCGAGTTGAAGACTGTGTTTGGCGATGGTCGCGGGGAGTTGGGGAAGAAGGAGCTCGACCGTGAGACGATGGCGTGCGTTCGTTGTTTGAAGATGACTGGAGAGGGGTTGGATAATGGCAAGTAGCGAAGTAAATGGAGACGATTCTCGGGGATGGGAAGTGAAGCGGAGGAGCGGGGAGATACCTGGGAAAAGGGGGGCTCGACGGCATTGCCAGAGCGAAGCAGTGGCTTGGAGGCGTAGCTGCAACAAGGAAAATAGTCCTCGGATCACGCCATGAAGGAGGCTCGGTCTGTCATTACCGGAGGGGGTGTCGTTGGGGTGAACGACGGATTACGATCAATGGAGGTGCCGACGAGGTTTTATAGGGCAGGGGGTTGGCCGGAGAAGGAAGGTCGAAATCCTAGGGATTCGATGGATATGCGATCGAGGGTGATTCGAGAAGGTGGAGTTGACGAGATTCGTGGGAGCAGATTTGATGCGGAGAAGTGATAGGAGATCGGCGGGATTCGATGGCGGCGGAGGATCGCCGATGATTGTAGGGGCGACACAAAATAGGAAAGGTGGGAGGTTGACGAAGGGGCAGGGGGACCGTCCGATCGGCCATGATCGGACGACCGAGATGGGTGCACATGGCAGCGATAGGACGACTCGGAGAAGCATGTGCTGGGCACGTGCGCATGAGGCACGTGCCTTACACATGCGGTCCTTTTAATTTTTTTAATAAAAACAAATAAATAAAAGCCTCAAATTTGGATGACACGTGGCGGCTCTAGGAGCGGCCACATGTCAACACCATAAAAAACGGGAAAGAAAAACTTTGAAAAATCCAAAATAAATAGCAAACAACATCGGATCGAACAAATTTCTTCACAAAAATTGCTCGTGTCGATGAGATCTACATTTTTCATGAACACATCAAAACCAAAATCGATAAATTGCACAAAGTAATATTTTTGTGGTATCCAATGTACATAGAATACCTAGATTTTTTGCTTTTATAATTTTTTGCTTTTATATTTTTTGTCATTTTTAAACCAGATAAAAATCTGGAAAAAAATATGGTAAAATCAAAGAAAAATATTTACACATTAATCTAATTTTTTGGATTTTTACTGAGTAAGAAAAAGAAGAAATAAAATAAAATATGAAAAAGACCAAATTTGTACAGACGGTTAGTGAAGACTTGGACTCAATTTGTTTCTTTGATTTCAAGCTCAATTTGGATTTGGATTTTTGCGCATTTTAATAAAACTTTTATCAAAGAATATAAATGAAAAAGAAATGAGATAAATTAGGTTAATTATGTACATAAAATAATAGGTCAAAAACTGTTAAAATACTAAATGTACAAAAGAGGCCCAAAACCTAACTTTCACATATGAGCTCCGATTCACTTGAACTTGGTCTTGTTTTGAAGGTAGTTGAATGTACATTAGTTTAAAAGTGAGTAGGATCAAAACAGACACTGGATGGGGAAGATATGAGGGTTTTAGTCCGAGAAAATCTTAGAACTAAGGTTTGGGTTTTTGGACTACTTATTTGGGTTAGTGATTTTTTTTGTATTTTTCATTTATTCTTGTTAGTGATATGTACACATTGGAGGTGGTTTTCGGTCATTCAGAGTTAGCATGAGTTAGTTAAAAATTAGGGATGTTAGGCTATTTTACATGTCAATTTTAGTTGGGATTTTTGGCTTCTTATTTTGTGCAGAAATGAGTGATAAAATGCAATTCTTATCAGAACATGCATGAATGCTAATTATGCAAAATAGATGTAGAAATGCTGATGATTTTAAGGGATTTGAGCTTAATTAAAGAGATTCATAGTGATGAATCTGAGATCATCAGATACCTATTCTAGGATGCTTGACCAGTGTAGACAAATCATCTTGCTGCAGGCTAACGTATATATGACATTAAAGCTCAAGCTTACTTATTGACTATACAAATATATACATACTCCGACATGAATTTTATTTTCATTCAGGCCTTTCCACTTCTTTTGGAGTTTTTGATTTTGTTTTTTTGAATAATATATACAACAACATTTACATAAGGACTTTTTCCTCTTGAAATAGAAGACTATCCCTCTTTTGAAGCATTATTTCAACCCACAACTTTTGTCTTTAGACCTCTTTACTACTAGATCGGGTTGGGGTACAATGACCAAAATGTGTGACTTTCAAAGTTTCCATTGGCTTGTGTCTCATGCCGACAAATCCAACCCTCTACCACTTCAACTAAGGTGAGAAAGTGTAAGGTGCATGTGTGCAAGCTAGGTCATTATCTGCAAGAGTCATGTGTGTGTTCTGAAATTTTCTACATGGGCAGTCAAGATGACACTGAACCATATCTCATGGTTTCAAAAAATTCATTTTATAATACCTGAAGTATCTCAATTCCACTTCCTATAAGGTTAATGTGATTAAGTTGATTTAAGGTCCAACCAAGCTCAAATCTTCGTATTTTACTTAGACTAGTTCAATTATCAATTTCAATCCAAAAATGCAAATGCTTTGTACAATGCAAGGAAAATATTTTTGTGTTGCAATTATCTAATTTTGATACTTTTATGGATTTTTGAAATTTTTTTGCAAATGTTTTTGGGATTTTTAATTTTGTAAAAGTTTAGAAATTTTTCAAAAATAAAATGGTTTTTAAAATAAACAGGATATGTGCAGATATGACTTTTGGATTTAGGGATTTATAGGATTGTATATAAAAGGTTTGTAAAAGAACTTTATTTGCTTTGATTATATACATAGTTCTCAAAATAATTTGAAAAGATTTTTACAAACATTTTGAAAACATTATTTTGCAAACTAATTTGTCAATTAATTTTTATAAACATCTAAAAAATTCAAAATTCATATTGCAAATGTTTTTCAAATAGTATATATCGATTTTTTAAAATATTTTTGCAATCATTTTATAAATCACTTGCAAAACGGTTTTCAAAACATTTTATTTTAAACAATGAAAAGTTATTTTTACAAACAAAATAGTTTTAAAAAAGCTGAAAACATTTTGCAAAACATTTTCCAAACAGTTTTCAAAAGCTATTTCAAAAAGATTTTCAAACAATTTTTCAAAATTTTATAAAACTTTTTGAACATGATTTATTAATCAATATATACAAATAATTTTAATGATTTTTTATACAAGTATGTTCTTTACAATTAGTTAAATGGTATTAGCCATACTTATTGAGAATACAAAAGTACGAGTTATGGCTAAAGTATATACGAAATATATATGACCCTCCTATACTTAGCTTGAGCTATGTCCTCATAGACCAGAGAGAAAAAGAGAAGATACTACTTGTACTGAGTATAGAAAAGCCTATACTACAAAAACCGAATAAAGAATTAAAGAATGAGAAAATGAAAGAATGAGAAGTCGACCATCCCCCCCATACGTAGGATGAAATAATCCTAAGTATAGCATGTTATATCTACATGCAGGGAAGGTCGGGGGTAAGAATAAACAAATCACAACTCGGTCTGTCTCCCCTATACTTAAGGTAAGATATCCTTAAGTATGGACAAAAAATCAACAAAAGACGAGATAGTGGAGGGGACCAGTAAAAAAACCAAAAAACATAAAAGAAAATATGTGAGGATAATGTATGCATCACTCCCCATATACTTATGGTAAAAGAGCCCTAAGTATCGACAACAACAGAAGTGATGGAATAGAACGAAGAAAGAACACCCAAATCATCCACCCACCCATACTAGGACAAAGTACATCCTAAGCAAGGAAAAGACACAAAATGGGGTGGATGATCAAAAACAATAGATGGAGCGAAGAAAAAGAAATTGGATATACAAAGTGGAGGCTATACCGATATCAAGAAGTAGAAAGCGTATCTTCTTGTGTGACCATTAAGGAATGGATCTCGCAAGGTGCAGGTTGATGTCAGGGTCCTTAGCTGACTCAACTTGATCAGGATTGACCTAATGAAGATCCCCAATGGTCTCAAAGCGGGAAGGCACAAACTGGTCAGTTGAATTAGTGTGGTCAGGTTCGGTATGGGATGTCTCAGCTAGGTCAAAACAAAAAGGCTCGAATTCATTTATGAAAGTAGTAAGGTCAAATTTGTTCTGTGCAGTCTCTCCTGAGTCTGCCTCTGTGCTAAGGTGTCTATAGTGTAAATACCACATATGTAGTCAATACATCGCCACTCACCAGAAGGGGGAATTCCAAGGTCTATGCTTTCTGAGTCTTTCTCCCTGAATAGAAAATCTCAAGTCTTAGTACATCCATCAACAAACTTATCTAATATTAGCAGATGGGTCATAGTACTTGGGGTCGGTCGACATAGTCACACTATCATCAGATGTTGGTCTCTGGTCAGTGGTAGGTGTTGTTATATTTTCAATCAAAACACGCTTATTATCTAAATGAAAGCATATATCCCCAGATCCATAATCAATAACATCTCTCACATAAGCGAGGAAAGGCCATCCCAAGATGATTAGAGTATGCCGCACAGAGTTGGAGATATCCATGGACAATACAACAAAATCAACAGTAAAGCTCATGCCCTTAATATAAATGATGACATTCTCTAGAACACACCTCGACCTCTTTATTGATCCATCAGTGAATTGACAAATCAACCTGGTTTTCTTGAGAGGCCCTAGATACAGAGACAATACCAGCGAGAAGGGTATTATATTAATCGAAGCATTGTCGTAAAGGACAATGTGATCACAAGAATAGTCAGAAATATCCCGTTTAACAAGGAGTGTGTGATGAAATTCAATTTTGCATCTTTAATAATCAGAGAATGTTGTAGTATAGGAGACAAATTCGATTCGTCAAAACCACACCCTTTAATGTTGTGGATTATTTTTACTTGGTAAGTGTACCAAGGTCGAACACTGGGGTACATGCTACTCTATCTATTTATCAAATTTCGATCAATTAAGAGCAAGTGCAAATTATTTCTCTATTTCAGGTCTACATGCATATGCATAAGGTAAAATGCAGAACAATGCAGATATATGATGCATGCAAATTTTTTTAGTTTTTTTCAATGAAAATGTAGGAGTGTGCATAAAAGTAATGCAAGGTTAAATGTATGAAATTGACTACTACAAATATTCCTTAGACATATCAATAAATTGAGCAACAGAAAGTAGATTGAAATCAGGGTCATTTTGAGCATAACATCATGAGAAAACATCTATTTTATGACAAGGCATTGGAACAAGAGACATCATGTAATCATTAAAAAATCACTTCGTTTAAAATGATTTCAGATGAGAGAATTAGTTCATGCCATAAGATAGATGAAGAATCAAGGATCAAAACAACACTAAAATCATGGAATTTGGACCTACGATGCTCAAGTTATGCTAAAAACAATGCATGGGCATAAATCTAATAAAAATGCAAGAAATAAAAGGATAAATATTACAAACAGGTCCCGAAGGTTCCTCTTTGTAATTTTACAAAACCGCCTGGGCCCCTTTATAAATTTTCCATACGCGTAGAGGAATTTTTACAATTTCTAAATGTTCTGAGGATCTCCCTATAAAATACCCAGGTACGCATGTGAGCTATGCGCCTGGGGACCAATATGCAAATAGCAAAACTTCCAGGGTCTTCATCATAATATACCGAGGCCTCACTTGAGAGCTAAGCTCTGGAGGTGACGTCAGTTCGGGAATACGTAGCCAGCTTGGATAGCTCGTCACGAGGCTCGGGGGATCCGAGGTTGTTGGTTCTATACTAGGCTCGGCATGACACATGTCAACAATTAGACCGTCCGATCGAAACGATCGGACGGTACCTGTACAACTCCATCCGCCGCGAGTCACCAGAGGAGGTGGGACTCCGATGAGCCGTGTGAAGCCCCACCATGCTCCGCAAGGCCCTATGAAGGTCGAACAAGAAATCTAGGGTCCTCGTAAAGGAGCTAGTGGCACGGCGGTCCTTCGGGAGTAAATGGATCGACTGATCGAAGAAGCACCACCAGTGGTAGAGCAGCAGATCAGAGCAACTGAACGGGCTCCGGCCATTGATCAAATTCGCACCTGCAGACGTTAGTGTAGTCTAAGCTGTGTTGCGTGAAGTGCATGCATCGGATTGTGAGGTGAGTGGGGGTCGTGGGTGACAGAAGACGATGGCCCAAATGAATCTTCTCCGGTGAGGTTGAGAAGAAGGGGGTCGGAGCAGGGGAGGTTTTGGAGAAGAGGAGGGGGCTCGGTGTGGATGTAGATGATCAGGCGAAGCTTATGGGATGGTATGTTGAGGGTGACATTGATCGGAGAAGATGGAAAAATTAAGAGAATTAAAGGAAAAAGAAGGGGAAGGAGACCTCATCAGAGAGGGGAACCCGACGAAGAAGTGGCCTGGTCTGGGCTTCAGGTGGAACCCCAGTCATAGAACAATGAGGACGATCGTTCCTCAGTACTTGATGGAGCGTGGTAGTGCCTGCAGCATGGTCTGGTGACCATGGATCTCACCTGAGGATGGAGACCATCGTCGCCTCGACAAGGTTGCCCTTCGCTGTCACCAGAGGGCTAGGGAGGCTAGGGCGAACTCCCATGAAGTGGTGGATGGGGGTGATGGCGACGGGGCAGTGGCTTTTATAGGTGTCAGCACTCGGAGGTTACGCGATGGAGGGGGTGTTTTAACGTTAGTTTAATGGTAGGAGAGTATTGGAGGTGGAGCATCTAAGGAGGCACGAAGATGGTGGGGGTAACGGCTAGAAGGAGTCGGTGTTACAAGGTAGAGGGATTGGCTCTGGTACCTTCCAAAATTGGAAGGGTGCAATGCTTCGGAGAGGGTAACGACTGGCTGGAGGTAGGGGATGAAGCCCTAGCTGTTGGATCTCGTGATCCAGCGGCTAGGATGGAAGCATGACAAAAGGATGAGATCAGACAAAGATCTGGTGGAACAGTTCGAATCTGGGTAGAGATGAGTGGTCAAATGGGGTTTAGGATTCAATCCCATGGCGAGGAATGAGTGGAGGACGTGGAGATATGCTAGCCGTAGGATAAAAGTTGGATCAGGCGTCTGAGGAGAGGGCGGATGCGAGCGGTGGTGATCTGATCTGGTATCAGATCAAACGGCTAGGAGTGAGGCGGGAATATACGGTCGGGATGGAGGATTCTACAGAAGATCCAACGGCTCGGAGAGGTGCCGGGTGGCGAGGAGAGGATGTGGCCACGTGGGTGACCCAGAGGGTGCCACGTGGCTGCACTAGAAAATTCCTAAAAAATAAAAACAAAGAAAAATAAAAAAGAATTAGTTAGATGCAGAATTAAGAAAAAGCCAAAACATGAAAGCTGTTGGTCTCTATGAGATCTACAAGTTTCATGTTGGACAAAAAGTCAAAAGAGGTCATTTGGATAAAAAGTATTTTTGGGGGGTATTTTTAAGGGGTTAAAACTATCGATTTTGGGATTTGAGTTGTTTTTTTGTATTTTTTAGTCTTTTTGAGTGTCAGGAATTTATAGAAAATTAATCAACAAAATTTTTAGGGGTTTTTAATGAAATATTTACAAAGCAAATAATAGTAATTAAATACAATTAATTATAGGTTAAGAATGTACAATATAATACAAGATAAAATGAATGAATTATTAACAAATTTTATTGGATTAAGCCAGTGGTTTAATTAGTGAATTTTAGCATGATGAATACGAGATTCATCATACCCCTATACTTAAACCACTCTCGTCCTCGAGAATCTAAAGAATGAAAGAGTTTGATTAATTCCTGACTGTGCATGTGAAGATTTCAAGGCTCAATCTTTTGAAGATCCTCAATTAAAGTGTTCCTAAAATTCTAGGCTTATCCGTGCTTTAGTCAGAAGGAATCCAACTTTTATAATTATCAGACTCTCTTTTTTTACATATAATATAAGGATATGAAATTAAGTGTACTGCATTTCATGAGAGTTGAGGCATCACTCAAAGTTCCAATCCAAGAGACTCTCCTCTAGACCTCATCCTCAATACTAGAGAATAAGTCTATTATTGCTTCAGTCAACCGTCTCATTAGTTCGTCAGACTTGAAATGTAGATGGATGGCTAGATGATGGTTGACATAGGATTGTGTCTATTTTTCTCTCCCTCACATTGGAACAAGGGGCCTCTCCAGTACCTTTTTACTCAACACAAGTAGATTTTTAGCTTGTTGATCAATGTGTCCATCAAGAGAATTCAGAGTCGTCTACACTTGTTTTTCTGGGAGTACACCGGGGAGTGTCTTTTTTGAGTATCTAAGATACCTTCAACACCCAGACTTGTATTGCTTATGATGTAGAGCCCTTTTATGGTGTCATCCCGACTCCTTGATCCTAATTAGTACTTGGTCCTAGTGGACACTTTGAAAATATTGAGAGCGCTCGCCATTGGTGGAAGCACATTTGTAATTTCACTTTTGGAGGATAGATATTTTCTTTGACATTTCTTTTTCTTTTCTTTTGTTGGATAGCTCCACTGCATTTAACAAAAGTTGTGCACACTGATCAAGATTTATCATTAAGTTTCATCACACCCTGGTACATAGGTAAATATCAAAAGATAGCAAATGAACTTGTTCACATACTGGCTAGGGTTTTGCTAACACATGTGTTTTGAAGCCTTCATTAACTTTATCCCATCGTCGAATATCATTAGATCGAGTTTAAACTCAAATCTCTAGTCCTAGTTCCTCAAATGATAACTCAACTCATCTCATCAATCATGCATTTGTGAAAGTGATTGTGCTGATCATATTCTTTTGAAGGTAGAGATGAAGAGTGCAATATAGCTCTCAAATATTTCAAACTAGGGAAGTGTAGATAGGTAAGTTAAAAAACCGTAGTGACTAAGGCATGTTAACTCAGACTCTCAATATCAAGAAATTCAGTGTCCTCAAAATCGTCAAGCCTTGAGTGAATGTGAATGTGTCAGGAATACACCTACTCCTTTGTTAGTGACTATTTTTGTGTGATTTTTAGCTTCTGTATATTTTTATGAATTTTAATTTTCAACTTTTTTTAGTTCTTTGGAGAAACAATGACTAGCCCAGACTCATGTAAATAAAAGTAACTACTCTCAGCCAGTATGGGTGTAAGTACAGACCGTTAGACGGACCCGTGTTACTTGAGGATGGATCTATATACAATGTCCTCTAAACCACCCACTCTGCTAAGGGAAAGCAAAGTTCCCTCGCTGAATGTAGCTACTAATCCTGGTAGTCAAAGTTTCATTCAAAGAAAGGTTTTTAATTTTCAAAATTTTATGGAGTTTTTTTTAAAAAGGGGATATTACACAAATGTTAATCCCTCATTTTTTAAGAAAACATTTTTACATGGTTTTTACAAAACTTAGTTCACAGCATCACTAAAACCAAGCCTGAAAAAGAATTTCCACAAAAAATCATTTAAAAATACGAGCTATGGCTAAAGTAAATATACAGTAATATACGATATACCCCCTATACTTAACTTTTGCTATGCCCTCATAGCACAAGTGATATGAAGCCATGGCTCGGTTGAGTATAGGGTGATATAACAGAACTGAGGAGGTGGGTCCCCCTATACTTAGGCCAAAATTGACCTAAGTACAAGAAGACAAGAGAGGGAGGGGTAGATGAGTCGGGTCCCCCCTATACTTAGGCTAAAAATAATCTAAGGGATATGAATTGGGGAGGGGTCTGGGAGGAGTATCTATACATGTATATGAAGAAGGGGTGAGGTGTAGTTTTTTACAGAAGAAGATGAGAGGGGGATTTGTGCAATGTGTACAGTTTAAGGTGTGAGAGGAGACATACAGAGAGAGAGAGAGGGAGAGAGAGATTGTGAAATATATAGAGAGGGGGGAGATTGGGGGAAGAGTATATGTACAAGTGTGTGGGGGGGGGTAGATCATCTAGTGATCTACTTTTTTTTCTTTTTTTTATTTTTTAAAGAATGCAAGCCCTCTAATGAGGACTGTTAAAAATGCACTTGCAAGACAATTTTTTTTACAACATGCAAATGCAACCAGATTGATAAAAGATCCTGAATTTCTCTGTCAAATCTTTTGCGGCCTCTTCAGTGGGAGCTTCCAACTCTACGCCTCCATGGAGATGGAGCGTCCTCGATCTTCATGGGCCCTGTCACAAAAGAGAAATATTAGAAAAATAAAGAGGAAATTAATCGACAAAATGATGCAAAAATAATGCATGAAAAGAATACATGCGAATCTTGAAATTATACAACACAGAAATAAATCAAAATTCAACAAATAAACAAAGTTGAGCTATGTTCCCAGCAACGACGCATTTGATGAAATTCAAATTGGCCTCTTTAATAATCAGAGAGTGTCGTAGTATAGGAGACAAATTCGGTCCGTCAAAAACCACGCACTTTAAATGTTGTGGATTATTTTTTCTTGGTAAGTGTACCAAGGTCGAACACAAGGACATGATCTACTCTATCTATTTATCGAATTTCAATCAATTAAGAGAAAGTCCGAATTATTTCTCAATTTCAGGTCTTCATGCAGATGCACAAGGTAAAATGCAGAATATGGCAGAAATATGATGCATGCATTTTTTTTGTTATTTTCAATGCAAATGTAGGAGTGAGCATGAAAGTCATGCAAGGTTAAATGTATGCAATTGACTACTACAAATATGCCCTAGACAGATCAATAATTTGAGCAACAGAAAGTAGATTGAAATTAAGGTCATTTTGAGCTTAAAATCACGAGAAAACATTTATTTTATGACAAGGCATTGAAACAAGAGACATCATCTAATCATTAAAAAATCACTTCATTTAAAATGGTAACATATGAGAGAATTAAACATGTCATAAGATAGAAGAAGAAACAAGGATCAAAATGACACTAAAATAATGCAATTTGGACCGATGATGCTGAAGTTATGCTAAAAACAATCAGAGGCATCAATGCAATAAAAATGCGAGATATAAAAGGATAAATATTAAAAATAGATCCATGAAGGGACCTATTTATAATTTTACAAAACCATCTCAGCCCCTTGATGAATCTCCATTTCATCACCTTTAGTCTATCATTTTGGCCTCAAAAACCCCAGCAAATGCATGTAAATGACATCAATTTGTACATAGAAGCATTCATTATTCATTGTATTAATTATGCATAAAATAAGTTTTTTAATGCCAAAATTATAGAATAAAGAGAAGAAAAGAAAAAGGAGTAAAATATTGCAAATATTTTATGACCCTAACCCCGAGACCAAGGCCAGCATGGAATTGGTCGACAAGGAATAAAGTAGGGGGAGATAAGGGCCAGTGTACAATAAATGCCTCATTTATTTATTCATCCATTTATGCATTTTTGACACCTATTTGGTACATAATTATTCATTCATCAAATAAAGAAACTTTGTACATGAAATTTGTAGATAATAATGTGAATAAAAATACAAAATTGAGTTTGTGTAAAAATAATACCCAGTGTCTATTTTATACACAGAATAAAAAGCCAAAATCTCAACTTCACAGACCCATATCTTGCAAATAAAAACTCCAAATCACCCAAACTCACCTTTAATTGTATATAGCTTTCCAAGAACTATTTAATAAAATTGGTTTCATAATTTTTGGAGTCTATCTATGGAAATTAGGTTTTTGGCCCACATTGTGCAGCCTGCCTGATTAAAATATTCAATTTATTCATTGTCCATTATTTTTATCAAATTATATTTTTAGAATTTTGTAAATAATGTATATAATACATGTACAAATTGAAGTTAGAGAAAAACAAAAAAGAATTTGTAAAATAAAATAAGTCTATTCAAGATAATAGGTATAATACCTATGTTGAGTATATATCTAAATAAGAGGGGAAACATTCTTCAATTCTTTCACATTTTTTTACAATATTGTAAATATTACATATAACTCACTAAAAATACAAATCTAAAATAAAAACCAAGAAAATACATTAAATAAATAAAGTATATATATTACATAGGTAAAAGACCTATAAGTATACCTACATATACATATACCTATTTATTTAAATATGAAACTAAACTCATAAAAATTAAATAAAAATACCCTCACACTCACAAAAATAAATTATAAATTTATAAAATAAGACAATAAAATAATTAAATAAAATAAACAAAATAAAAATAAAATACACAAAACACATGTAAATACATGCATAAATACATTATTAAATTAAAACCATAATAAAATACTTCGAAAAATTAAATAAAAATCATAAATAAATACTACATGAATTAATACACATTTTTCATTTTATAATAAAATTCTAATAAAATCATTTATTATGTCAAATAAATCATTTTAGAATAAGGTTTCTTAATTTGTCCTCTAGCGGCCGAGGTGGACCAATAGGGCGCCAGCCTTTGTTGACCGCCCGGTCAACTGTCCCATCCGGGACCTGGCGTCTCAGAACTGTCTTTTCCCCGGATTTCTTCCCTTTTTTACGGCCATCTCGTCCATCGATCGCGCTCGCGTTCTTCACAAGAAATCATCCCCGATGATCACTGATGCCCGCCGATATCTTAGATCAACACAATGCTCGTTGGATAAATCAATAAACGCCGGTCAATAAGGGTCCATCCCAGTGTTTATAAATAAGAAGCTCCGCCCCCCTCCTCAAATTTGGCCAATTTCATCCACCCAAAAGCGTCGATCTTGATCCTGCGAGGTTCCTCGTGACAGGGGGAGTGTTCCAGCACCTCGAATCGGCAGGAGGAGGGAAAGTTTTGACGCGGCGGAGCTCCGGCGTCCGTCCTGCTCCCTGGTGGCCCCCAGGTATAAGAGCTGCCCTTTATTGCGTTTTAGGTAGATTTTAATTCTATAATTTAAATTCCGTTCTTAGTTTAGTCTATAGACCCTTAGCATAGCGTGAAATCGAAGAAACAAAGATCGTCGGAGCTCTGCTCCAGCGACTTCTTCACTGTGATCTCGACCGTTTCCAACCGCCCCAGTCACCTCACTTCGTTCCCCATTGCCTTCTCCATCTCCCTATCGCTTTTGTTCAACCAAGGACCCTCAATCCTTGCGAATCGCAACTCCACCTCCGCCTAACGCCGGAGCTCCTCCGCCTCACCCCATTTTGCGACAGAGCTTCAAAAACCGGGGTCGAGGAGATATCCCTCGTTCCCCCGGTTCTTCCTATGCAGGTCAAACGCAGCATTGAGCCCTTCTGGGCTCGATTCGAACAAGGAAGAGGCTCCTGGAGGTCCCGAACTTCATCGACCTCGTCCGAGCTCCTTGGACCTCCAGGGGCCATGGCGAGACCATCAGCAGACGCGGAAGGCCTCCAGCTACGACCAGACCATCTCAGACGCGAGGGAGAAGCCCGGAGGAGCCCAAGCTTCATGATCGAAGCTCTCCACGCGCGAGCTTCTTCCCTGTTCCTCCAGGGGGCTCCATCGCCGTCAGATCTGGAGGCGCGACCCAGATTGAACGAGGACTGTCAGATGAAGCCTTGCACCCACCGTCCGATTAGCGAGGCTGATCTAATCTCAACCTTCATCTGCGAACCGGTATCAACCGATGGATGCGCGACGCGTGTCCAAGTGAAGTGATCCACGCCGTCCACCAGCGCGTATTTAGGGGTAAATTTTTTATTCAGCCCTAGCCTTTTTTGTATTTATCGTTCACCCCTGTAAATAAAAGTTGAAGTTTATTTTAGTGTGTAAATTTTGCATGGACCCCCCTGTATGATTTTCATAATACTTTGAGGTCCAGTCCACGTCACCTCACGTGTCGTCCCACATGAGGTGGCTAATTTGCATATTACGCCCTGTATGTTTGTACATTTATGATTAGTCCATAAAATGAAAATTCAAGTGTAATATTTTTGTGAAAAATTGCATCAAAGACCCTGGACTTTTTGAAATTGCTATTTGGTCACTGTGGGTAAGGATCACGTGTAGTCCCACGTGATGGTCATTTTGCGTGGGGGTCCCTGGCGGGTTTTTTATTTCACTTTAGCCCTTAAATTTGCAATCCACGTGTTATATTTTTGGTGTTTTTACACAGAAGCTCCTGACTTTATTTTTATTTGCAAAAATGCCCCTGCCAGGTCATATATTTTTGTGTGCTTTGTCTATTTATTTCATGCATCATATTAACTCTAAAAATTTTGCAAAAATTAATATATGTTCTTGTTAGCTTGTTCTTATACGCCATATTTTTAGTCTTTAATTTTTTTGCATTTTTGCATTTATTAAAAATCAAAAACATGCATTTTGTTTACTGTCTAGTGTAGAAAATACCAAAAAATAGTAAACCACCTCGAAAAATACCAAAAAAATTCCCTATGGTCTACTTTATCATGTTTTAGTGTAAATCCAAAAATTACTAAAAATCTCAAAAGAAAAACCTTAAAAATTCAAAAATACTCAAAAACTTCAAAAAAATATAAAAAATTATAGAAAACTCTAAAAAATGCAAACTAAGTTCCTGTAGGTTCTATATTTTGTTATCTTTATTTGAAATTTAGTTTGGGAAAATTTTGTGGCTGTTTGACATTTTTAATTCCCATTTTACCCCCAGCCAGTAGCTAAATTCCTGTCTTCCCTTATTTCGCTATTTAAAAATACCAAAAATATTTTGAAAATTACCCAAAAATCACAAAAACAGTAAAAAATCATGAAAATACCAAAAAGATTTTATTTCTGTATTTTTGAGTATTTTTGTATATTTTTATAAATATTGTATCACTCCTCTCTCTACTTTATATATATATTCCATTATTCAAAAATAAAATTAATATATATATATGTATGTATATATATACATCTTTATTACTATATAACATCTAAAAAAAAGATATATTATATATATGTATATAATGTATGCATTATATGCTTTATACATACCCTCTATGGGTATATATCTTTATATATTTATATTCTATAAATTATATATAATACATGAATATATATATATATTATTAATAAAAAACAAAAAAAAAACCCACAAAAACAAATAGGATTCATACAAGGGTGACTCTGTTGTACATGTACACAATAGGCTACTTCATTTTTTTGCATTGCTCTCTGTGGTTCGACCTCTACATACTTATTCACTGTGCATCTTGTGGTAGAGTAATAAATGTTAATTCACACTTTTGGGACTCTATTTGTTTATTCTTTTATTGTGGGTTAATTGCTGAGTAATTAGGTGTTCTGTGAGCGGTCGCCTCAGCGACACTATATATATCATTGTGACCCTCACAGAATTTCCTAGTTATCACCCCTTTATAAAATTTCCATATACACGGGGACATTTTTGTAATTTCGATAAGTTCCGAGGGTCTCCCTATAAAATACGTAGGTACACACGTTAGGCACGCGCTTGGGGACCAGTATGCAAATAGCAAAACTTCTAGTGTATTCATCGCAATTTACCAAGGCCCTCATGTACCAGGCACATGAGGGGCTTGGCTCGAGTGGTGACATCGGTTCGAGAACAGGTGGCCGGCTTGGATGGCTCGTCACGAGGCTCAGGGACTTAAAGGCTGCTGTTTTGTAATAGGCTCGGCATGACACGTGTCAACATCTAGATAGTCTGATCGAAACGATCAGACAGTACCTGTATATCTTCATCCGCTGTGAGTCACCGGAGGAGAAGGGACTCTGGTGAGCCATTGAAGCTCCATTGTGCTCCGCAAGGTCCTTTGATGGTCAAAGAAGAAAGATAGGGTCCTCGTGAAGGAGATGGTGGCACGACGGTCCTTCGGGAGTAAATGGATCGGCTGATTGAAGAAGTGCCACTGGTGGCGGAACAACAAATCAGAGCAATTGAGCTGGCTCCAACCATTGATGAAATCCACACCTGCAAACGTTAGTATAGAGGAAGCGGTGTTGTGTGAAGTATGTGCGTCGGATTGTGAGGTGAGTGGGGGGCGTGGGCGACGAGAGATGATGGCCCAAAAGTTTCTTCTCTGACGAGGTTGAAAAGGAGGGGGTCTAAGTAGGGGAGGTTCTGAAGAAGAGGAGGGGGCCTGGCATGGATGTAGATGATCGGGAGGAGCTTACGAGATGGTCTGATGAGGGTGACCTAGATCTGAGATGATGGGAAAATTAAGAGAAATAAAGGAAAAAGAAGGGGAAGGAGACCTCATCAGAGAGGGGAATCCGATGAAGGAAGTGGCCTGAGCTGGGCTTCAAATGGAGCCCCGATCATCGCACAATGAGGACGGCTATTCCCTGGTGCTCGGCGAAGCATGGTGGCACCGACAGCATGGTCTGGTGACCATGGATCTCACCTTGGGATGGCAACCATCGTCGCCTCGATAAGGCCGCCCTCCGTTGTCGCCAGAGGGTGGAGGAGGCTTGGGAGAACCCCTGTGAGTTGGTTAATGCGGGGCGGAGGCTTTTATAGGTGTCATAGCTCAGAGGTTACATGATGGAGGGGGTGTTTTAACAACGGTTTATTGGTAGGATAGTTATGGAGGTGGAGCATTTAAGGAGGCGCGAAGATGGTGGGGGTAACAGCTACATGGAGTCGCTGTTATGAGGCGAGACGAAGCCCTAGCCGTTGGATGTCATGATCCAACGGTTAGGATGGAAGCGCGATGGAAGGATGAGATCGAATCTAAGATCTGGTCGAATGGTTCGGATCTGGGCGAGGGGGATGTGATCATAAATGATTGTATAACCCCAATGCTTCCATTCCGAGGGAGTGATGAAACATGTTTGGATTTTAAGGACTCCTCTCAGTAGGGAACTAATCTGATCTTGGTCCAAGTGTTGGACATTAATTTGAATGTGATTCAGATGCAATGAGAAGATTAGATTTACGACCTTGATTTAATCAAGCATCTATGAGAGGTCCATGAGTTCTGGATTTGAGTTGTGATCTCAATATCCAAGTCACTATACATGGAACGTACAATCACCTTGTCCTTATCTCCAAGTATCTGCTAAGAAAGCGCATTATTCTTGAAAGAGTTAAAAGAAAATTCCATTGTTGAATAATATATAAGTATTTAGGAATGGATAATTAAATGTGATTTAATTATCACGAATAATGTGAATTTGATTTATATTATTTTGATGCATGAGAATGATGATCCAATATAATTAAATGTGATTTATTTATTATGGATGAGAATAATGTGGATAGCATTATCCAAATTATTCATAATATAATATAAATATGATTTATAATGTATTAGAGAGATCCTTTTATGATTTATATTTGTTGATTCATTATTGATGCGAATTGGATTCACATTGGATAATTAATTGAAAATGTAAATCACATTTTATTTTGGGTTGTGAACGTGATTCATATTTTTCCTATGGCAAGTGCAATATTCACTATGAATTATTTTTTTTTGAATAATTTACAACAAGTATTGTTATAAATATTGGAGATTTCCATAGAATAATGTAATCTCATTAGATTACATGAGATTGCACACTTCCTTAATGGGAGGGTCGACGACCACCCACTCCCACTAGGAAAGGTTGGACATCCACTCTTCTCTCATGGAAGGAGGCAATCTCCATTCCATAATCTCCAATGCATGATTGGTTTAATTAGGGATTAATTTATATGATTTATCAATATATATTTAATCTAAATTTAATTAATTGTTGTTGTATTTTTATAACAAAATCCTGACCATTGAAAGAAGCACAAATCATCACCAAAACCCTATATAAGAAGAGGCACCCCTTGCTCTTCAAGTTACAACTTTTGCAACATCAAGCTATCTCTCTCTCTCTCTCTCTCTCTCTCTCTCTCTTTCTCATTCTCACGCCCTCTCTCCCTCTCTTTGAGTGGCCATCCACTCAAACCCTAGAGAGAAGACACCGTCGTCGTGGCATCGTTGTTGTGCTCTCGCCTCGACTGCCCTTTGTTCTCCGTCTTCTTTGGTGCACTCACTCGCGAAGAAGACTTTCAACCTCATGTGACGAGAATAGGAGTTCTTTTGCTTGGATCAACTACTTAGATTGCGAGAAGCATGCGACTCATCTCCACACTCGCTAGCTTCTCCTCTGATGAATCGGACTTGAGATAGTTGGTCTCTTCTCTTATAGGCTCAATCACAACCATGCTACAAGATGTATTCCTTTATCTACTATGTGTTTAGATGAAAAGATCTGAGAAGCGTTCTCGGATCATGTGGTTTCATCGTTTCAATTTTTTAAATTCTGCTGCACCGAGCAACTTGTGCGACTAGTCGCTCTCGATCATATAAATGCAATCCTCACACTTCAGTGATGTGCTTGAGAAATTTATCCATATCCTTCAAGTGGTATCAGAGCCAGGTGGGGTTTTTCGATATGATCCATAAACTTTGAATGACTTGGGCTCATTAGGATTTGTGAAAATTTCATCGCATTTTATTCATGCATCCCTATTTAATGACTTTTCAGCCTTATTTAAATTGTTTAAACAAAAAATTATCTTTAATTCTATTCTCAATTAAATAAATAAACTATGGGATTTGAGTTTTCATGATTTGGAATCCGATTGCTCATGTTATGATCATTTTAATGAACATGTATCCACTATTTCGAGGAGGGCTAATCTTGACGTAATTAAAGAATTAGTTACTGTTTTTAAATGCCTAAAAGTACATGCAAATCACTTGTTTTATGTTTTAACTCAAATTACCAAACTTTGGAAACTTAATTTGCATGATTTGGATTTAAATTGGTTGAGATATGATAATTTTTGTAAGTGCGGGTCACTGCTGAAAATTACTTTCCTAATCAAGAAACTTGTGATTGTCATTTAATCAATTAGTGAAATTAATGGTTAATTCCCTTGAATAATTATAGATAAATATTTGAGAAATATTTTATGATAATTATTTCCTTAAATGACATTGTCTTAACTAAAATTGTTATCTAGATCACAATTGGTTACATGATCTTCTTTCCAACAAACAAACTTGCTTGAATACGATTGAGAATTTGTTTAGCAAATTTCCTTATAATATAAATCGAAATAGTTTTTATTATTATTTTATGGTATAACTTCAGTTGAAAAACTGATTATCATCTCATGTACAAAGTGATCAATTGGCATTATCCTAACCTGAGGCAGATATGGTGTCTAGTAAGGGAGCGTTGGGGTAGCAGGTTGCTCCGTGAACTGTCTGTCCCACTCCCGTCAGTAGTGGTCAGGACAACGGGTAGGGAAGGGATAATGCTTGAAGGGATAATGATTTATTTTTCTAATTATTAAATTTCAAATAATACATATTTATGAGATAATACCATCCTTTCAAGTAACAATGAAGTTTATTAGTTGATTGAATTGGATTGATAATTGATTTAATATAATTAAATAAATTACATCCAATTAAAAAACTCTATTATCAATAGATATGTATTTCCCTCAGAAAAATTAATTATATGAATGTGATTCATGATAATTAATTAGAATTTGAAAATGAGGTGGAGGGTCACATAAGTGACATCCATGGTCTCATGTTAAGGCAAAGGGTACCATCGCTAAGGATTGTATGTAGGAGACGCCTGTTCAAAGTGACCAATCCTGCATACAAGCACATCTGGATCAGGCTCTTTGCTTCTCTAAAGAGTACGGTAGTATATGTAGTGACCCCAGTGTCGAGTCCTCATATTATTGGGACGATATTGGATTGTGTATAACAAGTGCTATTCATGTTGATGGTTGGTTCAATTAACGACGGGTCTACATCACCTTAGGGGTGGTGGGCACATGTGTTAAAGACCGAAGTAGAAAATGTAAGTTGGACTTGCAAAATAGAATGTGTTCCCACTTCTTTTTATCCAAGTTTCAAGTTCTCATATTATTGGGATGTAACAAAGGTAAAGAGGAGATCCAGATCTTGCTAGAGATATAACGGTAAGTATATCTCTTGCTTTGAAAGTGATTAAGGGAATGAATTTTCAAGTTGAAAAGGCAAGACTGATTTGATTAAAAATTCCTTAATCAAAGAATTTAAATTGAATATATAACTATTTATATGTTCTAATATAATGCATTCTTAATTTCAGAAAATGAAGTCCATGAACCCACATAGTAGGCTCCTGGAGGTCAATCAATTGACCAGACCAAATTATTCGGATTGGATCTGAAATTTAGATCTTGTCCTATCCGCTGAGCACATCTCTTATGTGCTATCAAAGGAAAAATACACATACCCAAAGACTCTAGAAGAAATTAATTTTAATGAAAAATGTGTCAAAGATCATAATTTGGCAATATGTTACATTTTGGGTTTGTTGTCCAATGTGCTTCTGAAGTAGCATGTGGAAATGAACACCTGCCAAGATACCATGCGGAATCTGAGAGAAATGTTCGGTGATGTAAACTGAACTTATTCGTTGAAAGATGTAGGAGGGGATCTATGTCGGAGAACATGTACTCAAAATGTTTGGGTACCTTTCTGAGCTGGAGGCCCTAGGGTCTAACATGGATTCATATATGCACAGTGACTTCATTCTGCTATCACTCCCTAAGTCTTTCAACAACTTTGTGGTCACATACCACATGAGTAAAGTTGATTATAATAATGCTAGGCTATTGGTTGTATTAAAGTCTACTCAAGACATGATGAGGAAGGTTGGCCCCTCTAGTAGCGCAATGGTTGCACAAATCAAAGGAAAGCGTGATAGGAAGTAAGGTTCTTGGAAAGGTCCGACCCAGAAGAGAAAGAAGAAGAGTCAAGGAATTGGCTCATCTTCCAATGCATCCACTTTGATAGCATCAAAGAAAAGCAATGCTTGTCACCACTGCAAAAAGTTGAGACATTGGAGGCGTAATTGCCCTGAATACCTAATGTCTACCAACAAAGGTAAAGCCTTGCTGTTATGAAATCTACTTTCATAATTGAAACAAATTTTCTCGTTGGACAAGAAGGAAGTTGGGTTGTAGATTCTGGTGCTTCTGTTCATGTATGCAATTTGTTGCATCTATTTCAAGAAACTAAGAGTCTTGATCAAGGGGAGGTAGTCATCCAGATGGGATCTGATGCAACTATTGCAACAGTTGCCGTCGAGACCTACCAACTATCATTATCTAGTGGGAGAGTCATTGTACTTAAAGAGTGTCTTTATGTACTGGAAGTTAGAAGGAATCTTATGTCTTTATCTAAGCTTGTTAGAAGCGGATATTCATTACTTTTCTGTAATAAACTAGTCATAAATCGTTATGATAAGCATATTGTGAATGATGTTTTGACTTCTGATGGACTCTATGAATTGTGCATCAATGAAAATGTCATGAATGTTAGTACCACTAATAAAAACCCTAAAAGATCCAGGAAGGATGGAAATCATACAAACATGATTTGGCATCAAAGACTTGGTCATTTATCGATTGATAGGATCAATAGATTGATAAAGGAGGGACCCTTAGATTTTCTACAGGTTTAATCTTTGCCTACTTTCGAACCTTGTATTCGAGGTAAAATGACTAGGATGCCTTTTCGTAACAAGGTTACAAGATGCAAGGATATTCTTGACTTAATACATATAGATGTATGTAGTCCCTTCAGTATCATGACTCGAAATGGATATCAATTTGATATTATTTGACATTTATTGATGGCCATTCATGATACAAGTTTATCTTCCTACTACGCTGTAAATTTGAAACATTTGAAAAGTTCAAAGAGTTCAAGGCTTTGGTTGAGAACCATACCAATAGGAAGATTAAACAGATTCGATCTGACCGAGGTGGCGAGTACCTCTTAGATGAATTCATTGAATACCTTAAAGAGAATGGAATTGTCTCCAATCTCAATCCTCCTAGAACTCCCCAACTTGATGGTGTTGCTGAAAGACGCAACAAGACCAACACAGATATGGTCCATTCAATGATGAGTAAAGCACATTTACCTCTTAGTTTCTGGGGATATGCAGTAGAGACTGCAATATATATATATATATATATATATATATCCTAAACAAGATTCTTAGCAAGTCTATACCTAAGAATCCCCATGAGCTCTGGTATGGAACCAAACCTAGTGTTAAACACTTGAGAGTTTGGGGTTGCTTGGTCCATGTGAAGAACATGGATGCAAGTAAGCTAGAATCTCACACTCAAGAGTGCTACTTCATTGGATATGTTAAGGATGGTATTGTATACCAGCTTTATGACCCTGAGATCCAAAGGGTTTTTATCTCTAGAGATGTGAAGTTTTTGGAGGATGACTTCCTTAAAGGTCAAAACAAAAATGAAGTAGAGGAACTCATTGAGTCCCATGAGGATCTCGAGCTTCCTGAACCAAAAACTGAAGGGATAAATAAAGATGAAACACCCGTACCTCTTCGAAGGAGTTCGAGGGTGGTTGTACCACCTAAAAGATATGGATTCCATGTGGCAGGTGACAATATAAATGATCCTGCTTCATTTGATGAATCACTTGCAGATCATGACATGGTTAGATGGATGCTAGCAATGAATTCAGAGATTGACTCTATGCATAAGAATGGTGTATTGACCCTAGAGGATCCCCCTAAAGGTGTAAAACCCATTGGGTGTAAATGGATCTTCAAGAGAAAGAAGGGACCTGATGGGAAAGTAGAGACATTCAAGGTACAACCTGTAGCCAAGGGCAATACTTAAAGAGAAGGCATCGACTACGATGAGACGTTCTCTCATGTGGCTATTCTTAAGTCCATCAGGACACTACTAGCTATAGCTGCATATCTTAACTATGACATCTGGTAGATGGATGCCAAGACGACTTTCCTCAATGGATACCTCAAGGAAGATATCTACACGGAGCAAATTCATGGCTTCATAACTGAGGAAGGTAAAGTATGAAAGCTAAAGAAATCCATCTATGGGCTCAAACAAGATTCTCGTAGCTTTGAACATCATATTTGACGAAACCATAAAGAGTTATGATTTTATGTAGAATCCTGATGAACCTTATGTGTACAAGAAGCTTAGTGGGAGCGCTATTATGTTCATTGTGCTTTACATAGATGACATCCTTATCATTGGAAATGATACCGGGATGAAGACACGTGTTAAGATTTGGCTATATCATACCTTCAAGATGAAAGATCTTGGAGAAGCCTCTTACATCTTAGGTTTGAGGTTGTTCAGAAATCGAGAAATGAGGATATTGAGATTATCACAACATGGGTACATTAAGAAAATTTTGGAACATTTTTGTACGGAGAGTTCCAAGAAAGGCTTCCTCCCCTAAAGACATGGTATCCACCTATCTAAAGGGATGACTTCTCAAAGTGTTGAGAAAAGAAAGCCATGACTAGATGCCCCTATACATTAGTTGTAGGAAGCTTAATGTACGCCATGATGTGTACAAGGTAAGATATCTGCCATGTAGTGGGAGTGGTAAGTCGTTACCAATCCTGCTATGGATAACACCACTGAAATGCAGTGAAGAACATTTTCAAGTATCTAAGATGGATGCAAGATTACATCTTGGTCTATGGAGATTGTGATCTCCAAGTCTTGGGATACACAGATTCAGTCTTCCAATCGGATATTGATGATCGAAAGTTGGCATTAGGTTTTGTGTTCCTATTGAACGGTGGTGCTATGAGTTGGAGAAGCAAGAAGCGGGACACATAACAAATTCAAAAATAGAAGCCGAATACGTTGAGACATCAGATGCTGCAAAAGAGGCATTGTGGTCACACAAGTTCATCTTGGAACTTGGCATAGTTTCCACTGATACTCCCATCCTGCCACTCTGCGATAACACAGATGACATTGCCCAGGAGAAGGAACCCATATGGCATCAAAAGAGCAAGCATGTGGAAAGGAAATACCACATCATCCGGGAGGTTCAAAACCGTGGTGACATCATCATCACCAAGGTGGCCTCTTCCGATAACATTGCTAATCCTCTTACCAAACCTTTGACACATAAGGTTTTTGAACAACATGTTATGAGTATGCATTCAAGGAATTGTACCTGAATGGTTCTGAGGGCTAGTGGGAGATTGCTAGCCATGTGAGCCTGAGGCGAACCATTCCTACAATAAATGTTATTATAATATTTGATTTATCAATAAAAGTTATTGATTTTTACACTCCTATCTGAGATTAAATATATGAATGCACTATAAGCTCCCTCCATAAATTAGAGTTATGTACTATGGACATCTTTACGACCATCCAACCATTGATTAAATAGTTGAATCATCGAGTCTGGTGCTTGGATGAATATTTAAAGAGTTAGATTGAGGACTCATCAAGCACCGTCAAATGATTGTTAGGAGATGATCTCCAGCCTAAGTAATAGATGTCAATCCTTTCTCATTAGACTGATATATGACTGACCTCTTGATGTAGGTCCTCTTCATGGGAATAGAGATTCAGAGGTGTCAGATTAGTTAGGTCAAAGAGTCGACTTAACGAGATCGAGATAACCAAAGTCCTATGTCGAATACTGTCACGATATAGACACGCATCCTCTAACCGGAGACAAATGTATTACTATATGTCTAAGTATGTACATTTGACAGACCAATAGGTTGATGACCTAATCAAGGTCTATACACTGGCGATCTGGTGTGCATATGAAGGCATAAGAGTGATATAATCCCTCAAAGGGATCATACAGGTTCACATGTGAGCTGGAAGACATGAGCTCACTTATCAGGTACTGGGACTGATCAAATTCCATGCATGGTTCTCGTGCTTTGGAAGCATGATAAGAATTTGTAGGTATGATATATGCTTTTGGAAAATCTGATCAATATCAATTTTTTATGACCAAGAATGAGAAACTTGATGATGAAACCCTAAAGATGGCAGTGTAAAACTGATCTATATCTTCAGGTTCATCATAGGTCTTCCAGTATGCAGGATTTACATGTATTAGGAATACCCGAGGGTGATGTGATCATAACCATGACTCTTCCATTCTGAGGAAGTGATGAAGCATGTATGGATTTTAGTGACTCCTCTCAGTAGATAAGTAATCTGATCTTGGTCATGATGATCGCATCGTATGTGATCAGGAGCGACTAGTCGCTCGATGTAGAAGAATTTAAAAAATTTTAAACGATGAAACCACAAGATCCAAGAACACTTCTCAGATCGTATCATCTAAACCACAAACAAGTATTAGGTTTTCCTCCTGAAGCATGGTTGCGATCTAGTCTCTTAACACTGAGACTTCCTATTTCAAGTCTGATCCATCGGAGGAGACACTTGCGAGCACGGAGATGAGTCGTGTGCTTCTCGCAATCCAAGACGTTGATCCGAGAAATGGATTTCCATATCTTGTATCATGAGATCGAATGTCTTCTTCACGAGCAAGGTACACCAATATAGAAGGAGATCCAAGAGTCATTGAAGCGGCAACACAACTATAATGAGACGATGACATCAACCTTCTCTCTAGGGATGGAGTGGATGACCACTCAAGGAGAGATAGAGGTTGGCATGAGAATGAGAGAGAGAGAGAGAGATTGAAGTTGTTGTTGTAATTCTTCCCAATATATCTCATGAGAGAGAGAGATTGAAGTTGTGTATTTGAAGAGCAAGGGGTGCCTCTTCTCATATAGGGTTTTGGGAGACCATGGATCTCAATCCATGGACAACACAAAATCAATGGATGAGCTCGATTTGTGTTTCTTTCAATGGTCATGATTTTCTTGTAAAAATACAACAACAATTAATTAAATTTAAATTAATATATTGATAAATCAATATAATTAATGTCAAATTAAATCACATAATCTTGGAGATAAATGGGGAGGAGATTCCCCTCATCCCTGAAAAGGGGGGATGGCCACCCACTCCTAATGAAAGTTGGTGGCCGTCCACCCTTTTAGGATGAAAGGTGGAAATTTCCTTATTATCTCATGAGATTACATTATCTCATGAAATCTCCAAGATTTACAACACTTGTTGTAAAATATCTCACAAAAACAAATTATAACTATCTTGTGAATATTTCAATCATGCCATTGGAAATATGTGAATCACATTCACATCCCAAAATAAAATATAAATTATATTTTCAATAAATTATCTAATGTGAATCCAATTCACATCAATAATTAATTAACAAATATAAATCACAATAGTCTCTCTACATTATTAATCACCTTTATAATATATATATATATTTATGAATAATTGTATAGTGTTATCCAAATTATTCATATCTATAATAATTAAATCACATTTAATTATATTAGGTCATCATTCTCTTGCATTTGAATAATATGAATCAAATTCACATTTTTGTGGTAATTAAATCACATTTACTTATACATTTCTCAATGCCTATATATAATTCAACAATGGAATTATTCTTGAACTCTTTCAAGAATAATGTGCTTTCTCCGCAGATATTTGGAGATAAGGACATGATGGTTATATTGTTACACTTATAATTACTTGGATATTGAGATCATATCTCAAATCAAGATCTTGCAGACCTCTCAAAGATTCTTGATTAAATCAATGTCGTTGATCTAATCTTCTCATTGTATCTGAATCACATTCAGATCAATGTCCAACTTTTGGATCAAGATCAGATCACTTCTCTATGAGAGGTGTCACTAAAATCCATACCTGTGTCATACACATCACCCTCAGGCATACCTAATATCTGTACATTCTGGATACTAGAAGACCTTTAGTAAAACCAGAGTTTTGGATCTCTTTTAGATTGTCTCCTTTAGGGTTTTATCATTAAGTTTCAAATTCGATCATTAGGAGTTGGTATCGAACATATACTTTCCAAAAGCATATATCAACCCAGGTGTCGATCATATACTTTCCAAAAGCATATATCAAATCTTAAAAATTCAGTCAAGCTTCCAAAGCAAGACGACTGTGCATGGAATTTAATTCTTCCCAATATCTCATGAGTGAGCTCATGTCTGCAGGTTCAGTAAATGAACCTATATGATCCCTTTGAGAGATCATATAACTCATACGCCCTTATATGCACACTAGCCCGTCGGTATTAGACCTTGATTAGGTCATCAACCTATTGGTCTGCCAAATGTACATACTCGGACATATAGTAGCACATTTGTCTCTGGCCAGAGGATGCGTGCCTATATCGTGATAGGATATGACATAGGTCTTTGGTTATCTCGATCTCGTTAAGTCATCTCTTTCACCTAACTTATCTAACTCCTCCGAATCTCCATTCCTATGGAGAGGACCTGCATCAAGAGGTCGGTTAGATATCATCCATTAGAGAAAGGATTACCATCTCCTTCTCAGATTGGAGATCCTTTCTTAATAATCATTTGACGGTAGTTGATGAGTCCTCAACTTGACTCTTTATATATTCATACAAGCACTAGCCTCTATGATTCAAAAATTGAATCAACAATTGTATGATCATTAAGATGGCCATGGTACATAATACAAATTAAACTAAGGGATCTGTTATGCAAATTAATTATTCTTTATTTTATATCAGGGAATGATATTTGCAATAACATTTATTGTATAATGGCTCGTCGCGGGCTTGCATGTCCAATAATCTCCCACTAGCCCAAAGAGTCATTAATGGGCTAATTTTTAAACCCACACTCATGTGGCAATCATAGCTATTTAGAAAAATATCTAGGTAAGCTAATCAGTCACTCTGTTCCCAGGAGACTACGCCAAGTCCTTTTATGACACTTGCATATCTTCTAGTAACAGTGCTCGTATCCAATGCGAATGTTGCATCTTATGCAACCGATACTCAATATTGTTAGTTATAGTGCCCTTGACGCTACAACTCAATAATTATTATAACTAGTATTTCCATTATCCTTATTGGAATAACCTTATTCCTGGAGATCTCTATCTCCGAAGGTATCCGCATTTAAGACCTTTTAGATCTCTATCTATAAAGTCTTAATTTCTTGAAGATAAGACTTTGAGATCACTATCTCTAAGTCTTGACATCTTTGAAGATATCTTTATTTCTGCAACTAAGTGTTTTATCTCCATAGAGGGATTATCAACAATTTACTACTCCCACTGCATGGCAGACATTTTGCTTTTGTACACATGCTATATACACTAAGCTTCCCAAAGCTGGTGCACTATGGCATGTAACTTTGGTATTCACATCCTCAACTCTTTGAGGTGTTATCTCTTTTTAGATAGGTTAGTACCAAATCTTAAGGGACAGAAGCCTTTCTTGGAATTTTCTAGAAAATAGAAATGTTCAAGGTGTATCACTAATGTGACAGTCCCAATACCCTCTTTTCTTTGCTTCTGAACAACTTCAAAACTAAGATGTAAGAGGTATCCTTGAAATCATATATCAAGGTATGGAATAGCCAGACTATAAAACACTTATTATCATCCTTATATCATTCCAAATAATAAGGGTATCATCTATATTTAGCATGATGAACACAACAACACTCCCACTAAGCTTCACATGGTTTATCAAGATTCTATCTGAAATCATAACCTTTATAATTTCATCAAATCTGATGTTCCAAATACAAAAAGCTTATTCGAGTCCATAGATGGAGTTTTCAGCTTGCACACCATGCTTTCCTGAACCATGAAGCCTTGGGGCTACTTCATATGAATATCCTCAAAGAAGTATTCATGGAGGAATGCAATCTTGATTTCCATCTTGAAGATGTCAAAGTCAAGTTGTGTAGCTATAGTTAGCAATATTCCAATGATTTTAACCATGGCCATTGAAGAGCAAGTCTCATCGCAAGAGATGCCTTCTTTTAGGTGTGTAGATCATGGCTATGGTCCGTTCTTTGAAGGTCTCTACCTTCTCATCAGCTTCCCTCAGTCTCCTGAAGATCTATTTACACCTAACAGGGTTTACCCTTATAGGTGGATCCTCGAGGGTCCATATACAATACTTCTGTATGAAATCTACTTTAGACTTTACTGCTAACATCCATCTTTCCATGTCACGATCCTCAGAAGCTTCATCATATGAAGTCCGATCAATGTCAGACTTAACTGACACATGGAATCCATCCTCAAACTCATTTGAAGAGGTATGAGTGTTTCATCTTTAATTATCCTTTTAGTTTCTGATTTCAGGAGCCTCATTTATCTTCTCAAGATTAAATGAGTTCCTTAACTTCATTTTCATATTGATTCTCAAGAGAGTCATCCTCTAAGAATCATATCCTTAGAGATGACTTTTAGGAATCTCAAGGTCATAAAGTAGGTATCCAATGCCATCCTTTATATTCCTAATGAAGTAGCACTCTCTGATGTAGGGTTCCATCTTACTTGCATCCATGACAAAATTATGGACCAAGCAACCCTAAATCCTTAAGTGTCCAACACCAAGATAGGCTCCAAACAATAGCTTATGAGGATGTTCAGGTTTAGATTTACATGGAACCTTTTAAGGATATATATTGTACTCTCTACTGCATATATAGATGGAAACTAAAAGGTAATCATGCTAAGATTCATCATTGATCAAATCATGTCACACATGATCCAATTGTATATCCCTACAACTCTATTGAGTTTAGGTATATTAGGGGGAGTGAGATAGGAATGATATTCCTATATTCATAAGCTATTCTTTGAATTCATTTAATAGGTACTTGCTACCTAGGTTAGATCGAATTCATTTCATCTTCCTTCAAACTTTGATTCTAAACCAAAATTGTGAAATCTTTAAAAATTTCATAGATTTCTAAGGTCAAGTGAAGAAATCTCATATCACAAATAATCATCGAATGATATCACATATCATTAATGTTCATTATGATATAGACGATCCACATACATAAATATGTATGAGATCTTGAATACCTTGTCATCTAACGCCATTCCCAATGATGGGTGTATTGAACCTTTTTACTTTTGAATACAATATTCACAAGTATGTAAGATTTGAAATTTCATACAATATAAAGTTTCATCTCTTACTAGTCTATTGATCTCATCAATAGACAAATGTCTAAGGCATGATGTTAGATCATTGCCAAATGATCTTCATCCTCCTATTGATTTTTGAAAGTTTAATTTTCAGTATTAGAAATGCTAATGAACCATTCATTAATTTCTAATTTGGTAGAGTCCTCTAGATGTCAGATTACTATATGAAATATATCCATCATAACACCTTATGATAGGTCTATTCCAGAATTCATGTTTTTTTTCCAACATTTAGAAATAAACAATGAGTGTATTCTATAATCTAGGTCATAGAGACATTCTCTAAGACTAAGGGATCTCCCACTGAAAATATGAAGTCTATTTATTCATTAGAGGTTGTTGCAACAATTGCATAGATATCCATGTGGATGACTATTATACCTTAACATCAAATTTTCTAGTCTTATAAAACATATGCAACCAATTCCAAGTGTTATTAGTAGAATGAGATACAATTATTAGACTTTAATTTTATCCAATAAGTAAGTCAATTTCAATGATGACATATAGATATAGATTATTCCAATGCACTATCTGGGTCCTTCACTAATGATCATAGATAGTCTAGATAGACACACTATCACCGACTTATTGCAGTATTGGCATTTATCCAACTCTTTGTATGCCATATGGAAGTCATAGAAGTACAATCAACTCTTTGACTTTACTACTCACATGGGTCAAACCCATTCTTCTATTGCACTCCCTTTATCTATAAACAACCATTGGATCTTTTATGTTGAATTCAAAAGATTTCAATAAAAGAGTGCTTCAGCATTTATGCATGCTTCATTCAATTCATTCAATATGAGTATTATGAAGCTTAATGAATGACTAGAGTATAGATAGTAGAATGATGACTCTCATCGTATCTACATCCATCTTAACTCTTAAAGACCTTTGGTTCAGGCAAGTACTCAAACATTTTGAGTACATCATCTCTTATCGTACCACCATTCTACATAATACAGAGAATCATGTCATTCATGATTAAATGTCAAGAGCACATATGTATGCCAAAAACCCTTCTTTGATTTTATAAGGATTTTTTTGATAATTATGATCATCATCGACATGTCACTTACAAAGTACATTCCATGAGAAGTAAAGGACATAGAGACACACAAACCCTAGTTTGTTTTCCTATTGTGAATTTAATTATCATTCCTCATTATTATGATGAAACTTGCACATTGCAACCACATACATTATGTGTCAAACTGCAAGTACAATATCTTGATCATGGATCCAATCCATGATATTTTGCTAGTTATTATTGAGTATAGTATTGAGTAGGTTTAATGAAGGATTATCTGAAATAAGAAATTTGCATAAATAAATATAAATATATATTTTACTTTGAAGTAGGAATTTTTATATCAAAGTTTTGTAGCCTTTTCACCACTGAAAGTTCATTCCCTTGATCACTTTCAATGTAAGAGATATACTTACCATTATATCTCAAGCAAGATCTGGGATCTCCTTCCTTATCTTTGTCACATCCCAATAATATGAGAACCTGTAACTTGGATAAAAAGAAGCAGGAACACATTATGCCTTGCAAGTCCAACTTGCAATCCCAATTCAATCTTTAAAACCTGGGCCCACTACCCCTAAGGTGATGTTGACCTGTCGTTAATTGAACTAACCATCAACATGATTAGAACTCATTATGCGCAATCCAATATCACCCCAATAATATGAGGATCCGATATTGGGTCAATACGTATACGTCCTTACTCTTTTGAGAAGCAAAGAGCCCTATCCAGATGTGCTTGTATGCAGGAGCTGCCACTTCGGTCAAGCGTCTCCTACATACAATCCCTGGCTATGGAATCCTTCACCTTGACGGGCGACCATGGATGTCACTTATATCATCCTCCATATCATGTTCAAATTCTAATTAATTTTTCTGAATCATATTCACACAATTAATTCTTCCAAGGAAAATTATAACTTTATTCATAATAGTGTGTTTTAATTTTAATTGAATTCCAATTAATCTAATCATATTAAATTAATGATCCAGTTAATATCCAACAAACATTCTCAATTGTTGCTAGAAATATGGTATTAACTCAAACACGTATTATTCAAATTAATAATTAGAAAAATACATCATGGTCCCTTCAAACATTATCCCTTCCTTACCCGTTGTCAACGCCAATACCGACGGTAATGGGATAGATCGCTCATAGAGCAACCTGCTACCGGAACGTTCCCCGACTAGACACCATATCCGCCTCAGGTCAGGATAATGCCAATTGATTACTTTGTATTTGATATGATAATCAGTTTTTCAACTGAAGTTATAACATATAATAATAATCAAAACCATTTTGATTTATATTATAAGGTAATTTTCTAAACAAATTCCCAATCATATTTAAGTTTGTTTGTTGGAAAGAAGATCATGTAACCAATTGTAATCTAGTTCATATCTAATCAAGTTCTGGTTATGGTCAATATCATTCAAGGAAATAATCATCATCTTTAAATATTTCACAAATATTCATAAAATAATTATTTCAGAAAATTAACCATTAATTTCCATTAATTGAATTGAATGACAATGACAAGGTTCATGATTGGGAAAGTAATTTTCAACAGTAACCCCTACTTACTAAAATTAACATACCTCAATCAATTTAAATCCAAATAAAGTAAAAAAAAGTTTCCATAGTTTGTTAATTTTATTAACAACAAAATCCAAGTGATATTCACACATTTCTAGTCATTTTAAAACCGTAATTAACTCTGTAATTACATCAAGATACACCATTCCCGAAACAGTGGATACATGTTCATTAAAACGATCATAACTTGAGCAATCGGATTCCAAATCATGCAAATTCAAATCCCACAGTTTCTTTATTTAATGAGGATTGTTATCCAAGTCATAATAATGTGTTTTAACACTTTTAAACTGGATAAAAAAACACACTAAACAATGTTGTGAGAATGAAATGCGATGAAACATCACACAACCAAAAAATACTCTAGTCATCTTAGATTTATGGATCATATCCAAAACCTCTAACATGGCTCTGATACCACTTGACAGATATGGGAAAATCCTTAAGCGTATCATAGAAGCATGAGGACCGCATCATATGCGATCAGGAGTGACTAGTCGCACTAGTCCCTTGATGCAACGGAATTCAAAAAATTCTAAACGATGAAACTACATGATCCAAGAACACTTCTAAGATCATTTAATATAAACCATAAACAAGTATTAGGTTTATTTCTTGAAGCATGGTTGTGATCAAGTCTCTAAATTAAGAGATCTCTTGTCTTAAGTCTGATCCGTCGGAGGAGACGCTAAAGAGCGTGGAGATGAGTTGTGTGCTTCTCTCAATCCAAGTCATTGATCCAAGCAATAGTTCTCTTGATCTCGTCTCACGAGATCAAACACCTTCTTCACAATCGAGGAACACCCAAGAAGATAGAGATCCTAGAGTTGTCGAAGCGGCAACACAACAACGATGCGATGACAGCAATGACCATCTCTCTAGGGATGGAGTGGATATCCACTCAAGGAGAGAGAAGTTGGCATGAGAATGAGAGAGAGAGAGATTGACGTTGTTGTAACTTTAAAGAGCAAGGGGTGCCTCTTCTTATATAGGGTTTTGGAAGATCATGGATCCCAATCCATGGGAAACACAAAATCAACGAATGAGATTTATTTGTGTTTCTTTCAATGGTCATGATTTTATTGTACGAACACAACAATAATTAATTTAATTTAAATTAGTATACAATGATAAATAAATATAATTAATTTCAAATTAAATCAACTAATCTTGGAGATAAAGGGGGAGGTGATTTCCCTCATCCCTAAAAACACGGGACGACCACCCACTCCTAACGGAAGTTGACGGTCGTCCACCCTCCTAGGATGGAAGGAGGCAATCTCCTTATTATCTCATGAGATTACATTATCTCATGAAAACTCCAAGATTTAGAACACTTGTTGTAAAATATCTTGCAAAAATAATTCATAACTATCTTGCGAATATTGCAATCATACCATTGGAACTATGTGAATCACATTCACACCCCAAAATAAAATGTAAATTATATTTTCAATTAATTATCCAATGTGAATCCAATTCACATAAATAATAAATCAACAAATATAAATCACAATAGTCTCTCTCTAATAGATTATAAATCACATTTATAATATATATATATATATGAATAATTGGATAGTGATATCCACATTATTCATATCCATAATAATTAAATCACATTTAGTTATATTAGATCATCATTCTAATGCACTCAAATATTATGAATCAAATTCACATTATTCATGATAATTAAATTACATTTACTTATCCATTTCTGGATGCTTAGATATAATTCAATAATGGAATTAATCTTGAACTCTTTCAAGAATAATGCGCTTTCTCCGCAAGGACATGATGATTGTATTATTCCACGTATAGTGACTTGGATATTGAGCTCACTTCTCAAATCCATATCTTGTGTATCTACCAAAGATGCTTAATTAAATCAAGGCCATAGATCTAATCTCCTCATTGCATCTGAACCACATTCAGAAAAATATCCAACATTTAGACGAAGATCAGATCACTTCTCTATGAGAGGAGTCTTTAAAATCTAAACTTGTTTCATCACTCCCTCAGAATGGAAGCGTCATGGTTATACAATTGTTTATAATCACATCACCCTCAGGTATTCCTAATACATGTACATCCTGCATACTGGAAGACCTAGAGTAAACACGAAGTTTTAGATCTCTTTTAGATTGTTTCCTTTAGGGTTTTATCATTGAGTTTCTCATTCAATCATTGGGAATTGGTATCTATCAAATACTTTCCAAAAGCATATATCATGCCCAATTGTTGATCATATACTTTCCAGAAGCATATATCAAACCTTACAAATTCAGTCACGCTTCCAAAGAGAGATGACCGTGTACAGAATTTAATTCTTTCCAATATCTCATGAGTGAGATCATATCTCCCGGTTGAATAAATGAACCTATAGGATCCCTTTGAATCAGTGTACTACTCATATGCCCTTATATACACACCGGCGCGCAAGTGTATAGATCTTGATTAGGACATCAACCTATTGGTCTGCCAAATGTATGCACTCATACATATAGTAACACACCTGTCTCTAGTCAGAGGATGCGTGTCTATATCATGACAACATACACCACAGGTCTTTGGTTATCTCGATCTCATTAAGTCAACTCTTTGTCCTAACTTATCTAACACCTCCGAATCTCCATTCCTATGCAGAGGATCTGCCTCAAGAGGTCAGTTAGATATCAACCTTTAGAGAAAGGATTGCCATCTCCTTCTCAGACTGGAGATCCTTTCTTAATAATCATTTGACAGTTCTTGATGATTCCTCAATCTAACTCTTTTGATATTCATCCTAGCATCCACCTCTATGATTCAACAATTAAATCAACAACTGTATGATCATTAAGATGGTCATCGTACATAACCCTAATTGTACTAAGGGATCTATTAAACAAATTAATTATTCTTCATTTCTGATCAAGGAATTTGCAATAACATTTATTGCATAATGGCTTGCCGTGGCCTTGCATGTCCAACAATCTCAATATCCAAGTCACTATACATGGAACATACAATCTCCCTATACTTATCTCCAAGTATTTGTGGAGAAAGCACATTATTATTAAAAGAGTTCAAGAATAATTCCATTGTTGAATTATATCTAAGCATTGAGAAATGGATAACTAAATGTGATTTAATTATCACAAATAATGTCAATTTGATTCATATTATTTTGATACATGAGAATGATGATCTAATATAATTAAATGTGATTTATTATTATTGATGAGAATAATGTGGACAACATTAACCAAATTATTCATAATATATTATAAAATGATTTATAATGTATTACAGAGAGACTTTTATTTTTATATTTGTTGTTCAATTATTGATGTGAATTGGATTCACATTGGATAATTAATTGAAAATGTAAATCACATTTTATTTTGGGTTGTGAATGTGATTCAGATTTTTCCAATGGCAAGATTATAATATTCACAAAATAATTATGAATTATTTTTGTAGAATAATTTACAACAAGTGTTGTTGTAAATCTTGGAGATTTCCATGGAATAATGTAATCTCATGAGATTACATGAGATTGCACCATTCCTTAATGGGAGGACGGACGGCCACCCACTCCCATTAGGTTGGCCATCCACTCTTCTCTCATGGAAGGAGGCAATCTCCCTTCTATAATATCCAATGCCCGATTGATTTAATTTGAGATTAATTTATGTTCATTTATCAATATAAATATAATCTAAATTAAATTAATTGTTGTTGTGTTTTTACAACAAAATCTTGGCCATTGAAAGAAGCATAAATCAATCTCATCCATTGATTTTGTATGGTCCATGGATTGTGATCCATGGACTCCCAAAACCCAATATAAGAAGAGGCACCCATTGATCTTCAAGTTTCAACTTTTGCAACATCAAGACCTCTCTCTCATTCTCAAGTCCTCTCCCTATATCTGTTTGAGTGGCCATCCACTTAAACCCTAGAGAAGACATCGTCGTCGTCACATCATCGTTGTGTTGTTGCCTCGACTGTCCACCCTTAGTTCCTCAACTTCTTTTGTGCACTTTGCTCACGAAGAAGATGTTCGATCTCGTGTTACGTGATCAGTAGTTCTTTTGCTTAGATCAATTACTTGGATTGCGAGAAGCTTGCGACTCATCTCCGTACTCGCAAGCGTCTCCTCCGACGAATCAGACTTGAGACAGGAGATCTTTTCTCTTAGAGGCTCAATCACAACCGCACTATAAGAGGTATTCCTCTATCTAGTATGTGTCTAGATTAAATGATCTGAGAAGCATTCTCGGATCATGTGGTTTCATCGTTTAAATTTTTTAAATTCTGCTGCACCGAGAAACTAGTGCGACTAGTCGCTCTCTATCGTATATGGTGTGAGCCTCACACTTCTGTGATACGCTTAACGATTTTACTCATATCCTTCACCTTGGAAATCCTCCCTCTTGAGGAGGATCTGTAAAGCATAGCCGGCACAAGCTCTGATATCACTCGGGAGTCAGATTCCAATTTGTTGATGTATCTGTGTTGTTAACAAGATTCATGCCAATCCAAACATGATGATATCAGTTGAAACACAAGTCACTAAGGTGAGAAGTATATCCAAATAGTTGGCAGATCATCCACCTACCAGTTCGGTTTCCAAAGTGACCGAGCAACATGCCAGATTAAAACCCGAATTAAAGCCACTTCCGGCAGGCCTCAAGTATGCCTTCCTTACGGGAAAAAAAAATGTATCCAGTCATCATCAATAGCAGGCTGACCCTGGATTAAATATCTCGTCTTCTTGAGGTTCTAGAAAAAAATTGCATATATCATACTTGGTTGGCATATATCATACCTCCGCGAGATAAATCCTACTCTGTGCTCACACCATATTTACTTGGAAAAAGATGCCAAGCCATCCTATAAGTTTCAAAGAAGATTGAACCCAAATTTGCAGGATGTAGTCATGAAATAAATCAGGAAATGGTGTAACACATGATTCATTTAACCCATCTCCGTTTTAAAATGGGTGAGCCCCTTACATGTAGTTCCAAAGAAGTCAAGGCTTACTGTGGTTACAAATGAAATAGGAGAGGAGATTTCTACTCGAGTACCAACATCCTGGTGAATATGTGTTGATTACGCTGCCTTAATGCCACAACAAAGAAGGACCACTTTCTGTTGCCTATTATTGATCAAGTTCTAGAAAGATTAGCTAGCAAGGAGTTCTTCTACTTTATGGATGGATCCTCCCGGTACAACCAAGTGGAAATCACCCCCCAAGACCAAGAGAAGACTATATTCACTCGCCCGTCGACACCTATGCTTTCAAAAGAATGTCCTTTGGTTTGTGTAATGCACCTGCCACATTCTAGAGATGCATGCTTGCAGTTTTTGCTGATATAATTGGCAATTTTCTTGAGGTGTTCAAGGACAACTTCTCTACCTACAATGAAAGCTTTGATTCTTATCTTCAACACCTAGACATGGTACTTCAAAAATGTCGAGAAGTCAATCTTGTGTTATCTTGGGAAAAGATCTACTACATGGTCACAGAAGGAATTGTGCTGGGTTATGTCATTTCCAAGCATGGCATGGAAGTCGACCTGGAAAAGGTGGATGTCATATCCAAACTAGAGCCACCTTAGAATGTCAGAAATATGAGGTCATTCCTGGGGCATGTGGCATTTTATAGATGTTTCATAAAAATTTTAGTCGCATCGCCCGACCTCTAACAGAGCTATTCTACAAGGAGATCGAGTTCAATGCGGATCAACGGGTTCTATCTTTCAAATAGCTGAAGGAGTTAATCACTCAAGCTCCCATCCTACAAACACCTGATTGGTCTCTCCCTTTTAAGATCATTACAGATGCATCAGAATTTGCAGTTGGGATCGTTCTAGGATAAAGGAAAGAAAGGTGACCTATGCCATTCACCATGCTAGTAAAACGCTAGAGAAGCTTAACGTAACTACATTGTTATAGAGAAAGAGTTGCTCGCCATGATTTTCACCCTCGAGAAGCTCAGATCCTATCTTCACCCTCGGTACTTACAACATAAGAAGGATGCCAAGCCCAAAATAATAACATGGTTCCTTCTCCTCGAAGAGTTCGATTTGTTAATCAAAGACAAGCCTGAAGTTTAGAATGTGGTAGCAGATCACCTCTCCAGAATTTAATAGCAATAGCATCCACTAAGCAATGCACCCATTGTAGACACCTTTCTTGACGAGCCGATTCTAGCTGTAGATTCACTCCCTTGTTATGCTAATATTATGAACTACCTCATTTCCGTTGTAGTCCCACAATATTGGACAAAGATCAAGAAGGACACATTCCTTTCTCAAATCCATTTCTACCAATGGGAAGATCCACTGTTATTAAGGGAAGGAGCAAACTGCATTTGGTGTCAGTGTATTCCTCAGGAGGAGCATCATAGTGTCCTTAAGCATTGCCACTCACTCGAATATGATGGACACCAGTCTGGAGACAGAATGACAACAAAAGTGCTTCAATGTGGCCTATGGTGGCCAATACTATTTAAGGATGTTGTAACATATGTGTAGCACTTCACTGACTGTCAGTGATTGGGAGGCTCCCTTAGAGCAACAGACTCAATGCCCCTGAAATTTATTCAGATTTCAGATGCATTCTATGTGTGGGGCATTGATTTTATTGGATCTTTTCCCAACATTCAGGGATTTGAGCACATCCTTCTTGTCATTGACTACATGAGTTGCTAGGTTGAAGCTATTACTCGTCTGATCCGCTGATAACTATACTGCGTGCCAATTTTTGAGAGAGAACATCATCTCGTAGTTCGGGATCCCGAAGTTTCTGATATCATATGGGGGTAGTCACTTCATTAATAGAGAGGTCAGAAAATTAACGAAGGAGTATGACATCGAGCACCGAATCTCATCTCCTTATCATCCCCAGATCAATGATATGACAGAGTTATCAAACTGATAAATCAAGACGATCTTGCAGAAGCTTGTGAAGCCAGACAGAAAGAACTGGTCCCAACTCTTGGACTCTGTCCTTTGGGCATACCAAATTGCTTACAAGACTCCTTGGGCATGCTACCCTATCGTCTTGTGTATGGAAAACCGTACCATCTGCCCATAGAAATGATCCATAAATCATTATAGGCAATCCGTATATACAACTTGGACTCACGAAAAGGTGGTCAACAAAGAAAAGAGGATCTGAACGAGCTCTTGGAATTCTGAGACTATGATTATGATAACACCTTGACGTACAAGGAGAAGGTTAAACACTGGCATGACCGACACATTAGACGAAAGACGTTCAAGTCTGGATAAAAAGTGTGGCTATTTGATGTAAAGGTGAAGATATTCCCAAGAAAATTAAATAGTAAATGGATAGGGCCATTCAGAGTGAAAGAAGTGCGTGACAATGGAAGCATCATGATATCAGACTTGTTAGCTGACATGCAACCATTCATCGTCAACGATCAGTTACTGAAGCCGCACCTTGAGCATGATACTTTCATGACCATTGTTGATGCTATTCAAATAATTATTGAAGAATCCTCCACAACCAATGCAACAGCAGAAGATTCAGATAACGTTCCTCAAAACTCTTCCTTTAGTTTTCTTCTTTTCTTCTTTTCTGTTGTATTTTCTATTTTCTGCTTTGTTTTCCTCATTCATTGCTTCTATACTTAGGTTATGCTTCATCCTAAGTATAGGGTAGATGAGTGATTTCACATGTTCATCATTTGAAACCTCACCTGTCTCCTCTCCCGTTGAGATTTTCTGTCTATACTTAGGGATATTTTACCCTAAGTATAGGGGGAGATATGACGAATCGTTGAGTTATTCATTCCCACACTCGACCCTCCATACATGTAAATATAGTCTACTATACTTAGGATTAATTGATCCTAAGTATAGGGTGGATGATCGACTTCTCATTAATTCATTGTTTATTCTTCACTCGTTGTAGTATAGGCTCTCTTATACTTGGTACGAGTTATGACTTTTCTTTTCTCTTCGATCAATGTGGACATAACTCAAAATAAGTATAGGGGGTCGTATATACGTTGTATATACTTTAGCCATAACTCGTACTTTCATATTTTCAATAAGTATGGCTAAAATACAATTAGTTAAGTTTAAGAACATACTTGTATAAAATTCTTTAAAATTCATTGTATACATATTCTGATTAATAAATCTGATAAG
The DNA here is from genome assembly GCA_037367405.1 of Ottelia alismoides. Classification (NCBI taxonomy): domain Eukaryota; kingdom Viridiplantae; phylum Streptophyta; class Magnoliopsida; order Alismatales; family Hydrocharitaceae; genus Ottelia; species Ottelia alismoides. The sequence goes on along the minus strand of JAZKJV010004240.1, from coordinate 656,802 downwards.
AATGTTATGCAAAATATTTGAAAATTTGTACTTTTTTTGAAAAATATCTTGAAAGCTGTTTGGAAAATATTTTGTAAAATATTTTCAACCTTTATTAAAATGTTTTATTTGTAAAAATTTCTTTCTTTATTTGAAATAACATGTTTTGAAAATCTATTTTCAAATGTTTGGAAAATGGTTACGAAAATAGTTTAAAAAATCTATACATACTATTTGACAAATCTTTGCAAAATGGTTTCAAATTTTGTAAAATATTTGTAAAGACTATTTGTTAAATTAGTTTGTGGGAAAAGGTTTTAAAAATGTTTGAAAAATCTATGCAAATTATTTTGAGAGCTATATACCTAATGCAAGCAAGTAAAAAACCTTTACAAACTTTGTATTTACAAACATATAAATTCTTGAATCTAAATTCTTGTAAATAAAAAGATGCATGCCCGTGTAAATATCTACACATACTTCCTTTTTGTTTCTGAAACCTTGCTATTAAATCCCTAAAAAATAGCAAAATTAAAAATCCCCAAAACATTTGCAAAATCTTTTTCAAAATTGCATAAAATTTTGCAGAACTTTTTCAAAAATCCATAAAAGTTCAAAACTAAAAATTGCATCAAGAAAATATTTTTTCTTACATTATACATAACATTTATATTTTTCGGAATAACATAGATAATTGAACAAGTCCAAATAAAGTTTGAAGATTGGAGCTTGGAATAGACCTTAATACACTTAATTTCAGATGAACCCATTGAGGACTGGAAGTGGAGATATTTCAGGTCACTTGACTTAATTATTTAGGTTCCATATGACTATGTTCACAAATCAATTAAACATGCATAAATAGAACCCTTCATATCATCCATAAGACTCTTCAGATAGTGACTTGACTGGAAACCTCACACCTAGCACTTAGTTCAACTCAAATGGACTATTAAAAAATCTTGGAGTCTAAGTCGAGACGATGCAAGGCCGCTTCGTCAAGGGTGGCGTAAGAACCATTCTTGGGGATTGCTGACACCGGTACTCTAACCCACTTCTTTTGGTAACAATGATATCTAAAGACTAGATATGTATTGAGACAATGTGTTGGATGAGGAATAGTCTACCAGTGCAACTTTTTCCATGACTTCAAAAAATGGGTAGAACAAAAGATGCTATATGATGAATCCACGTTTCATCATCTTTATTCTATCATTTTGGCCTTAAAAACCCTAGTAAATGCGTGTAAATAGCATTAATTCATGCATTTTAGCATTCATGTATATGTATGTAAATATTGTATAAATTGCGGTTTTTAAAGCCAAAATTATAGAATAAAGAAAAGAAAAGAAAAAGAATAAAATATTGTAAATATTTTATGACCCGAAACCCCGAGACCTAGGCATCTTGATGAATAGGTCGACAAGGAATAAAGTAGGGGGAGATAAGGTCAGAAACACAGAAAAAATACCTATCCATTATATTCATTCTTTATTCATTTTGGGACCTATTTTTGGTTCCGCTTTTTGTACATCAAATAAAGAAACTTTGTACATGAAAGTTGTAGATAATTTTACAAAGAAAAATGCAAAATTGATTTCACAGAAAAATAATGCACAAATAAAAAGTTATGGTCTAAATAAAAATCCAGAATGCCAACTTCCCAGACCCGTATCTAACAAATAAAAACTCCAAATGCAGCGTACTCACCTTTAATTGTATATAGAAGAAAATAATCTAATTAATGGTGGTGGTTTCGCATTTGGCGGAGCTACGGTTTGAAAGTTGACTTTTGGACCCTCATTGTACCTTGTACATATTAAAATATTCAATTTATTATTTATTTATTATTTTTATAATTTTATATTTTTATAATGTTGTAAATAATACTTATAATAATTATGTGCATTAAAATCAGAATAAAAACATAAATAAAATACAAATAAAAATACTTGTATATATTCAATACATAGATACATACCTATACATATCCCTATACAAAACATGTTTGTATTTTATTAAATATACAAAATAAATCAGAAAAATAAAATAAAAATATATTTGTGTAGATAAAAGTATTTTATAATTTTATAAAATAATAATAAAAAAAGAAATAAATTAAATACACTCAACAAAAATAAAAGAATACAATACATAGGATATTATACCTATAAAGGGTATAAAAGTCAACTTGTAAAAATACACTTCTTAAAAATAAATAAAAATCACTATAAAATACTTTATAAAAAAATAAACATTTTTCATTTTATAATAAAAAATCAATAAAATCGTTTTCTATTTTAATTTGATTTTACAAATCTTTTTCCCTAGGTTTTTCCTGGTTGGTCCACGTGGACCAACCAGGGGGCTAGGAGAGTTGACCTCGGTCAACTCTCTGCCCAACACCTGGGCTGCCTGTCAGAATGACTTTTCTTGGATTTCGTGGATTTATGGAGACCACGCCTTGCATTATTTCGAGTCGATTCCTTCACGGGTTTTTCTCCCCTACCATTGAACTTTCACGCCATAAGATTTTCTTGGGGATTGGACTTCTGATGCGCCTTGTGCGCCTCGTGGAAGGTGCCCCCTTGGCCATGGTTTCAAAAAGAGCCCAGCCACCTCCTTTGATCTTTGAACCCAATTTGACCATCCATCTTGCCTGTGTGCGTGTGCTCTGGACCGGGCCTCGTGACAGGAGACCCTCCAGCCCTCCAGGAGGCGTAGCTAGGCGGTCGAGGCGGTGCTTCCACCACCTCCGGCTACCCGTGGCCGTCGAGGTCATACCTTGGGCTATACAGCCCTTGAGGTCTTTTTCTTTTTTTTCTTTTGTTTTCTTTAGCGTTTGGAAGGCGTAGAATTGGATCCCATAACTATCTTTCTTCTTCATCCACCTGTTCGCTTCATTCGACCCCTCACCGGAGCGAGCTCCGGTGAGCTTTCATTCCGCCAGCCCCCCTCGCTTATTGCCATCTGGAGGTGCGTGGCATTTTGCCCACGCACCCGCACCATTCTTTTTGTATCTTGCAGGTCCCAGGGGAGGGGGCAACGCTACAGTCGCCGGAGGAGACGCGAGCGCCGCCGCCCGCGCGCAGCAGCCGCCCGCGCACACCCGCGCAGGAAGGAGAACGAGGGGGAGGGGGCAACGCTACAGTCGCCGTTCATTTCCTCTCCTCCCCGTTGATCCTGGCTGTCCAATTTTGAGGAAGCCCAGCCGTAGATCGAGCCCCGTATATAATCTCCACCGTTAACATCTGAAGGGGTATCGGACAGCAGGAAGGGGACACGTGGCTTAAGTGGAAGCTGTTCTGCCGTTGGATGCGCCCCCATAGCATGGGTATTTTGCGTGCTATCTCCACGCGTTTTTTGCAATTAACATTTAGCACTTAAACATTCAATTGCTGTCTTAGATCTTTTGTAATATTTGCTATGAAGCCCTTGAACTTTTAGGAATCTGCGGGTCAATCCTTCCCAGGCGCACGTGCTCTCGCACGTGCTTCCTAGGAATTTTGCAGGAATAACTTTGCAACTTCCACTTTTACTATTTAGTCCTTGAACTTTGTATTTCAGTATTAAACTTTTTGGAAAAATTACTGTTGTGCCCTTGAACGTTTTGAAATTTGCATTCACGCCCCTGTAAGGCCCCTATTTTGTGCTAGTCTACTCTAATTATTTGAAGACTCATTTTTATCCCAAAAATTCTCAAATTTTAGACTTAAGCTCCTGTGCACCTATGCTTCCACGCCACAATTTTAGTTTTTGTTTTTATTTTATTTTTTATTTATTAAAAATCAAAAACTCTCATTTTATGCACTGTCTAGCTTATAAAATCCATAAAAAATATAAAAACACTCCAGAAAAATTCCCAAAAAAATATAGTTTGTGTCTTTTAGTTTGTTTTAACTCCCAGCCAAAAATCATTAAAAAATATTAAACCAAACTCCAAAAAATTGCAAAACTCTAAAAACCTTCATAAAAATTTATAAAATCATTAAAAAATCCAAAAATAGTGTTTTCTTTTCCTAAATTTTCTTGGTTTCATTATCTTTCACTGAAAATTAAGTTGGGGAATTTTTGCCACTGATTTCTATTTTATTTCTCCATTTTAAGTTTCAGCCTTGCTTTTTACTACTGTTTTCTTTATTTTGATAATTAAAAATACCAAAAACATTGTAAAAATTACCCCAAAAATCACAAAAACAGTAAAAAAGTATAAAAAGACCAAAAAGACTTTATTTCCTTATTTTTGAGTATTTTTATCTATTTTTATAAAAACTTTGGTTTCCCTTTTATTACATTGTCTTTAATTTCCAATATTGAAAAAGAAAATATAAAAAAAATATAAAATATAAAAAGAAAATATAAAAATCAGAAAATTAAAAATCAAAATACAAAATTAAAAATTAAATAAAAAAATTATAAAATTAAAAACCCACAAAAAAAATAGCATAATAGGCACTTGATCACAACTCACACATTTTGAGCAATTTTTGCCCCGTTCTACCTGTCTGCTCCCTGTGTTCGACCTCTACAATACTTGCACTATACACATCTTGTTGTAGAGTTATAATAAATTTTAACTCCGCACATTTACTTTCATTGCTTGATTTATCTGTTGTGGGTTAATTGTTGTTTTAATCCGGATTTTCGAGCGGTCACCGCATCGACTGTTGATCCGCCTTGTGGATCAATACGACCGCTTGACTTTTCGGGTTAAACAAATGGCGCCGTTGCCGGGGAGCAACAGCTTGTAGTTCACATTTTTGTTTGATTGTGTGATTGTTTACCATAGCATCATTTTCCATCTCTTACATTTTGATATATATTGTTGAGCTATCTGACCACTCTTCTTTGTCTTCTTGCGAGGGACCGCGGAGCGAGGCAGATCGCCTAGGCGACCCGACGCAACCTTGGGATGTGGAGCCGGCTATTCTTTAGCCAAGCCGGCAGGAGAGAGCAAGGAGTGAGAGAGAGAGTGATTAGATTAGTTTTCATTTATTTTTGGTGAGAGAGTGATTTATTTAATTGTAATAATACAGGTACACTTGGACTTGGACACTTAGACATTCGGGCCTAATTTCCGGGTGTTTGTTCACCCGGGGGCTCACCGCAGATTTTATCGTGTTTTCATCGCTGTCATTTTCCGGTTTTGTTTTCATTTTTCACTTTCTTTTGTGGATTGAGCTCTTAGTTCTAGGTCCTGCTTGACTCGATTAGAATAGGTCCAAACACCTAATTATCTTTGCATGCTCCTATAGATTCGTATTTGGACTTAGACTAATTAAACAGTTAGCTAGTAGCTTCCAAATCCACGCGCCGCGAGCTCACACCCGAACAAGCGCTTTCTCCTACTCCAAATGTGTTGGGCAGAGGAGGGGTGAGCCAAGACCGGACACTCGGATTGGGAATTATTAGCTAGCTTGTGGTTCTTCACGTTAGTAGTTGCCTGTTCTAGGACGATTTCCGCTTGCATATCGCCATATAGCTTAGGTTTAAAAATTCTGCTTTGCATCCCGCATGGAGAGAGCTGGGATTCGCTGTAAGTCCTCTTACTTTGCACGCATCATCTAGGCACAAAGGTGAGATTTCCACCTTGGTGTCGACTTGCACGGCTTTTCCGACTCTATTCTCCCTCTATTTTTGGAACAAAGTAGGATAAAGGAAAAATACAAAAACCGTTAGGCGCTTGTTTGAATTGACTCAAAAGAAGCGATAACACCAAAAAAATTAAAAAAGGGACTGCTAAAGAAAACTTGACCAAAATAAAATCGGTAATTGGATTCATTGCTTGGGGAGAGTAACACCCTCACTTGTCTTCAGGTTGCATGGGAAGGTTTCCTTCCAAGTGAGGTGAGCGCTTCGTAAGGATTAGAGCCCAAAACCCAACTTGTGGCTGCCTTGTGTATCGCCTGGATTTCCGAAGTATTGGCGCTACTATCGTACGTAGTCGAGTAGGACTTGGTCGCCATTGGTGACTCTCTATTGTGAGAGCACCGACCTTGTCCGAAGTACCGAGCTTAGGCCACGCCTTCACGGGTGTGTCTGTCTCACCGGCTGCGCCCGAGTAGGACCTTGTACGCTCACGGGTGATTCCGTTGCGAGCGAGGTCCGAAGTATCGGTTTCGCCTATCGGCTTCCTCTCTCTTTTCTTTGGCTGAGTAGGGATCCAGGAAGGGTTACAAGGACCTCAAAAAGCGCAAGTTACAGGTTACACAGGAGGAGGACAAGTACGGGGACACTTTCCTGGCAGTACTCTCGCTCCTATAGGCGTAGCGCTCTAAGGACTCGTGAAAAGATAAATACCTGAAAAACAAGCTAAAACTGACAAGATAAAAGCCGAACCTTCACGGCTTCACGAGTTGAGTTGGTGAACTTACCCTTGCTTTGTGTTTGATTGTTAGATTTATTAAGGTCAAGATCAAAAACACCGCACAATTGTGCACAATTTTGTTGCATATCATCTTCTTCTTTTCTTGCATTATCCCCACTCTTTCCGAATAATCAAGATGATGGGACGGAGATCTCTTAGGCCGACTTTGTCGGCACCGCTATCCAGCACTCCTCCTTACTCATCTAGGAATGCCTCGAAGAGCCCGCTCTCCGAGCCTGAGTTCACATCCACCCTGTTCCCCCTCGACCACCCTTCCCATTCTCCTTCCCTCAGTCCAATTGTGTCAGAATTCAGTGCATCACAGAGTTCAGCTCATTCAACAGCACCTGAAATGGCCTCTTTTGCATTTTCAGAGAATCAAGCAATGGCAGACAGAGGCGAGCACCCGGATGACCACGATCACCCTCCATTCATAATTGATCAGGCGGCCATCAACAATTCCTTGCTAGCGTCCCTGGAAAATATGCAGAGACAGATCCGTGATCAGGGAACATTCATGGGTGATCTGATGAGAGAGATTGCACAGCTGAGAGATAACAGACCTGGAGGAGGCGGTGGCGGAGAAGGAGGAGGACCCGATGCAGGAGGCGATCCGGATGGTGAGCGACCACCACAGACTATCATGAGGGAACTGCACAACCCAGCTTCGTCCCTCACTCACCGGTGGATTAGACTCCCGCCAATCCACGGAGACTTCGAGCTTCAGCACCATACGATCCAGCTTCTTCCCAAGTTTCACGGGTTGCCGACCGAAGAGCCGCACCACCATCTCCAAGAATTCAAAATGATATGCAGCACCATCCACGATCGGTTGTTGACCGAGGACACAATCAGGATGATCGCCTTTCCATTCTCATTGGTTGATAGAGCCGCTTACTGGCTCAAGCATCTAGGGCGATTTGTCGACACTTGGGAAGATCTCCGATCCGCATATTTGAAGAAATACTATCCTCTCGGCCGGACCAACGCAGCTCGAGCCATGATCAGCAATTTTGTCATGATCCCAAATGAACAGTTCCACGAAGCATGGGATCGATTCAGAGAGCTCATAGATCGGTGTCCACATCACGATATCTCCAAGCCCAATCTGGTGCAGAGTTTCTTCTGTGGGCTGACACCGGAGCTGCAGGGGCTTGTGAACGCCTCTTGCGGTGGGTCTTATTTATCCAAGGGAGAAGACGACGTCTGGGCCATCTACGAAGGCATGGCAGAGAATTCTACAGTGATGACCCAGGCCAGAGTCTACACTCAGCAGAAACCCCCGCAGGGAGTGGGATCATTTCAGAGGATCGCCCGCATCGATGCTGGTCCCAGCACAACGTCGGCAGCCGCGGCCCAAGCCGAATCAGCAGCAGCCGACATGGGCATTATCAGTGAAAAGTTGGACCGCATGGAGATCCTGGAAAAGAAGCAGAACCAAGGTCTAGCCCAGATGGACCTTCTCACCAAGACCATGAGTGACCTGAAGACTCAAATTCTATGTATTCAGGAGGCACAAGCTCATTCCCAACAGCCTCCCAGGTCACAGGTTGCGTCCAGCAGCAGCAATCCCAACCAGGCCTCTACCTCATATCGCCAGGTGAACCATGTCCAGGCGGAGCCGGTTCCATTGTTGCAGTACCATCCAGAGCAACCGCCATCTCAGGAGACGCAGATGGTGGTATATCAGCCGGAGCAGCCACTGGCAGTTCTTCCGCCACCCTCCTTCGAGCAGGAACCGTTGATGGAAGTCAACGGGATTTGGTATGACCGATACCCTCAGCCAGCAATTCGCAGGGATCACCCCGGATTCCGTTGGGGTAATGGTGGATCCTCATCCCAACAACATCCTCCTGCTCAAGGACAGCAGAGCAGCCAGCCACAGCAGTACAACCAGCAGCCCCAATATGCCCAGACATCTCAGTATCAGAGTGGTCCTCGTCCCGCCTATCAGGGACAGCAGTGGAGGCAGCGACAACCGCCTCAGCAGTCTTATCACCAGCCTCCCCCCCAGTATCAGCAGCAACACCAGCAGCAGCAGCCCCATTTCCAGCAGGGACAGACATCCGGTTCTCAGGGTCCAGCCTATGAGAACCCAGCCCTCGATGATCTTGCCCGCTTGCTATCTGAACAGCGAGCATCCTTCAGGCAAGAAATGGATGAGTTCCGGCAGGAGATGCGGGATATTATAAAAGGCAAAGCCGCCATACCCACTCAGATCGAACCTAATCCTAATAATTTAAAAAGAAAATATGAGCAGGTAGAGTTCACAGAGGGTACCTCTCCTAGTGATGATTTGAATGACATGTCTTATTCCTATTATGATGCTGATTTTGTTACTACTAGGAGCGGTAGGATGCCAGCCGGCGGCGGCCTCTTCTGAGCGACAGCCAGATGCAGGATCAGGAGCGCCAGAGGAGCAGACTAGCGGTGCTAATACCGCACATGATGATGTTGAAGACGGTGGTGCTGATGCCACCAACGATGGAGTCCAGGATAACGGTGCTGATGCCGTTGTGATACCAATGCAGACGGTGGTGCTGATGCCACCATTTTGGATGCTGAACCAGAGCGCGGTGCTGATGCCGCGAAGACCGGTGCGAGTGGTGGTGCTAAGGCCACCACATCTACTTTTGTTGAGCCATCTTCTGGGATGTTAGCACATTTTGTACCTAGAGACTGTGGGAACAAAAACAAAAACAAAAATATGAATAAAGGAAAGGTTTCTGTTCAAATTGCGGATCCATATGTGTTGAATGATGATTATTGTATGGATTCTCCATCTCCACAGGCACAGGGACCGATTCCTAGTCCTCCATCTGAGGAGGCACCTACCATCCCCTTCCCTGAGGCACTCCGCCGAGCGAAGGGAATAAAAAAGAAAATCCAAAAAAGAATCAGCAGGTAGAGTTCGGCAACGAAATGATTGACCGATTTCACATTCAGCTGACTCTACGAGAAGAATTTGAGCATATCCCCTTCTTCAAGAAGAACTTAAAAGAAACAACTACTGTTCGAAGTAGGAAGAGGCACAGAGATCAAATCCATATGCTCTCTCATAACACTTGCTGCGCCATTCAGAACACATTGCCAGCCAAGCGACCAGACGCAGGAGCTCCCTATGTCAGATGCGAGATTCAGGAGCAGCAGTTTGATCGTACTCTATTAGACAGCGGCTCTTTAATTAACCTCCTTCCGGCAGCCTTACTCAAGCAGTTCGAGTTTGGCCCTCTTCTTCGAAGCAGAACCGTCCTTCAGTTTGCTGATAGGTCGATTAAGAGGCCCAAGGGGTTATTGAAAGACGTGGTCGTTACCATTCAGGGCCTGAAATTCCCCGTGGACTTCGTTGTGTTGGACATGGAGATCCCTGAGTCGGTAACTGATGCCCCCATCATTCTCGGACGTCCATTCTTGGCCACAGCCAAGGCGGTGACCGATCATGATAGTGGGAAGGTATGCTTTCGCGTAGAGGGCGAAACCATACAAATAGAGACGATCGAAGAGATCAGAGCCAGAGAGGCAGAATGCTCAGAACAGTCCAGCGAAGCCGAGCAGATGACAGAGGAGGAGCTAGACATCCACCAGGTTTGTGATTTTGAGATGACTGATGATGAATCCAATTGGAAAGACTCCGTAGCACCGACCCTCGCCTTGCCTACAGATTCACTGTATCTCAAGCTCATGGCAGTCGAGAGCCGGGAGAGCACATCCCTGGATGAGGATATCTCTGAGGCTGACAGTGTTGTGATGAGTGGTGCTGAAGAATTTCAATCTTGCTCATCGTCTTCTGATCCCTCGGATTCAGACATTGATTGGGATGACTTTGATGACTATTTACCTTGTCTGATTCCTACTGAGCTGACAGCCATGACAGAGTGCGAGCCAGTGCAGTTTATTGATGATCCATCAGGCCGCCCTTCATCAGAAATTCACGCAGAGCGAGAGTTCTCCCATGCAGATTTGGTCGCCTTTACACAGACTTATCAGAAGCCAGATCTGCCACCTCCCAGTTGTCCGGAACGGAAACCTCTGCCACAGTCAATGAAGTACAGATTCCTTGCTGGAGAGCCAGAAACGCACCCAGTCATTATCTCAGCATATTTGACTGGAGAACAAGAATCTCGTCTGATGGAGGTTCTTGAAAGAAACCGCAAGGCAATCGGTTGGAGTATAGCTGATCTCCAGGGGCTGAGCCCAAATCTTTGCTCCCACCACATCTATCTTGAAGATGACGCTAAGCCGTCGCGTGAGTTCCAACGACGGTTGAACCCGAATCTTCGAGATGTAGTCATGAAAGAAATTTCCAAGTGGTGGAGCGCCGATTTTATCTATCCCATCTCCGACTCCAAATGGGTTAGTCCACTCCATGTGGTACCCAAGAAGACGGGTATCACTACAGTTGTTAATGAGTCTGGAGAGGAGATCGCTACCATAGTACCAACTTCTTGGAGGGTCTGTGTGGACTACAGACGATTGAATGAGGCCACCAAGAAGGATCACTTGCCGCTTCCCTTCATTAATCAGATTATCGAGCGGTTAGCTGGGAAGAGTCATTATTGTTTTCTTGATGGGTACTCTGGATATAATCAAGTGGCCATTGCGCCCGAAGACCAGGAGAAAATGACATTCACCTGTCCGTTTGGGACCTATGCTTTCAGACGGATGCCCTTTGGTCTATGTAACGCTCCGGCGACATTCCAAAGGTGCATGTTGTCCATCTTCTCGGACATGGTGGGTGACTGTTTAGAGGTCTTCATGGATGACTTCTCGGTCTATGGCGACGGGTTCGACGCTTGTCTTGACTGCCTAGACCGTGTGCTGAAGTGCTGCATTGAGGTCAATCTTGTCTTATCCTAGGAGAAGAGTCATTTCATGATGACTCAAGGGACGGTCCTTGGTCATATCGTCTCCAACAGGGGCATGGAGGTCGATCCGGCTAAGGTGGACATCATCAAGAAACTCAACCCGCCGTCCAATTTGCGTCAGTTACGGTCTTTTCTGGGGCATGTCGGTTTCTACCGACGGTTCATTCAGGACTTCAGTCGAATTGCCCGACCGCTCACTGACTTGCTCACCAAATACACCGAGTTTATTGTTAATGATAAGTGTCTTGAATCTTTTGAAACTCTCAAGAATATGGTTGTCTCAGCTCCTGTCCTTCAGCCACCCGATTGGTCTCTCCCATTCGAGATCATGACGGATGCTTCAGATTTTGCCGTTGGGGTTGTGCTTGGACAGAGGAGGGATGGTTTACCGTTTGCCATTCACTATGCCAGCCGGACTTTGGATGCCGCGCAGCGGAATTACACTGTAACTGAGAAAGAGATGCTGGCCGTAGTCTTCGCTCTTGATAAGTATCGATCATATATTCTCGGATCTAGAGTGACAATATACACTGATCATACCGCCATCTGGTACTTAATGGCCAAGAAGGATGCCAAAGCACGTCTCACCAGATGGATCCTTCTACTCCAGGAATTTGATATTGAGATTAAGGATAAACCTGGAGTCAAGAATGTGGTGGCGGATCATCTCTCCAGATTGGAGAATCTTGAGGAATCTGAGCCCAGCGCACCTATCACTGAGACATTTCCAGATGAGGCAATCTTGGCTGTCACCTCACTCCCGTGGTATGCTGACTTTGTAAACTATCTTGTTGCCAAGACAGTCCCTCAGGGTTGGCCCAGGCAGAAACTTGAGACCTTCCTAGCTAAGGCCAAGTTTTATCATTGGGAGGATCCCGTCCTTTATCACGAAGGAGGGGATAGTATCTGGAGGAGGTGCATTCCTCAAGAAGAGCAGCATAGCGTCCTCACATACTGCCACAAGCTTGAGGCAGGAGGACATCATTCTGGAAAATGGACAGCACAGAAGGTGCTTCAATCCGGCCTATGGTGGCCTACTCTCTTCAAGGATTCTGATGAGTTCGTGAAGAGATGTACTGACTGTCAGAAAATGGGAACCTGCGGACAGAGAGACATGATGCCCATGCAACCCATTCACTTCTGTGAGGTTTTTGATGCATGGGGGATTGATTTCATGGGCCCATTTCCTAAGAGTCAGGGATTCGAGCATATTTTGCTCGCTGTGGATTATGTCAGTCGATGGGTTGAGGCCATCCCCGCCCGAGCCGCAGATGCTAAAACCGTTTGCAAATTTTTGAGGAAGAATATCATTTCACGGTTCGGCGTACCTAGAGTCTTGATTTCAGACGGGGGGTCTCACTTCATCAATGACAAAGTCAGGGCCCTTGCAGACGAGTTCGGCATTGACCATCGGGTTGCCACTCCTTATCACCCTCAGACTAATGGTCTTGCCGAAGTATCAAATAGGGAGATAAAGACTATCTTGCAGAAAGTTGTCCGCCCAGACCGAAAGGATTGGTCACAGCTTTTGGACTCGGTCTTGTGGGCTTATCGGACATCTTTCAAGAATCCATTAGGGACATCTCCCTTTCGTCTCGTCTATGGCAAGCCGTGCCATTTGCCTGTGGAGATCAAGCATAAATCTTTTTGGGCAGTTACTGAGTTGCTTCTGGATCCCGAGAGTATAGGAGACCAAAGAAGAGCAGAATTGGCAGCGCTGGAAGAATTGAGAGACACAGCCTTCTCCAACAGCCTACAGTACAAGGAAAAAGTGAAGACATGGCACGATTCGCATATCAGCCATAAACAGTTTGAGCCAGATCAGAGAGTATGGTTGTTTGATTCCAGGCTGAAATTATTTCCAGGGAAATTGCAGAGCAAATGGAAAGGACCGTATGTGGTCAGGAAGGTACATGACAATGGCAGCATCGACATATCCGAACCGTCATCTTCCTCTACCTTCTGCGTCAATGGTCAACGCTTGAAACTCTATCTTGATCATGATCCGCCGACCATTGATGTTGCCCCCATTCTTCTGGTATGAGATGTGTCCTTTGACTCTCATCATCTACATCTCATACATGGTAATCAAGTCTATCTTCCGCTGTACAGATCCATCTGTTTATATCACTCTGATGTCTGTTGATTTACTTTCTTATTTTCTTCTTTTCTTCTTTTCCTTTTCTATCTTCTTTATCTATCAAAAAGGTGTCGCCCTTGTAGACAGTTTTCCATACTTAGGACGTACTTTGTCCTAAGTATAGGGGGGTTGGCACACCGAGTTTTTCTATTCTTTTCGATCCTCTCCATTGTCTCCTCTTCTTGTCTATACTTAGGGATATTTTACCCTAAGTATAGGGGGAGACAATCTGAGTACGATCTGTTCATTCCCACCCTTGACCCTCCCTGCTTTGTGTACAGTCTGCTATACTTAGGATCATTTGATCCTAAGTATAGGGGGGACGGTCGACTTCTCATTGATTCATTCATTTATTCTTTAGACTTGCCTATACTTAGTACGAGTTATGTCTTCTCTTTTCTCTTCGATCTATGAGGACATAGCTCAAACTAAGTATAGGGGGGTCGTATATACTACGTATATACTTTAGCCATAACTCGTACTTTCGTATTTTCCTAATAATATGGCTAAAAAATTCCTTAAGATTCATTAAAAATCCTTAATAAAAAGTTGTGGTTATTCCTCAAATTCTTTTTGTATTTACTGATTAATAAATCAGGTGAAAATGTTTTTTGCAAAATGTTTGAAAATCTTTGTGAACATCTATTGAAAACTATTTTGAAAATATTTTGTTACATGTTTTCAACCTGTGTGAAAAATGTGTGTTTTGTAAAACTTCTTTTCTTTGTGTGAAATAAAATGTTTGAAAAATGATTTGCAAATGGTTTGAAAAATGGTTGCAAAAATGTTTTGAAAAACCTATATATACTGTTTTGAAAACCTTTGCAAAATGATTTTCAAATGTGTGTAAAATGTTTGTAAAATCTATTTTGGACTATAGTTTTCAAAAATTGTGTGCAAATTGTTTTTAAATAAGTTTGAGGAATATACACATTACACCAAAATTCACTATATCTATAGGTGTATAAAATTGACCACTTACCCTGTAAATTCTTAAAATCCACTTCTTGTAAATATAAGACGCACTCCCGTGTACATATTTTAACCTAGTTTTCAGCCAAAATCTTTTTCTTTTCAAAAATCCCAAAAACATTTGCAAAATTTAAAATCCAAAAACATTTGAAAAATCTTTTTGAAAAATACAAAAAAATGCATATGCATCATGATCATGTTTTCAAAAACCCATAAAAAGTTCAAAATCTTGAAAATTGCATCACAAAAATATTTTCTGCATTGCATTGCATAGCATTCACATTTTTCGGATTGAGTTTGATAGTTGTACGAGTCTAAGTAAAATCCAGAGATTGGAGCTTGATTGGACCTTATAATCTACCTAATAACAGGAACCTTATAGGAACTGGGTTTGAGGTACTTCAGGTCTAGTTGACTTAATTCTTTGTGGATCACGAGACTTGGTTCAATGGATTCTTGACTGCCTAAGTAGAGTATTTCGGAGCACACGCACGACTCTTGTTGATAATGACCTAACTTGGACACCTGCACCTTTCACATGGCTCAACTCAGTTGGAATGGTGAAGGGATTAGATTTGCCGGTATGAGACGCACACAAGTGGAAACATTTGTCCTCCTCTAGGGAGGGAAGTGCACCCCAACCCGTCCAGTGATTAGGAAGTCTAAAGACAGGAGGCTGTGGGTTGCGATAAAGCTTCAAAAGAGGGATAGTCTATTGGCTCAAGAGGAAAAACTCCTTATGTAAATGCTGCTGTATATAGTATTCAAAAAAAAAAGAGAAAAAAGAAAAAAGTTCAGGCATGTACAAAAATAAGAAGCCTACAAGTATGTACAAAGTCAATAAGCAAGCTTGAGCATCAAAGTCGTATCATGTGAGCCTGCAGCAGGATGACTTGACTACACTGGTCTTGCATCCAAGGATAGGTAGCTACACTGGCTACCGTCCATTCTTCTCTTCGCCCCCTCCTCTTGAGCTGGTTGCCACTTGAACTTAGAAGGGAATACCCCGCTCCTCGAGGATGGAGTTGCTGGATTGGGGAATCACTGGGTTGTCGTACTGGAGAAGTTAGTTTCTTTGTCATTCTAGTTGGGGAGAGCCACCATCACTTACACTGTACAAGTCAGATTCATAGTCGTAAGAGTTTGCGTATGAGTTGAGATATTTCTGACCTGGCTATTGAGGAGACTTGAGCAGAGTTTTGGGATTCTCGGGGACTGTTGGATTTCAAATTCGGTTCTCATTAAGGTTCCGCCCGCACTAAAGTTCCAAAGGTCCGACTTAAGCTCCAAACTTTGATTTTGTGAAGACAAGTTCGATAATTAAATTTAGTCCATCTTTCTTCTTTTTCTTTTCTTTAATTTTCTTTTTCTGCACTTATTGCATAAGTGTTTGCTAGGGACTAGCAAAGGCAAGTATAGGGGGATGATGAATCCACGTTTCATCATCTTTATTCTATCATTTTGGCCTTAAAAACCCTAGTAAATGCGTGTAAATAGCATTAATTCATGCATTTTAGCATTCATGTATATGTATGTAAATATTGTATAAATTGCGGTTTTTAAAGCCAAAATTATAGAATAAAGAAAAGAAAAGAAAAAGAATAAAATATTGTAAATATTTTATGACCCGAAACCCCGAGACCTAGGCATCTTGATGAATAGGTCGACAAGGAATAAAGTAGGGGGAGATAAGGTCAGAAACACAGAAAAAATACCTATCCATTATATTCATTCTTTATTCATTTTGGGACCTATTTTTGGTTCCACTTTTTGTACATCAAATAAAGAAACTTTGTACATGAAAGTTGTAGATAATTTTACAAAGAAAAATACAAAATTGATTTCACAGAAAAATAATGCACAAATAAAAAGTTATGGTCTGAATAAAAATCCAGAATGCCAACTTCCCAGACCCGTATCTAACAAATAAAAACTCCAAATGCAGCGTACTCACCTTTAATTGTATATAGAAGAAAATAATCTAATTAATGGTGGTGGTTTCGCATTTGGCGGAGCTACGGTTTGAAAGTTGACTTTTGGACCCTCATTGTACCTTGTACATATTAAAATATTCAATTTATTATTTATTTATTATTTTTATAATTTTATATTTTTATAATGTTGTAAATAATACTTATAATAATTATGTGCATTAAAATCAGAATAAAAACATAAATAAAATACAAATAAAAATACTTGTATATATTCAATACATAGATACATACCTATACATATCCCTATACAAAACATGTTTGTATTTTATTAAATATACAAAATAAATCAGAAAAATAAAATAAAAATATATTTGTGTAGATAAAAGTATTTTATAATTTTATAAAATAATAATAAAAAAAGAAATAAATTAAATACACTCAACAAAAATAAAAGAATACAATACATAGGATATTATACCTATAAAGGGTATAAAAGTCAACTTGTAAAAATACACTTCTTAAAAATAAATAAAAATCACTATAAAATACTTTATAAAAAAATAAACATTTTTCATTTTATAATAAAAAATCAATAAAATCGTTTTCTATTTTAATTTGATTTTACAAATCTTTTTCCCTAGGTTTTTCCTGGTTGGTCCACGTGGACCAACCAGGGGGCTAGGAGAGTTGACCTCGGTCAACTCTCTGCCCAACACCTGGGCTGCCTGTCAGAATGACTTTTCTTGGATTTCGTGGATTTATGGAGACCACGCTTTGCATTATTTCGAGTCGATTCCTTCACGGGTTTTTCTCCCCTACCATTGAACTTTCACGCCATAAGATTTTCTTGGGCATTTGGCCCACGCACCCGCACCATTCTTTTTGTATCTTGCAGGTCCCAGGGGAGGGGGGCAATGCTACAGTCGCCGGAGGAGACGCGAGCGTCGCCGCCCGCGCGCAGCAGCCGCCCGCGCACACCCGCGCAGGAAGGAGAACGAGGGGGAGGGGGCAACGCTACAGTCGCCGTTCATTTCCTCTCCTCCCCGTTGATCCTGGCTGTCCAATTTTGAGGAAGCCCAGCCGTAGATCGAGCCCCGTATATAATCTCCACCGTTAACATCTGAAGGGGTATCGGACAGCAGGAAGGGGACACGTGGCTTAAGTGGAAGCCGTTCTGCCGTTGGATGCGCCCCCATAGCATGGGTATTTTGCGTGCTATCTCCACGCGTTTTTTGCAATTAACATTTAGCACTTAAACATTCAATTGATGTCTTAGATCTTTTGTAATATTTGCTATGAAGCCCTTGAACTTTTAGGAATCTGCGGGTCAATCCTTCCCAGGCGCACGTGCTCTCGCACGTGCTTCCTAGGAATTTTGCAGGAATAACTTTGCAACTTCCACTTTTACTATTTAGTCCTTGAACTTTGTATTTCAGTATTAAACTTTTTGGAAAAATTACTGTTGTGCCCTTGAACGTTTTGAAATTTGCATTCACGCCCCTGTCAGGCCCCTATTTTGTGCTAGTCTACTCTAATTATTTGAAGACTCATTTTTATCCCAAAAATTCTCAAATTTTAGACTTAAGCTCCTGTGCACCTATGCTTCCACGCCACAATTTTAGTTTTTGTTTTTATTTTATTTTTATATTTATTAAAAATCAAAAACTCTCATTTTATGCACTGTCTAGCTTATAAAATCCATAAAAAATATAAAAACACTCCAGAAAAATTCCAAAAAAAATATAGTTTGTGTCTTTTAGTTTGTTTTAACTCCCAGCCAAAAATCATTAAAAATATAAAACCAAACTCCAAAAAATTGCAAAACTCTAAAAACCTTCATAAAAATTTATAAAATCATTAAAAATTCCAAAAATAGTGTTTTCTTTTCCTAAATTTTCTTGGTTTCATTATCTTTCACTGAAAATTAAGTTGGGGAATTTTTGCCACTGATTTCTATTTTATTTCTCCATTTTAAGTTTCAGCCTTGCTTTTTACTACTGTTTTCTTTATTTTGATAATTAAAAATACCAAAAATATTGTAAAAATTACCCCAAAAATCACAAAAACAGTAAAAAAGTATAAAAAGACCAAAAAGACTTTATTTCCTTATTTTTGAGTATTTTTATCTATTTTTATAAAAACTTTGGTTTCCCTTTTATTACATTGTCTTTAATTTCCAATATTGAAAAAGAAAATATAAAAAAATATAAAATATAAAAAGAAAATATAAAAATCAGAAAATTAAAAATCAAAATACAAAATTAAAAATTAAATAAAAAAAATTATAAAATTAAAAACCCACAAAAAAAATAGCATAATAGGCACTTGATCACAACTCACACATTTTGAGCAATTTTTGCCCCGTTCTACCTGTCTGCTCCCTGTGTTCGACCTCTACAATACTTGCACTATACACATCTTGTTGTAGAGTTATAATAAATTTTAACTCCGCACATTTACTTTCATTGCTTGATTTATCTGTTGTGGGTTAATTGTTGTTTTAATCCGGATTTTCGAGCGGTCACCGCATCGACTGTTGATCCGCCTTGTGGATCAATACGACCGCTTGACTTTTCGGGTTAAACACTATATCCACTGGGTCACAAGCAAGAATGTAGAAGCTGTACAAAGTCAAAGAAAATATCTAGAGAATCCTATATCGAAAATTCCACAAAAAGTTTGAACTTAAAAAAACACGCTTCTTGGTGAAGAATCGGTTACACTGACCAGCTTCACAAGGCAATGGAGACTACAGTAGCCCATTCCAACTTTTTCCCCATTCTTCTAACTTCTTCCACATTCGATTATAAAGATCGGGAGCACCTGACCTTAGAAGGGAATATTTGTCTCCACGAGGATGAGTGACCAGAAGAGTAGATGCCTTGATGGTTCAACTGTTTTGTCTAGGGAGAGTTGGACAATTTTACACACATGGTTCTATCACTTCAAGGTAGCAGGAGTATGCGACTGAGAGGATGGTTCTGGCCTAGTTGTGAATTGGATAGAATAATAGGAGTAAGGAACCTAAGGGATGTTATGCCACACTTATTGACTTCCATGTGATTTCGAACACGTCATTAAACCAAAGACCTTCTTCGTGCTCCAAACTTGGACTTTATTAAGACTAGTTTAAAATTCGACAATTATTCCAAGTTATTTCTTTTTCTTTTCTGCACTTATTAGAAAAAGTGTTTGCTAGGGATTAGCAAAGGCAAGCATAGGGGGGTGATGAATATCCATTTCATCACATTTATTCTTTCATTTTGGCCTTTAAACCCTGACTAAATGCATGTAAATAACATTATTTTGTACAGATTAACATTCTTTATTTATTTTATAATTACTGCATAAACTACATTGTTTAAAGTTAAAATAAAAGGAAAAAGAAAAGAAAAGGAATAGAAATAAAATGACAAAGGTATTTTACGACCCTAAACCCCGAGACCAAGTCAAAAATTGATTTGGTCGATAAGGAATAAAGTAAGGGGAGATAAGGACCAAAAATATAATAAAAATCTCATTATTTTATTCATTAATAATTCTTTTTTGGGACCCATTTTATTCTATATTATTTATTCATCAAATCAATAAACTTTGTATATGAAAGTTTTAGATAAAAATACATAAACAAATATAAAATTGATTTCACACAAAAATAATATACAATGTAATTTTTATAATCAAAATAAAAAGCCAAAATCAAAACTTCCCAGACCCATATCTTCTCCATACGAACTCAAAATGTATCAAAATCACTTTAATTGTATATAACTTTTAATATGCTAGTTAACGAAGGTGGTTTCACTTAACTTGGAGTTAAGGTGTGAAAGTTAGGTTTTGAACCCCTATTATATAATTTACCAGAATAAAATATTCATTTTATTTGTTCTTTATAATTTTTATAATTTTAAAATTTTTATAATTTTGTAAATATTATTTGAAGTGTATGTACATATTTAGAATAAAATAAAACCATAAAGAAAACATAAATATAAAATAGTATATATAAATACATAGATGGATAGATTATACTTATACCTATATAGTAAGTATACATATTTATATAAGGATACAAATTATATCTAAATAAGTTATATTATATAAATTATGAAAATAAAAAATAAAATAAAAATTACAAAATAAATATAAAATACACATAATATAGGAAAATACACCTATAAATAAAACCCTAAAGGTAACCTACGATAAATTAACGTATAAAAATAAATAAAAATTATAATTAAATACTACAGAAAATACTAAACAAATTTTATTTTATGACCTAAAATTAATAACTTCATTTGCTAGTTTTCTTTATTTTACAAAGTATTTTCTCCTTGCATCTTTTTGGTTGGTCCACGTGGACCAACCAGAGCTCGGCTTTTTTTGACCTCAGTCAACTGCCCCTTTAGGCATCTTTGACCATGTAAGAACCTTGAGCGACCCCATTGCCTCAATTTTTCCCAGACGCTCTGATCATCAAAATGCCTCGATTCCTTCTTTGATTCTCTTCCCATCACAATCGTCTTTCACGTGACATCAAGAGATCCTATTGATCTCCATCGAGCCACTAAATAAGGCAATCAAAGTTGTTTGGAACCAATGTTTATAAATAAATCCCTCTTCCTCCATGCTCGATTTTGATCCCCATCCGAGCATGAAATCCTTTAGATCTTTGTGTGTGAGTGTCCTTGGTGGCAGAAGGCACACCCTCAAGGTGTTTGTGAGGCAAACAGAGGAATAGAGGAGGTCCAAGACAGGGCTCTGACTCGCCTCCACTCCCTTCCATGAGGTATGTGCTGTGCCTTTTCAATTCCTAGGTAGATTTTCTTGTGGCCATTTCATTTCTGCAATTTATTTCACATTTGGATTAGTAGGATCGCTTAGATTCTCATAGTTTCGATCGTTGGAACCACTAGTCTCTAACCATTTTACTGTAAAAATGACTTGTTCCAACCATGCTGATCGCCCCTCGATCAACGAATCAGTGCTCCATCGCCTATCACCGATGCACATCCATCTTACTCCATTTCACTTCGAAATCCACAATTAAAGTCCTAGTACTCTTCGCCTTTGTATCACATTGATTTTGCACATCTTTGAATGTCGTGGAAGGGGCATCTAAGCCCACTCAAAGTCCAAAACACTGGTCCCAAGTGCCCAAAGCTCCAAGCCCCCAACGATGGTGCCCGAACTCTTTTGATGCATCCTCCAGCTACAGAATAGCAAGATGATCTTGTAGATCATCTCGGCATCTCAGGAGGAGCCGAGAGCAGAGAGTAGGAGCAGATCGAAGCCACACACTATGCTGTTCTTAGAGTGTTCTTCCAAGACACTCCAGAACCATCAGATGAAGAACCCTGCTCCAGAATAAGTAGATGCCATATAATCTTGGCCCCCTACATGGTCAGATCTGGTGCCACATATAATCTCACATGCCCATCACCGAAGAAGTAGCGGTCCACCCAGGTTGTTCGTCGCTTAAGCGATTCCCGTCCGATCGTCCATTAGTGCACAAAGAAGGGGTAATTTCAAGTAACCCCCTCCACCTTATTAAGTTTACTTCCCAATCTTGTAAATACAATACACAGTGTAAATAAATATGTGAATTTTGCATAAAGACCCTTGCAAGTATTCCGTATTGCATTCATATCTGTGCCAGGTCACCGCATGTGGACTCCCACATGAGGGGACATTTTGCATCTTAGCCCCTATAGTTTTCATAATTATAAAATAATTTACAAAATTTGAGATAAGTTCTTAAGTTTTAGGAAATTTGCCCGTGCCTCCCTAGAGTTATTTTTAATTACAAATACATCCTTTCTTGTTCAAGCATTTTTGTGCTTGTTTCCATAATTTTTATAAATATCATTTGTGCTCTAAAAATTAAGCAAAAATAAGGTAATGTACTTGGATGCTTGTCCATTCATGCCATGAATTTTATTATGCATATTATGCACATTGATCAATTATTAAAAATCAAATGGTTCTTATTTTATCCTTATCTAACTATAAAAATGCCAAAAATCAAAATGCCTCTAAAAATCAAAAAAAGGTATAGTGTGTTTATTTCTACCTATATTGACTCCAGACCAAAACTCCCTAAAATAGAAAAAGACTAAAAATCTCCAAAATCTAGTAAAAATAAGAAAAATCACCAAAAAAATTCAAAAATATTTATTTTTATCTCTAATTGTTTATGTTATTATTTATATATTAAAATTGATTTGAAGAATTTTTTACACTATTTGCTATTTTTAATCTTCATATCTATTTGACCTATTTATTTGATCCCTGTTTTGGGATATTTTTGACTTAAAAACATACCAAATTAGCAAAAATCTCAAAAAATATCAAAAATAGTAAAAAAGTATTAAAAAACCCCCCAAAATAGTTATATTTATAAGTATTATACCCTATATTGTATAATACACCCATATATATCTAAATATATTCTATATTATTATTACATAACTTAAAGACCCGTTTAATATTTTGTAAACCTTTATATATATAATGGATTGAATCTCAGGATTATGATTCAACATATATATATATATATATATTATACACTTCATCTTATATATACACTATTAATATATATGCCTATATAGATATACATATATAGACATTATCTAATATTAAAATTAAAGAAAAAATATGAAAACTAAAATATTTAACAACAATGTTTACATAAAAAATCAAATAAAAATTATAAAAACAAAAACCCACATAAAAAGACTTAAAGACATATATGTACATAGGTTACATTGATTAACAATAATCATTAGGCTACCTAGTTTGCTCTTTGTGGTCCGACCTCTACATGATTACATGCTACACAAATTTGTTTGTAGAGTATAATAAATTGTGCCTCACATTTTTGGCTTTCATTGATTATTTATACATTATGGGTACTTCTTGATCGACAATGATCTTGTGAATGGTCTCTTCAGCGACAATCCATCTTCGCTCATTTAGTGAGGATAAATTTAGATCCTCGCGGGATCATATGCTCATTATTACTTCAACCACAAGTTGTTTCTTGGAAATCTTCCAAAAGAAGTGAAAGCCATCATCCCCCATCTCGTCAATGAGGGAATTTTTGGCCCAACCCAAGGAAGGAATGTCCTTAAAAAACTTCGCAATGACACACCAAAAGAGAATGCCTCTTGTCTATCAGGGATTCAATGCAAAATTCCACGACAAATAGGAGAGATGATGGTGTCTGCATGCAAACAGGGTCTCTAGAAGCGGGGGGGGGGGGAGCTGCCGTTCGACAATCGAGGCACAAGCACTAGGACTATTTGGGACAAAAGCTTGATGAATCATCATCAATGGGGAACTATGCTTTTGCTTTTATGTGATATTAGGGCTCTCTCAGGTTGAGAGGATGACATGAGTTTGAGTTTAAGCATGACTTCACAATGTGCCCTAACACACAACACTAGTAGTAAATGATTGGGAAGGGGCATGAGCATTTGGTATGCTAATGAATCCGTGATTCATTAACTTTTCTATCGCATTTTGTCTTAAAACCCATAATAAATATATGTAAATATGCATTAATATTCACTTTTTACCAAAAGCACATTCATAAATAATAGTGCATTTTTATGCATTAAAAAGATATAAAAATAAGAATAATTAAAATAAAGAAAATAAGGAAGACTATAAATATGTATATATTGTATGATTTATAATATATAAATATATGTGTAAGATATATTTATATAACCTAACCTTTGAGACCAAGTCATCATGGCATGGTCGACAAATAATAAAGTAGGGGGAGATAAGGGAGAAAAAATAAAATTAACAAATTTTGTACATAACACACTAATTCCATTTATTTATTATATATACAATCTTCACCTAATTTATTTAATTCATATATACATATTTTTCCACTAATGTGTTTATAAAAATGTATATAAAAATAGAAAATGATAAAAAAATCCAACTTGTAAATATGCCAAAAAAGGAACTTCCATTTTGTCAATTTTCCTAACTTCTAAACCCCATAACTTCATCATACGAGCTCCAATTTCACTCAACTGACTTTAAAGTTCAAGTTATAAAAATTTTTAAGTACTAAAGGTGATCTCATTGAAAATAGAGTCCGTTTGCAAAAAGTTGGTTTTTGAACTCATTGACAATTGGGTTTTGGGATATTTATTTTATTCTGTACATATTGTTCACAAACAAGTGATTTAACAAATTTTAATTATTATTTTGATCTTGTAATTTATTTATACAATACAATCCAAAAATAAAATCCTTATTTATTATTTTTATTAAATCAAAAACCTTAAAAAATAGGTAAATTTGAAGTGTAGTGTATATACTTGTATTTATAAATATACGTAAACAAAATTTTAAAATATATAGAAATTCCTATAACATATATTTAACATTATATAAATTAATAAAATATAAAATGATATGTTATTCATAAAATATTAAATTAAAAATGTAAATACTATTTCTAAGGTATAATATATATCTATTTATTAAAATTTTATTTATATGTACTAAAATATATATTATTTATATCTGTAAAATATATCATAATTTAGATAATTTAATTATCTTTATTTTTCATTTTTATATCTTTTCAAAATAACATTTGTTATTTATTATATTTTATAATATAATTATACTACTGGATTTATATGGTGTTAACACTTGCCAGCACCACAAGTCTTCTTCTTCTTCAAGAAGTCCAGGTCATTGCTTGTTTCAACAACCTAATCTAACTATCCATCCATCTTGCTTGATTAATCACCATAAATGCCCGATCTAAACATCTACACAACCAACCTTCAATTTTACTATTTAACTCACTTAAGTCGACTCAAACGAACCAACCACTAAGCACCCTGACCGACCTTCACACTTCCGAGCCCTGGTTCTTCAAGCTCGTGTGACAAACGACGAAGTGTCCACCTCCACGAAGAAGGCAAACGACCGAGGAGTGGTTCCAGGGCTTCCTCAGCCTTGCATCATGACCAGCCAGCCACATATAGCTCCGAGAATCTTTGTCGCCCATCATGCGAAGATCGAGGTCATTAACCCCAGCCCTAGGTGAATTCCTCCACCATCTTTTCTTATAATCTCAATTCATTTCTTGATCATTTAGTCATTGTATTAGATAGCTTAATCACCATCCTTTAGATAAGACTTGAAATTCGACTCCAATTTGACCCAAATCTGGATGATATTTGGATATGAAAGTATCCAAATCTGGAACCCATCTTCTGTTTTGCTACACAACAAATAACGAATTTCCAGGTCTATTCCCATTAGAATCGAGCCTCTTAGGTGTTCGATCGTATAGGCTTCTTCACGAGGAGCAGTTGGGCGATTATTCACTCTGATTTGAGCAGCGCCTGCTCAAGACTTGGAGTAATTTCAAGGAGCCCTAGAAGGGTTCATGCCTTTGATCGCCATCTCTTCCATCCTCTCACAGTAGGCGATCTCTAAGGGGGAGAAGCCCTCTTCTGGCTCTACCTTTGACCTGACATGCAACCACAACCATTTCAGGAGTCACCGGATCATTAAGCGATGCATGGAGGTCTCCATCGTCGCCGCTTCACTCTAAATAGGGATGAACTGAACAAACACCTAAGAGGTATGCCTGCAAAACCTATTCATATTGGAATGCATCAGACCGCTTCTCATCTTTTGATCTAGACCATTCATTCCCAAGAGGTGTCAGAATTCTAGCAGAAGCCCAACCATATTTCCATATTTATGCCGGCTGCCAAACTTTTCGCTATTTGCATTTGGGTCCCTACATTGGGACCTAAGTGCAAAAGAACTATATTTTCTTCCATTTTTCAATCCATGCCCAGGGGCCTATTTGCAGAACACTTTATTTCTTTTCTTGCAATTATACCCCTATATTGTATTGAACATTTGGACACTACATGGACATTATTTCTTTGTGATTTTTAGGATAGTTATATAACTACCCTAGCTTGGTTTTGGTGTATTTTTGGAAGTTTTTCATCGCTGATTTCTATCATTTTATTTTTTTCAAACTTTATCTTGATTTGAGTTTTTTATGTGTTCTTAGAGTACATTGCTTGATTTCTTTCATCCTCGTCTTTACAATATAGTATCATCTATTCTATACTTGTCCTACAACTACTATATAATTTATATTTTTTTAAATATATTTCTTCTTTTTTAAAAATAAAAAATAATAAAAAAATCATTTCTTATCATTTCTTCATTTTCATCGATATAGTAGAATGTTACATTACACTATATTCTACCTACTATATTGTATCATTTCTTTTGTAATTAATCATTTTTGAAAACCAAATAAAAATTTAAAAACAAAAAATAAAATAAAAACTTGAAAAAAATAAAAAACCAATAAAAATCTTAAAAATTAAAACAAAAAATAATCTTTTCGATGAAAATCAATTACAAATCTCGATCTCGGAATTCGAGTATCATTCCTGCCTCCTTGTATTCGAGCTAGAGACACTTACCTGGTTAATATCAAGTAAAAAGGAAAGAGAGAGAAATTATCTCCCTCATATTCATATATTCTTCCTCCCTCTTCTCCTTATTTTTGTTTGATCGAGTCGCTCTTCTCTTCCTGGATTATTATAATCTGACCACCTTCTCTTTATGAAATAAATGCGAAGGCCAGAGCACTCATCAAAATGGCACTGTTCTTGGGTAGGCGATAGATATACTTAGTTTATAGATTTTTTGTGATTTTTCTTTCTTCTTTCTATTTTTTCTTGGGTTTGTTTTTATGCTTTCATTTTTTCTTTCAGTCTGACATTTCCCACGCAAGCATCCTCATCAAAATGGTGTCGTTGCCAGGGAGGCATTAGCTATACTTTAATTTCAAGATCTTTTGTGATTTTCCCTTGTTTTTCTCGATTTATTTTCTCTTGTTTTCTGATTTTGTTGGTTTTTTCATGTTTCGGTTTTCCTTTTGATTTTTGGTTTCTCTCTATTTTCTGTTGATTTTTTAAATTATTCTTGTGTCCTGATGAGTGGCACAAGGCCTGCAGGATCAGTCGACTTCCTAGGAATTCAAATCAATCGACAGAGTAGAGATCGACTCTTTCTCTACGATACGGTTGCACAGGAGCACCGTCAGCCTACTATTTTTTTATTTTCTTTAAGATACATCATTCTTTTTTTTGAGAGAGAGTTCACTTTCACATTTTTTGTTTTGGTGAGAGAGGAAGGGACTCTTGTCCGTTTTTTATTTTGTAGATGGGGCCCCTTAAGAACATCCCATCTTGTACACAGAGTTTTGATAATTTTTCTCGAGGTCTATATCACCAACACAGGCGCTAGGGGACCTCACTGTGGTTTTCAATTTTCTTAACTATTTTTCTTTGTTTCTCGTGATTTCGTGGAGCCTACAGGTGCATGTTTGACTGATTAGTCTCTAAATAGAACCCACTACCCTAATCCACACTTGAGCATAAAAAGAAGATGATTTTGAAAATCAACTCATTCTTACGGTTGAGCTATCTATCCAGGGTAGGATTTTATCGCTTCTACATGCATTAGAATAAGGTTTTACATTTCTACGTGGGCCACTTGCATGGAGAGTGTTGGAGATAGGTATGATTTCTATCTCTACATGATCGCCGCATTATGTGATTCTCCCCTGTGTGACACAATTTCAATAACAAAGAAAACTGAACTCCCATTAGATTTTTTAAAAATACCAAAAAAGAGTGAAAACCACAAAATAAAATATAATAATTATTTTTCTTTTGAAACATCAACAAAAATAAAAAAAATAAAAATTGGACGTAATTAATTTGGGAGAGCAATCCCCTCATTGTTGCGGGGTATTTACCTCCAGATAGAGCGGGTAAGGATGTAGCCCTAAAATAAATAAAAATGGGTACTATAATTGCTTTCCTATAAAAATGGGTACTATAATTTGGGAAAGCAATATAATTGTGTTCCCCGTATTTTGTACATATTTATAAAAATAAAACTAAAATAAAAATGGGAAAAATAAAATAAAAATAAAAATAAGTAAAATTCTCTCTCATCAGTGTACATAGACCAATCTAATCTTCTCTTATAATTAGGTGGATTAAGATCTTAACCAAGCTCCATTTTTCAATTTAATTCCAGGCTAGTTTAAATGCCAACTATGATCTAGGAAAAGCTATACAAGTATTTACAAAGATGCAATTTACAAAATATTTACACATGTGCAAAATTTTTGAAAAATGATTTGAAAACATTGATGTATGCATGAATGCAAGTTTTGCAAAATATGTACACAAATTTACACAAGAATTTTGCAAACTTTTGATTTTCAAAATATTTTACAAAAATTTTGTACTATATACATAATTTTGATATGAAAATATTTACAAGCTATTTACACAAAAGATTTTTACAAACATTTTTACAAAAATAATTTGTACAACTAGCTATGTATGTGCAATAAAAGAATTTTATTTACAAGGAAAAATTTTAAATTTTATGGATTTTTGGGTTTTAGCCATTTTTATTTATAAACACACTCACACAAAGTACGAGTTATGGCTGAAGTATATATGAAATATATACACACACCCTATACTTAGCTCGAACGATGTCCTCAGAGTCAAGAGCGATGAAGAAGACATAACTCATGCTTAGTATAGGGAAGTAAAAAGAAAGACTATATACAAAGACGAATGAAAGAATAGAAATGCAAGAGGATCTCGGGGTTTCCCCCTATACTTAGGATCAAATAATCATAAGTATAGCATGCTGTACATGAAGGGAAATCCGTGTGAGAATGTACAGGGTCTACCTCCCCTATACATAGGGTAAAATATCCCTAAGTATAGGCAGCAAAACAGAGGTAGAAATGAATCAAAAGAAACTCAAAAGTCTCACACCCCCTATACATAGGGTAAAGTGCACCCTAAGTATAGCAACGTCGAAGATGTAAATGGGGTGTTGGACTGAAGAATAGTGTGATATGGACAACTGGATCTATACAAGTAGGGAGAATAGTGATAATCAGGCCTGAGATGCAATAGATGTGAGTCAAGAGACCACATCTCACGCAAAATGAATCGGGGCAATGTCAACGACCAGCGGCTCATGATCTAGATATGGCTTGAGCTGCTGACCGTTAACATGAAAGGTACTCTCAGAAGACAACTCAGATATATCAATACTCCCATTGTCGTGTACCTTTCTAACCATGTAGGGTCCCTTACATTTTCTCTGTAGCTTCCCTGGGAATAATCTCAACCTGGCATCGAACAACCATACTCACTGTCCTGGCTCAAACTGCTTGTGGCTGATATGAGAATCATGCCACTCCTTCACTCTTTCCTTATACTATAGGATGCCCGAATAGGATGCATCACGAAGCTCTTCCAGGGCTGCTAACTCTGCCCTCCTCTGGTCTCCTACACTAACTGGATCCGTGATGATGTCTGTAACTGCCCAGAGTGACCTATGTCTAAGCTCAACAGGTAAATGGCAGGGCTTGCCATAAATGAGGCGAAAGGGAGATGTACCCAACGGTGTCTTGAAGGACGTCTGATATGCCCACAAGATCGAGTCCAAAAGCTGTGACCAATCCTTTCGGTCAGGGCAGACGACCTTCTGCAATATAGTCTTGATCTCCCTGTTCGACACTTCAACAAGACCATTGGTCTGAGGATGGTACGGTGTGGATACTCGATGGTCTATGCTGAACTCGCTAGCAAGGGCCTTTACCTTGTCATTGACGAAATGAGACCCCCCGTCAGATATCAACACTCGAGGTACGCCGAACCGTGAAATGATATGCTTCCTCAAAAATATGCAAACACTCTTAGCATCTGCAGTTCTGGCGGGGATGGCCTCAACCCAACGACTAACATAATCAACGGCCAACAGAATGTACTCAAATCCCTAACTCCTAGGGAATGGACCCATGAAATCGATGCCCCATGCGTCAAAACATCACCGAAGTGAATGGGCTGCATCGGCATCATATCACGCTGTCCACAAGTCCCCATCCTCTGATAACCAGTACACCACTTCATGAACTCATTAGAGTCCTTGAAGAGGGTAGGCCACCATAGGCCGGATTGGATCACTTTCTGTGCCATTCTCCTCCCAGAGTGATGTCCTCCTGCCTCAAGCTTGTGGCAATAAGTGAGTACGCTGTGGTGCTCCTCCTGAGGAATGCACCTACGCCAGACGCTATCCCCTCCTTCATTGGGATCCTCCCAGTGGTAGAACTTGGCCTTCGCGAGAAAGGTCTCAAGTCTCTGCCTGGACCAATCCTGTGGGACTTTCTTGGCAACAACAAAATTCACAATATCAGCATACCACCGGAGAGAGGTGATAGCAAGGATCGCCTCATCTGGGAAGGTCTCACAAATAGGCTCGATCTGCTCGGAATCTTCAAGATACTCCAATCGAGAGAGATGTTCCGCCACCACATTCTTGACTCCAGGCTTGTCCTTATTCTCTATATCAAACTCCTGGAGTAGAAGGATCTATCTGGTCAGTCTGGCTTTGGCATCCTTCTTTGGCATGAGGTTTCGGATGGCGGTGTGATCAGTGAAGATGGTCACTCTAGATCCAATGATGTACGATCTGAACTTATCTAGGGCGAACACTATGGCTAGCATCTCCTACTCAGTGACTGTGTAGTTCCTCTGAGTTGCATCTAAAGTCCGGCTAGCGTAGTGAATAGCAAAGGGGACTCAATCCCTCCTCTGTCCCAGTACGGCCCCTACGGCGAAATCGGAGGCATCCATCATGATCTTGAATGAGAGAGACCAATCAGGCGGTTGCAGGACAGGAACCTCGACAACTAGACTCTTGAGAATCTCAAATGACGCTAGACACTTTCCATCCACAATGAACTCGATGTCTTGCATCAGCAGATCAGTCAACGGTCGGGAAATCCTGCTGAAATCATGAATGAATCGTCGGTAGAAACCGACGTTCCCCAGAAAAGATCGTAACTGCCGCAAGTTGGATGGTGGACTGAGTTTACTAATGATATCCTCCTTGGCCGGATCAACCTCCATGCCCTTGTTGGAGATGATATGACCAAGCACCGTCCCTTGAGTCACCATGAAGTGACTCCTCTCCGAAGAAAGCACCAGGTGCACCTCAATACATCGCTGGAGGATGCGGTCTAGGCAATCAAGACAGGAGTCGAATCCGTCGCTGCAGACCGAAAAATCTTCCATGAAGACCTCCAAGCACTCCCCTACCATGTCCGAAAAGATGGACAACATGCACCTCTGGAATGTCGCCGGAGCGTTGCACAATCCAAAGGGCATCTGTCTGAAAGCATATGTCCTGAAGGGACAGGTAAAGGTAGTCTTGTCCTGGTCCTCTGACGCAATCGCCACCTGGTTGTATCTGGAGTACCCATCCAAGAAACAGTAATGGCTCTTCCCTGCCAGTCTCTCAATGATCTGATCAATAAAGGGCATGGGGAAATGATCCTTCTTGGTGGCCTGGTTGAGTCGTCTGTAATCGACGCAGACCTGCCAAGAAGTGGGTACCCGGGTAGCGATCTCCTCTCCAGACTCGCTGACAACTGTAGTGATGCCCGTCTTCTTGGGCACCACATGCAATGGATTGACCCACTTGGAGTCGGAGATGGGATTGATAAAATCGGTGCTCCACCATTTTGAGATCTCCTTCATGACAACATCTCGAAGGTTCGGGTTCAGCTGCCGCTGGAACTCACGCGATGGCTTCGCATCCTCCTCGAGATAGATATGGTGGGAGCATATGGCCGGACTTATCCCCTGGAGATCGACTACAATCCATCCTATCCCCTTGCAGCATCTCGATGGTTCGGGTTCAGCTGCCGCTGGAACTCACGCGACGGCTTCGCATCCTCCTCGAGATAGATATGGTGGGAGCATATGGCCGGACTTATCCCCTGGAGATCGACTACAATCCATCCTATCACCTTGAAGTTCTTTTCAAGAACCCCCATCAGACGGGATTCCTACTCTCCAGTCAAATCCGCTGAGATAATGACTGGGTACATCTCATGCTCACCAGCAAGGAACCTATACTTCATCGACGAAGGAAGCGGCTTCAGCTATGGACAACACTGTGCTGGTGTATCTGGCCTCTGAAAGGTCTGAGTAAATGCGGCCAAATCTGTATGGGAGAATGGAAACTCTCTCTTGTAATCTGAATCAGGCGAAGGCTGCTCTGCGGGTATGTCTCTGCTCTGTGTGGCATCAACCTCCTCCCTAGTTGTCGGCTCTTTGGAAGTCAGACACGGTATCAAGTCATCAAACTCAGCCCAGTCGAAATCTGAGTCCGAGGGATCTGTATCAGTATCATAATCACAATCTGCCTCATGATCGGGGACCGACTCTGCCGCCTGAGATGTATCCTGGACAAGGGGTGTGTTATCCAAGCTCTCCTCTACCTTTCATCTGTGCATCAACAAACTCTGAAGGTGAGAGGATGGCCTGTGCTACTGGGTTTGCCCAAACTGCCTCATCATCTGTGATCACAAAGTCGCAGTCCTGGTGGATGTCTCGCCCTGCATCTGTCATCTGCTCTGAATCGGAAGTCTGCTCGGAGCAAGCTGAATCTCGGTCTCTAGTCTCCTCGATGGTCTCTATTTGTAAACTCTCTCCCTCAACGCGAAAGTATACCTTCCCACTATCGTGATCGGATATCGCCTTGGTTGTGGCCAAGAACGGATGTCCTAAAAAGACAGGGGTATTGGTCACGGACTCAAGGATCTCCATGTCCAACACAACGAAGTCCACAGGGAATTTCAGGCCCTGAATCGTGACGACAACATCCTTCAGCAACCCCTTCGGCCTCTTGACAGATCCATCAACAAACTGAAGGACCGTCCTGCTCTGTCGTAGAGGGCCCAACTCGAAGCGATCGAGTAGGGCTGCTGGAAGTAGGTTGATCGAAGACCCACTGTCTAATAGAGTATGATCGAACCTCTGGTCCTGAATGTGGCATCTGACATATGGGGCTCCTGTATCTGGCCTCTTGGCTGGCAGACGGTTCTGGATCATGAAGCACGTGACGTGAGTGAGCACATGGATCTCTGACTGGTGGTTCCTCCTCTTCCTCCTGACAGTGGTCCTGTCTCTGAGTGATCTCTGGAGTAGAGGTATGTGCTCCAAGGCCTCATGTAGAGTCAGTTGTATGTGGAATTGATCTATCATCTACTGGCTGAACTCTATCTGATGGTTCTTTTTGGGATTTTCTTTTTTCTGCTCCTTAGCCAAGCGGAGTGCTTGGGGAAAGGGGATTGCTGGGTCCTTCTCAGATGAAGGACTAGGAGAGGGTCTAGGCTGCTCTAGCACGACAGAATCCACGCATACATCATCAATCACCACAGGTGGATCAGAATAAAACAAACCCTTTACTTTATTCACAGAAACGTCCTGAGGTACATGAACAGATGGAAAAACAACAAGACTAGTAGTAGAAGTGTTGGTGGCCTCAGCACCAACCTCGGCATCTGGCTGTGCAGCATTAGTACCGCTCTCTGGCTCGGCTTCACATCTGGTGGCATCAGTAATACCTACTCCATCATGTGAAACAACATCCTCAGTACTGTCGGCTGGATCAATGTCCCTGGTGGCATCATCACCACCGTCATCATCTCTGGCGGCCTCAGCACCGCTCCTCTCCTCGCCTGGCGCTCCTGAAGTGGCATCGAGTCATCGCTCAGACGAGGTGCCGCCTGCTGGCATCCTACCGCTCCTAAGTGTAATAAAATCAACATTAAACATGTATGCAGACATATCACCAAGTGAAGCACTAGGAGTGGTAATCTCAGTAAACTCTACATGCTCAAATTTCCTCTTCAAACTGTTGGAGTTCGGCTCAATGTGGGCAGGGATGGCAGCCTTCTCCCTCACGATCTCCCTCATCTCCTGACGGAACTCGTCCATCTCCCGTCGAAAGGTAGCCTGCTGCTTGGTCATGAGGCGGGCTAGATCATCCAAGGCGGGGTTCTCAGAGGTCGACCCTTGAGAACCTGATGGGTAGCCTCGCTGGTAGTGAGGCTGCTGCTGCTGCTAGTGAGGGTGAGAGGGGTACTTCTGCTGATGATACTGCTCTCTCCTCCAAGGTTGTTCCTGGTGATAGGGACGAGGACCATACTGCTGGTACGGGGATGACTGCTGCTGCTGAACTAGGGGCTGGCCACCCTTAGCTAGAGGCTGCTGCTAGGAACTGCTGGCCGACCAGCAGAATCCAGGATGGTCTCGTCGGATACCAGGTTGAGGTCGATGATACCAAATCCCGTTGATATCCATCAACGGCTCCTGCTCCTACGAAGGCGGGGGGAGTACTGCCAGAGGCTGATCCGACTGGTAAACCACCATCTGAGTGTCTGGAGATGGTGGTGACTGGTAAGACTGCGTTGGCTACTGGTACGACTCCACCTGGACATGGTGAACCTGTCTAGGCTGACTGGAGTGCTGGGATGAGCTACCACTGTTGCTCGGATCTCCTCGTGACCTGAGACGGGGCTGAGAAGCCGTCTATGCCTCTTGGAGACACATGATATGTGTCTTCAGGTCACTCAGCGTCTGTTCCATCTGATCAATATGCATCATGCCCTGGCATTGCTTCTTCTCTATCAGCTTGATCCGGTCCAGCTTCTTGCTGATGATACCCATGTCTGCAGCTGTGGACTCGGCCTGTGCAGCTGCCACAGACGAAGTAGAAGGACCGACATCGACCCGTGCTATCATCTAAAACTGCATGGTCTATGGATGTGAGCCTCCTAGGTGTAGAGTCGGGTCTGGGACATCACTGAATAGTTCTTGGCCATCTCCTCATTGATGGCCCAGACCCGATCCTCATCCTTGGCGAAGTAGGAGCTGCCACAAGAAGCGTTCACCAGGCCCTGCAGCTATGGTATCAACCTGCAGAAGAAGCTCTGAACTAGGCTCGGCTTCGAAATTTCATGGTGCGGGCATCTGTCTGTAAGCTCTCTGAACCTCTCCCTTGCCTCATGGAACTGCTCGTTGGGGAGCATGGAGATGTTGCTGATCAAGGCCCTCGCTGCATTGGTCCGCCCGAGTGGATAATACTTGTTCAAGTACTTGGTGCGGAGCTGCTCCCAGGTGTAGACAAACCTCCCCAAGTACTTCAGCCAGTTGGCTACTCTGTTGACCAGTAAGAAGGGGAAGGCAATCATCCTAATGGTGTCCTCGTCCACCTGCCAATCGTGGACGGTGCTGCAGATCATCTCAAACTCCTAGAGGTGGAGATGGGGCTCCTCAGTCGTGAGCCCATGGAAGTAGGGTAGAAGCTGAATGGTCTGTGGGGGGAACTTAATGTCCCCCACGATCGACAGAAGAACTATCCACTGGTGAGTAAGCATCGATCCAGGTTGTGCAACTCCCGCATCGGTCTCGCTCCTTCTGCTGCTGCCGGCTGGACTGGCTCATCGGGCTGATCGGGTATCTCTAGCCTGCCTCCTGCGGCTCTTGGCTGCTCTCGGTCTGATCTAATCCTCTCCATCTCTCTCCTCATCTCAACCATGAAAGCCCCCTGATCCCTAATCTACTGATGCATCGTCTCGAGGGAGGCTATCAAGGTGTTGTTGGTCGCACCCTGGTCTAGGACATAAGTCTGCTCTGCTCGTGGACCTCCAGTGCGGTCATCGTTGCTGCTGGCCATGGTCTCTACAAAGGCAAAAGACCTAAACTCAGGTGCTGATAAATCATCTGTCTGCTGTCTCTCATCTGGCACTGGTATCTCTGGACTGGTAGAAGGGTGGTCAAGGGGGAACATGGCATAATCGAACTCGGGTTCGAAGAGCGGGTCTCGGCTCTCACGATCCAACCTAGATGAATGGGCTAGAGTGCTAAAAAGCAGTGCCACCAGGGGCTGCCTAAGAGACCTCCTGCCCATCATCCTAATCTGATGAATCGGGAGGATGAGATCTGGAAACACACAAGATGAGCAAACAAACCCCCGATTCACCTACTCAACACAAGGCTGAAGACCGTAAGAGTTTGGTCAATTTATCTTGTCAATTTCTATTTAGGTGATCATGTTAGAATATCAGAGCGGTTACACGAGCTGATAGGAATCCAATCCGCCTACCAGACTATCCCATATGAAAGGCCGATAGTCTGATCGGGGTTTGAATGTGGCTCTAGCCTAGTGTGCGGGTCGCTCTCTCGCTCATCCAAACCAGACAATGAGGGGGTTGCTCTCCCCAAGATAAATTTTTATGTGAGGTGTCTTTTAGGGTCAAGTGTGTTTAGCAGTCCCAATTTTATGATTTTTTTTCTTTTTAGGTGTTTTTCAAGCAAACAATGCCTAACAAATTTTTCGAGTTCTCCTGATTATTTTAAGTCCTGAAAATGGGGGGAGAAGACGAAAAAGCCGATGCGCGATTCATCGATGCATGCTGAGCAAGAAAGGCGTACCTGACTCCAGCACTCTACATGCAGGGTGATCCGCGCATAAAATAAAGACTGAAAATAAACTACCTATATGATACACGAGAAAATCGGCCTTAACAAAGCAATTTCTATACGGAGAGAACTGATGACCAACGGGTCAATAGGAGGGGTCGGTGTTCGGTCTCGGATGCCGATCAGTGCCCGCCACAATGGGTCCTGCCAGCGTTGTATTTGATCTCTAGCGGCGCGTGACCCCTCAAGTAACTAGGTTAGCCTTTTCTTTATTAATTTTTATTAGGTCTAAATTATGATCTAATAGGCATAGGCAGATAATTAGGTGTTTAGATCCTAATCAATTACGACACAATCAGTAGAAAATCCTAAGCTATGGCCAAAACTGTGTAAATCAGACAAGCAGTTAAAAATAAAATAAAATCGAGAAAACTAAAACCGGTGAAAACGCGATGAGGTCCGCCGAGCACACCGATGCTCGGTGAAACATACCCCACAATCCACAAGCCTCTGAAAGTCCGAGTACCTGTATTATTATAATAACAAATATCTGAAAGTAAACTAACTATCCTAAGCTAATCTACTACTCCCGCGCCCCTGCTCGCCTACTCATGCTCTACTATGGCTCCGTGAAGAAGGGACCAGCCTTCGAATCCCACGGTTGCATCGGCTCTTCGAGAAAAACTGCCTCGGTCCTCGAGCCCTCACAAGAAAACAAACAGAGGTGTCAGACACAAATTATTATAAAAATAAGCAAGACAAAATAAAATAAAACAAACTAATGCAAAAATAGAAATAAACACATAAACAAAAACAAACAAAAATAGAATAAAATAAAAGAAAATAAACTAAAATAAAAAGAAAACAGAGAAAATCAAAAAGTCGCAAAAAGCCACAGGTGAACGAAAAGCCACGGAAAAAGCCACGAAAAACAAAACCGAACAAAAATGAAAACGAAATGACTACTAAGCCATACTCCCCAGAAACGATGCCATTCAAATGAGCCAAAAAAATGATCAACACCCGGGTAAAGGTATGAAATCATAAGTGGGTCATTGCGACCTAGATCGCGGTGCTCAGCTCAACAAGAAAAATAAGGAACCACCAAAATCAGAAAACGAATCAATAAAAATGAAAGTGGTCCTCACTATTTATTTAACCTGGTATAGCGATCATGGTCGGACCCAAGGAGCACGAATTGGCCGAGATGGCCTATGAAGTAGTCGAAAATGAAAATAAAATAAAAAGAAATGTTTTTGGTGGATTTTTAAATCTTTTTATTTTTTGTATTTTTATTAATAAGGAAAATATAAGAACAAAGGAAAAAGCCAACAAACCACTATTTATTAAACACAACAAATAAAGCCAAAAAATTCAAATAAAATTATTTTTGTGTTTTTTTATGTTTTTAAGTGTTTTTGGTAATCTTCTGAGAATTTTATAATTTTTAGTTGATTTTATAAAAATCGAAAAAGGGAAAAATAGTGACAAAGTGTGTAGTCAGATTTGAAAGGGGAATTAAAAATGACTAATTAGCTTATAAAAATCTGATGGCAATTTTTATGAAAAGTAAAATAAAAACCTAACTACAAAAACCAAAATTGGAATTTTTTGATTTTTATAGTGTTTTTAGGGTGTTTTAATTTTTATGGGTTTTGTAAGTCCAAATGAGCCAAGAATTGTATAAAAGCCTGGAAAACAACAAAACAAACAAATACTAACTTTTTTAGATTTTTTAGATGGACTTTTATATTTTTAGTTGATTTTCTAATTTAGACAGATGCAAAAATGATGGTTTTTGATTTTTTAAAAATAACAAAAAGCCACAAAAAATATCCCAAAAATTTAGTGAAATTTTTACACAGTGACAGGAGCCACGTGTCCAAATTTCACTTGATTTGGGTTTGATTTGATATTTTATTCAGTACAAACAAGGGCTATAGCATACAAGGACCCAGATGTAATAAAAATAATGTTCCAAGGCTG
The DNA here is from genome assembly GCA_037367405.1 of Ottelia alismoides. Taxonomy (NCBI): domain Eukaryota; kingdom Viridiplantae; phylum Streptophyta; class Magnoliopsida; order Alismatales; family Hydrocharitaceae; genus Ottelia; species Ottelia alismoides. The sequence goes on along the minus strand of JAZKJV010004240.1, from coordinate 618,154 downwards.
AATGGATAACACGTGAGGAAACTAAAGGGGTATCAACGCAAAATTCACATGAAATCCGTACATGTTCAAAAACAGCACACACATGGGTATAAGTGTAATTTTTAAAACATAAATTCAATCCAGAACACCCCCAAACAACAACCCAGATAATGCAAATAACCTAGAATATCACGTGCCCAGCACGTGGTTTATATTCACAGGGACCAAAATGTAATTCTAATTAATAATCATGCAAACTGTAACTCCATAGAACTACAGGATCAAAGTTGCAAAATGTCCAGAAATCACATGTCGACGCACGTGTCTCACATAAGCAGGGACTAAAAAGCAAATAGTCTAAACAAGAGGTCCAAACATGCAAATAACCCAAGAGTGCAAACTTATTTCCAAGACTAAATAAAAACTAAATAAAACTGCAGGGGTATAGGCACAATTACACAGCCGAGGAGCGTGAGGGGCGCACGTATGTGCCAGGTGTCGAACTGTGGCTGGCGGCAGATGCATGGTCCTGATGACACCCTCTGGAGGATCTAGCGATGCTAGTGTAGAGGCGAATGTGGGAAGCACGTGGCCGTCAGATCGTGGATCTAACGGCCTGACAAGAGCAGGCTACGTGCGGCTGTGATCAGACCTGGCGTAGAGGGTCGATCCGACGACTGCGAGAGGATGAGGAAGAACTCCTCCTGGGCGAGCTTCTCCCGCGATCCGGAGACGATCTGAAGGGCAGATGGAAGATCGGAGAGGCGGGTCTTCCTCGCGATGGCGTTCCACGTCGGTTGGTGGCCTCCGATGGAGGCTCCAACGGTCGGATCCTCCGGCGAGGGAGGAGCAACCTCGAGCAACTCCGACGAAGGGTGGAAATGGCAGCCGAGGGGGGTACCTGCAGTTATTGACCTGCAAAACAAAGCTTCTGCTCAGAGGGATGCTCCGATGAGAGTTATTGGCAAAAAGAAGAAGCGAGGCAGCGTGGATGGGCTCTGGGGGGTTCCAACAAATGTGATAGATGGAACCCAACTCGATTTAGGCTTAGATGGTCCAGCTCGAGGTGATCAAGTCGTGTAGGGAAGGTGGCGATAAGTCGGAGAATCGATATGTATGGATATGATGGACTGGCGGAGCTCCGGTCACTGGGGCGGAGCTGGCAGAGCTGGGATGCGAAAATCGATAATGGACTAGGCTCAAGGAGCTAAAGGATCTACCTGATGATCGTGGTCGACTGGGGAGGAGATGCTGGTTCTCCAGTGATCGTCGCCTCGATGGAGCGTCGCCTCCAGAGGCTCGAGCTTCGCCACGGCGGAGCACGACGACGAGGGTTGCCGGACCTGGGCTACACACCTCCAAACTCTCTCTGACACCCTCCGCACTTGCTGTCACTCGAGGAAGACGATGGAGGTCACAGGGATCGAAGGTGGTCGCCGAAGGTGCATGAAATGGCGGAGGAAGGCGAGACTTTATAGTGGTGCATGTCCGATAAGAAAGGAGTGGAGCACGCAGATCGATGCATGGAGCCCTAGCAAGAAGATCAGGCGTGAATCCTGGGTCATCAAGGTTCAATTGGAGCTAGGGGTTTAGGTAAATGGGAGGCAAGGTGATTCGGGAAAAAATGGGAGAAGTCAGGTTGGTCACCCAGATCCGTGAACCTGTGGTCCTGGGGGAGAGTTACCGGGGGTAAACATCCCCCGTGGACCAATGGGAAAATTCCATTGGAAAATTATTTGGAAATTCGAAATAAAATAGAAAATGACCTTATATCAAAATATTTACAAAATGAGAAATATTTATTAATTTTCAAAGTATTTTTTTGTGATATTTATTTATTTTTTTAAAAAATAAAATATGTATTTACATTATATTATTATTATATACAGGTATGTACACTTATGTATTTTTATTTTTTATTTTTTAATGTACATTTATTCCAATTTTATATTTTATTTATTTACACTATAAAATATGAAATATAAAGTGATTTTTATTGGATTTTTATTAATTATTTACAAGGGTAAATAAATAGGTATTTTATTCTATATACATGGTATATGTACACTGATGAGAGAGATATTTATTTATTTTTATTTCTATTCTATTTTCCCATTTTTATTTTAGTTTTATTTTTATAAATATGTACAAAATATGGGGAACACAAATCTATTTTTATTTTAAGAAAATAAATTATTTACATATAGAGGGATATGTACACCATGTTGAGTCACCCTATCTCTCTCTACTTCTTTTTTTTGCGGTCATGCCCTTGTGGAGCCCTCCCTTGGGTTCAAGTCACACAATATTTATTCTAAATATTTCCCTCTTTTTTTTTCTTTATTCTTTATTTTTGCATAAAAACATGCTAATTATTAATATTTACACAATGCATGCTTTTTGCCAATTTATTTTATTTTCACAAATATACATGGTGTTTTGCATAGGTTTTTAGCTAAAATAAAAGAATAAAGAGTGATGAATGAGGATTCATCAATCAACCAGGAAAAATCCTCCTCAAAATCATTAGAAAATAAATAATAAATAGGAAATGATTTTTTTAAATTTTACTAATAAATTAAAAATGTTTATTTTTTATATAGTATTTTATCATGATTTTTATTTTTTGGAGGTATTTAATTACAAGTTACTTTTTCGGGTGTCCTTTATAGATATATTTACCTATATTTTAAGTATTTCATTTTTATTTTTTTATTTTATTATTTTACAAAATTATAACTTTTTTTGAGATGCTTAAATATATTTTTATTATATTTTTATGAGTTAATATATACACTTAAATAAATATATGTGTAAATTATAATGGTTTGTATAATGTATTTTCATCTATCTAATTTTGTATTTCAAATTTTTTAATGTTTTCCTCATTATTTTATTCTAGTTTTAATATGTACATATGTCATAAAATGCGGTCCCGACTCCTGCGGTTGTCGGTTGTAGAGAGAGAGAGGGGGGGAACTGTGTTTTATTAAAACAAATATTCTACGGTAGAAACATGAGATAAAATCCTATTCTACCATTCACTACTAATTTTAACCAGGTTAGTGTGCTTGGGTCGAACTCAAGGAAGCAGAATGTTCAAAAGGAAAAAATCCAACAAAATTCTCTTTTATTCTTTATTTTACAATGAAAGAAACTAAAAACAAATTTGATTCAAAACAAACTCAAGAAAACAAAAATCAAAACCACAAAATTAAGCGACGAAAAATTCGAGAAAAATACTTGAAAAATAGCTTGGGTAGTTATCGAGCTACACTAGGAAATTCACGGAAAAATGAGAAAAATACGAGGTTCAAATGGCCCCTACAAGCCAGGGGCCTAACTGTAAAGCAAGTTTATAGTTTTTATTATAAAACGATCCCTGTAGGGACTAAAATGCAAAAGAAATATGTTTTATTACAATTACATCCCTGTGTAGGGACCTAATTGTAATTTTAGAAATACCTGGAGCTGCGCTTGAATTCCTGGAACTTGGCAGGGCTTATGATGAAAAAGTTCTACCGTTTCGTGTTCAACGATGGAGATTAGAGATTCAGCCGCAATCTATATCATCCGTTGGGACATGTGTTGCCAGCTTGTACAGTCTGGAGGCTCTTGGTGTTCTTCAGCTCATTCACGTAACTGGCATTGGGGCTATCTTCTCCAAATTACTCCCGGCGAATGACGACTGACTTGGGCCTCCTGTAGGGCCAGAGGGGTGACTCCTTCACCCTTGAGCTTGCATGCGGGTGAGATTGATCGGAGGTGGCTGATGATGGTGGAAAGCAGCCAGTGAAGATGGTCGGTCTGGATGTTCCTGGAAGTGATTGATGATGATTTCTCTTCGTTTTTCTTGGAATTTTTGAAGCTCCAGATGGAAGTTAGTATGCTCCAGATGATAGTAAACCTACAAATAAGATTTATATTGTTCGATTTGCAAAGAAATCGGCCACAAAAATTATGTTTTGCAAGTTTAAAAATATGTTTCCAGACCTAAGAACGATGTGTGGATGAGAAAAAAGGAGGATGAAACCGGGATTGATTCGATTCAGTTTGAACTGAATCTAAGATGTGGTGTCTAATGATGTTGATTAAGCTTGCTAATGATGCTCTTGACCATGCTAATTATGGCACATAGCTCGAGAAATAAAAGAAAGAAAATGGATAAATTACTTGTGATTGCAGAGTGTAGAACCTCTGCTAGTCTTCGCTCAACAGGGAAGCTTCCCGGAGCTCCACGCATGCTAGGCGGCGATGCAAGGGCAACGACGACCTTGGAACGTCTCCTCCGATCACTCTTCTTCCACACGGGCTGAGAATGAGGAGTTGTCACCTCCTTCATTGGCCGGAATCAAGGGAGGAAGGAGGAAGATCGGACACTGGAACTGAGGTTCATGTTTGTTAGAGGAGAGTTAGCTAATATCGTCAACTTCATGGCTTTTTATAGACGAATTGCATGAGCTCCAAGGTAGATCGAATTGTGGGCCTGTGTTATGGAGGTTAGGAGGAAGACGTGGAGGGCTTGGATCGATTGAATTAGTTGTGAAGTGCGCGGGAGAAATTGGTGAAGAGGAGGCGTTGTAACAGAGTTCCAATGACCTGGGTTCCTGAAGAAGAACCAGGTGCTGACACGTGTCAGCACCTGGTTGGCTAGATGAATAAATAACGTGTAAATTAAAAAATAAAAAGTAGAGAACATTATTTTAAATATGTATAAAAATGAAAAATGTAAATAATTAAATTATCTAAATTATGGTATAATTAATTTTCGTAAATAATATATATTATTCGAAATATAAGTATTAAATTAATAAATAAGTATAGTTAATATGTAATGAATTTTTAATTCAATAATTATTTAATTATTTGTTAATTTTATATTTTATTAATTACTAAATAATAAATAATGTCTTTAGGAATTTTTGTGGATTTTAATAAAATAATTTAAATATATTAAAAAATAGGATAGACATTTAAATTGTTTCTATAAATTAGGGTTTTGGATTTTATTAAAATAATAAATAAGCTCCAAAAATTTTGAAAAACTATAATGATGACAATATCATGAAAATAATTAGAAATTATAAAATTAATAAAACTTTAAATAATGGTTTCTAAATAAAATAAATAGCCCAGAAACCCCGTTGTCAATAGGTCCCAAAACTGACTTTTTACAAATGGACTCTGATTTTAATGAAACCACCTCTATTAATTAGAGAATATTATTTTATAAACTTTAAAGGAAAGTAGAATGAAATATTAGTTCGTATGAGGAAGTTATGATGTTCAGAAGTTGAGATTTTGACAATTTAAAAGGTGGATTTCTTGGCATATACATGAATAATATTTTTAGCTTATTTTTATATACATTTTTAGAAATAATTAGGAAAAAGGTTTGGTGAAAAATATATACATATGAATTAATTAAAAATACATGAAGATTTTGTATTTTTTTGATAAATAATGAATAATATGTGGAGTGTTATTTAATTATTTTTTTATGGTTTTCTTCTCTTATCTCCCCCTACTTGTTGTTTTATCGACCAATCCATACTGACTTGGTCTTGGGGGTTAGGTTATATATATATATATATATATATATATATATATATATATATCTTTCAGCTATATTTATATTATCTGAGTCATATTGTACATATATACAAATCTACAATCTGCCTTCTTTTCTTTCGTTATTATTTTTTTATTTTTTATTTATTTACATGTTTTTGATGTATAAAAGTGCATTTTAATTCATGAATAGTATTGTGATAAAATGTGGAAATTAATAAGTATTTACATGTATTTGTTAAGTGTTTTAAGACAAAATGTGATAGAAAAGTTAATGAATCACGGATTCATCAATCCCCTATACTTAAACTTTGCTAGTCTCTTAGCAAACACTTATTTCAAAAGTAAGTGAAAAAGAAAGAAAGTTAGAATGAATTTATTTTCCTAAACTAATTCATGGGAACAGACAAAGGACAGAGCTCGATCGGGCCTGAAACAAGCATTTTATCGGATCCTTAACTAGGATTAGGATTTTATACTCAACAGTCCTCAAGTTCCATAAATCCTTATTCAAGATCACCTCATCAGCTAGTTCAGACTCACTTATTCATATCGCAAACTCTATCATCCTTGAAGTCAATTTGTACAATGTGTGATTTGATTTAGCTCTTCCCACTCAAAGAAGCGAAGAAACCGTCCATCCCTGCTATACACTTCCATTGATTCCTCATCCAGCTACTCTTTCCTCGGGGAGGGAGGTATTCCCTTCTGAGGCCAGTTCCTACTATGTCCACAATCGAATGTAGAGAGAAAGTAGAAGAATGAGAAAAGAAGTGGAGTGCGACAAGTGTAGACACATCTCCTTGTGAAGCTCAACTGGTGTAGCTAAGTCTCCACTAAGATGTGCAAGTATTTTTGGTGGAAGCTTGGACCATTGTGGTCGTATTTGTATTTGGTGGCTTCTTCTTTGATTTGGCTTTGTAATTTGCTTGCACTACATTCATCTCTTTGTGCCTCGACGGATATAGAATCTTTTGTTCCGTCCCTTTTTTGAGGTCTTAGCAGAAATTGTGTCAGCAGATCCTTCCCTCATCCGAAGTGATTATCGCAACCCCAATCTCTCTCATCTTTAGATGTCAATGCTGCAAAGATAAGGATAGAAACGCACTACGAAGGTGTACTGCCCTTCACAACTCCATGAAAGTCGAGCTAGGTGCAGAGTGCATGTGTCCACGATTGGTTCACTGGTGTAGAGTTGTACGAATGACACCAAATGGTCTACTTAAGCACATATGAGTTGTTTTCCCTAATATGGTCTTATGGAACCTAAAGATTTTAAGTCAAAATACCTGAAGTATCTAAATTCCAGATCCTAACTAGGCTCCTTACAACGAGAGTTAAAGGCCATGATAAAGCTCCATCCTTTAGACTAGACTCAATCCATAGTTCCAGAAAACAAACTTATTCTGAAAAATGCGAATGCAAATGCAACTATGGTTTTGTAAAGTATATTATCTGAATTTTACTCATTTTTATGGATTTTAAGGCTTTTGTAATTTTTATGTATTTTAGGACTTTGTATATTTTAGGATTTTCTGATTTTTATTAACAAGTATTTATACAAGAATTTTGCAAGATATATTTTATTTGAATTAAATATCTAATGTATTTTACATATTTTATGTACAGAGAATTTTACATGGATTAAATGATTTTTACATATATTTTAATAGATAGGATTTTAAATAAGTATTATACCGATTTTAAATACATATTTTATTTACATATTTTAATTTAAGTCTTTTAAATACAGATTTTAGACATATTTTACTTATTTACAAGGATTTTATAAGTAATAGATAAATAGATAGATGGATTTTAAATTAAACCTCACCCACTTTTATGGATTTTATAGATATAGAAAATACATAAAAGTACGAGTTATGGACAAAAGTATATATACAGTATATACAAACCCCCTATACTTAGCTTGAGCTATGTCCTCATAGCGTCAAAAGAGAAAAAAAGAGGACATAACTCGTGCTAAGTAAAAGTGGGTGAAAAAGAATAAGAGAATATAAGTCAGTCAACCTCCCTATACTTACAATCTGGTCATCGTAAGTATAACGGAAGAGAAAAAATGAGGTGACTGAGTCGAAAGAATATATAACGAAGGAACAAAAGAAATAAAGAACAGGAGATCATCGAAATCACTCGGTCCCCCTATACTTAGGATAAGGCATCCTAAGTATAGAAACGAGTGTAGCCAAAAATTGAGGATCAATGATTTGTGAAAAAGAAAAGGATATACAAAAGAAAAAGAACAAAATAAAAAAACGCTAATCAACGAACAATCGGTCTCCCCTATACTTAGGATCTAGTATCCTAAGCATAGAAGACGAGCAAAAATGGGGACGATTGTGGTCTACGAAGAATATACAAATGTTGTGGATCTCCAAAAATCGAATGGCTCAAAAGACTTTGTACATGAATGAGATAAAGTGAAAGAATGATCATGAATCCTGCACAAAATAGATCACTTCAACCAGGGTCATATTGAATCTTCTGTTTTTTATGTGCATACTGATCCTTGGCTGAACAAGTAGAGCCTCCTTTGTAAATGAACTTTGTACATGGCATAACTCTCTTTTCTGAATTATGCATCTCTGGAGTCGGACTACAGAAGGTGTCTATATGTGTAACCATCACACCATCTGACTCTCTACGCTGAATAGACTGTATGATCTGTGAAATGTAATCAACTGGCTATCATGCTATAATATGTGTACTCTCCATCTGTGGCACTGAGATGTCTGCTGCAAGTGACTGCTCATCTAAATCTGATATGAAATCTGTCTCTAAATGTGAACAATCATCTGAAGAATTAGGTACCATGTGATCTACCCTATCCTCGTGTAGGATATCGTGGGTCGAAAATAAACGCTCTCAAGATCAGGAAACCGTGTCTCATCTATGTGCTGGCTATCATCTGCAAAACTGATGTCCTCTGAAGTATATGACAATACTGATCTGGGACTGCTACATCCTCTCTCCATCTCAATGTGTATCTCTCCATTGTCTGTGCGGAATGATACTCTCCCAGCATCATAATCAAAGAGTGCTCTTGCTGTCTGCAAAAAGGGTCTCCCGAGAATGATTGGAGCAAGGTGTAACTGTGTAGGGCACGTCATGTCTAAGACAGTAAAGTCCACTAGAAAGTGCAAGCCCTGAACGATCACGATAATGTTCCTCAACACGCCTCTAGGTCTCATCACAGATCGATCTGCAAACTGAAGTATCGCTCGTGATTTGTAAAGAGGACCTAGCTTGAGCTTATCAAGCAAAGAGGATGGAAGCAAATTGATCGAGGACCATTATCTAAGAGAGTTCAATGGAATGTAGCATTTTCAATCTGACAAGTAACATAGTGAGCTCCGGAATCTTTCTTCTTCTTGGGTACCTTGTTCCGAATCGCATACGAAGTTGCCTTGGTCAATATATGCTTCTCAACTCGTTATCTCTTTTTCATACGTGTAGTGCATCTAATTCTTCAGCTGATTCTTGAGCGTAGGAAAATAATCCAAGGCATCGTGAAGTGGGATCTTCAAAAAGATGTTATCTTTTAATAGTCTTTCAGTCTCTGGAGTCACAACATTCTTTTTGGTATTTTTCTTTCCTTTTCCAAACAAAGCATCAGGAAAAGGAATAATATCGGGAATGATAAAATGAGACTTTTTAATGAAATAAGAATCATCTTCTACATCAAGAGTTTCAGAATTATGTACAAAACTCTCTAAAACAGGGGAAGAAACATTTTTATCGAGAGTATCTACATGGTCTGGCGTGATATCATCGTTTGACTCACCGGTGTCCATGTCAATAGATTCAACATCACTCCCTTCTCTCTGATCTTCATGGTGGTCCTTATCCTTGTGAAAGTTCTCCTCCTCAACATCAGAATATGGCTTCTCATGGATTTGCTCTCTCTCCTCATCAAGTGCCCTCTCCTCTACTCCATCAGGTGCTCGTGATGATCTACCGCTCCTGAGACGAATGAAGTTAGATAAAAATTCAGGAAAAGAGATCATACCTGTAGTGGTGTCTGCCTAATCTGGATGCCTCCTCTTCTTATTCTGATTCATCTGAGGCTGGGCTGGGAGAGTGGTCTTTGGTGCGGTTAACTCATCCAGACGACGGTTAACCTGCTCCATATCTGTCTTGTGTGAGCATACTCAACATATCCATGATTTGGTTTAGAGCCTAGGTCTGTGAAGACATCTCAAGTTCGGTGTGGTGACCTTGGCTTTCTACTTTCTCCTACCTTGGCATGTACTGTTGTGAGGTGTAAGGCTGGGAGGATCTCTGCGGTGTAAAGAAAGATTGATGTTGCTGCTGTTGATAATGATATGGCTGTGAATGGTTAGAAGGATATTGATATGAATGTGGTCTCTGATATGCATGCTAGTGAGACTGCTGTTGCATTAATTGCTGTCGGTGATGTAAGTGTGGACGTCCATGCTGCGGGTGATTGTACTGCTGCTGCTGATGATGAGGTACACTCGGTTGCTGAGTCAGAGTATACCAAATCCCGTTGATCTCATGAGTGGATTGAGGCTCAACATCCATATCCGCAACACTGGTGATCTGATCGGGATTGGCATGAGATTGATCCTCATGCCAATCAATCTGCGGAGTCTCAGGCTCGCTCTGAACAAAATGTATCTATCGGGTGGGTGGAGCAGGTAAAGTCCTCCGTGCCGGTTTTGTAGTCAAAGAAAATTGGGTCTACTGGTACTGAAGTTGAAGCTCTGAAACCTTCTTCGTGAGATCACTCAGTTGCTGAGGTAGAGATGAGAGTTATTCCAACTCTCGCAGCGGTTGTAAGTCCTAAACTTGTTTCTGAATCACATCCACCAATGTTAATTTCTCTCTAATGAAGCCCATGTTGGTGTTGGATTCAGACTCTGAAATATTAGCCACCTTATGATGCTCTCGGTGATTTGGTGGCTGAGGGGCTTTCTGGAATGCCCGAGTAGAGTAGACGACTCTCGAGTTCTCCGCCATCCCTTCGAAGATGGACCAGACTGTCTCAGCATCCTTATTCAAATAACTACCGCCACATGCGGCACTCACCAACCCCTGAATGTCCAGTTGGAGTCCTCCAAAATAGTTCTGCACAAGCACCTTCATTGGTATCTCATGATACGAGCATCTCTCCGTAAGATCTTTGAATCTATCCCATGCCTCATGGAAAGATTCATTCGGAAGCTGCGTGAAGTTGGAGATCTGACTCCTCATCATGTTCATCCTTCCTAGAGGAAAACACTTACGCAGGAATGTGGACTTTAAATCATCCCATGTAGAAACTTCCCTTCCTAGATGACTTAACCAATAAAGTGCCTTATCTGCTAAAGCGAAGGGAAAGGCTTTGAGGCGCACAGCCTCCTGCGTAACTCCTGGATAGCTTGCCGTACCACAAATCATCTCGAATTGATGCATAAAGGTAAACGACTCCTCTATAGCATTTCCGTAGAACTTGGGAAGCAATAAGATGAAGGACGGTCTCAGTTCGTATGGCCCTTGATTCGGCGGTAGTCGAATCCAATGATGTAGTGTTCTCGTAATCGGGTCATACTCATCTCGTAAAGTGGCAGGAACCACTGCAGGAGGTAAATGGTTCCCGACTCCTGCTCTCAGTGCAGCTAACTCAGCTCGCAACTCATTCTGAGTTCTAAATTATTCTCGAATATGCAAGTTCATCTGTTGTAAAGTATCGAGAATTCCTGTTGTTATATCTGCGGCTGGATCTGATCTTCCTTCGGTGTGTTGATCCTCACCTGACCTCTCCTTTGCTGGTCCTTTGCCACGAGCCATATGTCTCAGATCTGTTGGGAAAGAAAATTTTCGTAAGAACTCAGCGAAAAATCAGATGGAGATATTGATGATGTATTGAGGCAAGGGTCTGCCTCAATAGACTGGTCGGGAGGCGAGGGAGTCTGGGTCTGACTCTCCTCGAGATCAGATGGGACCAACTCGGGAAGAGGGTCATCTCGAGCTTGTGAAGATGTATGATGAACGGTGGATGGTCAAGGGCTCACGGAGTCTGAGCAGAAAAGCTGTCGAGTCATCATCTTTGATGTCAAGAGATTGATCGGGAGAGCACGATTTACGATTCATGAAAGATGGGAAAATGCGTAGAAGTCACGGTAACTCATGCCCCGCAGGCAAACACAAGCAAACCCCATTTTCACCAACACAAACCGATGATGACCGTAAGATTTCGGTCTTTTATCTTGTCGATTTTAGGATTGTATTAGCAAACAAAGTATAATCTCGGTTAAAGTGAGCTGATAGGTGCCCGATGTTTCCCCGAAATACTGTCTCGAGTCTTTATAGAGAACCACTTGCTCACAACTAGTATGGGGGTAAGTACGGACAGTTTTCGGCTACCCGTGTTACTTGAGGACGGAGCCTTACGCAGTGTCCTCTAAACCCCCCACTCTACTAAGTAAACTCGGACCATTTCAGGCTACCCGAGTGTACCCACTGAAAAGCGGTGATTAGGTGTATAGACTAAGTAGTATCTCAAAAGAAATATAGGTTTTGGGTTCTATCCTTAAGGGTCATCTCTCACTCGTGCACTTTGAGAAGAATCTGTGCGGGGATTACTCTCCCAAGTCAATTGAACCTTACGTTTGTTTTAGATCAGATACTTCACCAGTCCTGATTTTATTTTTGGGGTTTTATATTTTTTTGAGTTTTTAGACAATCATCTACCGAGTGTCTTTATTATCTTTTATAAGTCCTATAATCATGCAGCTAGGTTGCGAGTCCTAAGAATAAATACGAGAGCGCAATAAGATAGGAAAAAGAAAACTCCTAAGCAAGCACCTAGCCTTGTCAAAACCCGTAGACAACCTACGATGCGAGAAAAACTGTAATGGGTGCCCTGATCCACTAAATGCATGACACTCAGTGAATCAGACCCCGAGAAAAATGGGAGGGAAAGTACAAGTCGGGATGCCCTTAGGAGGGCCCTTTCTAAAAAACAAAAACACGGGCAAGTGCCCTTTTTTACAAGAATATAGGAAAAAAATTACAACTCAAACCCTAATTAACCCTGCCCTCAGCAACCGAGAGTCTCGGTCTCTGCACTTTCAACTGTTTGTGGCTTCCGAGAAAGCCGGTTGAACCTGCAGGCTCTGCAAGGATTAGGTAAGAAACCAAAAATACACAAAAAAGCCATAAACAAAAAAATTTAAAAGACACACGAAAAATTGTAAAAAATGAGGAAAAGCCGTAAATCAAAAAACGAAAGAAAATTTGTAAAATCAAGAATAATAGATAAAAATCGGTTCAAAAACTGCTGTAAAAACAACGCTTCCCCGGCAACGGCGCCATTTTGATAAAACGCGGTCCCGACCTTGAAGTTTTTGAGAGGTTATCGGTTGTAGAGAGAGAGAGGGAAACGCGTTTTAATCAAACAAAATTCAAAAAGCTATAAAAATATAGAATTTTGAAAATAATAAAGAATAGATAAAATGAATATTTTATTCGGGGATCTTATAAAATATGGGTCCAAAACCTAACTTTCACTCCTTAACTCCATAAAATATGAAGCTGCCTTCATTAAATAACTTATTAAAAGTTATATACAATTAAAGATGATTTTGTTACATTTTGAGTTTCTATTTGAGAGATATGGTTGGGAATTTGGGATTTTGGAATCTTATTCGGAGTATAAAAAGTACATTGTGCATTATTTTGTATGAAATAAATATTATACTTTTCTATATATTATTATCTACAACTTTCATGTATAAAGTTTCTTTATTTGAGGTATAAAAAGTAGAAAATAAAATAGGTCCCAAAAATGAATAATAATGAATTAATAAATGGGATATTTGTTGTATTATAAGCCCTTATCTCCCCTACTTTATTCCTTGCCAACCCAGTCATTAAGATGTATAGGTCTCGGGGTTTAGGGTCATAAAATACCTTTGGTATTTTATTCTTTTTATTTTATTTTCTTTTCTTTATTATATTATTTTGGCATAAAAAATATTATTTTATATTGTATTTATACAACAATGAATGAATATTAATTTATGCAAATTAGGGCTATTTACATGCATTAGCTAGGGATTTTAAGGCCAAAATAATAGAATAAAGGTGATGAAATGGAGATTCATCAGTAACTTATGTGTTTTGAAATAATTTCTTGATAGAAAAATAACCAAAAAAAAACTTTTTGTTATAAATCCGAGTTCACATTCAAAAATCACAACATTGCGGGAACTTTCCGATTTTAAAACGATGCCCATTCGATGCCAATCATTGGCAAAAATTTTGGAGACATGTTCAGACATTCTAACCACTTTTAGTTATTTAAAAAATTTGTTCAAACATGTAATATGCTGTAGCTTTTTCATATGAGCAAAACACTATACGAAAAAAGAATCTACGAAAATACAACATGTCCACGTGCATCCAGTATGCAAAACCTTGTTCCCCTTGGATGTGGTACACATCCTAGACTTTTGAAAAGGATCTTATACCTTTTTAAGTGATTATATTTATTAAAATTAACTTGCACATAACGGAAGCATGGAGATCACATCATATGTGATCAAGGTCGACTAGTCGTACTAGTCAAAGGGGGAAGCATAATTTAATTATTTTTCGATGGAACCACATAGATTGGGAACCATTCCCAATCCATTCCATCAATATCACACAAGGTTTTAGGCTTACCTCTTGAAGCATGATCGCGATCTTTGTGTCTGTAAACAAAGATACCTCTTGTCTCAAGTCTGATCTGACGTAGACAATGCCTGCAGGCACGTGGATGCGACATGTGCTCTACGCAATCCTTGGTGACGATTAAAGCCAAGAATCTCCTGATGTCATCATACAAAATCTATAATCGTCCTCATGAGCATGAGGCATCGAAGAAGACTTGGATCCATGAGGAGTTGAATCGGCAATACAATGGTAGCGCGATGATGGCGATTCTCTCCACAAACCATAGAGTGGACAGCCACTTGGTGTTGAGAAGGAGAGACTATGGACATGTATGAGAGAAAGAGATTTTATTTCTTTGACTTATGCGTTGAATTGTGTAGAGAAGAGCTTAGAGTTGGCCCTTCTCCTATATAAAATTGGATGGATAGGATACACTCCTAATTGAAATTAATAGTCTAGATTTTGTTTCAATAATTTGCAACAATAATTAATTATTTTAAAATAAATAGATGTATTGAATACATTATACAATAAATTTAATTCTAATTGAATCAGTTTAATATGAAATAATAAAAAAGGACGAGAGTATCCTTTCCAATTAGGGTGAACGACCACTACGGAGACTCCCTCTATATGGACATCCATTCCTATTTGGAAAGGAGATCATCCTCTTTCGTAATTGATGAGATTCTCAAATATCATCACATTTTTCACATGTTGCAACTAATTTTGTTGCTTGTAATAATTATGAATCATATTCATCCATCCAATATTAAATATAAATCATATTTACATTAAATTGTACAATGTGAATCCAATTCACAAAAACTTATAAATTGTGAATCCTATTTACAATTAATTTAATTTCCTCTCTATAATATTATGGATCACATCCATAATATCCATGATTATTGCGGACAGTGCTATCCACATTAATCATATCTATGATAAATAAATCCAATTTAGTCATCCAGGATATCTCTCTACATTTATCAAAATAATGTGATTCATATCCACATTAGCAATGATAATTAAATCCAATTTAATTACAAAACTTCCAATGCTCATATATTATCAACAATTGAATTATTCTTTAACTCTTTTAAGAGCAATGTGCCTTCTTCACTGATACTTGGAGATAAGACAAGACGACTGTATATTCCATGTATACTGACTTTGATAGTGAGATCTAATCTTATATCCTGATTTACAAGACCTCTCAGAGATGTCCGATCAAGTCAGATAGAATATCTATTTTCATTGCATTTGAATCATATTCAGATCAATGACCAACATTTGGAGTAAGAATGGATAACAAGTCTATTGAGTGGAGTCACTAAAATCCAAGCCTATTTCATCACTCCCTCAGAATGGAAGTGTCATGGTTATATAATCGATTAAGATCGCATCACCGTCGAGTATTCCTAATATTCATACATCTTGTATATTAGAAGACCTACAATAAACCAAAAGTTCTGATCTTATTTGAATGGTCTCCTCTAGGATTTTATCAGTAAGTTTCTCATTCGATCATTGGGAGAATCTAGCGATCATATGCTTTCCAAAATCTTATATCGTACTGATGAATCTATTCATTTTATTGTACACTTCTCATTCGATCATTGGGAGCAGCTATTGATCATATGCTTTCTAAAATAAATGATTCATCACTTCAAAAAATGAAAATAGAGCTATGTTCCCAAGTAATTAATTGCATTTAATTATCTATTTTGCATTATTATCATTCATGCATGTGTAAATAATATTCATATATTAGCATTCATAATTTCATAAATAAGAAGCCAATATTTGTATGTATATTATCACCATTATATTAATACAAATTCTACAATTTTTAATTATTTTTCACTAACTCCAAATAAAGTAAAATCAACTCCATTATATACATATTATTTTCCATAATAAATGAAAAATACTATTAGACGAAAAATACTATCCTTGATACATGTATAGTTGAGAAATAAACCAAAACATTAGCTTTGAGACGAAAAGCCACAAAGTTCAATATCTGTCACATATAGTCTCTTATGTACCCCTACTCACTTTTGAATTAATGTAAATTCAATCATCTACAAAACAAGACCATATTCAAAAGAATCAAAGTTCATATGTGAAACTAGGATTTTGAGACCTCATTGTATATTATACATATTGACTGATTTTTGCCTTATTATTTTATGTACATTTTTTATTTTTTAATTTTTCATTTATTTTCCTTTATTTATATTTTTAATAACGTGTGCAAAAATATAAAGAAGTTGAACCAAAAATCAAAGAAAATGAACCACTCTGAGTCTGTATATCAGTCCCTTGTATTTTATTTATTTATTTTCTTAATAATAAAAACCACTAAAAAATTAGATTAATGTGTAAACAGTTATTTTTTATTTTATTTGATTTTATTTTATTTAAAAATCACAAAAAAATACAAAACCTAAAAATAAAAGTTTTTGAGTACATAGAAGACCATAAAAATATGTTTTATACATATGATTTCTTTTGGTTCGGGTTTCTTCACAAAAGTTGTAGATCTCGTTGAGAAGAACAAATATCATGAAGACATCTTATTATTTGAGGCCTTTTATTCACTTATTTTAATTTTCATTTGATTTTTAATTTTAGCTTTTCAGGGAGTGACACATGGGGGCTCTTCGATCTACCATGTGTCACCCCTCCTCTTCATCCACCCTCAATATGGGTAGTTGGATGAAGAATCGTTCATCCAATAGGCTAAATCTTATTCCTTATTTTTAGATTATTACTTAATTTTACTATTAAATTTATTTTCTTTTTTACCCTTACCATGTGTCATCTTCTCAGGTGATCAAAGAAAAAGAAAAAGACATATTGGTCCGCCCCCCTATACTTAGACTGTAAATAGTCTAAGTATAGAATAAGAGCAAAAAAATGAAGCGGTCGGGATATGTGAATGAGGAGAGTATATATAGATGGGCGTCGGTTCCCCCTATACTTAGGCTCTGGTCAGCCTGAGTATAGGAGAAGCGTGGAAATGAGGCGATCGTGAGAAGGAGTGTGATGAGGGAAATGGTATATACAGATGGCATCAATCCCCCCTATACTTAGCCCTTGGCCTAAGAAGAGGAAGAAGATATACAAGGATACTGATAGGAGTGGGAATGATATGATGAATCTTCAATGTGCTCGCTCTGCGTGAAGTAGATGGCCTCAACTTGAACTATCAGCCCTTTGGATTATTCTATATACAGCTTCAACAATTGCCCATTTAGAGAGAAAGGTTGTGCATCATCTTTGAGTTTGGGAATATCCACACTTCCACTGGTATGCACATCGATGACAATGTAGGGACCCGTCCATTTTGATTTGATTTTCCTGTGAAAAATCTTAAACCGAGCATTAAACAACCACACTTTCTGCCCAGGGGCAAAGGTTTTATGTCTAATGTGTCTATCATGCCATCTCTTGACCATGCCCTTATAGATCACACTGTTGTCATATGCCCGGTTTCAGATTTCAATTAGCTCATTCAGATTTAAGTATCGGTATTATTTCCCAAGGTGACAACTCCAATTTAGCTTTTTGATCGCCCATTCTGATTTGTAAATCAGCTCTACAGGGTAAATGGGATGGCTTGCCATTTATCATCCTAAAAGGTGAAGTACCGAGTGGAGTCTTGTGGGTTGTCCTATAGACCCACAGAACCTGGTCAAATAGTTTTGACCAGTTCTTCCTATCTGGGCGAACCAACTTTTGAAGAATACCCTTCATCTCTCTATTAGAAACCTCTGCCATGCCATTAGATTGTGGGTGATATGGGTTGGTTATTCTATGCTCAAATTTGTATTCCTTAGCCAAAGATCTCATTTCCTTATTCACAAAGTGGCTACCCCCATCCGAAATCAAGACTTTTGGTACCCCGAACCTTGCATTGATATTATCCTTGATAAACTTACAAACTATTTTGTTATTTGCGGTTCGGATTGGAATATCGTCTAATCAACCGCCAACAAGATGTACTCAAATCCATTGCTATTGGAAAAAGGACCAATAAAATCAATCCCCCATGCATCGAAAACATCACAAAAAATCATTGGTTGCATGGGCATTTCATCTCTATAACCAATAGTCCCTCCCCGCCTTTGACAAATCGGGCATGATCGTACAAAATCATTAGTATCTTGAAATAAGGTATGCCCGTAAAATTCACATTGGAGTACCTTGTGCGTGGTTCTCTTTCTTGAATGGTGTCCTCCAGCCTCGAGAGAATGACAATGTGTGAGGATACTCTGGTATTTCTCCTGAGGAATACATCTTCGCCATATGCAATCCGGTCCTTCATAGAAAAGGAAAGGATCGTCCCAATGGCATTTTCCCGAATTTCAATTTAATCGATCAATAATTCTCTTGGTCCAACCAAAGGGAACCTTCTGAGAGACAAGATAGTTCACTATGTTTGAATACCATGGGACTGAATCAGTAACACAAACTGACTCATTTGGAAAAGTCTTCTTAATTGGTCCACTGTCAGGATAATCGTTTTGCTCAATTCGGGAAAGGTGATCAACAACAACATTCTTTATTCCATGTTTATCATTGATCTTAAAATTAAATTCCTGTATTAATAAGTTCCATCTCAAAAACTATGCTTCGGCATCCTTCTAATCCATTAAATATCTAATTACCGTATGATCAGTGAAAATCGTCACCTTGGAGCCCAATATGTATGATCTGAATTTTTCAAGGCCCAAACTACCGCAAGCATTTCCTTTTCACTTAACGTTTAATTTCTCTGTGCAAGATCCAACACTTTACTCGCTTAATAAATCACATAAGGAATTTCATCTCATCTTTGTCCAAACATAGCTCCGACAACAAAATCCGATGCATCAGTCATGATCTCAAAGGGAAGAGACAAGTCAGGAGCTTGTAATATCGGTGATCCACATATTTTCTTTTTAGGAGCTTGAAGGCTTCTAGACACTTGTGATTTACAATAAACTTGGTTTATTTTCCTAAGAGTTCAGTCTGTGTGCGGGCGATCTTTGAAAAATCAGGGATAAACCTTCTATAAAATCCAACATGCCCTAAGAAAGACCTCACTGACTTGACGTAGGTTGGTGACTCAAATTTCTTGATCACATCCAATTTGGAAGGGTTGACCTCCATTCTTTTTTTGGAGATGACGTGCCCCAACACAATACCCTCTATCACCATAAAGTGACATTTCTCCCAGGAGAGTACCAAATTAACCTCCCTGTATCTCTGGAGGACTCGATCCAAGTGCGCTAAACATGTATCAAATAAATTACCATGGATAGAGAAGTCATCCATGAAGACTTCCAGGAAATCACAAACCATTTCAGCAAATACGGCAATCATGCACCGCTGAAATGTTCCTGGGGCATTACAAAGCACGAATGACATGCGCTTGAATGCGAAAGTGTCGAAAGGAAATGTAAATGTGGTCTTTTCCAGATCCTCGGGAGCGATGGCTACTTGATTGTAGCTGGAGTACCCATCAAGAAAATAGAAGAATGCTTTCCCAGTAAGTCTCTCCATGATTTGATCAATAAATGGAAGTGGAAAGTAATCTTTCTTGGTCGCATCATTTAGGCACCTATAATTGATACAGATGTGCTACGATGTGGGTACTCGGGTCACGATTTCTACCCCCTCCTTGTTGGCGACGATCTGGAATCCCGACCTTTTTGGGATAACATGAAGGGGGGCCACCCACTTGGAGTCAGAAATGGGGTATATAAACCCTGCTTTACACCATTTCTCTATCTCTTTCTTAACTACTTCCCGAAGATTGAGATTCAATATTCTCTGGAATTCACGAGAAGGCCTTGCGTTATCCTCAACATAAATTTGGTGGGAGTAGAGAGCGGGATTGATTCCTACGAGATCCGACACAGTCCAACCGATGGATTTTCGATTTCACTCAAGGACTTCGAGTAATCTAGATTCCCGATCTATGGTCAATGATGAGATAATGATCACATGAAATTTATTTTTGGGTTTAGTAAGCAATGCATACTTGAGTGTGGGAGGTAGCGGTTTCAGCTTTGGTAAATCTGAATCATCAATTAGATCTGGCTGAATGACTTTTCAATCTGGCTCTGTGTTAGTTGGCAGTGAATCACTCTGTGATGTGCTAGCTACCAATTCCAAAGAAAGGTGAGTCAGATTGTAAAAGTAGTGCGGTAATTCGGCCAAAACTGCATCCAACTCGTCATCGATATTTCTTGACTGTCCAGAAGAAGATGGCACTAACAAATCCGAAAGGAATTCTCTGTCATCAAGGTAATAGGTATCTAGGTGTTTAGATAGGTTTGGCAACATCTCACAAACTGCACTGTGCACTGTTTCTTCTTCTGATGAGGTGCTTTCACTCTGAATTTCCGGAAGTTGATCCCATGGCCAAGTAGTGTTGATGAGATTGCATTCTGATGTTTCTGAGTATCCAGTGGTAGATTCGGAGTCTGGTCTTTGCCTCTTTGTTTGATTCATCTCCAAGTCCAACTCTCCGCCTGGAGAGCGGAATTTCATCATTCATGTACCATAATCGAATAATGCTTTAGCGGTCCGCAAGAATGGTCTTCCAAGAATGATTTGGGATTCCTTCCAATGGTTCGGGATCTCCATATCAAGGACAGTGAAGTCCACTTTGGATTCTAGACCCTCGATCAAGATGATTACATTTTTTACTTCGCCCTTATGTCTCTTAATGGATTTATCAGCAAATTGGAGCATAGATAATGCTTTCTTGAGAGGACCTAACTCCAATCTATAATATAAGGCTAGGGGGAGAAGATTGATCGAAAAACTATTATCGAGTAGTGTGCGTGCGAAAGCAATGCCGCCAATGCGACTCTCCACATAATGAGCACCCAGATCCCTTTTCTTTCTTGGTAAATGCTGATTTCTGACACATTTGGTAGTTGTAATGATTAAGATATGAGTCTCCACAAACTGACTTGGTTTCTTTGTACGAGTCCTGATGGGTGTGTATTTTACTTTTAAGTACTTCTGAAATGCTGCATTATTGGCCACATATTGATCAAAGTGTACTTTGACTGTGATACTTTTTTGGAAGAATCGTTCCATTTTCTGGGTCATCTTGAATGTTTTTCTTTGGTTTTCCTTTCTTAAGAGCATGGGTGAAAGGAATGGAAGTATTTGAGACAAGAGATAGAGAACTAGTGTCATAAATATGAGCATCTTTATTAGAAATGGAGTTCTTATTACAATCATTGGTTTTCTGATAATAATCAAAATCAGGTTGCTGAAAAGGTGACAAAGGTATTTCTGCAATAACTAGAGGTGCAAGGTCCTCTATAGACTCCATAGATGCTTTTTGTTTCTCGCGTGTTGGGATCTTCACTGGTGCATAATTCATGTGTCCTTCTTCTTCATTCTCGGAAGAATCCTCCGGTTGATCTTCTGAGTCTTCATGATCCAATTCCCGTGCCCGATCAGGTACGTCCATGGTCGTTCCGCTCCTATGTGATAGCATTGATTTTGTCAAACAAAAGGATCTCATGTTCAGATGTGGAAAAATCTGAATAGTAAACCTGCCCAATGTGTTGGGAAGATTGAGATTTGTTCAAGCTATTAGGGTTAACTTGACTTGGGCAGGAATGTTTGTAGCAGGGACCGTCTGTTCATCTCTCCAAAGGGATAGGCTATTAACATCAACCCGTAGATCGTGTAGTTCATTCAGGAAGTTGCGAATCTCCTTGAGCATCTGTGTCTGGATATCTACGGGTTTTTCTTGAGAGTTGGATGGTTGAGATGGTTGTTTTGAACTGTGACTTGGTGGGGCTTGATATTATTGATGGTATTGGTGAGGCTGGTTCTCGCAGTTGTATGGCTGCTACTGCCACTTCGGATGCTGGAATGATGCAGTGTTCTGAGTATGTTGTAGAGCTACTGGGAATGTGGTATTATAGAAAGTGGGCGGATGTTGGTAAGGCTGACGGTCCTCCATATTACCCTATCAGGTAGTGTATTGAGTGTACCAAATTATGTTTACTTCGAACATCGGAGGCGGGGCTTCTTCAACAACATCGGCTGGTGAAAGTGACTGTTGGGAAGGTTGGGCATAGGATTGGTCTTGAACCCATGATTGTTGTTGTCCTTATCCTGGCTTCTCCTGGACATGATATATACCATAGATCGGGACTGTAGGTGCAGTGGGTATCCCTATCTTGGATACCTTCTCAGTCAGCTCTTCCATTTGCTTTGGAAACTGGAAGATCTCGTTGTCAATGTCATTCATCCTCTTATGAATTTGATCCACAACCGTCTATTTATCAGCGATGATGTTCATGTTCGGAATCAAATCCTCTTCTATTTCTGCAACAGTTTGCTTTCCTCCTTTGGCTTGAAATGTATTCAGGGAATCGGTGAATGCTCTACTGCAATCTACGAGCGGCTTGTCTCAGCCATTTTCTCTAGTACTTTCCAGATGGTTTCAGCCACTCGTGATGTGTAGTTGCCACCGCATGCAGTGCTCACCAACCCTTGAGTCTCGTAGATGCGTCCAGAGTAGAGTAACTGAACTAAGATGTTGTTATCCATGTCATGGCATGGGCATTTCTGCAGTAAATCTTTAAATCTATCCCAAGCATAACAGAGTGGTTCATTAGGCATCTGAGAGAAACTGGTGATTTGTGTCCTCCTCTGGTTGGTCCGACTCAAAGGGTATATTTTTTTTAAGAATAGGTTTTTGAACCTATCATAGGTGGTCACCATCTCTCCTAAATTCTTCACCCAGTAATCTGCCTTCCATTTTAAGGAGAAAGGAGAGCAGCGAGACGGATGTAGTCCTGGCTAACTTGTGGGTGCCTCATATTAGAACATATCAGCTCCAAGTCACGCAAAAATTCATATGGTTCTTTACTGGCATTAACATGGAATTGTGATAATTGACTCAAAAAGTGTGGTTTCAGTTCATAGTTGATTTCTGGCTGAGGAGGCTACAAATAATTTCTCACCCTGTACTGCCCAGGATTGTATGCTGCTTCCATTGGTGGTTCTCCTTCAGCATTCAACTGCTCTAGTTGTTCCCTCAGTAAAAGTTGTTGTTGCTCAGATGCAGCTAATCTTATAAAAATAATCTGCATTGGATCTTCATTGGGTTCATCTTCATGGTCTTTCTTGGAAGACATATTGGGAGGTATCTTCTTCAAGTTCTTATTCTCTTCACCTTCAGAATGTGAGAAATGAGAGTCAACAGACTGGAAAGAATCAGAATCAGAATTATGGAGGTGAGAGTCTTCCTCGATGTGATCAGGAGATAAAGAAAGAGCATGGGTTTGACCTCCTTCCAGGAAGATGAAAGAGTCATATGAGGAGGATTCACGGGAGAGATGTCCCTGAATCCAAGGGGAAACTGAGTAAGAGTGTCTCCGAATTATTGAGATTGGAAAGTTTGTGGCGCTCAAAGAAGGGTTCGTGGAGTCCGAACGAAAATTACTACAATCTTCCATTCTCGATTTCAAAAGATCAATAAGAGATTTACGATTCATGATCTTAGACACAAGTTTGTGATATTCAATGATTTTCTAGTTTCTACGCATAAATTAAACACAACACAAAACTTTTGTTTCACACACTTACTCAGTGAAGGTTGTGAGGATTCGACCAGTTATCTTGTCAGTTTTAATTGGTGAGAATTCAAATCTTGCAAACCATATAAATAAGCTGTTAGGTGTCTATATTTCCCTATCAACTGCCTCGAATTCTTATGACTAGTTTTACCTACTTTTAGCCAGTATGGGAGTAAGTACGGACCGTAGAACGGCTACCCGTTACTTGAGGACGGAGCATTACGCAGTGTCCTCTAAACCACCCATTCTGCTAAGGAAATCCGGATCGTTTACTGGCTACCCGTTAGATCCTCACTGAGAAGTAGCTAATCATTTCTGATAGAATCAATAGTCAATATGAAAATCCCAGCTTGGCTCTATCCTAGTGTGTATCTCTCTCCTCACTGCAAGATAAAAGCATACAATGTCAGGGTTGCTCTCACGCAAGAATTCTTGATTTTATGGGTTATTTAAGATCGGCTATATTTAGTAGTCCCACTTTTAGTTAGGTGATCACTGAAGAATTAAGTGAGCACATATATACATCTACAGTCCAGTCCCAATTTCCAATAAAATTATGTGACAAAACAAGAGGGAGAAGTTTGGGAAAAGCTGATGCACGCGAATAACTATGATGTATTCTCAGTTAGAAGACTTACAGTGAATCCTCGCAATCTCCATGTGGGATGCAATACAAGAATTGGAATGCAAGCCAATGAAAAACCACACTTAGCAGAAATTTCTATTAGCGAGAAAGAATTGAGTTGAATTTGGCTAAATTAAACGATCTAAAATGCGTCTTAATTAAAATGAAGTGTGGGCTTAGATCCTGAGCACACTCACAAAAATAAAATGCTTTAAGAGACGTAAGTGCAGGTCTATTCTAAGCACCACTCAAGTCGGGCCCCACCCTCGCCAGAGAGTGAAACAAACTGTGAAACACCACATAAAAAGTACAAGGTCCTTTTATACATGCGAGAGTCTAAACGAACACCGCTTTAAATGAGCAATTAATTAAAGAAATTAAAATTGCAGAAAAAAATCCTAGACTCTACGCTCTCTCAAGACCGACTCGATCTTAATTTAATTGCGGTTTTTTCGGAAGTCGGTGTAGATACTTCAGTTTCGAAAAACCGCTCCATGTAAGCTCGGTACCTCGCAAGAAAAATACGAGAGATGGTGTAAGAGAGTGACTCAAAAATAAAAAAAAATAAATGCTGGAAATAAATGGAGGAAAAAATTGGAATTTACAGTGAAAAATTTGGGGGTAAGACTTCCCGAATGCGGAAAACTGAACAAAAAAAATTTAAGACAAAAACTAAGCTGTTTGCCTCCTCGGCAATAACGCCATTTGACGGTTCTGAAATTGCACTAGTTAAAATGTATCGCGATGGATTATCGTTTGCTTAAAAATATGTTGTTTCGTTGTAGGCGGCCAATTGGAATTCGTCAAGAGATAACCACACGAAATTTTCATCAATTTATAGTCGCGTGGTTTTATTTTTATTTTACTTGAGCAAGTCCCAAGGTAAAACACAAGGAGGCAAAGGAACAACCTAGAATTTTGTCTCTCAATGTTCGTACGTGGTTTTCGAGATGATCTTTTTTTTTTCTAATTTTCAATGCAATTAAGGATGTAAAATGCAACTTTGGCCTATTTTAGGGACTAAAAAGTAACTGTCGATCAAACAATGTTCGAAAAATATAAAACTTGGCCAAGATGATAATTATGATGAAATGAATGCACTATAATATTTTTTGAATTTTTGTATGCAAGACGAATTTTTTATGATTTTTCTAATGCAAATATAGTGAATTTCAATATTTAATTATAATAAATATTAAACCTATTTATTTTCAAAGGATAAAATTATCCAAGATCTATCACAAGGTGATTGATCTAAAAAAATCCTAACTTAAAAATGTGAGATTTAATACTTATTAAAAATCAGATATTGAATTATGCAAAATGATTTTTACAAGGCAAACTATGCATGCAAATGCATTTCTTTTTGGGCACAATGTTAAACACAATTAATTCTACAATGCGTAAATTTCGACAATTTTTAGAGCAATAGTTAATCAATTATGAACTTCAAAGCTCAAAATGAGCAAAATATGCAATTTTCCACAAAATAATTAATTACTAATTAACCATCGATCACAAAAATGTCCACAATATGTCATGATGTAGAGAATTAAGTGAGGAACACAATGCTATTTTTGGATAATAAAAATATGCAATGTACCTATCCAAAACAAAGGGGAAAGACATGGGTATAAATGAAATTACAATAAATAAATTGAAATAAAATATGCAGAGGACGGACTATTTTGTAATTACCAGAAGTCTTGGGGAGATCTTCTGCAAAATTTCCAAGGGGGATGTGCTTGGATTGGGTGGACTGATATGCAAATTGAGAGAGTGTCGAGGGCTTCGCTGCAAATTTCCTGTGAAGCACGTGACCCCCAAGTGCAGTAACAGGCTTGGTTGGAGGTCCGGCTCGGGCCTCCATATGACGTGTTCACGTGCTTTGGAGTGGCCCGAGGCAGGAGGTCTGGAAGATAGGTTCGGAGCAGATAAGGTCCGTTGATGAAGATAAATCCGACGCTTGAGGTGGAGCGCTTTGGACGATCGGATCTTCTTAACGTATATCAGACGGCTGGGATTGACCGACACATGGCCGGTGGGCGTCGGAGACGTATCGCGGTGGAGAGGGGTCGGAGCTTGGTCTACACAGGCATGGTTGATGATGTGTTCACTGCTGGCTGGTCCTGAGCGTTGATTCGGTGGAGGAGGAAGTCGTATGGCAAGGTGGTGTCTGCTAGTTGCCAGCGTCGAGTTGAAGACTGTGTTTGGCGATGGTCGCGGGGAGTTGGGGAAGAAGGAGCTCGACCGCGAGACGATGGCGTGCGTTCGTTGTTTGAAGATGACTGGAGAGGGGTTGGATAATGGCAAGTAGCGAAGTAAACGGAGACGATTCTCGGGGATGGGAAGTGAAGCGGAGGAGCGGGGAGATACCTGGGAAAAGGGGGGCTCGACGGCATTGCCAGAGCGAAGCAGTGGCTTGGAGGCGTAGCTGCAACAAGGAAAATAGTCCTCGGATCACGCCATGAAGGAGGCTCGGTCTGTCATTACCGGAGGGGGTGTCGTTGGGGTGAACGACGGATTACGATCAATGGAGGTGCCGACGAGGTTTTATAGGGCAGGGGGTTGGCCGGAGAAGGAAGGTCGAAATCCTAGGGATTCGATGGATATGCGATCGAGGGTGATTCGAGAAGGTGGAGTTGACGAGATTCGTGGGAGCAGATTTGATGCGGAGAAGTGATAGGAGATCGGCGGGATTCGATGGCGGCGGAGGATCGCCGATGATTGTAGGGGCGACACAAAATAGGAAAGGTGGGAGGTTGACGAAGGGGCAGGGGGACCGTTCGATCGGCCATGATCGGACGACCGAGATGGGTGCACATGGCAGCGATAGGACGACTCGGAGAAGCATGTGCTGGGCACGTGCGCATGAGGCACGTGCCTTGCACATGCGGTCCTTTTAATTTTTTTAATAAAAACAAATAAATAAAAGCCTCAAATTTGGATGACACGTGGCGGCTCTAGGAGCGGCCACATGTCAACACCATAAAAAACGGGAAAGAAAAACTTTGAAAAATCCAAAATAAATAGCAAACAACATCGGATCGAACAAATTTCTTCACAAAAATTGCTCGTGTCGATGAGATCTACATTTTTCATGAACACATCAAAACCAAAATCGATAAATTGCACAAAGTAATATTTTTGTGGTATCCAATGTACATAGAATACCTAGATTTTTTGCTTTTATAATTTTTTGCTTTTATATTTTTTGTCATTTTTAAACCAGATAAAAATCTGGAAAAAAATATAGTAAAATCAAAGATAAATATTTACACATTAATCTAATTTTTTGGATTTTTACTGAGTAAGAAAAAGAGGAAATAAAATAAAATATGAAAAAGACCAAATTTGTACAGACGGTTAGTGAAGACTTGGACTCAATTTGTTTCTTTGATTTCAAGCTCAATTTGGATTTGGATTTTTGCGCATTTTAATAAAACTTTTATCAAAGAATATAAATGAAAAAGAAATGAGATAAATTAGGTTAATTATGTACATAAAATAATAGGTCAAAAACTGTTAAAATACTAAATGTACAAAAGAGGCCCAAAACCTAACTTTCACATATGAGCTCCGATTCACTTGAACTTGGTCTTGTTTTGAAGGTAGTTGAATGTACATTAGTTTAAAAGTGAGTAGGATCAAAACAGACACTGGATGGGGAAGATATGAGGGTTTTAGTCCGAGAAAATCTTAGAACTAAGGTTTGGGTTTTTGGACTACTTATTTGGGTTAGTGATTTTTTTTGTATTTTTCATTTATTCTTGTTAGTGATATGTACACATTGGAGGTGGTTTTCGGTCATTCAGAGTTAGCATGAGTTAGTTAAAAATTAGGGAAGTTAGGCTATTTTACATGTCAATTTTAGTTGGGATTTTTGGCTTCTTATTTTGTGCAGAAATGAGTGATAAAATGCAATTCTTATCAGAACATGCATGAAAGCTAATTATGCAAAATAGATGTAGAAATGCTGATGATTTTAAGGGATTTGAGCTTAATTAAAGAGATTCATAGTGATGAATCTGAGATCATCAGATACCTATTCTAGGATGCTTGACCAGTGTAGACAAATCATCTTGCTGCAGGCTAACGTATATATGACATTAAAGCTCAAGCTTACTTATTGACTATACAAATATATACATACTCCGACATGAATTTTATTTTCATTCAGGCCTTTCCACTTCTTTTGGAGTTTTTGATTTTGTTTTTTTGAATAATATATACAACAACATTTACATAAGGACTTTTTCCTCTTGAAATAGAAGACTATCCCTCTTTTGAAGCATTATTTCAACCCACAACTTTTGTCTTCAGACCTCTTTACTACTAGATTGGGTTGGGGTACAATGACCAAAATGTGTGACTTTCAAAGTTTCCATTGGCTTGTGTCTCATGCCGACTAATCCAACCCTCTACCACTTCAACTAAGGTGAGAAAGTGTAAGGTGCATGTGTGCAAGCTAGGTCATTATCTGCAAGAGTCATGTGTGTGTTCTGAAATTTTCTACATGGGCAGTCAAGATGACACTGAACCATATCTCGTGGTTTCAAAAAATTCATTTTATAATACCTGAAGTATCTCAATTCCACTTCCTATAAGGTTAATGTGATTAAGTTGATTTAAGGTCCAACCAAGCTCAAATCTTCGTATTTTACTTAGACTAGTTCAATTATCAATTTCAATCCAAAAATGCAAATGCTTTGTACAATGCAAGGAAAATATTTTTGTGTTGCAATTATCTAATTTTGATACTTTTATGGATTTTTGAAATTTTTTTGCAAATGTTTTTGGGATTTTTAATTTTGTAAAAGTTTAGAAATTTTTCAAAAATAAAATGGTTTTTAAAACAAACAGGATATGTGCAGATATGACTTTTGGATTTAGGGATTTATAGGATTGTATATAAAAGGTTTGTAAAAGAACTTTATTTGCTTTGATTATATACATAGTTCTCAAAATAATTTGAAAAGATTTTTACAAACATTTTGAAAACATTATTTTGCAAACTAATTTGTCAATTAATTTTTATAAACATCTAAAAAATTCAAAATTCATATTGCAAATGTTTTTCAAATAGTATATATCGATTTTTTAAAATATTTTTGCAATCATTTTATAAATCACTTGCAAAACGGTTTTCAAAACATTTTATTTTAAACAATGAAAAGTTATTTTTACAAACAAAATAGTTTTAAAAAAGCTGAAAACATTTTGCAAAACATTTTCCAAACAGTTTTCAAAAGCTATTTCAAAAAGATTTTCAAACAATTTTTCAAAATTTTATAAAACTTTTTGAACATGATTTATTAATCAATATATACAAATAATTTTAATGATTTTTTATACAAGTATGTTCTTTACAATTAGTTAAATGGTATTAGCCATACTTATTGAGAATACAAAAGTACGAGTTATGGCTAAAGTATATACGAAATATATATGACCCTCCTATACTTAGCTTGAGCTATGTCCTCATAGACCAGAGAGAAAAAGAGAAGATACTACTTGTACTGAGTATAGAAAAGCCTATACTACAAAAACCGAGTAAAGAATTAAAGAATGAGAAAATGAAAGAATGAGAAGTCGACCATCCCCCCCATACGTAGGATGAAATAATCCTAAGTATAGCATGTTATATCTACATGCAGGGAAGGTCGGGGGTAAGAATAAACAAATCACAACTCGGTCTGTCTCCCCTATACTTAAGGTAAGATATCCTTAAGTATGGACAAAAAATCAACAAAAGACGAGATAGTGGAGGGGACCAGTAAAAAAACCAATAAACATAAAAGAAAATATGTGAGGATAATGTATGCATCACTCCCCATATACTTATGGTAAAAGAGCCCTAAGTATCGACAACAACAGAAGTGATGGAATAGAACGAAGAAAGAACACCCAAATCATCCACCCACCCATACTAGGACAAAGTACATCCTAAGCAAGGAAAAGACACAAAATGGGGTGGATGATCAAAAACAATAGATGGAGCGAAGAAAAAGAAATTGGATATACAAAGTGGAGGCTATACCGATATCAAGAAGGAGAAAGCGTATCTTCTTGTGTGACCATTAAGGAATGGATCTCGCAAGGTGCAGGTTGATGTCAGGGTCCTTAGCTGACTCAACTTGATCAGGATTGACCTAATGAAGATCCCCAATGGTCTCAAAGCGGGAAGGCACAAACTGGTCAGTTGAATTAGTGTGGTCAGGTTCAGTATGGGATGTCTCAGCTAGGTCAAAACAAAAAGGCTCGAATTCATTTATGAAAGTAGTAAGGTCAAATTTGTTCTGTGTAGTCTCTCCTGAGTCTGCCTCTGTGCTAAGGTGTCTATAGTGTAAATACCACATATGTAGTCAATACATCGCCACTCACCAGAAGGGGGAATTCCAAGGTCTATGCTTTCTGAGTCTTTCTCCCTGAATAGAAAATCTCAAGTCTTAGTACATCCATCAACAAACTTGTCTAATATTAGCAGATGGGTCATAGTACTTGGGGTCGGTCGACATAGTCACACTATCATCAGATGTTGGTCTCTGGTCAGTGGTAGGTGTTGTTATATTTTCAATCAAAACACGCTTATTATCTAAATGAAAGCATATATCCCCAGATCCATAATCAATAACATCTCTCACATAAGCGAGGAAAGGCCATCACAGAGTTGGAGATATCCATGGACAATACAACAAAATCAATAGTAAAGCTCATGCCCTTAATATAAATGATGACATTCTCTAGAACACACCTCGACCTCTTTATTGATCCATCAGTGAATTGACAAATCAACCTGGTTTTCTTGAGAGGCCCTAGATACAGAGACAATACCAGCGAGAAGGGTATTATATTAATCGAAGCATTGTCGTAAAGGACAATGTGATCACATGAATAGTAAGAAATATCCCATTTAACAAGGAGTGTGTGATGAAATTCAATTTTGCATCTTTAATAATCAGAGAATGTTGTAGTATAGGAGACAAATTCGATTCGTCAAAACCACACCCTTTAATGTTGTGGATTATTTTTACTTGGTAAGTGTACCAAGGTCGAACACTGGGGTACATGCTACTCTATCTATTTATCAAATTTCGATCAATTAAGAGAAAGTGCAAATTATTTCTCTATTTCAGGTCTACATGCATATGCATAAGGTAAAATGCAGAACAATGCAGATATATGATGCATGCAAATTTTTTTAGTTTTTTTCAATGAAAATGTAGGAGTGTGCATAAAAGTAATGCAAGGTTAAATGTATGAAATTGACTACTACAAATATTCCTTAGACATATCAATAAATTGAGCAACAGAAAGTAGATTGAAATCAGGGTCATTTTGAGCATAACATCATGAGAAAACATCTATTTTATGACAAGGCATTGGAACAAGAGACATCATGTAATCATTAAAAAATCACTTCGTTTAAAATGTTTTCAGATGAGAGAATTAGTTCATGCCATAAGATAGATGAAGAATCAAGGATCAAAACAACACTAAAATCATGGAATTTGGACCTACGATGCTCAAGTTATGCTAAAAACAATGCATGGGCATAAATCTAATAAAAATGCAAGAAATAAAAGGATAAATATTACAAACAGGTCCCGAAGGTTCCTCTTTGTAATTTTACAAAACCGCCTGGGCCCCATTATAAATTTTCCATACGCGCAGAGGAATTTTTACAATTTCTAAATGTTCTGAGGGTCTCCCTATAAAATACCCAGGTACGCATGTGAGCTATGCGCCTGGGGACCAATATGCAAATAGCAAAACTTCCAGGGTCTTCATCATAATATACCGAGGCCTCACTTGAGAGCTAAGCTCTGGAGGTGACGTCAGTTCGGGAATACGTAGCCAGCTTGGATAGCTCGTCACGAGGCTCGGGGGATCCGAGGTTGTTGGTTCTATACTAGGCTCGGCATGACACATGTCAACAATTAGACCGTCCGATCGAAACGATCGGACGGTACCTGTACAACTCCATCCGCCGCGAGTCACCAGAGGAGGTGGGACTCCGATGAGCCGTGTGAAGCCCCACCATGCTCCGCAAGGCCCTATGAAGGTCGAACAAGAAATCTAGGGTCCTCGTAAAGGAGCTAGTGGCACGGCGGTCCTTCGGGAGTAAATGGATCGACTGATCGAAGAAGCACCACCAGTGGTAGAGCAGCAGATCAGAGCAACTGAACGGGCTCCGACCATTGATCAAATTCGCACCTGCAGACGTTAGTGTAGCCTAAGCTGTGTTGCGTGAAGAGCATGCATCGGATTGTGAGGTGAGTGGGGGTCGTGGGCGACAGAAGACGATGGCCCAAATGAATCTTCTCCGGTGAGGTTGAGAAGAAGGGGGTCGGAGCAGGGGAGGTTTTGGAGAAGAGGAGGGGGCTCGGTGTGGATGTAGATGATCAGGCGAAGCTTATGGGATGGTATGTTGAGGGTGACATTGATCGGAGAAGATGGAAAAATTAAGAGAAATAAAGGAAAAAGAAGGGGAAGGAGACCTCATCAGAGAGGGGAACCCGACGAAGAAGTGGCCTGGTCTGGGCTTCAGGTGGAACCCCAGTCATAGAACAATGAGGACGATCGTTCCTCAGTACTTGATGGAGCGTGGTAGTGCCTGCAGCATGGTCTGGTGACCATGGATCTCACCTGAGGATGGAGACCATCGTTGCCTCGACAAGGTTGCCCTTCGCTGTCACCAGAGGGCTAGGGAGGCTAGGGCGAACTCCCATGAAGTGGTGGATGGGGGTGATGGCGACGGGGCAGTGGCTTTTATAGGTGTCAGCACTCGGAGGTTACGCGATGGAGGGGGTGTTTTAACGTTAGTTTAATGGTAGGAGAGTATTGGAGGTGGAGCATCTAAGGAGGCACGAAGATGGTGGGGGTAACGGCTAGAAGGAGTCGGTGTTACAAGGTAGAGGGATTGGCTCTGGTACCTTCCAAAATTGGAAGGGTGCAATGCTTCGGAGAGGGTAACGGCTGGCTGGAGGTAGGGGATGAAGCCCTAGCTGTTGGATCTCGTGATCCAGCGGCTAGGATGGAAGCATGACAAAAGGATGAGATCAGATCAAAGATCTGGTGGAACAGTTCGAATCTGGGTAGAGATGAGTGGTCAAATGGGGTTTAGGATTCAATCCCATGGCGAGGAATGAGTGGAGGACGTGGAGATATGCTAGCCGTAGGATAAAAGTTGGATCAGGCGTCTGAGGAGAGGGAGGATGCGAGCGGTGGTGATCTGATCTGGTATCAGATCAAACGGCTAGGAGTGAGGCGGGAATATACGGTCGGGATGGAGGATTCTACAGAAGATCCAACGGCTCGGAGAGGTGCCGGGTGGCGAGGAGAGGATGTGGCCACGTGGGTGGCCCAGAGGGTGCCACGTGGCTGCACTAGAAAATTCCTAAAAAATAAAAACAAAGAAAAATAAAAAAGAATTAGTTAGATGCAGAATTAAGAAAAAACCAAAACATGAAAGTTGTTGGTCTCTATGAGATCTACAAGTTTCATGTTGGACAAAAAGTCAAAAGAGGTCATTTGGATAAAAAGTATTTTTGGGGGGTATTTTTAAGGGGTTAAAACTATCGATTTTGGGATTTGAGTTGTTTTTTTGTATTTTTTAGTCTTTTTGAGTGTCAGGAATTTATAGAAAATTAATCAACAAAATTTTTAGGGGTTTTTAATGAAATATTTACAAAGCAAATAATAGTAATTAAATACAATTAATTATAGGTTAAGAATGTACAATATAATACAAGATAAAATGAATGAATTATTAACAAATTTTATGGGATTAAGCCAGTGGTTTAATTAGTGAATTTTAGCATGATGAATACGAGATTCATCATACCCCTATACTTAAACCACTCTCGTCCTCGAGAATCTAAAGAATGAAAGAGTTTGATTAATTCCTGACTGTGCATGTGAAGATTTCAAGGCTCAATCTTTTGAAGATCCTCAATTAAAGTGTTCCTAAAATTCTAGGCTTATCCGTGCTTTAGTCAGAAGGAATCCAACTTTTATAATTATCAGACTCTCTTTTTTTACATATAATATAAGGATATGAAATTAAGTGTACTGCATTTCATGAGAGTTGAGGCATCACTCAAAGTTCCAATCCAAGAGACTCTCCTCTAGACCTCATCCTCAATACTAGAGAATAAGTCTATTATTGCTTCAGTCAACCGTCTCATTAGTTCGTCAGACTTGAAATGTAGATGGACGGCTAGATGATGGTTGACATAGGATTGTGTCTATTTTTCTCTCCCTCACATTGGAACAAGGGGCCTCTCCAGTACCTTTTTACTCAACACAAGTAGATTTTTAGCTTGTTGATCAATGTGTCCATCAAGAGAATTCAGAGTCGTCTACACTTGTTTTTCTGGGAGTACACCG
This sequence comes from Ottelia alismoides, assembly GCA_037367405.1. Classification (NCBI taxonomy): domain Eukaryota; kingdom Viridiplantae; phylum Streptophyta; class Magnoliopsida; order Alismatales; family Hydrocharitaceae; genus Ottelia; species Ottelia alismoides. The sequence goes on along the minus strand of JAZKJV010004240.1, from coordinate 583,285 downwards.
GGGAGTGTCTTTTTTGAGTATCTAAGATACCTTCAACACCCAGACTTGTATTGCTTATGATGTAGAGCCCTTTTATGGTGTCATCCCGACTCCTTGATCCTAATTAGTACTTGGTCCTAGTGGACACTTTGAAAATATTGAGAGCGCTCGCCATTGGTGGAAGCACATTTGTAATTTGACTTTTGGAGGATAGATATTTTCTTTGACATTTCTTTTTCTTTTCTTTTGTTGGATAGCTCCACTGCATTTAACAAAAGTTGTGCACACTGATCAAGATTTATCATTAAGTTTCATCACACCCTGGTACATAGGTAAATATCAAAAGATAGCAAATGAACTTGTTCACATACTGGCTAGGGTTTTGCTAACACATGTGTTTTGAAGCCTTCATTAACTTTATCCCATCGTCGAATATCATTAGATCGAGTTTAAACTCAAATCTCTAGTCCTAGTTCCTCAAATGATAACTCAACTCATCTCATCAATCATGCAGTTGTGAAAGTGATTGTGCTGATCATATTCTTTTGAAGGTAGAGATGAAGAGTGCAATATAGCTCTCAAATATTTCATACTAGGGAAGTGTAGATAGGTAAGTTAAAAAACCGTAGTGACTAAGGCATGTTAACTCAGACTCTCAATATCAAGAAATTCAGTGTCCTCAAAATCGTCAAGCCTTGAGTGAATGTGAATGTGTCAGGAATACACCTACTCCTTTGTTAGTGACTATTTTTGTGTGATTTTTAGCTTCTGTATATTTTTATGAATTTTAATTTTCAACTTTTTTTAGTTCTTTGGAGAAACAATGACTAGCCCAGACTCATGTAAATAAAAGTAACTACTCTCAGCCAGTATGGGTGTAAGTACAGACCGTTAGACGGACCCGTGTTACTTGAGGATGGATCTATATACAATGTCCTCTAAACCACCCACTCTGCTAAGGGAAAGCGAAGTTCCCTCGCTGAATGTAGCTACTAATCCTGGTAGTCAAAGTTTCATTCAAAGAAAGGTTTTTAATTTTCAAAATTTTATGGAGTTTTTTTTAAAAAGGGGATATTACACAAATGTTAATCCCTCATTTTTTAAGAAAACATTTTTACATGGTTTTTACAAAACTTAGTTCACAGCATCACTAAAACCAAGCCTGAAAAAGAATTTCCACAAAAAATCATTTAAAAATACGAGCTATGGCTAAAGTAAATATACAGTAATATACGATATACCCCCTATACTTAACTTTTGCTATGCCCTCATAGCACAAGTGATATGAAGCCATGGCTCGGTTGAGTATAGGGTGATATAACAGAACTGAGGAGGTGGGTCCCCCTATACTTAGGCCAAAATTGACCTAAGTACAAGAAGACAAGAGAGGGAGGGGTAGATGAGTCGGGTCCCCCCTATACTTAGGCTAAAAATAATCTAAGGGATATGAATTGGGGAGGGGTTTGGGAGGAGTATCTATACATGTATATGAAGAAGGGGTGAGGTGTAGTTTTTTACAGAAGAAGATGAGAGGGGGATTTGTGCAATGTGTACAGTTTAAGGTGTGAGAGGAGACATACAGAGAGAGAGAGAGAGGGAGAGAGAGATTGTGAAATATATAGAGAGGGGGGAGATTGGGGGAAGAGTATATGTGCAAGTGTGTGGGGGGGGGGGGTAGATCATCTAGTGATCTACTTTTTTTTCTTTTTTTTCTTTTTTAAAGAATGCAAGCCCTCTAATGAGGACTGTTAAAAATGCACTTGCAAGACAATTTTTTTTACAACATGCAAATGCAACCAGATTGATAAAAGATCCTGAATTTCTCTGTCAAATCTTTTGCGGCCTCTTCAGTGGGAGCTTCCAACTCTACGCCTCCATGGAGATGGAGCGTCCTCGATCTTCATGGGCCCTGTCACAAAAGAGAAATATTAGAAAAATAAAGAGGAAATTAATCGACAAAATGATGCAAAAATAATGCATGAAAAGAATACATGCGAATCTTGAAATTATACAACACAGAAATAAATCAAAATTCAACAAATAAACAAAGTTGAGCTATGTTCCCAGCAACGACGCATTTGATGAAATTCAAATTGGCCTCTTTAATAATCAGAGAGTGTCGTAGTATAGGAGACAAATTCGGTCCGTCAAAAACCACGCACTTTAAATGTTGTGGATTATTTTTTCTTGGTAAGTGTACCAAGGTCGAACACAAGGACATGATCTACTCTATCTATTTATCGAATTTCAATCAATTAAGAGAAAGTCCGAATTATTTCTCAATTTCAGGTCTTCATGCAGATGCACAAGGTAAAATGCAGAATATGGCAGAAATATGATGCATGCATTTTTTTGTTATTTTCAATGCAAATGTAGGAGTGAGCATGAAAGTCATGCAAGGTTAAATGTATGCAATTGACTACTACAAATATGCCCTAGACAGATCAATAATTTGAGCAACAGAAAGTAGATTGAAATTAAGGTCATTTTGAGCTTAAAATCACGAGAAAACATTTATTTTATGACAAGTAATTGAAACAAGAGACATCATCTAATCATTAAAAAATCACTTCATTTAAAATGGTAACAGATGAGAGAATTAAACATGTCATAAGATAGAAGAAGAAACAAGGATCAAAATGACACTAAAATAATGCAATTTGGACCGATGATGCTGAAGTTATGCTAAAAACAATCAGAGGCATCAATGCAATAAAAATGCGAGATATAAAAGGATAAATATTAAAAATAGATCCATGAAGGGACCTATTTATAATTTTACAAAACCATCTCAGCCCCTTGATGAATCTCCATTTCATCACCTTTAGTCTATCATTTTGGCCTCAAAAACCCCAGCAAATGCATGTAAATGACATCAATTTGTACATAGAAGCATTCATTATTCATTGTATTAATTATGCATAAAATAAGTTTTTTAATGCCAAAATTATAGAATAAAGAGAAGAAAAGAAAAAGGAGTAAAATATTGCAAATATTTTATGACCCTAACCCCGAGACCAAGGCCAGCATGGAATTGGTCGACAAGGAATAAAGTAGGGGGAGATAAGGGCCAGTGTACAATAAATGCCTCATTTATTTATTCATCCATTTATGCATTTTTGACACCTATTTGGTACATAATTATTCATTCATCAAATAAAGAAACTTTGTACATGAAATTTGTAGATAATAATGTGAATAAAAATACAAAATTGAGTTTGTGTAAAAATAATACCCAGTGTATATTTTATACACAGAATAAAAAGCCAAAATCTCAACTTCACAGACCCATATCTTGCAAATAAAAACTCCAAATCACCCAAACTCACCTTTAATTGTATATAGCTTTCCAAGAACTATTTAATAAAATTGGTTTCATAATTTTTGGAGTCTATCTATGGAAATTACGTTTTTGGCCCACATTGTGCAGCCTGCCTTATTAAAATATTCAATTTATTCATTGTCCATTATTTTTATCAAATTATATTTTTAGAATTTTGTAAATAATGTATATAATACATGTACATATTGAAGTTAGAGTAAAACTAAAAAGAATTTGTAAAATAAAATAAGTCTATACAAGATAATAGGCATAATACATATGTTGAGTATATATCTAAATAAGAGGGGAAACATTCTTCAATTCTTTCACATTTTTTTATAATATTGTAAATATTACATATAACTCACTAAAAATACAAATATAAAACAAAAACCAAGAAAATACATTAAATAAATAAAGTATATATAATACATAGATAAAAAAACTATAAGCATACCTACATTTACATATACCTATTTATTTAAATATGAAACTAAACTCATAAAAATTAAATAAAAATACCCTCACACTCACAAAAATAAATTATAAATTTATAAAATAAGAGAATAAAACAATTAAATAAAATAATCAAAATAAAAATAAAATACACAAAATCCATGTAAATACATGCATAAATACATTATTAAATTAAAACCATAATAAAATACTTCAAAAAATTGAATAAAAATCATAAATAAATACTACATGAATTAATACACATTTTTCATTTTATAAGAAAATTCTAATAAAATCATTTATTATGTCAAATAAATCATTTTAGAATAAGGTTTCCTAATTTGTCCTCTAGCGGTCGAGGTGGACCAATGGGGCGCCAGCCTTTGTTGACCGCCCGGTGAACTGTCCCATCCGGGACCTAGCATCTCAGAACTGTCTTTTCCCGGGATTTCTTCCCTTTTTACGGCCATCTCGTCCATCGATCGCGCTCGCGTTCTTCACAAGAAATCATCCCTGATGATCACTGATGCCCGCCGATATCTTAGATCAACACGATGCTCATTGGATTAATCAATAAACACCGGTCAATAAGGGTTCGTCCCAGTGTTTATAAATAAGAAGCTCCCCCCCCTCAAATTTGGCCAATTTCATCCACCCAAAAGCCTCGATCTTGATCCTTGGAGGTTCCTCGTGACAGGGGGAGTGTTCCAGCACCTCGAATCGGCCGGATGAGGGAAAGTTTTGACGCGGCGGAGCTCCGGCATCCGTCCTGCTCCCTGGTGGCCCCCAGGTATAAGAGTTGCCCTTTATTGCGTTTTAGGTAGATTTTAATTCTAGAATATAAATTCCGTTCTTAGTTTAGTATGTAGATCCTTAGCATAGCGTGAAATCGAAAAAACAAAGTTCGCCAGAGCTCCGCTACGGCGACTTCTTCACTGTGATCTCGACCGTTTCCAACCGCCCCAGTCACGTCACTTCGTTCCCCATCGCCTGCTCCATCTCCCTATCGCTTTTGTTCAACCAAGGACCCTCAGTCCTTGCGAATCAGAACTCCACCTCTGCCTAATGCCGGAGCTCCTCCGCCTCACCCCATTTTGCGACAGAGCTTCAAAAACCATGGTCGAGGAGATAGCACTCGTTCCCCCATTTCTTCCTATGCAGGTCAAACGCAGCATTGAGCCCTTATGGGCTCGATTTGAACAAGGAAGAGGCTCCTGGAGGTCCCGACCTTCATCGACCTCGTCCGAGCTCCTTGGACCTCCAGGTGCCATGGCGAGACCATCAGCAGACGTGGAAGGCCTCCAGCTACGACCAGGACGTCTCAGACGCGAGGGAGAAGCCCAGAGGAGCCCAAACATCACGATCGAAGCTCGCCGCGCGCGAGATTCTTCCCTGTTCTTCCAGGGGGCTCCATCACCGTCAGATAAGGAGGCGCGGCCCACATTGAACGAGGACCGTCAAATGAAGCCTTGCACCCACCGTCCGATCCGCGAGGCTGATCTAATCTCAGCCTTCATCTGCGAACCGGTATCAGCCGATGGATGCGCGACGCGTGTCCAAGTGAAGTGATCCACGCCGTCCACCAGCGCGCGTTTAGGGGTAAATTTCTTATTCAGCCCCACCTTTTTTTGTATTTATCGTTCACCCCTGTAAATAAAAGTTGAAGATTATTTTAGTGTGTAAATTTTGCATGGACCCCCCTATGTGATTGGCATATTACTTTGAGGTCCAGTCCACGTCACCTCACGTGTCGTCCCACGTGAGGTGGCTAATTTGCATATGACCCCCTGTATGTTTGTACATTTATGTTTAGTCCATAAAATGAAAATTCAAGTGTAATATTTTTTTGAAAAATTGCATGAAAGACCCTGGACTTTCTGAAATTGCTATTTGCACCCTGTGGGTACGGATAACATATAGTCCCACGTGATGGTCATTTTGCGCGGTGGTCCCTAGCAGATTTTGTATTTCACTTTAGCCCTTAAATTTGCAATCCACATGTTATATTTTTGGTGTTTTTGCACAGAAGCCCCTGATTTTATTTTTATTTGCAAAAATGCCCCTGCTAGGCCATATATTTTTGTGTGCTTTGTCCATTTATTTCATGCATCATATTAACTCGAAAAATTTTGCAAAAATTAATATAAGTTCCTGTTAGCTTGTTCTTACACGCCATATTTTTAGTCTTTAATTTTGTTGCATTTTTGCATTTATTAAAAATAAAAAACATGCATTTTATTTACTGTCTAGCGTAGAAAATACCAAAAAAATAGTAAACCACCTCGAAAAATATCAAAAAAATTCCCTATGGTCTATTTTATCATGTTTTAGTGTCAATCCAAAAATTACTAAAAATCTCAAAAGAAAAACCTTAAAAATTCAAAAATACTCAAAAACTTCAAAAAAATATAAAAAATTTATAGAAAACTCTAAAAAATGCAAACTAAGTTGATGTAGGTTCTATATTTTGTTATCTTTATTTGAAAATTAGTTTGGGAAAATTTTGTGGCTGTTTGACATTTTTAGTTCCCCTTTTACCCCCAGCCAGTAGCTAAATTCCTGTCTTCCCTTATTTTGCTATTTAAAAATACCAAAAATATTTTGAAAATTACCCAAAAATCAAAAAACAGTAAAAAATCATGAAAATACCAAAAAGATTTTATTTCTGCATTTTTGAGTATTTTTGTATATTTTTATAAATATTGTATCACTCCTCTCTCTACTTTATATATATATTCCATTATTCAAAAAGAAAATTAAATATATATTGTATATATATACATCTTTATTACTGTATAACATCTAAGAAAAGATATATTGTATATATATATATATGTATGTATATAATGTATGTATTATATGCTTTATACATACCCTCTATGGGTATATATATATATATCTTTATATATTTATATTCTATAAATTATATATATATATAATACATGAATACATATATTATTAATATAAAAACAAAAAAAACCCACAAAAAGAAATAGGATTCATATAAGGATGACTCTGTTGTACATGTACATAATAGGCTACTTCATTTTTTTGCATTGCTCTCTGTGGTTCGACCTCTACATACTTATTCACTGTGCATCTTGTGGTAGAGTAATAAATGTTAATTCATACTTTTGGGACTCTATTTGTTTATTCTTTTATTGTGGGTTAATTGCTGAGTAATTAGGTGTTCTGTGAGCGGTCGCCTCAGCGACACTATATATATCATTGTGACCCTTGCAGAATTTCCTAGTTATCAGATGGCGCCGTTGCCGGGGAGCAATGAGCATAGCCTATTAATTTTGTCATTCTTGTTTATAAATTGATGTGTCATTAATTTTGTGAGCAGCTATTTATTTTGCAATTGATCACTATGCCTTATTGATTTATTCCTTGTGATTAATTCTTTCATGCTTTATTTTATTGATTGAGCTATACTAATTGAATCTCTTTGTGACTTTGATGCGAGGGCCCGCCACGCGAGGATGGCTTCTTAGGGAGCCAATGCAACCGAGCTTGGAGGAGGGTGGTCTTCACCTCATGACCATCTGGAGAGAGCACCAAGGATACAAGGGGATGGGATTAGTTTCGAGCAATTAGAATTATTTTTGTAATTTATGGTGAAAGAGAGACAATTTTGGCATGTAATAGTTAACAGGACTCTACTCTTCACAATGAGGTCCAGTGCCCGGGTGATTGATCACCTGGGGGCCTCATCGCGGTTTTCCGAGTTTTCCATCGCTTTCTTTTCTTTGTTTCCCGCAGTTTTGAGCTTTCCGCCTTTATTTTACTTTGTTTTGTGTGCTTGGAGCCCCTATATATCGGTTGCTTGATTCGGTAGCTAGGTCCAAACATTAATAAGAATGCATGTTCCTATAGTCTACTTCGTATGGATCTAGTCAAACTTAAACAAGCCGTTCATTTGTCTCTTAGCCCTTGTGCCACAGCGAGCCCCATAAAGCGCTATCTCCTAAAGTCAAGTGTGTTGAGCAGAGGAGGGGTGAGCCAAGATCGGACTTTTTGGGCTAAAGATGAATGAGCGACTTATGGTTCTTCACGCTAATACCAGCTAATGTCTAGGGCGATTTTGTGCCTTGCATACCGACATGTAGATAGGTTTAAAAATTCTGTTTTGCATACCGCATGGAGAGAGCTGGGATGCACTGTAAGTCTTCTAACTCAACATGCATCATTCGGTTCAATGGTGATATTTCCATCATGGAACCACTTGCACGGCTTTTCCGCTATCTCCCTCTGATTTTGAGCACCTAGGACTTAAATGAGAATCTACAAAAACGTTAGGCGCTGGTATGAAAACAGACTAAAAAAAGTAAAAACCCAAAAATTAAAACAAGGGGACTGCTAAATAAACTTTGACCTTAATTAAAAATCTGTAATGGACTATCATTGTACCGGGTTCATAAAGCCCTCATTGTTTTCAGGTACCTTGGAGGGGGACCAAAACCCTACTCCCTTGAGCGAGTGCGACCCCCTAAGGATTAAAGCCAAAAACCCAGTCTGCAACTGCCTTGTGTATCGCCTGGATTTCCGAAGTAATGGCGCTTCTATCGTACGTAGGCGAGTAGGACTTGGTCACCAATGATAACTCTCTGTTGTGTAGAGCATCGACCCTGTCCGAAGTATTGAGCATAGGCCACGCCTTCACGGGGGTGTCTGTCTCATTGTCCTGCGTTCGAGTAGGTTCTTGCATGCTCACGGGTGATTCCATTGCGAGCGAGAATAGAAGTATTGGTTTCGCCTATCGCCTTCCTCTCTCTATTTCTTTGGCTGAGTAGGGATCCAGAAAGGGTTACAAGGACTCCAAAAAGTACAGACTACATGTTACACAGGAGGAGGACAAGTACGGGATACTCTTCTGGCAGTACTCTCTCTCCTATAGGGTAGCGTACTAAGGACTTGTTATAAGATTTGCCTGAAATCACAACTCTAAAAATGAAAAGATAATAAATAGCCGAACCTTCACGGCTTCACATGGCATGAGTTGGTGAACCCGATTTTGCATTGCGTTTGTATGGATCTAGATTAAGGTTCAAAGATCAAGTCCCGCGCCTTTGCGCACATTTTGTTGTTTCTCCCTTTGACCACCCCGCTCAGCCGAGCCTCTCTACTGTTTTACACTCCTTTTATTCCTCGTTGACCATCGTATCTTTCTTCCAACATCCGATCTTCTCTTCTACTTCGCGAAGTTGATCCATGGATGGTTTCCGTCAATACCATGCCGACACCCACATCGATTCCATAGACTCAACTCTGCCAATAAATTCAAGGCGATTCCCGAGAACCCGATCCGGACTTTGCGGATCGATCTCCAGACTCCTCGCTTTCTACCTTTCTCTTGGCCACCCAATAAACTGGGATCACTTTTGTCCCGCCTTCGCCGTTGTGAATGGAAGTCAATTACTGTCCACATCCTTTTCCTTCACAACATGCTGGGGTTGACCCGAATTCCAGCTTCATCATGACGGCTGAACAAAATTACAAGTGGTCTGATTTGGACTATCTCATTCTGCAGATAGAAGACAGAGCGAGCTCTGGAGACTACTCCGGAGTTCATTTCGTCCGACTCAGACCTTGATATGGCTCCAAGAGGAAAGGGCAAGGGTCAGCAGCCACCCCAACCAGAGGGACAGGTGCCAAACCAGAATCAAGTCAATGCACAACTACTGGCGTCTATCCAGGCCATCCAGCTACAGCTGACCGAGCAGGCCCTCACACAGACAGCATTCCAGGATATGTTGAACGATATGATGAACCGAGATGAGGGAGGAGGAGGCAGAGGCAGAGGAGGCAGAGGAGGAGGTGGAGGTGGAGGTGGTGGTCCTGATGATGATGAACCTGAACTACCGCCACCAAAGCCTACACTCAAGGAAACGTACAATCCGAGAGACAGCCAGATGACTGAGTGGATCCTCATTCCACCGGTACACACTCACTTTGAGCTGAAGCCCCAGTTCATTGCTCTTTTGCCTGCAATCCATGGAAATACAAATGAAGAGCCGTACATTCACCTGCAGCAATTATCCCGCATTTGCCGCACTATCCCAATGTCCTTCTTGACATTGTCAAGATGATGGCGTTCCCCTTCAGCCTACAAGACAAGGCCCTTTATTGGGTCAACCATATGGGGAAGGTTGTGACGACCTAGGAGGAGTTGAAGTCAGCTTTTCTGCATAAGTATTACCCTCTCGGTCGGCTCAACCAGATGCAAGCCCGAATCAGCAATTTCTCCCAAGGACCCCATGAGTCAGTACACGAAGCTTGGGAGAGATTCACCGATCTGCAGGAGAAGTGTCCCCATCATGAGATTCCGAAAACCAGCTTGGTCCAACACTTCTTTGGGGGACTGAACATAGATAGCCAAAGGCTCATTGACGCAACATGTGGGGGTTCGCACTTTCACAAAGATGAAGATGTAGTCTGGCAGATTTCGAAGAAATGGCCGAAGGAGAGGTTGCCCTCTCTTCATCCAAGTCATATCAGAAGCAGCCCCAGATCCTCCAGAAACAAGTGCACATGGCAGCGTCCAAAGAGGCGGAGAGAGATGAGAGCTCTAACCTCAATGTCATCGGGAGCCATCTCTCGAAGGTTGACATCATTGAGAAGCAATCACAGGACCTCGAAAAACTCGTTGTGATCGAGAAGAGGACCCGGAATTTATACAAGCTTGATCAGATCAACAAGTACCTTGAACTGTTGGTGGGCACCATCAACTCTGTTCAGTCGGCGACACCATCCGAAGCTCCAGCTGAGAAGAAGGACGAGCAGCAACCGCAACATCAGCCTCAGCCGAGCCAGCAGCCACCAGCAGCCCAGCACGTGTACTACGTGCAGGCGCCCGATCAGGGCCAGCCGCAACAGCTGATGGTTGTGTACCAGCCAGAGTTTCTTTCAGGATCTGATCCAATTTTCCCACCACCACCCCTGATTCAGGAAGTGAACGGGGTATGGACCAACGATGCACAGCCGACCCGTCCTATGGGACAACCCCATGGTCAGCCACTTGCCAACCGACAATACCACCAACCTCAGGGTGGTCGTTTTGGACAGTCTTCTCAGCCTCATTAGCAGTATCATCAGCCTCCCCAGTATGCAAACCAATGGAGGCAAAACCCGCCATACCAGCAGCCGCAGTACCGCCATCCACACCCGTTTCATCAGTATGCGGCTGCCCCACCTCAACAATATCAGCAGTATCCTCCTCCCTCTTATCAACAACTGCAACTTCCTGCACCACCTCAGCACCACCAGCAGCAACCTCCGCACCCATCCATGCAACAGCAGCGTGGTCTGCACGCTGAACCCACCGAGGTACCCCCTGCAAAACCCACCATGGATTGTCTGGCCCAACTTGTCAAAGGGCTAGTGGAAATGACCAGGAGGCTTGACGACCTGACCGCCACTAGAACCACCATTCCAGCTCAGGTCGAAGCCAACCCCAATAATTTCAAGAAGAAAGAGCAGGTAGATTGTGATGTCCTGTCCGTGTCTGACAATGATATTACTGTTTATTCTAATGCTGTTACTCTCAGGAGCAGTAGGGCCTTGCCTCCGCCTGTCACCCAGAATGGGGTGAATAAAGAAACAGGTGGATCATCATCTTCCGCATCAGTCGTGCCAGCTACAAGGGTGGGTGAGGAGGAAGAAGAAAGAGAAGCCATTCCAGCCGTCGTGCATTTGCAGCAGCCTCAGCTAAAAATACAAAAAAATCAGCAAAATAAAAAACAACAAAAAGAAGTTCGCAGCCGAAGCAAAGCCGCGCCAGCATTGGAGGAGCCGCTAGCAACAACCGATCCCTCGCTAGCCGACGGAGCAGACGCTACACTTTTTTCTCGCCCTACAGCACCAGCATGCCAAGAAACAGTTTGTACTCCTTTTTGTAGTCCGGATGTACAACATTCTGTGGGCGATGATTTTGATGTAAATAAGAACTTTATTTTACCTTCTAGAGATGTACATATTCCTTTTCCGCATGCAATAGAAGAATCCAAAAAAATTGCAAAACGAAAAAAGGCATTGTTTGATCCAGGAGTTGTGGAAATATTGGACAAGTTGACTGTTGAGATTCCCTTATTGAAAGCCATGGAGTACATGCCAGCTGTGAAGTAAGGACTGAAGGAGGCATGTACCAACAGGCATCGACCAACATAGGAGAACAGACGCCGAGATGTAGAAAAACACATTCTCTCCATGGCCACTGTGGCAGCCATCAGCAACCTCCCGCAGAAAAAGCAAGACACATGAGCACCTCTTATCAGTTGTGAGATTTTTGACCAGGTCTTCGAGCGCACTCTCCTCGACAGTGGGTCTTCCATCAAACTTTTGCCATCATCCATAATGCAAGAATTTGGGCTGGGGCCGCTCAAGCAGACACGCATGATCCTTCAGTTCGCTGACCCATCCATCAAGCGGCCCCGGGGTCTTTTGGAAGACGTAGTAGTTAAAGTGCATGAGATGCAATTCCCAGCCGATTTTGTAGTCCTTGATATGGACTCACCTGCACCTCTGCTCCAGACCCCTATCATCCTTGGCCAACCCTTCCTACGTACTTCAGGTGTCGTGGTTGATTACAGGTCTGGTAAGATTACTTTTATCTTGCACACCAAGCAGATTACTATCAATATGAGTAGAGAGCCGAATGTCACGACTGATGAGAACCAGGCATCATCCGAAGTAGACTGTGACTTTATTGCAGAGATCAGAGATTCATTCTTGTCATGGGATGATTTATGGACCCGAGAAATCCTCACTCTTGAGGAGGACTTGGAAAGCATAGTTACCCTCGGCTTCGATGATTCTTGGGAGACATATTCTCAGATGCAGGCGCATCTTTTTGAGCATTCACTCCAGACCGAACACGATCAGCTTAGCGCATAACCGTTCAGCACATCACTGGGATCTCAACAGAACGATGATGATGGTAGCCCCTCCAAAGAAGTACATCCCACCACCAGCATAGTATCTGAAGTGACCGACAAGATGGACAGGTCAAAACCAGAACTCAAGCCGCTTCCGGCAGGCCTGAAGTATGCTTTCCTTGCGGGTGGAGAACAAATGTATCTGGTCATCATCAGCAGCAGGCTGACTCCGGATCAGGAATCTCGTCTTCTCGAGGTTCTAGAAAAGAACCGCAAGGCACTTGGTTGATGCATATCAGATCTCCGAGGGATAAATCCAGCTTTGTGCTCACACCACATCTATCTGGAAGAAGATGCCAAGCCGTCCCACGAATTCCAAAGAAGGCTAAACCCTAACCTCTGGGACGTTGTCATGAAAGAAATAACGAAATGGTGTGATGCAGGCTTTATTTATCCCAACTCCGACTCAAAATGGGTAAGCCCACTGCATGTAGTTCCAAAGAAATCCGGGCTTACCTTGGTTACAAATGATAAAGGAGAGGAAATATCCACTCGGGTACCAACATCCTGGCGGGTGTGTGTTGACTACCGTCGTCTTAATGAAGCAACTAAGAAGGACCACTTCCCTTTGCCATTCATTGATCAAGTTCTGGAAAGATTAGCAGGCAAGGAGTTCTTCTGCTTTTTGGATGGGTATTCTTGGTACAACCAAGTGGCAATCGCCCCTGAAGATCAAGAGAAGACTACCTTCACTTGCCCGTTCGGCACCTACGCCTTCAAGAGAATGCCCTTTGGGTTATGCAATGCACCTGCAACCTTCCAAAGATGCATGTTAGCAGTCTTCACCGAGATGGTAGGCTTCTCGAGGTGTTCATGGACGACTTCTCTGTCTATGGTGATAGTTTTGATTCTTATCTTGAGCACCTAGACAGAGTGCTTCAGAAGTGTCGGGAAGTCAATTTAGTCCTTTCATGGGAAAAGAGCCACTTCATGGTCACTGAAGGCATTGTGCTGGGTCACGTCGTTTCCAAACGTGGCATGGAAGTCGACCTGGTGAAGGTGGATGTTATTTCAAATCTCCAGCCACCTCAGTCAGTGAAGAATGTAAGGTCATTCCTGGGGAATGTGGGATTTTACAGGCGATTCATCAAGGATTTCAGCCGCATTGCCCTACCTTTGACAGAGCTTCTGTGCAAGGAAACCGAGTTCAATGTAGATCAGCAAGTTCAACTTGCTTTCAATCAGCTGAAGGAGCTTATTACTCAGGCTCCGATCTTACAGCCGCCAGACTGGACTCTTCCCTTTGAGATAATGACCGATGCGTCAGACTTTGCAGTCAGCGCTATTCTTGGGCAAAGAAAAGAGAAAGCGCCCTATGCCATTCACTATGCCAGCAGAACATTAGATGAAGCACAAAGAAATTATACAGTGACAGAGAAAGAGTTGCTGGTTGTGGTTTTCGCGCTTGAGAAGTTCAGATCCTATTTGCTGGGATCAAAAGTCACAATTTTTACAGACCACTCTGCTATCCGGTACCTCCAGCAGAAAAAGGATGCCAAGCCGAGACTGATTCGATGGTTCCTTCTCCTCCAGGAATTTGATCTGGAAATCAAGGACAAGCCTGGAGTTCAGAACGTGGTAGCAGACCATCTCTCCAGAATCGAGCAGCGTGAGCTTCCTTTGAACAGTGCACCTATTACAGAAACCTTTCCTGACGAATCAATCCTTACAGTGGATTCTCTTCCTTGGTATGCTGTTATAGTCAACTACCTCACCTATGGGGTAACGCCGTTGGAGTGGATGAAGAATCAGAAGAACAAATTCATGTCGACCATCCGTTTCTACCAATGGGAGGATCCTCTTTTATTCAGGAAAGGAGCGGATTGCATTTGGCGCAGGTGCATCCCTCAGGAGGAGCAATCTAGTGTCCTCGAGCATTGTCACTCGCTCGAATCTGGTGGACATCACTCTGGAGATCGTACGGCAGCCAAAGTACTTCAGTGTGGCTTCTGGTGGCCCACCGTATTTAAGGATGCAGCAGAATTTGTCAAACGATGTATTGACTGTCAGAGATTGAAAGGTACACTCACTGCAAAAGATGCGATGCCCCTGAAAATCATTCAGATAGCAGACGTTTTCGATGCATGGGGCATTGACTTCATGGGACCTTTCCCTAACAGTCAAGGTTTTGAGAACATCCTTCTTGCCGTCCATTAAGTGAGTCATTGGGTTGAAGCTATCCCCGCTCGAGCCGCCGACATCTGTACAGTCTGTCAGTTCCTGAAGAAGAACATCATTTCACGGTTCGGGATACCGAAAATTCTCATATCAGACGGGGGTAGCCATTTCATTAATAAAGAGGTCAAGAAATTGACAAAGGAGTACGACATCGATCATCGTGTCGCATCTCCTTACCATCCTCAGAACAATGGCATGGCAGAATTATCAAATAGAGAAATCAAGACTATCCTGCAGAAGCTTTTCAGGCCAAACAAAAAAGACTGGTCCCAACTATTGGACTCGGTCTTATGGGCTTACACAACAGCCTACAAGTCTCCCTTGGGCATGTCGCCATATCGTCTTGTATATGGGAAGCCGTGCCATCTGCCAGTTGAATTAATTCACAAGTCTTTATGGGCAGTTAACAGTTGCAATTTGGACTCACGCAAAAGTGGTCAGAAAAGGAAGGATGATCTGAACAGACTCTTGGAGTTCCGAGACTATGCATACGATAACACATTGATGTACAAAGAGAAGGTGAAATGCTGGCATGACCGGCACATCAGACGAAAGACCTTTGATGTTGGACATAAGGTGTGGTTATTTGATGCAAAGTTGCGGATCTTCCCGGGCAAATTGAAGAGTAAGTGGACAGGGCCATTTCGAGTTTGTGAAGTGCGTGACAATGGAAGTATTGCCATATCAGAATTGTCCCCTGATGCACAACCATTCGTCGTCAACGGTCAACTCCTGAAGCCTTACCTCGAACCAGATGCATTCTTGGCCGTTGTAGACTCTATTCAGCTCATGCACCATGACGACATTTCCACAACAGTGACAGCATCAGAAGATTCAGACGATGTACTCCAAAAACTGTTTATCTGATTTTCTTCTTTTCTTCTTTTCTTCTTTTCCTTTTCTATCTTCTTTTTGTATCTAAAAGGTGTCGCCCTTATAGACAACTTTCCATACTTAGGACCTACTTTGTCCTACGTAAAGGGGGGGATGTGCACCCCGAATTTTTCATTTCATTTCGATCCTCTCCATTGTCTCCTCTTCTTGTCTATACTTAGGAGTATCTTACCCTAAGTATAGGGGGGGACAATCTGAGTACGATCTGTATATTCCCACCCTTGACCCTCCCTGCTTTTTGTACAGTCTGTTATACTTAGGATTATTTGATCCTAAGTATAGGGGGGACGGTCAACTTCTCATTCATTCATTTTACATATATTCTTTAGACTTGTCTATACTCAGTACGGGTTATGTCTTCTCTTTTCTCTTCGATCTATGAGGACATAGCTCAAGCTAAGTATAGGGGGGTCGTATATACCATGTATATACTATAAGCCATAACTCATACTGAAAAATAAAACATCAATCTAAAAAGTATTAAGTAACTCTACAATAATAAAAGATGACTGTGAGCTCCTCAGACTCTTTGTACTTGTACTGATTAATAAGTCAGGAAAAGCGTTTTGTGCAAAATATTCTCTTTGAGAAATCTTTTGAAAATTGCTTGAAAAATAGTGTATACAAGTATTCAACCATTGCAAAATAAGTTTCGTTTGTAAAATTTCTTTTCTGTGAGTGAAATAAAAATATGTGAAAATCAGTGTGCAAATGATTGGAAAATTTGTTTGTCAAATTGCTTTGAAGAATCTATCTATCCTGTGTGAAAAAACGTTGTAAAATTATTTTCAAATGCGTGAACATGTGTGTCAAAATTAGTTTGGACTATAGTTTTCTAAAATCTTTTGAAAATGATTCTTGAGTAAGTCTGAGGAGTCTGCACAAAAATCTTTCACATAAAAATACGCAATAATCCCAAATAAAGCTTATAAGAGCCAAAACCCCGTTGTACATCAAATATAGTTTTTCTTCTTTTGTATATACTGATTAATAAATAAGGTTAGATACTTACACAGTATGATTTGAAAAATAGTGTGAACCGTTTGAAAAATTTGCTGTGAAAGGTTTTCAACCTGTGTAAAATTGTTTGGATTGAAAAACTTTTTCTTTGTGTGGAATAAAGGATTTCAAAAAACCTATGTGCAAATGTTTTTGAAAATTGTTTGTCAAAATTATTGTGGAAAATGTATATATATATATATAGTGTGAAAAATCTTTGCAAAAATAGTTTTCAAATGTGTGTAAATGATTGCAAAAATTATCGTGTACTATAGTTTGCAAAATTATTTTCAAACTAGACCTGAGGAATAAAAGCATCATGACAAATACCTGTAATTCATAAATAAAAGGCATAAAATTCTTTCTGTATAACCTAAATAAAATACTTCATTAAAATATGAAGTCTTTATAAATCAATATAGTTAGTAAATAAGGCGGCACGCCCGTGTAAATAATTGTAAGTACTTTTTGTATATGTCAAGCTTTTTATTTGCAAAAATTCTTTGTGTGAAAAGATTCTTTGATTCTTGTAAATTCTTTGTGAAAAATTGCATCATTCATTGTGCATAGCATGAGCATACCATTCATATTCTTTTTTGAGTGAGCTTGATGATTGAATCAGTCCAATAAAGTCTCAAATTGGAGCTTGGTTAGACCTTACCGCACCTAACTGCACTGGAACCTTACGGGAAATAGGTTTAAGGTACTTCAGGTCTATGCAGACTTAATTCTTTGAGAAATCAGGGTTGGGTTCAAGTCACCTCAACTGACTAACTAGAGCTTTTCGAGACACACGCATGACTCTTGTCGACCGTGACCTAACTTGGACACTTGCACCTTTCACTTGGCTCAACTCAGTTGGAGTGGTGAGGGGGTTGGATTTGCCAGTCTGAGACGTACACGGGTGGAAAGATTCGTCCTCGTCTAGGGAGGGAAGTGCACCCCAACCTGGTTCAATAGCCATGAGGTCTAACGACAGGAGATTATGGGTTGCAATAAAGCTTCAAAAGAGGGATAGTCTACTGGCTCAACAGGAAAAACTCCTTATGTAAATGTTGTTGTGAATAGTATGTTGAAAAAAAATGGTCAGGCCTGTACAAAAATAAAATGCCTGCAAAGTATGTACATATGTTGTAAAGCCAATAAGCAAGCTTGAGTTCCAAAGTCAAACATATGAGCCTGCAGCTGGATGACTTGACTACACTGGTCTTGCATCCCAGGATAGGTAGCTACACTGGCTACCGTCCATTCTTCTCTTCACCCCCTCCTCTTGAGTTGGTTGCCACTTGAACTTAGAAGGGAATACCCTGCGCCTCGAGGAAAGGGCTGTTGGATTGTGGAATCATTGGGTTGTCATTCTGGAGAAGTCAGTTCCTTTGTCATTTCAGTTTGGGAGAGCCACCATCACTTACACTGTACAAGTCAGCTTCATAGTTATAAGGGTTTGCGTGTGATGTAGACCAGTTCTGACCAGGCTATTGAGGTGGGTTTAACCGAGTTCCGTGGCTCTCGAAGGCTGTTGTATTTTAAAACTGGTTCTTGACTAGTTTCCACACACATCTACACCCAAGGTCTGACAGGAGCTTCAAATTCAGATTTTATAAAGACATGCATTGCACTGAAAGCACCCCTATTCACTCTATCCTTCTTTAATTCTCCTTTTTCTTTTCTTTTTTCTTTTTGTACTTATTGCTTAAGTGTTTGCTAGGGACTAGCAAAGGCAAGTATAGGGGGGTGATGAATCTCCATTTCATCACCTTTATTCTATAATTTTGGCCTCAAAAACCCCAGCAAATGCATGTAAATGACATCAATTTGTACATAGAAACATTCATTATTCATTGTATTAATTATGCATAAAATAAGGTTTTTAATGCCAAAATTATAAAATAAAGAGAAGAAAAGAAAATGGAGTAAAATATTGCAAATATTTTATGACCCTAACCCTGAGACCAAGGCCATCATAGAATTGGTCGACAAGGAATAAAGTAGGGGGAGATAAGGGCTAGTGTACAATAAATACCTCATTTATTTATTCATCCATTTATGCATTTTTGACACCTATTTTGTACATAATTACTCATTCATCAAATAAAGAAACATTTAACATGAAAGTTGGAGATAATAATGTGAATAAAAATACAAAATTGAGTTTGTGTAAAAATAATACCCAGTGTATATTTTACACACAGAATAAAAAGCCAAAATCTCAACTTCACAGACCCATATCTTGCAAATAAAAACTCCAAATCACCCAAACTCACCTTTAATTGTATGAAGCTTTCCAAGAACTATTTAATAAAATTGGTTTCATAATTTTTGGAGTCTATCTATGGAAATTAGGTTTTTGGCTCACATTGTGCAGCCTGCCTGATTAAAATATTCAATTTATTCATTGTCCATTATTTTTATCAAATTATATTTTTAGAATTTTGTAAATAATGTATATAATACATGTACAAATTGAAGTTAGAGAAAAACTAAAAAGAATTTGTAAAATAAAATAAGTCTATTCAAGATAATAGGTATAATACCTATGTTGAGTATATATCTAAATAAGAGGGGAAACATTCTTCAATTCTTTCACATTTTTTTACAATATTGTAAATATTACATATAACTCACTAAAAATACAAATCTAAAATAAAAACCAAGAAAATACATTAAATAAATAAAGTATATATATTACATAGGTAAAAGACCTATAAGTATACCTACATATACATATACCTATTTATTTAAATATGAAACTAAACTCATAAAAATTAAATAAAAATACCCTCACACTCACAAAAATAAATTATAAATTTATAAAATAAGACAATAAAATAATTAAATAAAATAAACAAAATAAAAATAAAATACACAAAACACATGTAAATACATGCATAAATACATTATTAAATTAAAACCATAATAAAATACTTCGAAAAATTAAATAAAAATCATAAATAAATACTACATGAATTAATACACATTTTTCATTTTATAATAAAATTCTAATAAAATCATTTATTATGTCAAATAAATCATTTTAGAATAAGGTTTCCTAATTTGTCCTCTAGCGGCCGAGGTGGACCAAAAGGGCGCCAGCCTTTGTTGACCGCCCGGTCAACTGTCCCATCCGGGACCTGGCGTCTCAGAACTGTCTTTTCCCCGGATTTCTTCCCTTTTTTACGGCCATCTCGTCCATCGATCGC
This sequence comes from Ottelia alismoides, assembly GCA_037367405.1. Lineage (NCBI taxonomy): Eukaryota > Viridiplantae > Streptophyta > Magnoliopsida > Alismatales > Hydrocharitaceae > Ottelia > Ottelia alismoides. The sequence goes on along the minus strand of JAZKJV010004240.1, from coordinate 563,321 downwards.
GCTCGCGTTCTTCACAAGAAATCATCCCCGATGATCACTGATGCCCGCCGATATCTTAGATCAACACGATGCTCGTTGGATAAATCAATAAACGCCGGTCAATAAGGGTCCATCCCAGTGTTTATAAATAAGAAGCTCCGCCCCCCTCCTCAAATTTGGCCAATTTCATCCACCCAAAAGCGTCGATCTTGATCCTGGGGGGTTCCTCGTGACAGGGGGAGTGTTCCAGCACCTCGAATCGGCAGGAGGAGGGAAAGTTTTGACGCGGCGGAGCTCCGGCGTCCGTCCTGCTCCCTGGTGGCCCCCAGGTATAAGAGATGCCCTTTATTGCGTTTTAGGTAGATTTTAATTCTATAATTTAAATTCCGTTCTTAGTTTAGTCTATAGACCCTTAGCATAGCGTGAAATCGAAGAAACAAAGATCCTCGGAGCTCTGCTCCAGCGACTTCTTCACTGTGATCTCGACCGTTTCCAACCGCCCCAGTCACCTCACTTCGTTCCCCATCGCCTGCTCCATCTCCCTATCGCTTTTGTTCAACCAAGGACCCTCAATCCTTGCGAATCGCAACTCCACCTCCGCCTAACGCCGGAGCTCCTCCGCCTCACCCCATTTTGCGACAGAGCTTCAAAAACCGGGGTCGAGGAGATATCCCTCGTTCCCCCGGTTCCTCCTATGCAGGTCAAACGCAGCATTGAGCCCTTCTGGGCTCGATTCGAACAAGGAAGAGGCTCCTGGAGGTCCCGAACTTCATCGACCTCGTCCGAGCTTCTTGGACCTCCAGGGGCCATGGCGAGACCATCAGCAGACGCGGAAGGCCTCCAGCTACGACCAGACCATCTCAGACGCGAGGGAGAAGCCCGGAGGAGCCCAAGCTTCATGATCGAAGCTCTCCATGCGCGAGCTTCTTCCCTGTTCTTCCAGGGGGCTCCATCGCCGTCAGATCTGGAGGCGCGACCCAGATTGAACGAGGACTGTCAGATGAAGCCTTGCACCCACCGTCCGATTAGCGAGGCTGATCTAATCTCAACCTTCATCTGCGAACCGGTATCAGCCGATGGATGCGCGACGCGTGTCCAAGTGAAGAGATCCACGCCGTCCACCAGCGCGCATTTAGGGGTAAATTTTTTATTCAGCCCTAGCCTTTTTTGTATTTATCGTTCACCCCTGTAAATAAAAGTTGAAGTTTATTTTAGTGTGTAAATTTTGCATGGACCCCCCTGTATGATTTTCATAATACTTTGAGGTCCAGTCCACGTCACCTCACGTGTCGTCCCACATGAGGTGGCTAATTTGCATATTACGCCCTGTATGTTTGTACATTTATGATTAGTCCATAAAATGAAAATTCAAGTGTAATATTTTTGTGAAAAATTGCATCAAAGACCCTGGACTTTTTGAAATTGCTATTTGGTCACTGTGGGTAAGGATCACGTGTAGTCCCACGTGATGGTCATTTTGCGTGGGGGTCCCTGGCGGGTTTTTTATTTCACTTTAGCCCTTAAATTTGCAATCCACGTGTTATATTTTTGGTGTTTTTACACAGAAGCTCCTGACTTTATTTTTATTTGCAAAAATGCCCCTGCCAGGTCATATATTTTTGTGTGCTTTGTCTATTTATTTCATGCATCATATTAACTCGAAAAATTTTGCAAAAATTAATATATGTTCTTGTTAGCTTGTTCTTATACGCCATATTTTTAGTCTTTAATTTTTTTGCATTTTTGCATTTATTAAAAATCAAAAACATGCATTTTGTTTACTGTCTAGTGTAGAAAATACCAAAAAATAGTAAACCACCTCGAAAAATACCAAAAAAATTCCCTATGGTCTATTTTATCATGTTTTAGTGTAAATCCAAAAATTACTAAAAATCTCAAAAGAAAAACCTTAAAAATTCAAAAATACTCAAAAACTTCAAAAAAATATAAAAAATTATAGAAAACTCTAAAAAATGCAAACTAAGTTCCTGTAGGTTCTATATTTTGTTATCTTTATTTGAAATTTAGTTTGGGAAAATTTTGTGGCTGTTTGACATTTTTAATTCCCATTTTACCCCCAGCCAGTAGCTAAATTCCTGTCTTCCCTTATTTCGCTATTTAAAAATACCAAAAATATTTTGAAAATTACCCAAAAATCACAAAAACAGTAAAAAATCATGAAAATACCAAAAAGATTTTATTTCTGTATTTTTGAGTATTTTTGTATATTTTTATAAATATTGTATCACTCCTCTCTCTACTTTATATATATATTCCATTATTCAAAAATAAAATTAATATATATATATATGTATGTATATATATACATCTTTATTACTATATAACATCTAAAAAAAAGATATATTATATATATGTATATAATGTATGCATTATATGCTTTATACACACCCTCTATGGGTATATATCTTTATATATTTATATTCTATAAATTATATATAATACATGAATATATATATATATATTATTAATAAAAAACAAAAAAAAAACCCACAAAAACAAATAGGATTCATACAAGGGTGACTCTATTGTACATGTACACAATAGGCTACTTCATTTTTTTGCATTGCTCTCTGTGGTTCGACCTCTACATACTTATTCACTGTGCATCTTGTGGTAGAGTAATAAATGTTAATTCACACTTTTGGGACTCTATTTGTTTATTCTTTTATTGTGGGTTAATTGCTGAGTAATTAGGTGTTCTGTGAGCGGTCGCCTCAGCGACACTATATATATCATTGTGACCCTCACAGAATTTCCTAGTTATCACCCCTTTATAAAATTTCCATATACACGGGGACATTTTTGTAATTTTGATAAGTTCCGAGGGTCTCCCTATAAAATACGTAGGTACACACGTTAGGCACGCGCTTGGGGACCATTATGCAAATAGCAAAACTTCTAGTGTATTCATCGCAATTTACCAAGGCCCTCATGTACCAGGCACATGAGGGGCTTGGCTCGAGTGGTGACATCGGTTCGAGAACAGGTGGCCGGCTTGGATGGCTCGTCACGAGGCTCAGGGACTTAAAGGCTGCTGTTCTGTACTAGGCTCGGCATGACACGTGTCAACATCTAGATAGTCTGATCGAAACGATCATACAGTACCTGTATATCTTCATCCACTGTGAGTCACCGGAGGAGAAGGGACTCTGGTGAGCCATTGAAGCTCCATTGTGCTCCGCAAGGTCCTTTGAAGGTCAAAGAAGAAAGATAGGGTCCTCGTGAAGGAGATGGTGGCACGATGGTCCTTCGGGAGTAAATGGATCAGCTGATTGAAGAAGTGCCACTGGTGGCGGAACAACAAATCAGAGCAATTGAGCTGGCTCCGACCATTGATGAAATCCACACCTGCAAACGTTAGTATAGAGGAAGCGGTGTTGTGTGAAGTATGTGTGTCGGATTGTGAGGTGAGTGGGGGGCGTGGGCGACGAGAGATGATGGCCCAAAAGTTTCTTCTCTGACGAGGTTGAAAAGGAGGGGGTCTAAGTAGGGGAGGTTCTGAAGAAGAGGAGGGGGCCTGGCATGGATGTAGATGATCGAGAGGAGCTTACGAGATGGTCTGATGAGGGTGACCTAGATCTGAGATGATGGGAAAATTAAGAGAAATAAAGGAAAAAGAAGGGGAAGGAGACCTCATCGGAGAGGGGAATCCGATGAAGGAAGTGGCCTGAGCTGGGCTTCAAATGGAGCCCCGATCATCGCACAATGAGGACGGCTATTCCCTGGTGCTCGGCGAAGCATGGTGGCACCGACAGCATGGTCTGGTGACCATGGATCTCACATTGGGATGGCAACCATCGTCGCCTCGATAAGGCCGCCCTCCGTTGTCGCCAGAGGGTGGAGGAGGCTTGGGAGAACCCCTGTGAGTTGGTTAATGCGGGGCGGAGGCTTTTATAGGTGTCATAGCTCAGAGGTTACATGATGGAGGGGGTGTTTTAACAACGGTTTATTGGTAGGATAGTTATGGAGGTGGAGCATTTAAGGAGGCGCGAAGATGGTGGGGGTAACAGCTACATGGAGTCGCTGTTATGAGGCGAGACGAAGCCCTAGCCGTTGGATGTCATGATCCAACGGTTAGGATGGAAGCGCGATGGAAGGATGAGATCGAATCTAAGATCTGGTCGAATGGTTCGGATCTGGGCGAGGGGGATGTGATCATAAATGATTGTATAACCCCAATGCTTCCATTCCGAGGGAGTGATGAAACATGTTTGGATTTTAAGGACTCCTCTCAGTAGGGAACTAATCTGATCTTGGTCCAAGTGTTGGACATTAATTTGAATGTGATTCAGATGCAATGAGAAGATTAGATTTACGACCTTGATTTAATCAAGCATCTATGAGAGGTCCATGAGTTCTGGATTTGAGTTGTGATCTCAATATCCAAGTCACTATACATGGAACGTACAATCACCTTGTCCTTATCTCCAAGTATCTGCTAAGAAAGCGCATTATTCTTGAAAGAGTTAAAAGAAAATTCCATTGTTGAATAATATCTAAGTATTTAGGAATGGATAATTAAATGTGATTTAATTATCACGAATAATGTGAATTTGATTTATATTATTTTGATGCATGAGAATGATGATCCAATATAATTAAATGTGATTTATTTATTATGGATGAGAATAATGTGGATAGCATTATCCAAATTATTCATAATATAATATAAATATGATTTATAATGTATTAGAGAGATCCTTTTATGATTTATATTTGTTGATTCATTATTGATGCGAATTGGATTCACATTGGATAATTAATTGAAAATGTAAATCACATTTTATTTTGGGTTGTGAATGTGATTCATATTTTTCCTATGGCAAGTGCAATATTCACTATGAATTATTTTTTTTTGAATAATTTACAACAAGTATTGTTATAAATATTGGAGATTTCCATAGAATAATGTAATCTCATTAGATTACATGAGATTGCACACTTCCTTAATGGGAGGGTCGACGACCACCCACTCCCACTAGGAAAGGTTGGACATCCACTCTTCTCTCATGGAAGGAGGCAATCTCCATTCCATAATCTCCAATGCATGATTGGTTTAATTAGGGATTAATTTATATGATTTATCAATATATATTTAATCTAAATTTAATTAATTGTTGTTGTATTTTTATAACAAAATCCTGACCATTGAAAGAAGCACAAATCATCACCAAAACCCTATATAAGAAGAGGCACCCCTTGCTCTTCAAGTTACAACTTTTGCAACATCAAGCTATCTCTCTCTCTCTCTCTCTCTCTCTCTCTTTCTCATTCTCACGCCCTCTCTCCCTCTCTTTGAGTGGCCATCCACTCAAACCCTAGAGAGAAGACACCGTCGTCGTGGCATCGTTGTTGTGCTCTCGCCTCGACTGCCCTTTGTTCTCCGTCTTCTTTGGTGCACTCACTCGCGAAGAAGACTTTCAACCTCATGTGACGAGAATAGGAGTTCTTTTGCTCGGATCAACTACTTAGATTGCGAGAAGCATGCGACTCATCTCCACACTCGCTAGCTTCTCCTCTGATGAATCGGACTTGAGATAGTTGGTCTCTTCTCTTATAGGCTCAATCACAACCATGCTACAAGATGTATTCCTTTATCTACTATGTGTTTAGATGAAAAGATCTGAGAAGCGTTCTCGGATCATGTGGTTTCATCGTTTCAATTTTTTAAATTCTGCTGCACCGAGCAACTAGTGCGACTAGTCGCTCTCGATCATATAAATGCAATCCTCACACTTCAGTGATGTGCTTGAGAAATTTATCCATATCCTTCAAGTGGTATCAGAGCCAGGTGGGGTTTTTCGATATGATCCATAAACTTTGAATGACTTGGGCTCATTAGGATTTGTGAAAATTTCATCGCATTTTATTCATGCATCCCTATTTAATGACTTTTCAGCCTTATTTAAATTGTTTAAACAAAAAATTATCTTTAATTCTGTTCTCAATTAAATAAATAAACTATGGGATTTGAGTTTTCATGATTTGGAATCCGATTGCTCATGTTATGATCATTTTAATGAACATGTATCCACTATTTCGAGGAGGGCTAATCTTGACGTAATTAAAGAATTAGTTACTGTTTTTAAATGCCTAAAAGTACATGCAAATCACTTGTTTTATGTTTTAACTCAAATTATCAAACTTTGGAAACTTAATTTGCATGATTTGGATTTAAATTGGTTGAGATATGCTAATTTTTGTAAGTGCGGGTCACTGCTGAAAATTACTTTCCTAATCAAGAAACTTGTGATTGTCATTTAATCAATTAGTGAAATTAATGGTTAATTCCCTTGAATAATTATAGATAAATATTTGAGAAATATTTTATGATAATTATTTCCTTAAATGACATTGTCTTAACTAAAATTGTTATCTAGATCACAATTGGTTACATGATCTTCTTTCCAACAAACAAACTTGCTTGAATACGATTGAGAATTTGTTTAGCAAATTTCCATATAATATAAATCGAAATAGTTTTTATTATTATTTTATGGTATAACTTCAGTTGAAAAACTGATTATCATCTCAAGTACAAAGTGATCAATTGGCATTATCCTAACCTGAGGCAGATATGGTGTCTAGTAAGGGAGCGTTGGGGTAGCAGGTTGCTCCGTGAACTGTCTGTCCCACTCCCGTCAGTAGTGGTCAGGACAACGGGTAGGGAAGGGATAATGCTTGAAGGGATAATGATTTATTTTTCTAATTATTAAATTTCAAATAATACATATTTATGAGATAATACCATCCTTTCAAGTAACAATGAAGTTTATTAGTTGATTGAATTGGATTGATAATTGATTTAATATAATTAAATAAATTACATCCAATTAAAAAACTCTATTATCAATAGATATGTATTTCCCTCAGAAAAATTAATTATATGAATGTGATTCATGATAATTAATTAGAATTTGAAAATGAGGTGGAGGGTCACATAAGTGACATCCATGGTCTCATGTTAAGGCAAAGGGTTCCATCGCTAAGGATTGTATGTAGGAGACGCCTGTTCAAAGTGACCAATCCTGCATACAAGCACATCTGGATCAGGCTCTTTGCTTCTCTAAAGAGTACGGTAGTATATGTAGTGACCCCAGTGTCGAGTCCTCATATTATTGGGACGATATTGGATTGTGTATAACAAGTGCTATTCATGTTGATGGTTGGTTCAATTAACGACGGGTCTACATCACCTTAGGGGTGGTGGGCACATGTGTTAAAGACCGAAGTAGAAAATGTAAGTTGGACTTGCAAAATAGAATGTGTTCCCGCTTCTTTTTATCCAAGTTTCAAGTTCTCATATTATTGGGATGTAACAAAGGTAAAGAGGAGATCCAGATCTTGCTAGAGATATAACGGTAAGTATATCTCTTGCTTTGAAAGTGATTAAGGGAATGAATTTTCAAGTTGAAAAGGCAAGACTGATTTGATTAAAAATTCCTTAATCAAAGAATTTAAATTGAATATATAACTATTTATATGTTCTAATATAATGCATTCTTAATTTCAGAAAATGAAGTCCATGAACCCACATAGTAGGCTCCTGGAGGTCAATCAATTGACCAGACCAAATTATTCGGATTGGATCTGAAATTTAGATCTTGTCCTATCCGCTGAGCACATCTCTTATGTGCTATCAAAGGAAAAATACACATACCCAAGGACTCTAGAAGAAATTAATTTTAATGAAAAATGTGTCAAAGATCATAATTTGGCAATATGTTACATTTTGGGTTTGTTGTCCAATGTGCTTCTGAAGTAGCATGTGGAAATGAACACTTGCCAAGATACCATGCGGAATCTGAGTGAAATGTTCGGTGATGTAAACTGAACTTATTCGTTGAAAGATGTAGGAGGGGATCTATGTCGGAGAACATGTACTCAAAATGTTTGGGTACCTTTCTGAGCTGGAGGCCCTAGGGTCTAACATGGATTCATATATGCACAGTGACTTCATTCTGCTATCACTCCCTAAGTCTTTCAACAACTTTGTGGTCACATACCACATGAGTAAAGTTGATTATAATAATGCTAGGCTATTGGTTGTATTAAAGTCTACTCAAGACATGATGAGGAAGGTTGGCCCCTCTAGTAGCGCAATGGTTGCACAAATCAAAGGAAAGCGTGATAGGAAGTAAGGTTCTTGGAAAGGTCCGACCCAGAAGAGAAAGAAGAAGAGTCAAGGAATTGGCTCATCTTCCAATGCATCCACTTTGATAGCATCAAAGAAAAGCAATGCTTGTCACCACTGCAAAAAGTTGAGACATTGGAGGTGTAGTTGCCCTGAATACCTAATGTCTACCAACAAAGGTAAAGCCTTGCTGTTATGAAATCTACTTTCATAATTGAAACAAATTTTCTCGTTGGACAAGAAGGAAGTTGGGTTGTAGATTCTGGTGCTTCTGTTCATGTATGCAATTTGTTGCATCTATTTCAAGAAACTAAGAGTCTTGATCAAGGGGAGGTAGTCATCCAGATGGGATCTGATGCAACTATTGCAACAGTTGTCGTCGAGACCTACCAACTATCATTATCTAGTGGGAGAGTCATTGTACTTAAAGAGTGTCTTTATGTACTGGAAGTTAGAAGGAATCTTATGTCTTTATCTAAGCTTGTTAGAAGCGGATATTCATTACTTTTTTGTAATAAACTAGTCATAAATCGTTATGATAAGCATATTGTGAATGATGTTTTGACTTCTGATGGACTCTATGAATTGTGCATCAATGAAAATGTCATGAATGTTAGTACCACTAATAAAAACCCTAAAAGATCCAGGAAGGATGGAAATCATACAAACATGATTTGGCATCAAAGACTTGGTCATTTATCGATTGATAGGATCAATAGATTGATAAAGGAGGGACCCTTAGATTTTCTACAGGTTCAATCTTTGCCTACTTTCGAACATTGTATTCAAGGTAAAATGACTAGGATGCCTTTTCGTAACAAGGTTACAAGATGCAAGGATATTCTTGACTTAATACATATAGATGTATGTAGTCCCTTCAGTATCATGACTCGAAATGGATATCAATTTGATATTATTTGACATTTATTGATGGCCATTCATGATACAAGTTTATCTTCCTACTACGCTGTAAATTTGAAACATTTGAAAAGTTCAAAGAGTTCAAGGCTTTGGTTGAGAACCATACCAATAGGAAGATTAAACAGATTCGATCTGACCGAGGTGGCGAGTACCTCTTAGATGAATTCATTGAATACCTTAAAGAGAATGGAATTGTCTCCAATCTCAATCCTCCTAGAACTCCCCAACTTGATGGTGTTGCTGAAAGACGCAACAAGACCAACACAGATATGGTCCATTCAATGATGAGTAAAGCACATTTACCTCTTAGTTTCTGGGGATATGCAGTAGAGACTGCAATATATATATATATATATCCTAAACAAGATTCTTAGCAAGTCTATACCTAAGAATCCCCATGAGCTCTGGTATGGAACCAAACCTAGTGTTAAATACTTGAGAGTTTGGGGTTGCTTGGTCCATGTGAAGAACATGGATGCAAGTAAGCTAGAATCTCACACTCAAGAGTGCTACTTCATTGGATATGTTAAGGATGGTATTGTATACCAGCTTTATGACACTGAGATCCAAAGGGTTTTTATCTCTAGAGATGTGAAGTTTTTGGAGGATGACTTCCTTAAAGGTCAAAACAAAAATGAAGTAGAGGAACTCATTGAGTCCCATGAGGATCTCGAGCTTCCTGAACCAAAAACTGAAGGGATAAATAAAGATGAAACACCCGTACCTCTTCGAAGGAGTTCGAGGGTGGTTGTACCACCTGAAAGATATGGATTCCATGTGGCAGGTGACAATATAAATGATCCTGCATCATTTGATGAATCACTTGCAGATCATGACATGGTTAGATGGATGCTAGCAATGAATTCAGAGATTGACTCTATGCATAAGAATGGTGTATTGACCCTAGAGGATCCCCCTAAAGGTGTAAAACCCATTGGGTGTAAATGGATCTTCAAGAGAAAGAAGGGACCTGATGGGAAAGTAGAGACTTTCAAGGTACAACCTGTAGACAAGGGCAATACTTAAAGAGAAGGCATCGACTACGATGAGACGTTCTCTCATGTGGCTATTCTTAAGTCCATCAGGACACTACTAGATATAGCTGCATATCTTAACTATGACATCTGGTAGATGGATGCCAAGACGACTTTCCTCAATAGATACCTCAAGGAAGATATCTACACGGAGCAAATTCATGGCTTCATAACTGAGGAAGGTAAAGTATGAAAGCTAAAGAAATCCATCTATGGGCTCAAACAAGATTCTCGTAGCTTTGAACATCATATTTGACGAAACCATAAAGAGTTATGATTTTATGTAGAATCCTGATGAACCTTATGTGTACAAGAAGCTTAGTGGGAGCGCTATTATGTTCATTGTGCTTTACATAGATGACATCCTTATCATTGGAAATGATACAGGGATGAAGACACGTGTTAAGATTTGGCTATATCATACCTTCAAGATGAAAGATCTTGGAGAAGCCTCTTACATCTTAGGTTTGAGGTTGTTCAGAAATCGAGAAATGAGGATATTGAGATTATCACAACATGGGTACATTAAGAAAATTTTGGAACATTTTTGTACGGAGAGTTCCAAGAAAGGCTTCCTCCCCTAAAGACATGGTATCCACCTATCTAAAGGGATGACTTCTCAAAGTGTTGAGAAAAGAAAGCCATGACTAGATGCCCCTATACATTAGTTGTAGGAAGCTTAATGTACGCCATGATGTGTACAAGGTAAGATATCTGCCATGTAGTGGGAGTGGTAAGTCGTTACCAATCCTGCTATGGATAACACCACTGAAATGCTGAGAAGAACATTTTCAAGTATCTAAGATGGATGCAAGATTACATCTTGGTCTATGGAGATTGTGATCTCCAAGTCTTGGGATACACAGATTCAGTCTTCCAATCGGATATTGATGATCGAAAGTTGGCATTAGGTTTTGTGTTCCTATTGAACGGTGGTGCTATGAGTTGGAGAAGCAAGAAGCGGGACACATAACAAATTCAAAAATAGAAGCCGAATACGTTGAGACATCAGATGCTGCAAAAGAGGCATTGTGGTCACACAAGTTCATCTTGGAACTTGGCATAGTTTCCACTGATACTCCCATCCCGCCACTCTGCAATAACACGGATGACATTGCCCAGGAGAAGGAACCCATATGGCATCAAAAGAGCAAGCATGTGGAAAGGAAATACCACATCATCCGGGAGGTTCAAAACCGTGGTGACATCATCATCACCAAGGTGGCCTCTTCCGATAACATTGCTAATCCTCTTACCAAACCTTTGACACATAAGGTTTTTGAACAACATGTTATGAGTATGCATTCAAGGAATTGTACCTGAATGGTTCTGAGGGCTAGTGGGAGATTGCTAGCCATGTGAGCCTGAGGCGAACCATTCCTACAATAAATGTTATTATAATATTTGATTTATCAATAAAAGTTATTGATTTTTACACTCCCTATCTGAGATTAAATATATGAATGCACTATAAGCTCCCTCCATAAATTAGAGTTATGTACTATGGACATCTTTATGACCATCCAACCATTGATTCAATAGTTGAATCATCGAGTCTGGTGCTTGGATGAATATTTAAAGAGTTAGATTGAGGACTCATCAAGCACCGTCAAATGATTGTTAGGAGATTATCTCCAGCCTAAGTAATAGATGTCAATCCTTTCTCATTAGACTGATATATGACTGACCTCTTGATGTAGGTCCTCTTCATGGGAATAGAGATTCAGAGGTGTCAGATTAGTTAGGTCAAAGAGTCGACTTAACGAGATCGAGATAACCAAAGTCCTATGTCGAATACTGTCACGATATAGACACGCATCCTCTAACCGGAGACAAATATATTACTATATGTCTAAGTATGTACATTTGACAGACCAATAGGTTGATGACCTAATCAAGGTCTATACACTGGCGATCTGGTGTGCATATGAAGGCATAAGAGTGATATAATCCCTCAAAGGGATCATACAGGTTCACATGTGAGCTGGAAGACATGAGCTCACTTATCAGGTACTGGGACTGATCAAATTCCATGCATGGTTCTCGTGCTTTGGAAGCATGATAAGAATTTGTAGGTATGATATATGCTTTTGGAAAATCTGATCAATATCAATTTTTTATGACCAAGAATGAGAAACTTGATGATGAAACCCTAAAGATGGCAGTGTAAAACCGATCTATATCTTCAGGTTCATCATAGGTCTTCCAGTATGCAGGATTTATATGTATTAGGAATACCCGAGGGTGATGTGATCATAACCATGACTCTTCCATTCTGAGGAAGTGATGAAGCATGTCTGGATTTTAGTGACTCCTCTCAGTAGATAAGTAATCTGATCTTGGTCATGATGATCGCATCGTATGTGATCAGGAGCGACTAGTCGCTCGATGTAGAAGAATTTAAAAAATTTTAAACGATGAAACCACAAGATCCAAGAACACTTCTCAGATCGTATCATCTAAACCACAAACAAGTATTAGGTTTTCCTCCTGAAGCATGGTTGCGATCTAGTCTCTTAACACTGAGACTTCCTATTTCAAGTCTAATCCATCGGATGAGACACTTGCGAGCACGGAGATGAGTCGTGTGCTTCTCGCAATCCAAGACGTTGATCCGAGAAATGGATTTCCATATCTTGTATCACGAGATCGAATGTCTTCTTCACGAGCAAGGTACACCAATATAGAAGGAGATCCAAGAGTCATTGAAGTGGCAACACAACTATAATGAGACGATGACATCAACCTTCTCTCTAGGGATGGAGTGGATGACCACTCAAGGAGAGATAGAGGTTGGCATGAGAATGAGAGAGAGAGAGAGAGAGATTGAAGTTGTTGTTGTAATTCTTCCCAATATATCTCATGAGAGAGAGAGATTGAAGTTGTGTATTTGAAGAGCAAGGGGTGCCTCTTCTCATATAGGGTTTTGGGAGACCATGGATCTCAATCCATGGACAACACAAAATCAATGGATGAGCTCGATTTGTGTTTCTTTCAATGGTCATGATTTTCTTGTAAAAATACAACAACAATTAATTAAATTTAAATTAATATATTGATAAATCAATATAATTAATGTCAAATTAAATCACATAATCTTGGAGATAAATGGGGAGGAGATTCCCCTCATCCTTGAAAAGGGGGGATGGCCACCCACTCCTAATGAAAGTTGGTGGCTGTCCACCCTTTTAGGATGAAAGGTGGAAATTTCCTTATTATCTCATGAGATTACATTATCTCATGAAATCTCCAAGATTTACAACACTTGTTGTAAAATATCTCACAAAAACAAATTATAACTATCTTGTGAATATTTCAATCATGCCATTGGAAATATGTGAATCACATTCACATCCCAAAATAAAATATAAATTATATTTTCAATAAATTATCTAATGTGAATCCAATTCACATCAATAATTAATTAACAAATATAAATCACAATAGTCTCTCTACATTATTAATCACCTTTATAATATATATATATATATATATTTATGAATAATTGTATAGTGTTATCCAAATTATTCATATCTATAATAATTAAATCACATTTAATTATATTAGGTCATCATTCTCTTGCATTTGAATAATATGAATAAAATTCACATTTTTGTGGTAATTAAATCACATTTACTTATACATTTCTCAATGCCTATATATAATTCAACAATGGAATTATTCTTGAACTCTTTCAAGAATAATATGCTTTCTCCGTAGATATTTGGAGATAAGGACATGATGGTTATATTGTTACACTTATAATTACTTGGATATTGAGATCATATCTCAAATCAAGATCTTGCAGACCTCTCAAAGATTCTTGATTAAATCAATGTAGTTGATCTAATCTTCTCATTGTATCTGAATCACATTCAGATCAATGTCCAACTTTTGGATCAAGATCAGATCACTTCTCTATGAGAGGTGTCACTAAAATCCATACCTGTGTCATACACATCACCCTCAGGCATACCTAATATCTGTACATTCTGGATACTAGAAGACCTTTAGTAAAACCAGAGTTTTGGATCTCTTTTAGATTGTCTCCTTTAGGGTTTTATCATTAAGTTTCAAATTCGATCATTAGGAGTTGGTATCGAACATATACTTTCCAAAAGCATATATCAACCCAGGTGTCGATCATATACTTTCCAAAAGCATATATCAAATCTTAAAAATTCAGTCAAGCTTCCAAAGCATGACGACTGTGCATGGAATTTAATTCTTCCCAATATCTCATGAGTGAGCTCATGTATGCAGGTTCAGTAAATGAACCTATATGATCCCTTTGAGAGATCATATTACTCATACGCCCTTATATGCACACTAGCCCGTCGGTATTAGACCTTGATTAGGTCATCAACCTATTGGTCTGCCAAATGTACATATTCGGACATATAGTAGCACATTTGTCTCTGGCCAGAGGATGCGTGCCTATATCGTGATAGGATATGACATAGGTCTTTGGTTATCTCGATCTCGTTAAGTCATCTCTTTCACCTAACTTATCTAACTCCTCCGAATCTCCATTCCTATGGAGAGGACCTGCATCAAGAGGTCGGTTAGATATCATCCATTAGAGAAAGGATTACCATCTCCTTCTCAGATTGGAGATCCTTTCTTAATAATCATTTGACGGTAGTTGATGAGTCCTCAACTTGACTCTTTAGATATTCATACAAGCACTAGCCTCTATGATTCAAAAATTGAATCAACAATTGTATGATCATTAAGATGGCCATGGTACATAATACAAATTAAACTAAGGGATCTGTTATGCAAATTAATTATTCTTTATTTTATATCAGGGAATGATATTTGCAATAACATTTATTGTATAATGGCTCGTCGCGGGCTTGCATGTCCAATAATCTCCCACTAGCCCAAAGAGTCATTAATGGGCTAATTTTTAAACCCACACTCATGTGGCAATCATAGCTATTTAGAAAAATATCTAGGTAAGCTAATCAGTCACTCTGTTCCCAGGAGACTACGCCAAGTCCTTTTATGACACTTGCATATCTTCTAGTAACAGTGCTCGTATCCAATGCGAATGTTGCATCTTATGCAACCGATACTCAATATTGTTAGTTATAGTGCCCTTGACGCTACAACTCAATAATTATTATAACTAGTATTTCCATTATCCTTATTGGAATAACCTTATTCCTGGAGATCTCTATCTCCGAAGGTATCCGCATTTAAGACCTTTTAGATCTCTATCTATAAAGTCTTAATTTCTTGAAGATAAGACTTTGAGATCACTATCTCTAAGTCTTGACATCTTTGAAGATATCTTTATTTCTGCAACTAAGTGTTTTATCTCCATAGTGGGATTATCAACAATTTACTACTCCCACTGCATGGCAGACATTTTGCTTTTGTACACATGCTATATACACTAAGCTTCCCAAAGCTGGTGCACTATGGCATGTAACTTTGGTATTCACATCCTCAACTCTTTGAGGTGTTATCTCTTTTTAGATAGGTTAGTACCAAATCTTAAGGGACAGAAGCCTTTCTTGGAATTTTCTAGAAAATAGAAATGTTCAAGGTGTATCACTAATGTGACAGTCCCAATACCCTCTTTTCTTTGCTTCTGAACAACTTCAAAACTAAGATGTAAGAGGTATCCTTGAAATCATATATCAAGGTATGGAATAGCCAGACTATAAAACACTTATTATCATCCTTATATCATTCCAAATAATAAGGGTATCATCTATATTTAGCATGATGAACACAACAACACTCCCACTAAGCTTCACATGGTTTATCAAGATTCTATCTGAAATCATAACCTTTATAATTTCATCAAATCTGATGTTCCAAATACAAAAAGCTTATTCGAGTCCATAGATGGAGTTTTCAGCTTGCACACCATGCTTTCCTGAACCATGAAGCCTTGGGGCTACTTCATATGAATATCCTCAAAGAAGTATTCATGGAGGAATGCAATCTTGATTTCCATCTTGAAGATGTCAAAGTCAAGTTGTGTAGCTATAGTTAGCAATATTCCAATGATTTTAACCATGGCCATTGAAGAGCAAGTCTCATCGCAAGAGTTGCCTTCTTTTAGGTGTGTAGATCATGGCTATGGTCCGTTCTTTGAAGGTCTCTACCTTCTCATCAGCTTCCCTCAGTCTCCTGAAGATCTATTTACACCTAACAGGGTTTACCCTTATAGGTGGATCCTCGAGGGTCCATATACAATACTTCTGTATGAAATCTACTTTAGACTTTACTGCTAACATCCATCTTTCCATGTCACGATCCTCAGAAGCTTCATCATATGAAGTCCGATCAATGTCAGACTTAACTGACACATGGAATCCATCCTCAAACTCATTTGAAGAGGTATGAGTGTTTCATCTTTAATTATCCTTTTAGTTTCTGATTTCAGGAGCCTCATTTATCTTCTCAAGATTAAATGAGTTCCTTAACTTCATTTTCATATTGATTCTCAAGAGAGTCATCCTCTAAGAATCATATCCTTAGAGATGACTTTTAGGAATCTCAAGGTCATAAAGTAGGTATCCAATGCCATCCTTTATATTCCTAATGAAGTAGCACTCTCTGATGTAGGGTTCCATCTTACTTGCATCCATGACAAAATTATGGACCAAGCAACCCTAAATCCTTAAGTGTCCAACACCAAGATAGGCTCCAAACAATAGCTTATGAGGATGTTCAGGTTTAGATTTACATGGAACCTTTTAAGGATATATATTGTACTCTCTACTGCATATATAGATGGAAACTAAAAGGTAATCATGCTAAGATTCATCATTGATCAAATCATGTCACACATGATCCAATTGTATATCCCTACAACTCTATTGAGTTTAGGTATATTAGGGGGAGTGAGATAGGAATGATATTCCTATATTCATAAGCTATTCTTTGAATTCATTTAATAGGTACTTGCTACCTAGGTTAGATCGAATTCATTTCATCTTCCTTCAAACTTTGATTCTAAACCAAAATTGTGAAATCTTTAAAAATTTCATAGATTTCTAAGGTCAAGTGAAGAAATCTCATATCACAAATAATCATCGAATGATATCACATATCATTAATGTTCATTATGATATAGACGATCCACATACATAAATATGTATGAGATCTTGAATACCTTGTCATCTAACGCCATTCCCAATGATGGGTGTATTGAACCTTTTTACTTTTGAATACAATATTCACAAGTATGTAAGATTTGAAATTTCATACAATATAAAGTTTCATATCTTACTAGTCTATTGATCTCATCAATAGACAAATGTCTAAGGCATGATGTTAGATCATTGCCAAATGATCTTCATCCTCCTATTGATTTTTGAAAGTTTAATTTTCAGTATTAGAAATGCTAATGAACCATTCATTAATTTCTAATTTGGTAGAGTCCTCTAGATGTCAGATTACTATATGAAATATATCCATCATAACACCTTATGATAGGTCTATTCCAGAATTCATGTTTTTTTCCAACATTTAGAAATAAACAATGAGTGTATTCTAAAATCTAGGTAATAGAGACATTCTCTAAGACTAAGGGATCTCCCACTGAAAATATGAAGTCTATTTATTCATTAGAGGTTGTTGCAACAATTGCATAGATATCCATGTGGATGACTATTATACCTTAACATCAAATTTTCTAGTCTTATAAAACATATGCAACCAATTCCAAGTGTTATTAGTAGAATGAGATACAATTATTAGACTTTAATTTTATCCAATAAGTAAGTCAAATTCAATGATGACATATAGATATAGATTATTCCAATGCACTATCTGGGTCCTTCACTAATGATCATAGATAGTCTAGATAGACACACTATCACCGACTTATTGCAGTATTGGCATTTATCCAACTCTTTGTATGCCATATGGAAGTCATAGAAGTACAATCAACTCTTTGACTTTACTACTCACATGGGTCAAACCCATTCTTCTATTGCACTCCCTTTATCTATAAACAACCACTGGATCTTTTATGTTGAATTCAAAAGATTTCAATAAAAGAGTGCTTCAGCATTTATGCATGCTTCATTCAATTCATTCAATATGAGTATTATGAAGCTTAATGAATGACTAGAGTATAGATAGTAGAAGGATGACTCTCATCGTATCTACATCCATCTTAACTCTTAAAGACCTTTGGTTCAGGCAAGTACTCAAACATTTTGAGTACATCATCTCTTATCGTACCACCATTCTACATAATACAGAGAATCATGTCATTCATGATTAAATGTCAAGAGCACATATGTATGCCAAAAACCCTTCTTTGATTTTATAAGGATTTTTTTGATAATTATGATCATCATCGACATGTAACTTAAAAAGTACATTCCATGAGAAGTAAAGGACATAGAGACACACAAACCCTAGTTTGTTTTCCTATTGTGAATTTAATTATCATTCCTCATTATTATGATGAAACTTGCACATTGCAACCACATACATTATGTGTCAAACTGCAAGTACAATATCTTGATCATGGATCCAATCCATGATATTTTGCTAGTTATTATTGAGTATAGTATTGAGTAGGTTTAATGAAGGATTATCTGAAATAAGAAATTTGCATAAATAAATATAAATATATATTTTACTTTGAAGTAGGAATTTTTATATCAAAGTTTTGTAGCCTTTTCACCACTGAAAGTTCATTCCCTTGATCACTTTCAATGTAAGAGATATACTTACCATTATATCTCAAGCAAGATCTGGGATCTCCTTCCTTATCTTTGTCACATCCCAATAATATGAGAACCTGTAACTTGGATAAAAAGAAGCAGGAACACATTATGCCTTGCAAGTCCAACTTGCAATCCCAATTCAATCTTTAAAACCTGGGCCCACTACCCCTAAGGTGATGTTGACCTGTCGTTAATTGAACTAACCATCAACATGATTAGAACTCATTATGCGCAATCCAATATCACCCCAATAATATGAGGATCCGATATTGGGTCAATACGTATACGTCCTTACTCTTTTGAGAAGCAAAGAGCCCTATCCAGATGCGCTTGTATGCAGGAGCTGCCACTTCGGTCAAGCGTCTCCTACATACAATCCCTGGCTATGGAATCCTTCACCTTGACGGGCGACCATGGATGTCACTTATATCATCCTCCATATCATGTTCAAATTCTAATTAATTTTTCTGAATCATATTCACACAATTAATTCTTCCAAGGAAAATTATAACTTTATTCATAATAGTGTGTTTTAATTTTAATTGAATTCCAATTAATCTAATCATATTAAATTAATGATCCAGTTAATATCCAACAAACATTCTCAATTGTTGCTAGAAATATGGTATTAACTCAAATACGTATTATTCAAATTAATAATTAGAAAAATACATCATGGTACCTTCAAACATTATCCCTTCCTTACCCGTTGTCAACGGCAATACCGACGGTAATGGGATAGATCGCTCATAGAGCAACATGCTACCGGAACGTTCCCCGACTAGACACCATATCCGCCTCAGGTCAGGATAATGCCAATTGATTACTTTGTATTTGATATGATAATCAGTTTTTCAACTGAAGTTATAACATATAATAATAATCAAAACCATTTTGATTTATATTATAAGGTAATTTTCTAAACAAATTCCCAATCATATTTAAGTTTGTTTGTTGGAAAGAAGATCATGTAACCAATTGTAATCTAGTTCATATCTAATCAAGTTCTGGTTATGGTCAACATCATTTAAGGAAATAATCATCATCTTTAAATATTTCACAAATATTCATAAAATAATTATTTCATAAAATTAACCATTAATTTCCATTAATTGAATTGAATGACAATGACAAGGTTCATGATTGGGAAAGTAATTTTCAACAGTAACCCCTACTTACTAAAATTAACATACCTCAATCAATTTAAATCCAAATAAAGTAAAAAAAAGTTTCCATAGTTTGTTAATTTTATTAACAACAAAATCCAAGTGATATTCACACATTTCTAGTCATTTTAAAACCGTAATTAACTCTGTAATTACATCAAGATACACCATTCCCGAAACAGTGGATACATGTTCATTAAAACGATCATAACTTGAGCAATCGGATTCCAAATCATGCAAATTCAAATCCCACAGTTTCTTTATTTAATGAGGATTGTTATCCAAGTCATAATAATGTGTTTTAACACTTTTAAACTGGATAAAAAAACACACTAAACAATGTTGTGAGAATGAAATGCGATGAAACATCACACAACCAAAAAATACTCTAGTCATCTTAGATTTATGGATCATATCCAAAACCTCTAACATGGCTCTGATACCACTTGACAGATATGGGAAAATCCTTAAGCGTATCATAGAAGCATGAGGACCGCATCATATGCGATCAGGAGTGACTAGTCGCACTAGTCGCTTGATGCAACGGAATTCAAAAAATTCTAAACGATGAAACTACATGATCCAAGAACACTTCTAAGATCATTTAATATAAACCATAAACAAGTATTAGGTTTATTTCTTGAAGCATGGTTGTGATCAAGTCTCTAAATTAAGAGATCTCTTGTCTTAAGTCTGATCCGTCGGAGGAGACGCTAAAGAGCGTGGAGATGAGTTGTGTGCTTCTCTCAATCCAAGTCATTGATCCAAGCAATAGTTCTCTTGATCTCGTCTCACGAGATCAAACACCTTCTTCACAATCGAGTCACACCCAAGAAGATAGAGATCCTAGAGTTGTCGAAGCGGCAACACAACAACGATGCGATGACAGCAATGACCATCTCTCTAGGGATGGAGTGGATATCCACTCAAGGAGAGAGAAGTTGGCATGAGAATGAGAGAGAGAGAGATTGATGTTGTTGTAACTTTAAAGAGCAAGGGGTGCCTCTTCTTATATAGGGTTTTGGAAGATCATGGATCCCAATCCATGGGCAACACAAAATCAACGAATGAGATTTATTTGTGTTTCTTTCAATGGTCATGATTTTATTGTACGAACACAACAATAATTAATTTAATTTAAATTAGTATACAATGATAAATAAATATAATTAATTTCAAATTAAATCAACTAATCTTGGAGATAAAGGGGGAGGTGATTGCCCTCATCCCTAAAAACACGGGACGACCACCCACTCCTAACGGAAGTTGACGGTCGTCCACCCTCCTAGGATGGAAGGAGGCAATCTCCTTATTATCTCATGAGATTACATTATCTCATGAAAACTCCAAGATTTAGAACACTTGTTGTAAAATATCTTGCAAAAATAATTCATAACTATCTTGCGAATATTGCAATCATACCATTGGAACTATGTGAATCACATTCACACCCCAAAATAAAATGTAAATTATATTTTCAATTAATTATCCAATGTGAATCCAATTCACATAAATAATAAATCAACAAATATAAATCACAATAGTCACTCTCTAATAGATTATAAATCACATTTATAATATATATATATATATATGAATAATTGGATAGTGCTATCCACATTATTCATATCCATAATAATTAAATCACATTTAGTTATATTAGATCATCATTCTAATGCACTCAAATATTATGAATCAAATTCACATTATTCATGATAATTAAATTACATTTACTTATCCATTTCTGGATGCTTAGATATAATTCAATAATGGAATTAATCTTGAACTCTTTCAAGAATAATGCGCTTTCTCCGCAAGGACATGACGATTGTATTATTCCACGTATAGTGACTTGGATATTGAGCTCACTTCTCAAATCCATATCTTGTGTATCTACCAAAGATGCTTAATTAAATCAAGGCCATAGATCTAATCTCCTCATTGCATCTGAACCACATTCAGAAAAATATCCAACATTTAGACGAAGATCAGATCACTTCTCTATGAGAGGAGTCTTTAAAATCTAAACTTGTTTCATCACTCCCTCAGAATGGAAGCGTCATGGTTATACAATTGTTTGTAATCACATCACCCTCAGGTATTCCTAATACATGTACATCCTGCATACTGGAAGACCTAGAGTAAACACGAAGTTTTAGATCTCTTTTAGATTGTTTCCTTTAGGGTTTTATCATTGAGTTTCTCATTCAATCATTGGGAATTGGTATCTATCAAATACTTTCCAAAAGCATATATCATGCCCAATTGTTGATCATATACTTTCCAGAAGCATATATCAAACCTTACAAATTCAGTCACGCTTCCAAAGAGAGATGACCGTGTACAGAATTTAATTCTTTCCAATATCTCATGAGTGAGATCATATCTCCCGGTTGAATAAATGAACCTATAGGATCCCTTTGAATCAGTGTACTACTCATATGCCCTTATATACACACCGGCGCGCAAGTGTATAGATCTTGATTAGGACATCAACCTATTGGTCTGCCAAATGTATGCACTCATACATATAGTAACACACCTGTCTCTAGTCAGAGGATGCGTGTCTATATCATGACAACATACACCACAGGTCTTTGGTTATCTCGATCTCATTAAGTCAACTCTTTGTCCTAACTTATCTAACACCTCCGAATCTCCATTCCTATGCAGAGGATCTGCCTCAAGAGGTCAGTTAGATATCAACCTTTAGAGAAAGGATTGCCATCTCCTTCTCAGACTGGAGATCCTTTCTTAATAATCATTTGACAGTTCTTGATGATTCCTCAATCTAACTCTTTTGATATTCATCCTAGCATCCACCTCTATGATTCAACAATTAAATCAACAACTGTATGATCATTAAGATGGTCATCGTACATAACCCTAATTGTACTAAGGGATCTATTAAACAAATTAATTATTCTTCATTTCTGATCAAGGAATTTGCAATAACATTTATTGCATAATGGCTTGCCGTGGCCTTGCATGTCCAACAATCTCAATATCCAAGTCACTATACATGGAACATACAATCTCCCTATACTTATCTCCAAGTATTTGTGGAGAAAGCACATTATTATTAAAAGAGTTCAAGAATAATTCCATTGTTGAATTATATCTAAGCATTGAGAAATGGATAACTAAATGTGATTTAATTATCACAAATAATGTCAATTTGATTCATATTATTTTGATACATGAGAATGATGATCTAATATAATTAAATGTGATTTATAATTATTGATGAGAATAATGTGGACAACATTAACCAAATTATTCATAATATATTATAAAATGATTTATAATGTATTACAGAGAGACTTTTATTTTTATATTTGTTGTTCAATTATTGATGTGAATTGGATTCACATTGGATAATTAATTGAAAATGTAAATCACATTTTATTTTGGGTTGTGAATGTGATTCAGATTTTTCCAATGGCAAGATTACAATATTCACAAAATAATTATGAATTATTTTTGTAGAATAATTTACAACAAGTGTTGTTGTAAATCTTGGAGATTTCCATGGAATAATGTAATCTCATGAGATTACATGAGATTGCACCCTTCCTTAATGGGAGGACGGACGGCCACCCACTCCCATTAGGTTGGCCATCCACTCTTCTCTCATGGAAGGAGGCAATCTCCCTTCTATAATATCCAATGCCCGATTGATTTAATTTGAGATTAATTTATGTTCATTTATCAATATAAATATAATCTAAATTAAATTAATTGTTGTTGTGTTTTTACAACAAAATCTTGGCCATTGAAAGAAGCATAAATCAATCTCATCCATTGATTTTGTATGGTCCATGGATTGTGATCCATGGACTCCCAAAACCCAATATAAGAAGAGGCACCCATTGATCTTCAAGTTTCAACTTTTGCAACATCAAGACCTCTCTCTCATTCTCAAGTCCTCTCCCTATATCAGTTTGAGTGGCCGTCCACTTAAACCCTAGAGAAGACGTCGTCGTCGTCACATCATCGTTGTGTTGTTTCCTCGACTGTCCACCCTTAGTTCCTCAACTTCTTTTGTGCACTTTGCTCACGAAGAAGATGTTCGATCTCGTGTTACGTGATCAGCAGTTCTTTTGCTTAGATCAATTACTTGGATTGCAAGAAGCTTGCGACTCATCTCCGTACTCGCAAGCGTCTCCTCCGACGAATCAGACTTGAGACAGGAGATATTTTCTCTTAGAGGCTCAATCACAACCGCACTATAAGAGGTATTCCTCTATCTAGTATGTGTCTAGATTAAATGATCTTAGAAGCATTCTCGGATCATGTGGTTTCATCGTTTAAATTTTTTAAATTCTGCTGCACCGAGAAACTAGTGCGACTAGTCGCTCTCTATCGTATATGGTGTGATCCTCACACTTTTGTGATACGCTTAACGATTTTACTCATATCCTTCACCTTGGAAATCCTCCCTCTTGAGGAGGATCTGTAAAGCATAGCCGGCACAAGCTCTGATATCACTCGGGAGTCAGATTCCAATTTGTTGATGTATCTATGTTGTTAACAAGATTCATGCCAATCCAAACATGATGATATCAGTTGAAACACAAGTCACTAAGGTGAGAAGTATCTCCAAATAGTTGGCAGATCATCCACCTACCAGTTCGGTTTCCAAAGTGACCGAGCAACATGCCAGATTAAAACCCGAATTAAAGCCACTTCCGGCAGGCCTCAAGTATGCCTTCCTTACGGGAAAAAAAATGTATCCAGTCATCATCAATAGCAGGCTGACCCTGGATTAAATATCTCGTCTTCTTGAGGTTCTAGAAAAAAATTGCACGACACTTGGTTGGCATATATCATACCTCCGCGAGATAAATCCTACTCTGTGCTCACACCATATTTACTTGGAAAAAGATGCCAAGCCATCCTATAAGTTTCAAAGAAGATTGAACCCAAATTTGCAGGATGTAGTCATGAAATAAATCAGGAAATGGTGTAACACATTATTCATTTAACCCATCTCCGTTTTAAAATGGGTGAGCCCCTTACATGTAGTTCCAAAGAAGTCAAGGCTTACTGTGGTTACAAATGAAATAGGATAGGAGATTTCTACTCGAGTACCAACATCCTGGTGAATATGTGTTGATTACGCTGCCTTAATGCCACAACAAAGAAGGACCACTTTCTGTTGCCTATTATTGATCAAGTTCTAGAATGATTAGCTAGCAAGGAGTTCTTCTACTTTATGGATGGATCCTCCCGGTACAACCAAGTGGAAATCACCCCCCAAGACCAAGAGAAGACTATATTCACACGCCCGTCGACACCTATGCTTTCAAAAGAATGTCCTTTGGTTTGTGTAATGCACCTGCCACATTCTAGAGATGCATGCTTGCAGTTTTTGCTGATATAATTGGCAATTTTCTTGAGGTGTTCAAGGACAACTTCTCTACCTACAATGAAAGCTTTGATTCTTATCTTCAACACCTAGACATGGTACTTCAAAAATGTCGAGAAGTCAATCTTGTGTTATCTTGGGAAAAGATCTACTACATGGTCACAAAAGGAATTGTGCTGGGTTATGTCATTTCCAAGCATGGCATGGAAGTCGACCTGGAAAAGGTGGATGTCATATCCAAACTAGAGCCACCTTAGAATGTCAGAAATATGAGGTCATTCCTGGGCATGTGGCATTTTATAGATGTTTCATAAAAATTTTAGTCGCATCGCCCGACCTCTAACAGAGCTATTCTACAAGGAGATCGAGTTCAATGCGGATCAACGGGTTCTATCTTTCAAATAGCTGAAGGAGTTAATCACTCAAGCTCCCATCCTACAAACACCTGATTGGTCTCTCCCTTTTAAGATCATTACAGATGCATCAGAATTTGCAGTTGGGATCGTTCTAGGATAAAGGAAAGAAAGGTGACCTATGCCATTCACCATGCTAGTAAAACGCTAGAGAAGCTTAACGTAACTACATTGTTATAGAGAAAGAGTTGCTCGCCATGATTTTCACCCTCGAGAAGCTCAGATCCTATCTTCACCCTCGGTACTTACAACATAAGAAGGATGCCAAGCCCAAAATAATAACATGGTTCCTTCTCCTCGAAGAGTTCGATTTGTTAATCAAAGACAAGCCTGAAGTTTAGAATGTGGTAGCAGATCACCTCTCCAGAATTTAATAGCAATAGCCTCCACTAAGCAATGCACCCATTGTAGACACCTTTCTTGACGAGCCGATTCTAGCTGTAGATTCACTCCCTTGTTATGCTAATATTATGAACTACCTCATTTCCGTTGTAGTCCCACAAGATTGGACAAAGATCAAGAAGGACACATTCCTTTCTCAAATCCATTTCTACCAATGGGAAGATCCACTGTTATTAAGGGAAGGAGCAAACTGCATTTGGTGTCAGTGTATTCCTCAGGAGGAGCATCATAGTGTCCTTAAGCATTGCCACTCACTCGAATATGATGGACACCAGTCTGGAGACAGAATGACAACAAAAGTGCTTCAATGTGGCCTATGGTGGCCAATACTATTTAAGGATGTTGTAACATATGTGTAGCACTTCACTGACTGTCAGTGATTGGGAGGCTCCCTTAGAGCAACAGACTCAATGCCCCTGAAATTTATTCAGATTTCAGATGCATTCTACGTGTGGGGCATTGATTTTATTGGATCTTTTCCCAACATTCAGGGATTTGAGCACATCCTTCTTGTCATTGACTACATGAGTTGCTGGGTTGAAGCTATTACTCGTCTGATCCGCTGATAACTATACTGCGTGCCAATTTTTGAGAGAGAACATCATCTCGTAGTTTGGGATTCCGAAGTTTCTGATATCATATGGGGGTAGTCACTTCATTAATAGAGAGGTCAGAAAATTAACGAAGGAGTATGACATCGAGCACCGAATCTCATCTCCTTATCATCCCCAGATCAATGATATGACAGAGTTATCAAACTGATAAATCGAGACGATCTTGCAGAAGCTTGTGAAGCCAGACAGAAAGAACTGGTCCCAACTCTTGGACTCTGTCCTTTGGGCATACAAAATTGCTTACAAGACTCCTTGGGCATGCTACCCGATCGTCTTGTGTATGGAAAACCGTACCATCTGCCCATAGAAATGATCCATAAATCATTATAGGCAATCCGTATATACAACTTGGACTCACGAAAAGGTGGTCAACAAAGAAAAGAGGATCTGAACGAGCTCTTGGAATTCTGAGACTATGATTATGATAACACCTTGACGTACAAGGAGAAGGTTAAACACTGGCATGACCGACACATTAGACGAAAGACGTTCAAGTCTGGATAAAAAGTGTGGCTATTTGATGTAAAGGTGAAGATATTCCCAAGAAAATTAAATAGTAAATGGATAGGGCCATTCAGAGTGAAAGAAGTGCGTGACAATGGAAGCATCATGATATCAGACTTGTCAGCTGACATGCAACCATTCATCGTCAACGATCAGTTACTGAAGCCGCACCTTGAGCATGATACTTTCATGACCATTGTTGATGCTATTCAAATAATTATTGAAGAATCCTCCACAACCAATGCAACAACAGAAGATTCAGATAACGTTCCTCAAAACTCTTCCTTTAGTTTTCTTCTTTTCTTCTTTTCTGTTGTATTTTCTATTTTCTGCTTTGTTTTCCTCATTCATTGCTTCTATACTTAGGTTATGCTTCATCCTAAGTATAGGGTAGATGAGTGATTTCACATGTTCATCATTTGAAACCTCACCTGTCTCCTCTCCCGTTGAGATTTTCTGTCTATACTTAGGGATATTTTACCCTAAGTATAGGGGGAGATATGACGAATCGTTGAGTTATTCATTCCCACACTCGACCCTCCATACATGTAAATATAGTCTACTATACTTAGGATTAATTGATCCTAAGTATAGGGTGGATGATCGACTTCTCATTAATTCATTGTTTATTCTTCACTCGTTGTAGTATAGGCTCTCTTATACTTGGTACGAGTTATGACTTTTCTTTTCTCTTCGATCAATGTGGACATAACTCAAAGTAAGTATAGGGGGTCGTATATACGTTGTATATACATTAGCCATAACTCGTACTTTCATATTTTCAATAAGTATGGCTAAAATACAATTAGTTAAGTTTAAGAACATACTTGTATAAAATTCTTTAAAATTCTTTGTATACATATTCTGATTAATAAATCTGATAAGAATGTTATGCAAAATATTTGAAAATTTGTAATTTTTTTGAAAAATATCTTGAAAGCTGTTTGGAAAATATTTTGTAAAATATTTTCAACCTTTATTAAAATGTTTTATTTGTAAAAATTTCTTTCTTTATTTGAAATAAGATGTTTTGAAAATCTATTTTCAAATGTTTGGAAAATGGTTACGAAAATAGTTTAAAAAATCTATACATACTATTTGACAAATCTTTGCAAAATGGTTTCAAATTTTGTAAAATATTTGTAAAGACTATTTGTTAAATTAGTTTGTGGGAAAAGGTTTTAAAAATGTTTGAAAAATCTATGCAAATTATTTTGAGAGCTATATACCTAATGCAAGCAAGTAAAAAACCTTTACAAACTTTGTATTTACAAACATATAAATTCTTGAATCTAAATTCTTGTAAATAAAAAGATGCATGCCCGTGTAAATATCTACACATACTTCCTTTTTGTTTCTGAAACCTTGCTATTAAATCCCTAAAAAATAGCAAAATTAAAAATCCCCAAAACATTTCCAAAATCTTTTTCAAAAATGCATAAAATTTTGCATAACTTTTTCAAAAATCCATAAAAGTTCAAAACTAAAAATTGCATCAAGAAAATATTTTTTCTTACATTATACATAACATTTATATTTTTCGGAATAACATAGATAATTGAACAAGTCCAAATAAAGTTTGAAGATTGGAGCTTGGAATAGACCTTAATACACTTAATTTCAGATGAACCCATTGAGGACTGGAAGTGGAGATATTTCAGGTCACTTGACTTAATTATTTAGGTTCCATATGACTATGTTCACAAATCAATTAAACATGCATAAATAGAACCCTTCATATCATCCATAAGACTCTTCAGATAGTGACTTGACTGGAAACCTCACACCTAGCACTTAGTTCAACTCAAATGGACTATTAAAAAATCTTGGAGTCTAAGTCGAGACGATGCAAGGCCGCTTCGTCAAGGGTGGCGTAAGAACCATTCTTGGGGATTGCTGACACCGGTACTCTAACCCACTTCTTTTGGTAACAATGATATCTAAAGACTAGATATGTATTGAGACAATGCGTTGGATGAGGAATAGTCTACCAGTGCAACTTTTTCCATGACTTCAAAAAATGGGTAGAACAAAAGATGCTATATGATGAATCCACGTTTTATCATCTTTATTCTATCATTTTGGCCTTAAAAACCCTAGTAAATGCGTGTAAATAGCATTAATTCATGCATTTTAGCATTCATGTATATGTATGTAAATATTGTATAAATTGCGGTTTTTAAAGCCAAAATTATAGAATAAAGAAAAGAAAAGAAAAAGAATAAAATATTGTAAATATTTTATGACCCGAAACCCCGAGACCTAGGCATCTTGATGAATAGGTCGACAAGGAATAAAGTAGGGGGAGATAAGGTCAGAAACACAGAAAAAATACCTATCCATTATATTCATTCTTTATTCATTTTGGGACCTATTTTTGGTTCCACTTTTTGTACATCAAATAAAGAAACTTTGTACATGAAAGTTGTAGATAATTTTACAAAGAAAAATACAAAATTGATTTCACACAAAAATAATGCACAAATAAAAAGTTATGGTCTAAATAAAAATCCAGAATGCCAACTTCCCAGACCCGTATCTAACAAATAAAAACTCCAAATGCAGCGTACTCACCTTTAATTGTATATAGAAGAAAATAATCTAATTAATGGTGGTGGTTTCGCATTTGGCGGAGCTACGGTTTGAAAGTTGACTTTTGGACCCTCATTGTACCTTGTACATATTAAAATATTCAATTTATTATTTATTTATTATTTTTATAATTTTATATTTTTATAATGTTGTAAATAATACTTATAATAATTATGTGCATTAAAATCAGAATAAAAACATAAATAAAATACAAATAAAAATACTTGTATATATTCAATACATAGATACATACCTATACATATCCCTATACAAAACATGTTTGTATTTTATTAAATATACAAAATAAATCAGAAAAATAAAATAAAAATAAATTTGTGTAGATAAAAGTATTTTATAATTTTATAAAATAATAATAAAAAAATAAATAAATTAAATACACTCAACAAAAATAAAAGAATACAATACATAGGATATTATACCTATAAAGGGTATAAAAGTCAACTTGTAAAAATACACTTCTTAAAAATAAATAAAAATCACTATAAAATACTTTATAAAAAAATAAACATTTTTCATTTTATAATAAAAAATCAATAAAATCGTTTTCTATTTTAATTTGATTTTACAAATCTTTTTCCCTAGGTTTTTCCTGGTTGGTCCACGTGGACCAACCAGGGGGCTAGGAGAGTTGACCTCGGTCAACTCTCTGCCCAACACCTGGGCTGCCTGTCAGAATGACTTTTCTTGGATTTCGTGGATTTATGGAGACCACGCCTTGCATTATTTCGAGTCGATTCCTTCACGGGTTTTTCTCCCCTACCATTGAACTTTCACACCATAAGATTTTCTTGGGGATTGGACTTCTGATGCGCCTTGTGCGCCTCGTGGAAGGTGCCCCCTTGGCCATGGTTTCAAAAAGAGCCCAGCCACCTCCTTTGATCTTTGAACCCAATTTGACCATCCATCTTGCCTGTGTGCGTGTGCTCTGGACCGGGTCTCGTGACAGGAGACCCTCCAGCCCTCCAGGAGGCGTAGCTAGGCGGTCGAGGCGGTGCTTCCACCACCTCCGGCTACCCGTGGCCGTCGAGGTCATACCTTGGGCTATACAGCCCTTGAGGTCTTTTTCTTTTTTTTGCTTTTGTTTTCTTTAGCGTTTGGAAGGCGTAGAATTGGATCCCATAACTATCTTTCTTCTTCATACACCAGTTCGCTTCATTCGACCCCTCACCGGAGCGAGCTCCGGTGAGCTTTCATTCTGCCAGCCCCCCTCGCTTATTGCCATCTGGAGGTGCGTGGCATTTTGCCCACGCACCCGCACCATTCTTTTTGTATCTTGCAGGTCCCAGGGGAGGGGGCAACGCTACAGTCGCCGGAGGAGACGCGAGCGCCGCCGCCCGCGCGCAGCAGCCGCCCGCGCACACCCGCGTAGGAAGGAGAACGAGGGGGAGGGGGCAACGCTACAGTCGTCGTTCATTTCCTCTCCTCCCCGTTGATCCTGGCTGTCCAATTTTGAGGAAGCCCAGCCGTAGATCGAGCCCCGTATATAATCTCCACCGTTAACATCTGAAGGGGTATCGGACAGCAGGAAG
This sequence comes from Ottelia alismoides, assembly GCA_037367405.1. Lineage (NCBI taxonomy): Eukaryota > Viridiplantae > Streptophyta > Magnoliopsida > Alismatales > Hydrocharitaceae > Ottelia > Ottelia alismoides. The sequence continues at coordinate 531,912 of JAZKJV010004240.1, read as the reverse complement.
GGGACACGTGGCTTAAGTGGAAGCTGTTCTGCCGTTGGATGCGCCCCCATAGCATGGGTATTTTGCGTGCTATCTCCACGCGTTTTTTGCAATTAACATTTAGCACTTAAACATTCAATTGCTGTCTTAGATCTTTTGTAATATTTGCTATGAAGCCCTTGAACTTTTAGGAATCAGCGGGTCAATCCTTCCCAGGCGCACGTGCTCTCGCACGTGCTTCCTAGGAATTTTGCAGGAATAACTTTGCAACTTCCACTTTTACTATTTAGTCCTTAAACTTTGTATTTCAGTATTAAACTTTTTGGAAAAATTACTGTTGTGCCCTTGAACGTTTTGAAATTTGCATTCACGCCCCTGTCAGGCCCCTATTTTGTGCTAGTCTACTCTAATTATTTGAAGACTCATTTTTATCCCAAAAATTCTCAAATTTTAGACTTAAGCTCCTGTGCACCTATGCTTCCACGCCACAATTTTAGTTTTTGTTTTTATTTTATTTTTATATTTATTAAAAATCAAAAACTCTCATTTTATGCACTGTCTAGCTTATAAAATCCATAAAAAATATAAAAACACTCCAGAAAAATTCCCAAAAAAATATAGTTTGTGTCTTTTAGTTTGTTTTAACTCCCAGCCAAAAATCATTAAAAAATATAAAACCAAACTCCAAAAAATTGCAAAACTCTAAAAACCTTCATAAAAATTTATAAAATCATTAAAAAATCCAAAAATAGTGTTTTCTTTTCCTAAATTTTCTTGGTTTCATTATCTTTCACTGAAAATTAAGTTGGGGAATTTTTGCCACTGATTTCTATTTTATTTCTCCATTTTAATTTTCAGCCTTGCTTTTTACTACTGTTTTCTTTATTTTGATAATTAAAAATACCAAAAACATTGTAAAAATTACCCCAAAAATCACAAAAACAGTAAAAAAGTATAAAAAGACCAAAAAGACTTTATTTCCTTATTTTTGAGTATTTTTATCTATTTTTATAAAAACTTTGGTTTCCCTTTTATTACATTGTCTTTAATTTCCAATATTGAAAAAGAAAATATAAAAAAAATATAAAATATAAAAAGAAAATATAAAAATCAGAAAATTAAAAATCAAAATACAAAATTAAAAATTAAATAAAAAAAATTATAAAATTAAAAACCCACAAAAAAATAGCATAATAGGCACTTGATCACAACTCACACATTTTGAGCAATTTTTGCCCCGTTCTACCTGTCTGCTCCCTGTGTTCGACCTCTACAATACTTGCACTATACACATCTTGTTGTAGAGTTATAATAAATTTTAACTCCGCACATTTACTTTCATTGCTTGATTTATCTGTTGTGGGTTAATTGTTGTTTTAATCCGGATTTTCGAGCGGTCACCGCATCGACTGTTGATCCGCCTTGTGGATCAATACGACCGCTTGACTTTTCGGGTTAAACAAATGGCGCCGTTGCCGGGGAGCAACAGCTTGTAGTTCACATTTTTGTTTGATTGTGTGATTGTTTACCATAGCATCATTTTCCATCTCTTACATTTTGATATATCTTGTTGAGCTATCTGACCACTCTTCTTTGTCTTCTTGCGAGGGACCGCGGAGCGAGGCGGATCGCCTAGGCGACCCGACGCAACCTTGGGACGTGGAGCCGGCTATTCTTTAGCCAAGCCGGCAGGAGAGAGCAAGGAGTGAGAGAGAGAGTGATTAGATTAGTTTTCATTTATTTTTGGTGAGAGAGTGATTTATTTAATTGTAATAATACAGGTACACTTGGACTTGGACACTTAGACATTCGGGCCTAATTTCCGGGTGTTTGTTCACCCGGGGGCTCACCGCGGATTTTATCGTGTTTTCATCGCTGTCATTTTCCGGTTTTGTTTTCATTTTTCACTTTCTTTTGTGGATTGAGCTCTTAGTTCTAGGTCCTGCTTGACTCGATTAGAATAGGTCCAAACACCTAATTATCTTTGCATGCTCCTATAGATTCGTATTTGGACTTAGACTAATTAAACAGTTAGCTAGTAGCTTCCAAATCCACGCGCCGCGAGCTCACACCCGAACAAGCGCTTTCTCCTACTCCAAATGTGTTGGGCAGAGGAGGGGTGAGCCAAGACCGGACACTCGGATTGGGAATTATTAGCTAGCTTGTGGTTCTTCACGTTAGTAGTTGCCTGTTCTAGGACGATTTCCGCTTGCATATCGCCATATAGCTTAGGTTTAAAAATTCTGCTTTGCATCCCGCATGGAGAGAGCTGGGATTCGCTGTAAGTCCTCTTACTTTGCACGCATCATCTAGGCACAAAGGTGAGATTTCCACCTTGGTGTCGACTTGCACGGCTTTTCCGACTCTATTCTCCCTCTGTTTTTGGAACAAAGTAGGATAAAGGAAAAATACAAAAACCGTTAGGCGCTTGTTTGAATTGACTCAAAAGAAGCGATAACACCAAAAAAATAAAAAAAGGGACTGCTAAAGAAAACTTGACCAAAATAAAATCGGTAATTGGATTCATTGCTTGGGGAGAGTAACACCCTCACTTATCTTCAGGTTGCATGGGAAGGTTTCCTTCCAAGTGAGGTGAGCGCTTCGTAAGGATTAGAGCCCAAAACCCAACTTGTGGCTGCCTTGTGTATCGCCTGGATTTCCGAAGTATTGGCGCTACTATCGTACGTAGTCGAGTAGGACTTGGTCGCCATTGGTGACTCTCTATTGTGAGAGCACCGACCTTGTCCGAAGTACCGAGCTTAGGCCACGCCTTCACGGGTGTGTCTGTCTCACCGGCTGCGCCCGAGTAGGACCTTGTACGCTCACGGGTGATTCCGTTGCGAGCGAGGTCCGAAGTATCGGTTTCGCCTATCGGCTTCCTCTCTCTTTTCTTTGGCTGAGTAGGGATCCAGGAAGGGTTACAAGGACCTCAAAAAGCGCAAGTTACAGGTTACACAGGAGGAGGACAAGTACGGGGACACTTTCCTGGCAGTACTCTCGCTCCTATAGGCGTAGCGCTCTAAGGACTCGTGAAAAGATAAATACCTGAAAAACAAGCTAAAACTGACAAGATAAAAGCCGAACCTTCACGGCTTCACGAGTTGAGTTGGTGAACTTACCCTTGCTTTGTGTTTGATTGTTAGATTTATTAAGGTCAAGATCAAAAACACCGCACAATTGTGCACAATTTTGTTGCATATCATCTTCTTCTTTTCTTGCATTATCCCCACTCTTTCCGAATAATCAAGATGATGGGACGGAGATCTCTTAGGCCGACTTTGTCGGCACCGCTATCCAGCACTCCTCCTTACTCATCTAGGAATGCCTCGAAGAGCCCGCTCTCCGAGCCTGAGTTCACATCCACCCTGTTCCCCCTCGACCACCCTTCCCATTCTCCTTCCCTCAGTCCAATTGTGTCAGAATTCAGTGCATCACAGAGTTCAGCTCATTCAACAGCACCTGAAATGGCCTCTTTTGCATTTTCAGAGAATCAAGCAATGGCAGACAGAGGCGAGCACCCGGATGACCACGATCACCCTCCATTCATAATTGATCAGGCGGCCATCAACAATTCCTTGCTAGCGTCCCTGGAAAATATGCAGAGACAGATCCGTGATCAGGGAACATTCATGGGTGATCTGATGAGAGAGATTGCACAGCTGAGAGAGAACAGACCTGGAGGAGGCGGTGGCGGAGAAGGAGGAGGACCCGATGCAGGAGGCGATCCGGATGGTGAGCGACCGCCACAGACTATCATGAGGGAACTGCACAACCCAGCTTCGTCCCTCACTCACCGGTGGATTAGACTCCCGCCAATCCACGGAGACTTCGAGCTTCAGCACCATACGATCCGGCTTCTTCCCAAGTTTCACGGGTTGCCGACCGAAGAGCCGCACCTCCATCTCCAAGAATTCGAAATGATATGCAGCACCATCCACGATCGGTTGTTGACCGAGGACACAATCAGGATGATCGCCTTTCCATTCTCATTGGTTGACAGAGCCGCTTACTGGCTCAAGCATCTAGGGCGATTTGTTGACACTTGGGCAGATCTCCGATCCGCATATTTGAAGAAATACTATCCTCTCGGCCGGACCAACGCAGCTCGAGCCATGATCAGCAATTTTGTCATGATCCAAATGAACAGTTCCACGAAGCATGGGATCGATTCAGAGAGCTCATAGATCGGTGTCCACATCACGATATCTCCAAGCCCAATCTGGTGCAGAGTTTCTTCTGTGGGCTGACACCGGAGCTGCAGGGGCTTGTGAACGCCTCTTGCGGTGGGTCTTATTTCTCCAAGGGAGAAGACGACGTCTGGGCCATCTACGAAGGCATGGCAGAGAATTCTACAGTGATGACCCAGGCCAGAGTCTACACTCAGCAGAAACCCCCGCAGGGAGCGGGATCATTTCAGAGGATCGCCCGCATCGATGCCGGTCCCAGCACAACGTCGGCAGCCGCGGCCCAAGCCGAATCAGCAGCAGCCGACATGGGCATTATCAGTGAAAAGTTGGACCGCATGGAGATCCTGGAAAAGAAGCAGAACCAAGGTCTAGCCCAGATGGACCTTCTCACCAAGACCATGAGTGACCTGAAGACTCAAATTCTATGTATTCAGGAGGCACAAGCTCATTCCCAACAGCCTCCCAGGTCACAGGTTGCGTCCAGCAACAGCAATCCCAACCAGGCCTCTACCTCATATCGCCAGGTGAACCATGTCCAGGCGGAGCCGGTTCCATTGTTGCAGTACCATCCAGAGCAACCGCCATCTCAGGGGACGCAGATGGTGGTATATCAGCCGGAGCAGCCACTGGCAGTTCTTCTGCCACCCTCCTTCGAGCAGGAACTGTTGATGGAAGTCAACGGGATTTGGTATGACCGATACCCTCAGCCAGCAATTCGCAGGGATCACCCCGGATTCCGTTGGGGTAATGGTGGATCCTCATCCCAACAACATCCTCCTGCTCAAGGACAGCAGAGCAGCCAGCCACAACAGTACAACCAGCAGCCCCAATATGCCCAGACATCTCAGTATCAGAGTGGTCCTCGTCCCGCCTATCAGGGACAGCAGTGGAGGCAGCGACAACCGCCTCAGCAGTCTTATCACCAGCCTCCCCCCCAGTATCAGCAGCAACACCAGCAGCAGCAGCCCCATTTCCAGCAGGGACAGACATCCGGTTCTCAGGGTCCAGCCTATGAGAACCCAGCCCTCGATGATCTTGCCCGCTTGCTATCTGAACAGCGAGCATCCTTCAGGCAAGAAATGGATGAGTTCCGGCAGGAGATGCGGGATATTATAAAAGGCAAAGCCGCCATACCCGCTCAGATCGAACCTAATCCTAATAATTTAAAAAGAAAATATGAGCAGGTAGAGTTCACAGAGGGTACCTCTCCTAGTGATGATTTGAATGACATGTCTTATTCCTATTATGATGCTGATTTTGTTACTACTAGGAGCGGTAGGATGCCAGCCGGCGGCACCTCTTCTGAGCGACAGCCAGATGCAGGATCAGGAGCGCCAGAGGAGCAGACTAGCGGTGCTGATACCGCACATGATGATGTTGAAGACGGTGGTGCTGATGCCACCAACGATGGAGTCCAGGATAACGGTGCTGATGCCGTTGTGATACCAGATGCAGACGGTGGTGCTGATGCCACCATTTTGGATGCTGAACCAGAGCGCGGTGCTGATGCCGTGAAGACCGGTGCGAGTGGTGGTGCTAAGGCCACCACATCTACTTTTGTTGAGCCATCTTCTGGGATGTTAGCACATTTTGTACCTAGAGACTGTGGGAACAAAAACAAAAACAAAAATATGAATAAAGGAAAGGTTTCTGTTCAAATTGCGGATCCATATGTGTTGAATGATGATTATTGTATGGATTCTCCATCTCCACAGGCACAGGGACCGATTCCTAGTCCTCCATCTGAGGAGGCACCTACCATCCCCTTCCCTGAGGCACTCCGCCGAGCAAAGGGGAATAAAAAAGAAAATCCAAAAAAGAATCAGCAGGTAGAGTTCGGCAACGAAATGATTGACCGATTTCACATTCAGCTGACTCTACGAGAAGAATTAGAGCATATCCCCTTCTTCAAGAAGAACTTAAAAGAAACAACTACTGTTCGAAGAAGGAAGAGGCACAGAGATCAAATCCATATGCTCACTCATAACACTTGCTGTGCCATTCAGAACACATTGCCAGCCAAGCGACCAGACGCAGGAGCTCCCTATGTCAGATGCGAGATTCAGGAGCAGCAGTTTGATCGTACTCTATTAGACAGCGGCTCTTCAATTAACCTCCTTCCGGCAGCCTTACTCAAGCAGTTCGAGTTTGGCCCTCTTCTTCGAAGCAGAACCGTCCTTCAGTTTGCTGATAGGTCAATTAAGAGGCCCAAGGGGTTATTGAAAGACGTGGTCGTTACCATTCAGGGCCTGAAATTCCCCGTGGACTTCGTTGTGTTGGACATGGAGATCCCTGAGTCGGTAACTGATGCCCCCATCATTCTCGGACGTCCATTCTTGGCCACAGCCAAGGCAGTGACCGATCATGATAGTGGGAAGGCATGCTTTCGCGTAGAGGGCGAAACCATACAAATAGAGACGATCGAAGAGATCAGAGCCAGAGAGGCAGAATGCTCAGAACAGTCCAGCGAAGCCGAGCAGATGACAGAGGAGGAGCTAGACATCCACCAGGTTTGTGATTTTGAGATGACTGATGATGAATCCAATTGGAAAGACTCCGTAGCACCGACCCTCGCCTTGCCTACAGATTCACTGTATCTCAAGCTCATGGCAGTCGAGAGCCGGGAGAGCACATCCCTGGATGAGGATATCTCTGAGGCTGACAGTGTTGTGATGAGTGGTGCTGAAGAATTTCAATCTTGCTCATCGGCTTCTGATCCCTCGGATTCAGACATTGATTGGGATGACTTTGATGACTATTTACCTTGTCTGATTCCTACTGAGCTGACAGCCATGACAGAGTGCGAGCCAGTGCAGTTTATTGATGATCCATCAGGCCGCCCTTCGTCAGAAATTCACGCAGAGCGAGAGTTCTCCCATGCAGATTTGGTCGCCTTTACACAGACTTATCAGAAGCCAGATCTGCCACCTCCCAGTTGTCCGGAACGGAAACCTCTGCCACAGTCAATGAAGTACAGATTCCTTGCTGGAGAGCCAGAAACGCACCCAGTCATTATCTCAGCATATTTGACTGGAGAACAAGAATCTCGTCTAATGGAGGTTCTTGAAAGAAACCGCAAGGCAATCGGTTGGAGTATAGCTGATCTCCAGGGGCTGAGCCCAAATCTTTGCTCCCACCACATCTATCTTGAAGATGACGCTAAGCCGTCGCATGAGTTCCAACGACGGTTGAACCCGAATCTTCGAGATGTAGTCATGAAAGAAATTTCCAAGTGGTGGAGCGCCGATTTTATCTATCCCATCTCCGACTCCAAATGGGTTAGTCCACTCCATGTGGTACCCAAGAAGACGGGTATCACTACAGTTGTTAATGAGTCTGGAGAGGAGATCGCTACCATAGTACCAACTTCATGGAGGGTCTGTGTGGACTACAGACGATTGAATGAGGCCACCAAGAAGGATCACTTCCCGCTTCCCTTCATTGATCAGATTATCGAGCGGTTAGCTGGGAAGAGTCATTATTGTTTTCTTGATGGGTACTCTGGATATAATCAAGTGGCCATTGTGCCCGAAGACCAGGAGAAAATGGCATTCACCTGTCCGTTTGGGACCTATGCTTTCAGACGGATGCCCTTTGGTCTATGTAACGCTCCGGCGACATTCCAAAGGTGCATGTTGTCCATCTTCTCGGACATGGTGGGTGACTGTTTAGAGGTCTTCATGGATGACTTCTCGGTCTATGGCGACGGGTTCGACGCTTGTCTTGACTGCCTAGACCGTGTGCTGAAGTGCTGCATTGAGGTCAATCTTGTCTTATCCTAGGAGAAGAGTCATTTCATGATGACTCAAGGGACGGTCCTTGGTCATATCGTCTCCAACAGGGGCATGGAGGTCGATCCGGCTAAGGTGGACATCATCAAGAAACTCAACCCGCCGTCCAATTTGCGTCAGTTACGGTCTTTTCTGGGGCATGTCGGTTTCTACCGACGGTTCATTCAGGACTTCAGTCGAATTGCCCGACCGCTCACTGACTTGCTCACCAAATACACCGAGTTTATTGTTAATGATAAGTGTCTTGAATCTTTTGAAACTCTCAAGAATATGGTTGTCTCAGCTCCTGTCCTTCATCCACCCGATTGGTCTCTCCCATTCGAGATCATGACGGATGCTTCAGATTTTGCCGTTGGGGCTGTGCTTGGACAGAGGAGGGATGGTTTACCGTTTGCCATTCACTATGCCAGCCGGACTTTGGATGCCGCGCAGCGGAATTACACTGTAACTGAGAAAGAGATGCTGGCCGTAGTCTTCCCTCTTGATAAGTATCGATCATATATTCTCGGATATAGAGTGACAATATACACTGATCATACCGCCATCCGGTACTTAATGGCCAAGAAGGATGCCAAAGCACGTCTCACCAGATGGATCCTTCTACTCCAGGAATTTGATATTGAGATTAAGGATAAACCTGGAGTCAAGAATGTGGTGGCGGATCATCTCTCCAGATTGGAGAATCTTGAGGAATCTGAGCCCAGCGCACCTATCACTGAGACATTTCCAGATGAGGCGATCTTGGCTGTCACCTCACTCCCGCGGTATGCTGACTTTGTAAACTATCTTGTTGCCAAGACAGTCCCTCAGGGTTGGCCCAGGCAGAAACTTGAGACCTTCCTAGTTAAGGCCAAGTTTTATCATTGGGAGGATCCCGTCCTTTATCACGAAGGAGGGGATAGTATCTGGAGGAGGTGCATTCCTCAAGAAGAGCAGCATAGCGTCCTCACATACTGCCACAAGCTTGAGGCAGGAGGACATCATTCTGGAAAATGGACAGCACAGAAGGTGCTTCAATCCGGCCTATGGTGGCCTACTCTCTTCAAGGATTCTGATGAGTTCGTGAAGAGATGTACTGACTGTCAGAAAATGGGAACCTGCGGACAGAGAGACATGATGCCCATGCAACCCATTCACTTCTGTGAGGTTTTTGATGCATGGGGGATTGATTTCATGGGCCCATTTCCTAAGAGTCAGGGATTCGAGCATATTTTGCTCGCTGTGGATTATGTCAGTCGATGGGTTGAGGCCATCCCCGCCCGAGCCGCATATGCTAAAACCGTTTGCAAATTTTTGAGGAAGAATATCATTTCACGGTTCGGCGTACCTAGAGTCTTGATTTCAGACGGGGGGTCTCACTTCATCAATGACAAAGTCAGGGCCCTTGCAGACGAGTTCGGCATTGACCATCGGGTTGCCACTCCTTATCACCCTCAGACTAATGGTCTTGCCGAAGTATCAAATAGGGAGATAAAGACTATCTTGCAGAAAGTTGTCCGCCCAGACCGAAAGGATTGGTCACAGCTTTTGGACTCGGTCTTGTGGGCTTATCGGACATCTTTCAAGAATCCATTAGGGACATCTCCCTTTCGTCTCGTCTATGGCAAGCCGTGCCATTTGCCTGCGGAGATCAAGCATAAATCTTTTTGGGCAGTTACTAAGTTGCTTCTGGATCCCGAGAGTATAGGAGACCAAAGAAGAGCAGAATTGGCAGCCCTGGAAGAATTGAGAGACACAGCCTTCTCCAACAGCCTACAGTACAAGGAAAAAGTGAAGACATGGCACGATTCGCATATCAGCCATAAACAGTTTGAGCCAGATCAGAGAGTATGGTTGTTTGATTCCAGGCTGAAATTATTTCCAGGGAAATTGCAGAGCAAATGGAAAGGACCGTATGTGGTCAGGAAGGTACATGACAATGGCAGCATCGACATATCCGAACCGTCATCTTCCTCTACCTTCCGCGTCAATGGTCAACGCTTGAAACTCTATCTTGATCATGATCCGCCGACCATTGACGTTGCCCCCATTCTTCTGGTATGAGATGTGTCCTTTGACTCTCATCATCTACATCTCATACATGGTAATCAAGTCTATCTTCCGCTGTACAGATCCATCTGTTTATATCACTCTGATGTCTGTTGATTTACTTTCTTATTTTCTTCTTTTCTTCTTTTCCTTTTCTATCTTCTTTAGCTATCAAAAAGGTGTCGCCCTTGTAGACAGTTTTCCATACTTAGGACGTACTTTGTCCTAAGTATAGGGGGGTTGGCACACCGAGTTTTTCTATTCTTTTCGATCCTCTCCATTGTCTCCTCTTCTTGTCTATACTTAGGGATATTTTACCCTAAGTATAGGGGGAGACAATCTGAGTACGATCTGTTCATTCCCACCCTTGACCCTCCCTGCTTTGTGTACAGTCTACTATACTTAGGATTATTTGATCCTAAGTATAGGGGGGACGGTCGACTTCTCATTGATTCATTCATTTATTCTTTAGACTTGCCTATACTTAGTACGAGTTATGTCTTCTCTTTTCTCTTCGATCTATGAGGACATAGCTCAAGCTAAGTATAGGGGGGTCGTATATACTACGTATATACTTTAGCCATAACTCGTACTTTCGTATTTTCCTAATAATATGGCTAAAAAATTCCTTAAGATTCATTAAAAATCCTTAATAAAAAGATGTGGTTATTCCTCAAATTCTTTTTGTATTTACTGATTAATAAATCAGGTGAAAATGTTTTTTGCAAAATGTTTGAAAATCTTTGTGAACATCTATTGAAAACTATTTTGAAAATATTTTGTTACATGTTTTCAACCTGTGTGAAAAATGTGTGTTTTGTAAAACTTCTTTTCTTTGTGTGAAATAAAATGTTTGAAAAATGATTTGCAAATGGTTTGAAAAATGGTTGCAAAAATGTTTTGAAAAACCTATATATACTGTTTTGAAAACCTTTGCAAAATGATTTTCAAATGTGTGTAAAATGTTTGTAAAAACTATTTTGGACTATAGTTTTCAAAAATTGTGTGCAAATTGTTTTCAAATAAGTTTGAGGAATATACACATTACACCAAAATTCACTATATCTATAGGTGTATAAAATTGACCACTTACCCTGTAAATTCTTAAAATCCACTTCTTGTAAATATAAGACGCACTCCCGTGTACATATTTTAACCTAGTTTTCAGCCAAAATCTTTTTCTTTTCAAAAATCCTAAAAACATTTGCAAAAATTAAAATCCAAAAACATTTGAAAAATCTTTTTGAAAAATACAAAAAAATGCATATGCATCATGATCATGTTTTCAAAAACCCATAAAAAGTTCAAAATCTTGAAAATTGCATCACAAAAATATTTTCTGCATTGCATTGCATAGCATTCACATTTTTCGGATTGAGTTTGATAGTTGTACGAGTCTAAGTAAAATCCAGAGATTGGAGCTTGATTGGACCTTATAATCTACCTAATAACAGGAACCTTATAGGAACTGGGTTTGAGGTACTTCAGGTCTAGTTGACTTAATTCTTTGTGGATCACGAGACTTGGTTCAATGGATTCTTGACTGCCTAAGTAGAGTATTTCGGAGCACACGCACGACTCTTGTTGATAATGACCTAACTTGGACACCTGCACCTTTCACATGGCTCAACTCAGTTGGAATGGTGAAGGGATTAGATTTGCCGGTATGAGACGCACACAAGTGGAAACATTTGTCCTCCTCTAGGGAGGGAAGTGCACCCCAACCCGTCCAGTGATTAGGAAGTCTAAAGACAGGAGGCTGTGGGTTGCGATAAAGCTTCAAAAGAGGGATAGTCTATTGGCTCAAGAGGAAAAACTCCTTATGTAAATGCTGTTGTATATAGTATTCAAAAAAAAAAAAGAGAAAAAAGAAAAAAGTTCAGGCATGTACAAAAATAAGAAGCCTACAAGTATGTACAAAGTCAATAAGCAAGCTTGAGCATCAAAGTCGTATCATGTGAGCCTGCAGCAGGATGACTTGACTACACTGGTCTTGCATCCAAGGATAGGTAGCTACACTGGCTACCGTCCATTCTTCTCTTCGCCCCCTCCTCTTGAGCTGGTTGCCACTTGAACTTAGAAGGGAATACCCCGCTCCTCGAGGATGGAGTTGCTGGATTGGGGAATCACTGGGTTGTCGTACTGGAGAAGTTAGTTTCTTTGTCATTCTAGTTGGGGAGAGCCACCATCACTTACACTGTACAAGTCAGATTCATAGTCGTAAGAGTTTGCGTATGAGTTGAGATATTTCTGACCTGGCTATTGAGGAGACTTGAGCAGAGTTTTGGGATTCTCGGGGACTGTTGGATTTCAAATTCGGTTCTCATTAAGGTTCCGCCCGCACTAAAGTTCCAAAGGTCCGACTTAAGCTCCAAACTTTGATTTTGTGAAGACAAGTTCGATAATTAAATTTAGTCCATCTTTCTTCTTTTTCTTTTCTTTAATTTTCTTTTTCTGCACTTATTGCATAAGTGTTTGCTAGGGACTAGCAAAGGCAAGTATAGGGGGATGATGATTCCACGTTTCATCATCTTTATTCTATCATTTTGGCCTTAAAAACCCTAGTAAATGCGTGTAAATAGCATTAATTCATGCATTTTAGCATTCATGTATATGTATGTAAATATTGTATAAATTGCGGTTTTTAAAGCCAAAATTATAGAATAAAGAAAAGAAAAGAAAAAGAATAAAATATTGTAAATATTTTATGACCCGAAACCCCGAGACCTAGGCATCTTGATGAATAGGTCGACAAGGAATAAAGTAGGGGGAGATAAGGTCAGAAACACAGAAAAAATACCTATCCATTATATTCATTCTTTATTCATTTTGGGACCTATTTTTGGTTCCAATTTTTGTACATCAAATAAAGAAACTTTGTACTTGAAAGTTGTAGATAATTTTACAAAGAAAAATACAAAATTGATTTCACAGAAAAATAATGCACAAATAAAAAGTTATGGTCTGAATAAAAATCCAGAATGCCAACTTCCCAGACCCGTATCTAACAAATAAAAACTCCAAATGCAGCGTACTCACCTTTAATTGTATATAGAAGAAAATAATCTAATTAATGGTGGTGGTTTTGCATTTGGCGGAGCTACGGTTTGAAAGTTGACTTTTGGACCCTCATTGTACCTTGTACATATTAAAATATTCAATTTATTATTTATTTATTATTTTTATAATTTTATATTTTTATAATGTTGTAAATAATACTTATAATAATTATGTGCATTAAAATCAGAATAAAAACATAAATAAAATACAAATAAAAATACTTGTATATATTCAATACATAGATACATACCTATACATATCCCTGTACAAAACATGTTTGTATTTTATTAAATATACAAAATAAATCAGAAAAATAAAATAAAAATATATTTGTGTAGATAAAAGTATTTTATAATTTTATAAAATAATAATAAAAAAATAAATAAATTAAATACACTCAAGAAAAATAAAAGAATACAATACATATGATATTATACCTATAAAGGGTATAAAAGTCAACTTGTAAAAATACACTTCCTAAAAATAAATAAAAATCACTATAAAATACTTTATAAAAAAATAAACATTTTTAATTTTATAATAAAAAATCAATAAAATCGTTTTCTATTTTAATTTGATTTTACAAATCTTTTTCCCTAGGTTTTTCCTGGTTGGTCCACGTGCACCAACCAGGGGGCTAGGAGAGTTGACCTCGGTCAACTCTCTGCCCAACACCTGGGCTGCCTGTCAGAATGACTTTTCTTGGATTTTGTGGATTTATGGAGACCACGCCTTGCATTATTTCGAGACGATTCCTTCACGGGTTTTTCTCCCCTACCATTGAACTTTCACGCCATAAGATTTTCTTGGGGATTGGACTTCTGATGCGCCTTGTGCGCCTCGTGGAAGGTGCCCCCTTGGCCATGGTTTCAAAAAGAGCCCAGCCACCTCCTTTGATCTTTGAACCCAATTTGACCATCCATCTTGCCTGTGTGCGTGTGCTCTGGACCGGGTCTCGTGACAGGAGACCCTCCAGCCCTCCAGGAGGCGTAGCTAGGCGGTCGAGGCGGTGCTTCCACCACCTCCGGCTACCCGTGCCGTCGAGGTCATACCTTGGGCTATACAGCCCTTGAGGTCTTTTTCTTTTTTTTCTTTTGTTTTCTTTAGCGTTTGGAAGGCGTAGAATTGGATCCCATAACTATCTTTCTTCTTCATCCACCTGTTCGCTTCATTCGACCCCTCACCGGAGCGAGCTCCGGTGAGCTTTCATTCCGCCAGCCCCCCTCGCTTATAGCCATCTGGAGGTGCGTGGCATTTTGCCCACGCACCCGCACCATTCTTTTTGTATCTTGCAGGTCCCAGGGGAGGGGGGCAATGCTACAGTCGCCGGAGGAGACGCGAGCGCCGCCGCCCGCGCGCAGCAGCCGCCCGCGCACACCCGCGCAGGAAGGAGAACGAGGGGGAGGGGGCAACGCTACAGTCGCCGTTCATTTCCTCTCCTCCCCGTTGATCCTGGCTGTCCAATTTTGAGGAAGCCCAGCCGTAGATCGAGCCCCGTATATAATCTCCACCGTTAACATCTGAAGGGGTATCGGACAGCAGGAAGGGGACACGTGGCTTAAGTGGAAGCCGTTCTGCCGTTGGATGCACCCCCATAGCATGGGTATTTTGCGTGCTATCTCCACGTGTTTTTTGCAATTAACATTTAGCACTTAAACATTCAATTGATGTCTTAGATCTTTTGTAATATTTGCTATGAAGCCCTTGAACTTTTAGGAATCTGCGGGTCAATCCTTCCCAGGCGCACGTGCTCTCGCACGTGCTTCCTAGGAATTTTGCAGGAATAACTTTGCAACTTCCACTTTTACTATTTAGTCCTTGAACTTTGTATTTCAGTATTAAACTTTTTGGAAAAATTACTGTTGTGCCCTTGAACGTTTTGAAATTTGCATTCACGCCCCTGCCAGGCCCCTATTTTGTGCTAGTCTACTCTAATTATTTGAAGACTCATTTTTATCCCAAAAATTCTCAAATTTTAGACTTAAGCTCCTGTGCACCTATGCTTCCACGCCACAATTTTAGTTTTTGTTTTTATTTTATTTTTATATTTATTAAAAATCAAAAACTCTCATTTTATGCACTGTCTAGCTTATAAAATCCATAAAAAATATAAAAACACTCCAGAAAAATTCCAAAAAAATATAGTTTGTGTCTTTTAGTTTGTTTTAACTCCCAGCCAAAAATCATTAAAAATATAAAACCAAACTCCAAAAAATTGCAAAACTCTAAAAACCTTCATAAAAATTTATAAAATCATTAAAAAATCCAAAAATAGTGTTTTCTTTTCCTAAATTTTCTTGGTTTCATTATCTTTCACTGAAAATTAAGTTGGGGAATTTTTGCCACTGATTTCTATTTTATTTCTCCATTTTAAGTTTCAGCCTTGCTTTTTACTACTGTTTTCTTTATTTTGATAATTAAAAATACCAAAAATATTGTAAAAATTACCCCAAAAATCACAAAAACAGTAAAAAAGTATAAAAAGACCAAAAACACTTTATTTCCTTATTTTTGAGTATTTTTATCTATTTTTATAAAAACTTTGGTTTCCCTTTGATTACATTGTCTTTAATTTCCAATATTGAAAAAGAAAATATAAAAAAAATATAAAATATAAAAAGAAAATATAAAAATCAAAAAATTAAAAATCAAAATACAAAATTAAAAATTAAATAAAAAAATTATAAAATTAAAAACCCACAAAAAAAATAGCATAATAGGCACTTGATCACAACTCACACATTTTGAGCAGTTTTTGCCCCGTTCTACCTGTCTGCTCCCTGTGTTCGACCTCTACAATACTTGCACTATACACATCTTGTTGTAGAGTTATAATAAATTTTAACTCCACACATTTACTTTCATTGCTTGATTTATCTGTTGTGGGTTAATTGTTGTTTTAATCCGGATTTTCGAGCGGTCACCGCATCGACTGTTGATCCGCCTTGTGGATCAATACGACCGCTTGACTTTTCGGGTTAAACACTATATCCACTGGGTCACAAGCAAGAATGTAGAAGCTGTACAAAGTCAAAGAAAATATCTAGAGAATCCTATATCGAAAATTCCACAAAAAGTTTGAACTTAAAAAAACACGCTTCTTGGTGAAGAATCGGTTACACTGACCAGCTTCACAAGGCAATGGAGACTACAGTAGCCCATTCCAACTTTTTCCCCATTCTTCTAACTTCTTCCACATTCGATTATAAAGATCGGGAGCACCTGACCTTAGAAGGGAATATCTGTCTCCACGAGGATGAGTGACCAGAAGAGTAGATGCCTTGATGGTTCAACTGTTTTGTCTAGGGAGAGTTGGACAATTTTACACACATGGTTCTATCACTTCAAGGTAGCAGGAGTATGCGACTGAGAGGATGGTTCTGGCCTAGTTGTGAATTGGATAGAATAATAGGAGTATGGAACCTAAGGGATGTTATGCCACACTTATTGACTTCCATGTGATTTCGAACACGTCATTAAACCAAAGACCTTCTTCGTGCTCCAAACTTGGACTTTATTAAGACTAGTTTAAAATTCGACAATTATTCCAAGTTATTTCTTTTTCTTTTCTGCACTTATTAGAAAAAGTGTTTGCTAGGGATTAGCAAAGGCAAGCATAGGGGGGTGATGAATATCCATTTCATCACATTTATTCTTTCATTTTGGCCTTTAAACCCTGACTAAATGCATGTAAATAACATTATTTTGTACAGATTAACATTCTTTATTTATTTTATAATTACTGCATAAACTACATTGTTTAAAGTTAAAATAAAAGGAAAAAGAAAAGAAAAGGAATAGAAATAAAATGACAAAGGTATTTTACGACCCTAAACCCCGAGACCAAGTCAAAAATTGATTTGGTCGATAAGGAATAAAGTAAGGGGAGATAAGGACCAAAAATATAATAAAAATCTCATTCTTTTATTCATTAATAATTCTTTTTTGGGACCCATTTTATTCTATATTATTTATTCATCAAATCAATAAACTTTGTATATGAAAGTTTTAGATAAAAATACATAAACAAATATAAAATTGATTTCACACAAAAATAATATACAATGTAATTTTTATACTCAAAATAAAAAGCCAAAATCAAAACTTCCCAGACCCATATCTTCTCCATACGAACTCAAAATGTATCAAAATCACTTTAATTGTATATAACTTTTAATATGCTAGTTAACGAAGGTGGTTTCACTTAACTTGGAGTTAAGGTGTGAAAGTTAGGTTTTGAACCCCTATTATATAATTTACCAGAATAAAATATTCATTTTATTTGTTCTTTATAATTTTTACAATTTTAAAATTTTTATAATTTTGTAAATATTATTTGAAGTGTATGTACATATTTAGAATAAAATAAAACCATAAAGAAAACATAAATATAAAATAGTATATATAAATACATGGGAGCCGGGAGCCTGCACCCGGGGGTGTAGGTAACTCCCTGCACCCGGCCTTTTTTCTCGTTATTTTTTATTTTTTTCGAAATTTTTTTTTGGGGGATTTACCTAATATATTAAGGGGAATATGTGTTTCAATTTTCATGCAAAACAAATATTCCTAACATGTTCATCTAGAATGTGTCATTTTCAGCAATTCCAGATCGTTAAAATTTGATGATCTTGATGGAGATGATAGAAGTCTCAAATTAACTTGAAATTGGAATGACACCATGGTGAGATATAGTGATCTAATTACCCCAGGTTTTCATTTCAAAAAAAATAAAAAAAAACATGAAAAAATGGCCCGGGTGTAGGTAGTTACCTACACCCCCGGGTGTAGGATCCCTTTTCTCTAAATACATAGATGGATAGATTATACTTATACCTATATAGTAAGTATACATATTTATATAAGGATACAAATTATATCAGAAAATATAAAAATATATTAATGTATATCTAAATAAGTTATATTATATAAATTATGAAAATAAAAAATAAAATAAAAATTACAAAATAAATATAAAATACACATAATGTAGGAAAATACACCTATAAATAAAACCCTAAAGGTAACCTACGATAAATTAACGTATAAAAATAAATAAAAATTATAATTAAATACTACAGAAAATACTAAACAAATTTTATTTTATGACCTAAAATTAATAACTTCATTTGCTAGTTTTCTTTATTTTACAAAGTATTTTCTCCTTGCATCTTTTTGGTTGGTCCACGTGGACCAACCAGAGCTCGGCTTTTTTTGACCTCAGTCAACTGCCCCTTTAGGCATCTTTGACCATGTAAGAACCTTGAGCGACCCCATTGCCTCAATTTTTCCCAGACGCTCTGATCATCAAAATGCCTCGATTCCTTCTTTGATTCTCTTCCCATCACAATCGTCTTTCACGTGACATCAAGAGATCCTATTGATCTCCATCGAGCCACTAAATAAGGCAATCAAAGTTGTTTGGAACCAATGTTTATAAATAAATCCCTCTTCCTCCATGCTCGATTTTGATCCCCATCCGAGCATGAAATCCTTTAGATCTTTGTGTGTGAGTGTCCTTGGTGGCAGAAGGCACACCCTCAAGGTGTTTGTGAGGCAAACAGAGGAATAGAGGAGGTCCAAGACAGGGCTCTGACTCGCCTCTACTCCCTTCCATGAGGTATGTGCTGTGCCTTTTCAATTCCTAGGTAGATTTTCTTGTGGCCATTTCATTTCTGCAATTTATTTCACATTTGGATTAGTAGGATCGCTTAGATTCTCATAGTTTCGATCGTTGGAACCACTAGTCACTAACCATTTTACTGTAAAAATGACTTGTTCCAACCATGCTGATCGCCCCTCGATCAACGAATCAGTGCTCCATCGCCTATCACCGATGCACATCCATCTTACTCCATTTCACTTCGAAATCCACAATTAAAGTCCTAGTACTCTTCGCCTTTGTATCACATTGATTTTGCACATCTTTGCATGTCGTGGAAGGGGCATCTAAGCCCACTCAAAGTCCAAAACACTGGTCCCAAGTGCCCAAAGCTCCAAGCCCCCAACGATGGTGCCCGAACTCTTTTGATGCATCCTCCAGCTACAGAATAGCAAGATGATCTTGTAGATCATCTCGGCATCTCAGGAGGAGCCGAGAGCAGAGAGTAGGAGTAGATCGAAGCCACACACTATGCTGTTCTTAGAGTGTTCTTCCAAGACACTCCAGAACCATCAGATGAAGAACCCTGCTCCAGAATAAGTAGATGCCATATAATCTTGGCCCCCTACATGGTCAGATCTGGTGCCACATATAATCTCACATGCCCATCACCGAAGAAGTAGCGGTCCACCCAGGTTGTTCGTCGCTTAAGCGATTCCCGTCCGATCGTCCATTAGTGCACAAAGAAGGGGTAATTTCAAGTAACCCCCTCCACCTTATTATGTTTACTTCCTAATCTTGTAAATACAATACACAGTGTAAATAAATATGTGAATTTTGCATAAAGACCCTTGCAAGTATTCCGTATTGCATTCATATCTGTGCCAGGTCACCGCATGTGGACTCCCACATGAGGGGACATTTTGCATCTTATCCCCTATAGTTTTCATAATTATAAAATAATTTACAAAATTTGAGATAAGTTCTTAAGTTTTAGGAAATTTGCCCGTGCCTCCCTAGAGTTATTTTTAATTACAAATACATCCTTTCTTGTTCAAGCATTTTTGTGCTTGTTTCCATAATTTTTATAAATATCATTTGTGCTCTAAAAATTAAGCAAAAATAAGGTAATGTACTTGGATGCTTGTCCATTCATGCCATGAATTTTATTATGCATATTATGCACATTGATCAATTATTAAAAATCAAATGGTTCTTATTTTATCCTTATCTAACTATAAAAATGCCAAAAATCAAAATGCCTCTAAAAATCAAAAAAAGGTATAGTGTGTTTATTTCTACCTATATTGACTCCAGACCAAAACTCCCTAGAATAGAAAAAGACTAAAAATCTCCAAAATCTAGTAAAAATAAGAAAAATCACCAAAAAAATTCAAAAATATTTATTTTTATCTCTAATTGTTTATGTTATTATTTATATATTAAAATTGATTTGAAGAATTTTTTACACTATTTGCTATTTTTAATCTTCATATCTATTTGACCTATTTATTTGATCCCTGTTTTGGGATATTTTTGACTTAAAAACATACCAAATTAGCAAAAATCTCAAAAAATATCAAAAATAGTAAAAAAGTATTAAAAAACCCCCCAAAATAGTTATATTTATAAGTATTATACCCTATATTGTATAATACACCCATATATATCTAAATATATTCTATATTATTATTACATAACTTAAAGACCCGTTTAATATTTTGTAAACCTTTATATATATAATGGATTGAATCTCAGGATTATGATTCAACATATATATATATATATATATATTATACACTTCATCTTATATATACACTATTAATATATATGCCTATATAGATATACATATATAGACATTATCTAATATTAAAATTAAAGAAAAAATATGAAAACTAAAATATTTAACAACAATGTTTACATAAAAAATCAAATAAAAATTATAAAAACAAAAACCCACATAAAAAGACTTAAAGACATATATGTACATAGGTTACATTGATTAACAATAATCATTAGGCTACCTAGTTTGCTCTTTGTGGTCCGACCTCTACATGATTACATGCTACACAAATTTGTTTGTAGAGAATAATAAATTGTGCCTCACATTTTTGGCTTTCATTGATTATTTATACATTATGGGTACTTCTTGATCGACAATGATCTTGTGAATGGTCTCTTCAGCGACAATCCATCTTCGCTCATTTAGTGAGGATAAATTTAGATCCTCGCGGGATCATATGCTCATTATTACTTCAACCACAAGTTGTTTCTTGGAAATCTTCCAAAAGAAGTGAAAGCCATCATCCCCCATCTCGTCAATGAGGGAATTTTTGGCCCAACCCAAGGAAGGAATGTCCTTAAAAAACTTCGCAATGACACACCAAAAGAGAATGCCTCTTGTCTATCAGGGATTCAATGCAAAATTCCACGACAAATAGGAGAGATGATGGTGTCTGCATGCAAACAGGGTCTCTAGAAGCGGGGGGGGGGGGAGCTGCCGTTCGACAATCGAGGCACAAGCACTAGGACTATTTGGGACAAAAGCTTGATGAATCATCATCAAGGGGGGACTATGCTTTTACTTTTATGTGATATTAGGGCTCTCTCAGGTTGAGAGGATGACATGAGTTTGAGTTTAAGCATGACTTCACAATGTGCCCTAACACACAACACTAGTAGTAAATGATTGGGAAGGGGCATGAGCATTTGGTATGCTAATGAATCCGTGATTCATTAACTTTTCTATCGCATTTTGTCTTAAAACCCATAATAAATATATGTAAATATGCATTAATATTCACTTTTTACCAAAAGCACATTCATAAATAATAGTGCATTTTTATGCATTAAAAAGATATAAAAATAAGAATAATTAAAATAAAGAAAATAAGGAAGATTATAAATATGTATATATTGTATGATTTATAATATATAAATATAGGTGTAAGATATATTTATATAACCTAACCTTTGAGACCAAGTCATCATGGCATGGTCGACAAATAATAAA
Organism: Ottelia alismoides; assembly: GCA_037367405.1. Classification (NCBI taxonomy): domain Eukaryota; kingdom Viridiplantae; phylum Streptophyta; class Magnoliopsida; order Alismatales; family Hydrocharitaceae; genus Ottelia; species Ottelia alismoides. The sequence goes on along the minus strand of JAZKJV010004240.1, from coordinate 510,252 downwards.
GTAGGGGGAGATAAGGGAGAAAAAATAAAATTAACAAATTTTGTACATAACACACTAATTCCATTTATTTATTATATATACAATCTTCACCTAATTTATTTAATTCATATATACATATTTTTCCACTAATGTGTTTATAAAAATGTATATAAAAATAGAAAATGATAAAAAAATCCAACTTGTAAATATGCCAAAAAAGGAACTTCCATTTTGTCAATTTTCCTAACTTCTAAATCCCATAACTTCATCATACGAGCTCCAATTTCACTCAACTGACTTTAAAGTTCAAGTTATAAAAATTTTTAAGTACTAAAGGTGATCTCATTGAAAATAGAGTCCGTTTGCAAAAAGTTGGTTTTTGAACTCATTGACAATTGGGTTTTGGGATATTTATTTTATTCTGTACATACTGTTCACAAACAAGTGATTTAACAAATTTTAATTATTATTTTGATCTTGTAATTTATTTATACAATACAATCCAAAAATAAAATCCTTATTTATTATTTTTATTAAATCAAAAACCTTAAAAAATAGGTAAATTTGAAGTGTAGTGTATATACTTGTATTTATAAATATACGTAAACAAAATTTTAAAATATATAGAAATTCCTATAACATATATTTAACATTATATAAATTAATAAAATATAAAATGATATGTTATTCATAAAATATTAAATTAAAAATGTAAATACTATTTCTAAGGTATAATATATATCTATTTATTAAAATTTTATTTATATGTACTAAAATATATATTATTTATATCTGTAAAATATATCATAATTTAGATAATTTAATTATCTTTATTTTTCATTTTTACATCTTTTCAAAATAACATTTGTTATTTATTATATTTTATAATATAATTATACTACTGGATTTATATGGTGTTGACACTTGCCAGCACCACAAGTCTTTTTCTTCTTCAAGAAGTCCAGGTCATTACTTGTTTCAACAACCTAATCTAACTATCCATCCATCTTGCTTGATTAATCACCATAAATGCCCGATCTAAACATCTACACAACCAACCTTCAATTTTACTATTTAACTCACTCAAGTCGACTCAAACGAACCAACCACTAAGCACCCTGACCGACCTTCACACTTCCGAGCCCTGGTTCTTCAAGCTCGTGTGACAAACGACGAAGTGTCCACCTCCACGAAGAAGGCAAACGACCGAGGAGTGGTTCCAGGGCTTCCTCAGCCTTGCATCATGACCAGCCAGCCACATATAGCTCCGAGAATCTTTGTCGCCCATCATGCGAAGATCGAGGTCATTAACCCCAGCCCTAGGTGAATTCCTCCACCATCTTTTCTTATAATCTCAATTCATTTCTTGATCATTTAGTCATTGTATTAGATAGCTTAATCACCATCCTTTAGATAAGACTTGAAATTCGACTCCAATTTGACCCAAATCTGGATGATATTTGGATATGAAAGTATCCAAATCTGGAACCCATCTTCTGTTTTGCTACACAACAAATAACGAATTTCCAGGTCTATTCCCATTAGAATCGAGCCTCTTAGGTGTTCGATCGTATAGGCTTCTTCACGAGGAGCAGTTGGGCGATTATTCACTCTGATTTGAGCAGCGCCTGCTCAAGACTTGGAGTAATTTCAAGGAGCCCTAGAAGGGTTCATGCCTTTGATCGCCATCTCTTCCATCCTCTCACAGTAGGTGATCTCTAAGGGGGAGAAGCCCTCTTCTGGCTCTACCTTTGACCTGACATGCAACCACAACCATTTCAGGAGTCACCGGATCATTAAGCGATGCATGGAGGTCTCCATCGTCGCCGCTTCACTCTAAATAGGGATGAACTGAACAAACACCTAAGAGGTATGCCTGCAAAACCTATTCATATTGGAATGCATCAGACCGCTTCTCATCTTTTGATCTAGACCATTCATTCCCAAGAGGTGTCAGAATTCTAGCAGAAGCCCAACCATATTTCCATATTTATGGCGGCTGCCAAACTTTTCGCTATTTGCATTTAGGTCCCTACATTGGGACCTAAGTGCAAAAGAACTATATTTTCTTCCATTTTTCAATCCATGCCCAGGGGCCTATTTGCAGAACACTTTATTTCTTTTCTTGCAATTATACCCCTATATTGTATTGAACATTTGGACACTACATGGACATTATTTCTTTGTGATTTTTAGGATAGTTATATAACTACCCTAGCTTGGTTTTGGTGTATTTTTGGAAGTTTTTCATCGCTGATTTCTATCATTTTATTTTTTTCAAACTTTATCTTGATTTGAGTTTTTTATGTGTTCTTAGAGTACATTGCTTGATTTCTTTCATCCTCGTCTTTACTATATAGTATCATCTATTCTATACTTGTCCTACAGCTACTATATAATTTATATTTTTTTAAATATATTTCTTCTTTTTTAAAAATAAAAAATAATAAAAAAATCATTTCTTATCATTTCTTCATTTTCATCGATATAGTAGAATGTTACATTACACTATATTCTACCTACTATATTGTATCATTTATTTTGTAATTAATCATTTTTGAAAACCAAATAAAAATTTAAAAACAAAAAATAAAATAAAAACTTGAAAAAAATAAAAAACCAATAAAAATCTTAAAAATTAAAACAAAAAATAATCTTTTCGATGAAAATCAATTACAAATCTCGATCTCGGAATTCGAGTATCATTCCTGCCTCCTTGTATTCGAGCTAGAGACACTTACCTAGTTAATATCAAGTAAAAAGGAAAGAGAGAGAAATTATCTCCCTCATATTCATATATTCTTCCTCCCTCTTCTCCTTATTTTTGTTTGATCGAGTCGCTCTTCTCTTCCTGGATTATTATAATCTGACCACCTTCTCTTTATGAAATAAATGCGAAGGCCAGAGCACTCATCAAAATGGCACTGTTCTTGGGTAGGCGATAGATATACTTAGTTTATAGATTTTTTGTGATTTTTCTTTCTTCTTTCTATTTTTTCTTGGGTTTGTTTTTATGCTTTCATTTTTTCTTTCAGTCTGACATTTCCCACGCAAGCATCCTCATCAAAATGGTGTCGTTGCCAGGGAGGCATTAGCTATACTTTAATTTCAAGATCTTTTGTGATTTTCCCTTTTTTTTCTCGATTTATTTTCTCTTGTTTTATGATTTTGTTGGTTTTTTCATGTTTCGGTTTTCCTTTTGATTTTTGGTTTCTCTCTATTTTCTGTTGATTTTTTAAATTATTCTTGTGTCCTGATGAGTGGCACAAGGCCTGCAGGATCAGTCGACTTCCTAGGAATTCAAATCAATCGACAGAGTAGAGATCGACTCTTTCTCTACGATACGGTTGCACAGGAGCACCGTCAGCCTACTATTTTTTTATTTTCTTTAAGATACATCATTCTTTTTTTTGAGAGAGAGTTCACTTTCACATTTTTTGTTTTGGTGAGAGAGGAAGGGACTCTTGTCCGTTTTTTATTTTGTAGATGGGGCCCCTTAATAACATCCCATCTTGTACACAGAGTTTTGATAATTTTTCTCGAGGTCTATATCACCAACACAGGCGCTAGGGGACCTCACTGTGGTTTTCAATTTTCTTAACTATTTTTCTTTGTTTCTCGTGATTTCGTGGAGCCTACAGGTGCATGTTTGACTGATTAGTCTCTAAATAGAACCCACTACCCTAATCCACACTTGAGCATAAAAAGAAGATGATTTTGAAAATCAACTCATTCTTACGGTTGAGCTATCTATCCAGGGTAGGATTTTATCGCTTCTACATGCATTAGAATAAGGTTTTACATTTCTACGTGGGCCACTTGCATGGAGAGTGTTGGAGATAGGTATGATTTCTATCTCTACATGATCGCCGCATTATGTGATTCTCCCCTGTGTGACACAATTTCAATAACAAAGAAAACTGAACTCCCATTAGATTTTTTAAAAATACCAAAAAAGAGTGAAAACCACAAAATAAAATATAATAATTATTTTTCTTTTGAAACATCAACAAAAATAAAAAAAATTAAAAATTGGACGTAATTAATTTGGGAGAGCAATCCCCTCATTGTTGCGGGGTATTTACCTCCAGATAGAGCGGGTAAGGATGTAGCCCTAAATATTAGAGTAAAAATCACTCGACTTGTGCATTAAGTAATTGCGTATAACCTTTCAGTATACGGTCCCAACTGAAAGCACTTGCCTCTAACCATAGAAAGTCATTTTGGCGTACCACGCTTTACATTTCCCTTAGGGCCTGATATAACCCGGCAACACGGGTCGATGGTTCCATTGTTTGGGGTGTGTGAAGATGTACGCTAGGTGACAAGGTGACACCACTTGTGAGTCTGATATTAAATAACTGCTTGAATCACCAAACCTTAAAATTAAAAATATAAATGATTGAACTCATATGGTCATCACTATATGAAGTTGGTGACTTGGAGGTTGCTATTATGTTTGTTTGCAGTGTGCATGCGACCCCGCATCTTACACACCTTCCTTTTATCTATTCATTTCACATCGTGCTCTATCTCATATTCTTTTGGTATCGAGGATGACGTATTGACGATCTTTACACTCGAAATTTGTGAGCCATCAATCTTCCACAATGATGTGTACATTATTTACTCGGGATAACCCTCTTTCGAGTCAGTTCATCTATTCACTAGGTGAGTCAGACCCAAATTCTCTCGCCTCCCAACACTTTAGTCAAGGAAGATCCTAACCTCGACATTTCTTCTTCTCATGCACATTTTTCCCTGAGTGCTTATGAGGTCTTTTCCTTTCCAGAGCAGTTGACTAATACCATGGTGAGAGGAAAGGAACCAGTTAAGGAGAGGTAGACTAATGAGAGAACGATTGACAAACATGATATAGGATCAGATGTGACTGCATGGATTCTAGATACTCTATAGTAGATGAGTGTACAACTTCAGTAGTAGTTTAGAGTCCAGGAAGAGTTGAGAGCTGAGATTGCCATATTGAGAGCCAGAGGAGGGAACGCACCAACAACAGTTGTTCCCATGGCCACATTATGTGATGAGTACAACCCTGCAGCGAGTAAATAACAACAATTGATTCAATAGCCACTAAATAAGGGTCCATACGATTTGAGTCCATCTGTTACATCACTTTTTCACATTTTTTTTGGGAACACTTATGAAGAGTTGTTTATCTTTCTACAACAGATCGACATGATTTGTGGTACATCATGTTACCTGAATGTTATTCAAGAAACTGTACGCCTCAAGGATTTTCCCTTTGCCTTAGCAGACAATGCACTTTATTAACTGAATTATTTGCGGAGAGATATCTCTATTTGTGAGATCTCAAGTCCACTTCCTGTGCGAATATTTTCCTCTTAGAAGGGCAAATACGATGAAGAGTCAGATTTCAAACTTCACGCAACACTTCCATGAGCCGTTTCATGAATCATGTGAAAACTTCAAAGATATGACAGAGAAATGCCCTCATCATGAGATACCACTAAAGGTGCTAGTCAAAAATTTCTCTGGAGGACTACATGCTAACATTCAAGGATTAATTAGTGTCGCATGTGGCGGCAATTACCTAAACAAGGATGCTGAGTCAGTTTGGACAATCTATGGAGGTATGCCCGAGAACTCCAGAGTCGTAGATTCCACTCATGCATACCAGAAGACCATTCAACCACCACACCGGCAAGATCATCAAAAGGTGGATAATGTAGCCGAGTCTAAATCACAATATGACGACATGGGATATATCTGTGAGAAGCATACAATTGTCGACATGATTCAGAAGCAAGTTTAGGAGTTGTAGAAGCTATGAGAGTTGGAGAAGATTTCCACATTACCTCAGCATATGAGTGATTTGGCAATGAAGGTGGATGAGATTCATATGTAGAGCCAATGACCACCAACAACTCAGCTTACACATCGATCTTTACCCGCTCCTACCACCCGTTAGATACATTTTAAACAGATCAAGATAGGGTATCCTACTAAGACTTCACATATAGCTTGGCCTGAGGATTCATCCACAACCGATCAGAACCAGATCATGACAACCATAGTAAATGATGTTGATGCACCTCCCACCATTGAGATGATGGGTATATGGTATGATCCAACTCCTTATCAGTCTACATAATAGAGCGTATAATAGACACCGTAGAGGACACACCAGTAGCATGGTCGTTTACACTACCAGCACCAAGGATAGTTTGAGATGGACTAGTCTTATCATTCTTCCTATCAGAGACCAGTTCACTATCCTCTAGTTCCACAATACCAGCAGCAACAACAATCATATTTTACACATCAGAGATCTCCACATCCATATCTGCCACAACCTTTGCACATTATTAGGCATGAGAGATCATAGAGCGATGGACAAGCCCTTGAGCTTGAGTTATCTGCACAATCCTTGGCCCTGAATCAGATCATGTACATGTTGAGTATGCTCCAGGTTGCACACAAGACAGAGATGGAACAAGTTAACTATCGCCATGATGAGTTAGCTGCAACCACGACTACCCTTCCAACAAAGCCACTGATGAATCCGAACAACAAGCGTCATCATCCAGATCAGGTAGAGTGCATGGGCATATCCACTAGTAAAGTCACTTTTACTGAATTTTTAGCTAACTTCATTCATCTCAGAAGCAGTAGATAGCCACCTATACCTGATCCAAATGAGAAGCGAGTCATACACAATGAGGAGCGATATTCCATAAATGATGAGCAACATTCTGATGCTGAGGAGGAGCGTCTTGACGATACCATACTTGATGATGCCATAAATGAAGATAATTGAGACGAGAGTAATGATGAGACGATATACATGGACACAGGGTATTCGGATGATGATACCATGCCAACCCATATAGGCACTCCTGAAGTATTTGCTTCTCTTGTTTTTAAAAGTTTTTTTACCTAATTATGAACTCTCAATTTACATGTTGATTCTGATGATGTGAATAAAAATGACAACATTGTTGTTCCAGAAAATGCTCCTTTTCCTGATGCTTTATTTGGTAAAGCAAAGAAAAAAATCAAAAAAGAATGATGTGACTCCAGAAATGGAAAGGATGTTGAAAGATCACATATTTCTGAAGATACCACTCTTTATGCATTGGATCATTTTCCTAAACTCAAGCAGTAATTGAAAAACAGATGTACAACACATAGGAAAAAGAAGTCACATATTGAGAAACACATTTTGACAAAGGCCATGTCTTGTGCTATACAAAACAAGTTACCAAAGAAAAGGAGAGATTCATGTGTACATTATGTCAGATGTGAGATAGCCAATGCCACATTCAATCACACTCTCTTTGATAATGGTACCTAGATTAATTTGTTACCATCATCGTTCCTCGATAAACTCGAGTTATGTCCTCTTTACAAGTATGCTAATAGATTAGTAATGAGACCTAGGAGCATGTTGAGGAACATTATCATGATTGTGCAGGGTCAGCAACTCCCAGTGCGCTTCACTGTTCTGGACATGGATTGCCCTAAAAAGTTACACCTTACCCCAATCATTCTCGGGAGGCTTTTATTGCTTACCTCAATTCTCTATTTGATTATGATACTGGGAAGGTATCTGATGAATCCAGATTTGCTCTAATTAATTAGTTAAAATTAAGCATTTAAAAATGAATGTGTGGTTTATTTGTAGGCAGGTAATTAGAATCAATTAAGAAATAACCACTTAATTAATTAATTGATTTTAATTTGAGTAGTTTATGTTTATTTAGATTTGGAAAGTACCATGGTCATACTCGAGGAGGCAAATGAAGAACCTAGGTTAATGCCTATCTAATTTCGTGCGTGGTTTTCGAGGCAGATCTTTTTGGCTTTTTTAACGCAATTTTTGATTGTAAATGCAAATGCGATCGATTTTACAGATTAGAAAAATAAATGCTAAGAAAATGAAGTCCAAAAATTACAAAACATGGTCGAAATGTGAATAATGATGAAATAAACACACTTTAATTTTTTTGGAATTTTCTGACACAAAATGAATATTTTATGAATAAATGATTGTAAACAAGGTGAATCACAATAATTAATTGTAATAAATACTAAGTATCATTATTTCCAGGAAATAAATTTATACAAGATATATCACTGGTTGATTTATCTAAGAAAAATCCCAAACCCTAAAAATGTGGAGTTTTATACCTAATAAAAATTAAATGTTGAAATACACAAAAAGATTTTATAGAGCAAATGATGTGTGCAAATGCATTCTTTTTGCGTACAATGTGAAATACAATTACTTCTAATATCTATGAATTTTTGGCAATTTTCTAAGTAGTGGTTAATTTAATATGAATTTCTAAGCACAGATTGGACAAAATACGCAAGATTTCATAAGAATAATTAATATTAAGTAACCACTAGATAATAAAATTATGCAGTAATAAAGTTCAAAAGTATAGATGAAGTCAGGGTTCTGTTTACAAAATAATTAAATAAAGATGCACAGGGGACTCAACGGTATACCTCAGACCAGGGGGTGTTTTCACAAATATTTCAAGAGCCACATGCCAAGCACATGACCTCTGATCAAGTGGTTTCTTGGTGATTGGGAAATTCTAGAGGGATACCCTTGCAAATGTTCCTCACCCCACACATAGGGTCATGTGACAGGCTTCAGGATCTGAGCCCCGATGGCTTGTGAGTGGATGGGAGGCAGAGGATGCCCACCATTGGGCGTGCAACAGGAGGAGGCTCCTCAATGGATGGAGATGTCATCGTTGGAGAGGGTCGTCCAAGATTGATGTGTTGAAACAGAAGCACATGAGCCTCGCTGGAGTTGTTCTGGAGTCGAGAATGCTTCTCGATGGTGGAGGCCTATGACGTTGCTCGAGGCTGATGAAAAACCTCAAGAAAAGAAGACCTGGAGTAGGCACGGGCTCAACAATGACAAATAAGGACGGAGGAGAGACTAGAGGCGGAGGCCTGGTGTTGTGTGGCGTATGGATCGAAGGAGGAAGAGGGGCCTATTGGCCGTTGTTGAAGATGGAGCCCTAGGAGCAGTGTGCGATGCTGATAGTCGAAGAGATGCTTTATAGGTGAAGCTCATATGCAGCATGGAAGGTATGGTGATATATCATACGAGGGTAGGGTGGAGTAATCTGGAGATGTGATCGTGTGGTAGTGGGCGATTGAGGCGAGGCATGGCGAGTAACGGAGTAGAAAGTGATGCCAAGACTGTAAAGGGCGGAGGAGATGCGAACATGATCGAGGAAATGACAGGTGGTTACCTGGAGGAGAAGGGCTCGACGGCTAAACACAGGGAGGTTGGAGCAAGTAGACGTGACAGGGGGATGTGCACTGCATTGAACCCCCTTGTGTTTTCGATATCATCGGAGGAAGAGGGGTCATCAAAAGGGAAGGTAGGCACGGTGCTATCACCATTGATGTCCTGGTGCTCCTAACTGCTGGAATCGATGGATGATGATCGAGTGGTGTGGCGGGGCTCGTTAAATAGGGACGATGGTGGTGGCCATGGAGGGAAGGAGCGTTGAGATTGATTGGCGATGGGAGGTGTGATTGGATTCAGTGATTGGGTAGCGGTGAGGCATAAGAGGAGGAGGCAGAGTGCAAGATTCATGAGGAGGCAATCAATGGGGAGATGCGATGAGGGGTGAATCGGGAAGTGAGAGGACGACGGATATGGAAAGAGATTGGGGAGATGGCAGCGACCGTAGATGAAGGAAGGACGGTGGTGTTGAAGTGGATTTTGCGAGGGTCTAGAAATCTCACAAGGAGAGAGATCTAGTCGATGCGATGGTCACTCACAAAACCCAACTTCAAACAACAATTGAACCACAATAATAATCACACAATGAAAATAATGTGTGGAGTTAAAATTTATTATATTTAACTCTACAGAATATGTGTACAATGCAATGAGTGTAGAGTGTTGAATACATGGAGCAAGAAGTATAGATTGTGCAGTATAGTGCAAAAAATGATTGAGTGAGCTTCCTTGTCTATTTTTTATGTGGGTTTTATATTTTATTTTTTGCTTTTGTAATTTTATATTTTCTTTTTAATTTATATTTTTATATTTTAAGATTTCTATATTTCTTTTTCTTTTGAATAGGTAATAAAGGATATATAAAACTCTATAAACAATATAGAGTAATATAGAAATAAATACAACAAAAAATAAAAGGAAAAATTGCAAAATTCAATATTTTTTAGATTTAAAATAACTTTTATATGTTTTTTATTTTTAATGAATTTTGCTAATTTTTATATATTTTTAAAGTTAAAAATATCCCAAATCAGGGATTTAATAAATTCTCGAAATTAAAATGAAGATTAAAAATAGAAAAATAGGTCCAAAATCCTTCAAATAAATTTTAATATATAGATAATGATATAAATAAATCCACGAACTACATAATCATTCTTGTCGATTTAAGCGGTCCCTACCCAAATTCCTTCAGCAGTGAAGTAGGCATAAAATTGATGGATGATCCACTATCAAGAAGTGTTATGTCAAACTATTGGTTTAACATATGGCATCCGATAAGAGGATATGTCATGGCTTTCTTCTTACTCATGAGATTGCTGATTCCATTTACTTTCACTGCAATTGGAATGTGCTTCCCATTTCTCTGTCTGGCTCGATGCAGCTGTCTCTTCGAAGTACATGCCTCCTTCAGTCCTTTCTTAATGTTAAGCATGTACTTAATGGCCTTTATCATAAGCATCTATAGAATAAGATTTTGAATATTTTCCACAACATATGGATCAGACAAGGCTATTTTCAAATTTTTATTTTTTGGATTTTTGCAAAGCATCTAGAAATGGAATATTTATAGAACAAAAAGCAGAACTAGTGTTCTTATTTACATTAAAATCAATGCCTACATCATGATGTTTAAATTAATGGAAAAATGGAATGTCTCAGTGTCGAATATGAGTGTTGGTAGCGGTAATGTCATATAACTTCTAACTCTTATCTACAACTCTCTTTACTAGTTGAACCAAGCAGTCTAAGGCAGGGTTCGTGGGAGTAACATCGGATTATTCGGCATGCTGCTAGTTGATACTGGGAATGATGTGGAGGTTGCGGGTAAGGCTACAGGTTGTTGTATGTGAGGATATATGTTGTATTGGATGTGCTGAGAAGGGTTGTCCTAATAAGGATTGAGTACTGATGATAAGGCAGGTACTGACGGTATTGTGGTTGCTAGTACTATAGTTGTCTCTAATCTTCTCCAGACACAATCCGCTCCTTCATAAAAAGAAAAGGATCGTCCTAATGGTATTTTCTTAAATCTGACTTTAGTTTATCAATCATTCTCTTGGTCCAAACAAAGGGAACATTCTTGGAGACAAGATAGTTCACGATGTTGGAATACCATGGGGTTGAATCAATAACGCAAACAGATTCGTCTGGAAAAGTCTCCTTAATAGGTCCAGTGTCAGGATAATCATTTTTCTCAATTCAGGAAAGGTGATCAGCAACAACATTCTTAATTCCAGGTTTATCTTTGATCTCCAAATTAAATTCCTGGATTAACAAGATCCACCTCAAAAGCCGTGCCTTGGCATGTTTCTTATCCATGAGGTATCTAATTGCCGTATGATCAGTGAAAATTGTCACCTTGGAGCCCAATATATATGATCTGAATTTTTCAAGGGGCCCAAACAACCGCGATCATTCCTTTTCAGTCACTGTATAATTTTTCTGTGCAGGATCCAATACTTTACTTGCGTAGTGAATCGCATAAGGGATTCCATCACATCTTTGTCAAGCACAGCTCCGACAGCAAAATCCGATGTATCAGTCATGATCTCAAAGGGAAGAGACCAGTCGGGAGCTTGTAATATCGGCGATTCACATATTTTCTTTTTCAGGAGCTCGAAGGCCTCAAGACACTTGTGATTTACAATAAACTCAGTGTCTTTTCCTTAGAGCTCAATCAGTGGGCAGGCGATCTTTGAAAATCAGGGATAAACCTTCGATAAAATCCAACATGCCCTAGAAAAGACCACACTGACTTGACGTTGGTTGGTGGCTCAAGTTTCTTTATCACATCCACCTTGGCAGGGTCGACCTCCATTCCCTTTTTGGAGATGACATGCCCCAAAACGATACCTTCAGTGACCATAAAGTGACTCTTCTCCCAGGCAGAGTACCAAATTAACCTCCCTGCATCTCTTGAGGACTCGGTCCAAGTGCGCTAAACATGTATCAAATGAATCACCATGGACCGAGAAGTCATCCATGAAGACTTATCAGGAAATCACCCACCATTTCGGCAAATACGGCAATCATGCACCGCTGAAATGTGCATGGGGCATTACAAAGCCAAAATGGAAAGCGCTTGAATGCGTAGGTACCGAAGGGACATGTAAATGTGGTTTTTTCCTGATCCTCGGGAGTGATAGCTACTTGACTGTAGTCAGAGTACCCATCAAGAAAACAGAAGAATGCCTTCCCTACAAGTCTCTCCAAGATTTGATCAATAAATGGCAGTGGAAAGTAATCTTTCTTGGTCGCAACATTTAGGCGCCTGTAATCGACACAGACACGCCACGACGTGGGTACTCGGGTCGCGATCTCTACCCCCTCCTCATTGGTGATCATCTGGATTCCCGACTTGTTCGGGACGACATGAAAGGGGGCCACCCACTTGGAGTCAGAAATGGGGAATATGAAACCTGCTTTGCACCATTTCTCTATCTCTTTCTTAACCACTTCCCGAAGATTGGGATTTAATCTTCTCTGAAATTCACGGGAAGGCCTTGCGTTATCCTCAACATAAATTTGGTGCGAGCAGAGAGCGGGGTTGATTCCTACGAGATCCGATACAGTCCAACCGATGGCTTTTCAATTTCGCTTAAGGACTTCAAGAAATCTGGATTCTTGTTCCATGGTTAATGATGAGCTAATGATCACAGGGAATTTATCTTTGGGTCATTGAGAAATGCATACTTCAGTGTGGGAGGGAGAGGTTTCAACTCTGGCAAATATGAATCATCAATCAAATCTGGCTGAAGGTCTTTTAAGTCTGGCTCTATGCTGGTTGACGGTGAATCATTCTGTAATATGCTAGCCACTATTCCTGAAGGAATGTGAGTCGGATCGCAAAAGTAGTGTGGTAATTCGGCCAAAGTCGCGTCTGACTCGTCATCGATTTTTCTTGATTTTCCCGAAAAAGATTGGATTGACAAATCCGAAAGGATTTCTGTGTCATCAATATTATAAACATCCGGGTGTTTGGATTTGTCTGACAATATCTCGCATACTGACTGGTGCACTATTTCTTCTTCTGCCGGGGTGTTGGCAATATGAAGGTTAGGCAGTTGGTCCCACAGTCTAGTAGTGCTGATGAGATTATACTCGGATGTTTCGGCATCTTCAATGGTGGATTCAGAATATGGTCTTTGCCACTTTGTTTGTTTCATTTCCAGATCAACTTCTCCATCTAGGGAGCGGAATTTCATCATTCTGGTGCCATTTTCAAATACAGCCTTAGCGGTTCTTAAGAAGGGTCTTCCAAGAATGATTTGTGATTCCTTCCAGTGGTTCGGGGTCTCCATATCAAGGACAGTGAAGTCCACTTTGTATTCCGTACCCTCGACCATAATGATAACATTTTTCACTTCTCCCTTAGGCCTTTTAGTGGATTTGTCAGCGAATTGGAGTAAAGATAATGATTTCTGGAGAGGACCTAACTCCAATCTGTAATATAAGGCTAAGGGAAGAAGATTGATGGAAGAACCATTATCAAGAAGTGTGCATGCAAACGCAATACCGCCAATGCGGCTTTCCACATAATGAGCACCCAGGTCCCTTTTCTTCCTTGGTAAATACTGATTTCTGACACATTTGGTAGTGGCCACTATCAGGACATGAGTCTCCACAAACTGATTTGTTTTCTTTGTATGAGTCCTGGTGGGAGTACATTTCATTTTCAAGTATTTCTGAAATGCTGGATTACTGGCCACATACTGATCAAAGCGTACTTTGACTGTGATATTCTGTTGGCAGAATCTTTCCATTACTGGGTCATATTGAATGGTTTTCTTTTGTTTTCCTTTCTTTAGAGCATGGGGGAAAGGAATGGAAGTATTTGAGACAGGAGAAAGAGAGCCTGAATCATAAATAAGAGCATCTTTATTAGATTTGGAGTTCTTATTACAATCATAATAATTATGTTGCTGAAATGGTGACAAAGGTAATTTCGTAGCAACTAGAGGTTCAAGGTTTTCTGTGGTCTCCATAGATGCCTTTCCTTTATCTCGTGCTGAAATCTTCGATCGTCCTTATTCTTCATCCTCAGAAGCATCCTCCGGTTGATCTTCCGAGTCTTGATGGTCAGCTTCCCTTGCCCGGTCAGGTACAACCACGGTTCTTCCGCTCCTGAGTGACGTGGCATTGATATTGTCAAACGAAAGGATCTCGTGTTCAGATGTGGAAAAATCTGAATAGTGTACCTGATTATTGTATTGAGATGACTGAGATTGGTTCAAGCTATTGGGGTTAGCTTGAACTTGGGCGGGAATGGCTGTGGCTGGGGCTGTTTGTTCTTCCTTCAAATGGGATAGACGATTAACATCTACCCGTAGATCGTATAGTTCATTCCGGAAACTGCAAATTTCCTCTAGCATTTGTTTCGGATATCCACCGGGTCTTCTGGAGGCTTGGATGATTGAGATGCTTGATTTGGAGCTTGATACTGTTGACCATGTTGTTGAGGTTGCTTCTGACGGTTGTATGGCTGCTGCTGCTTTGAGTGCTGAGTTTGTTGTGGAGCTGTGGGAAATGCGGAATTATAGAAGGTGGTTAGATGTTGATATTGCTGACGGTCACCCGTATTACCCTGTCGGGTATTATCCTGTGTGTACCATATGCCGTTTATCTCGAATGTCAGATGCGGGGCTTCTACGACTGTCTCGGCTGGTGGAGGTAACTGATGTGAAGCTTGGGCATAGGATTGGTCCGGAGCCCACGGTTGCTGTTGTCCTGACCCTGACTGCTCGTGGACATGATGCACATGATAAATCGGGACCACAGGTGTAGTAGGTATCCCTATCTTGGATACCTTCTAAGTAAGTTCCTCCATTTGCTTTGGAAACTGGGAGTGCCGGTTGTCGATGTCGTTCACCCTTTTATTAATGTGATCCACAACTGTTAATTTATCTGTGATGATGTTCATGTTGGGAATCAAGTCCTTTGCTATTTCTGCGACAGTTTGTTTCCCTCCTTTGGCTTGATAGGTGTTCAGTGAATTAGTGTAAGCTCTACTAGCAATTTGTGAACGGCTAGTCTCCGCCATTTGCTCCAGTATTTTCCAGACGGTATCAGCTCCTCGGGATGTGTAATTTCCTCCACAGGTAGCGCTGACTAAACCCTGAGTCCCGTGGTTAAGGCCAGAATAAAGAGATTGGACCAGGATGTTATTATCTAGGTCATGGCAGGGACATTTCTGTAGCAGATCTTTAAATCTATCCCATGCATCACAAAGCGGTTCATTAGGCATCTGAGAGAAGCTAGTGATGCGAGTCCTCATTTGATTGGTTCGATTCAGAGGGTAGAATTTCTTCAAGAATAGGTTCTTGAACCTATCATAAGTGGTCACCATTACTCCCAAATTTTTCACCCAGTAATCTGCCTTACCTTTCAAGGCGAAAGGTAATGCAGTGAGACGAATGTAGTCCTGGCTGACTTGTGGGTGCCTTTGATTAGAAATACTAGCTCCAAATCACGCAAAAATTCGTATGGTTCTTCATCTGCATTACCATGAAATTGTGGTAATTGACTCAGGAAGTGTGGCTTAAGTTCATGGTGATCCTCAGGCTGAGGTGGCTGTAAGTAATTTCTGACTCTATATTGTCCGGGATTGTATGCAGCTTCCATTGGTGGTTCTTCCTCTACATTCAACCGTTCTAGTTGTTCCCTCATCAAATTTTGTTGCTGCTCAGACGCGGCTAGTCTTGCTAGAACCATCTATATTGGGTCTTCATTGAGTTCATCTTCCTGATTGCTCTTCTTTGGAGGCATCGTTCGTCAGTACTTCTTTTCACCTTCAGATTGTGAAAAATTGGAGTCAATATTTTGAAAAGGATTATAAGAGGAGGATTCAAGGGGAAGGTATTCCTGAACCCAAGGTGGTTCTGAGTAAGAGTGTCTCAAAACGTTTGAGACTGGAAAGTTTGTGGTGGTCAGAAAAGGGTTCGCTGAGTCTGAAGAGAAATTGCCACAATCTTCCATTCTCGAATCCAAAAGATTATCAATAGGTGTATGGTTCATGATCTAGGCACAAGTGTGCGGTATTCGATGATCAACTAAGTTTTACGCACAAATCAAACACAATACAAAGTTTTGTTTCACCAACTCACTCAGTGAAGGCCGTGAGAGTTCGACCAATTATCTTTTCAGTTTTAATTGGTGAGAATTCAAATCTTGCAAGCCATTTAAACGAGTTGTTAGGTGCCTGTATTTCCCGACCGACTGTCCCGGATTCTTACGACTAGTTGCACCTACTTTCAGCCAGTTTGGTAGTAAGTAAGGACCGTAGAACGGCTACCCTTTACTTAAGGACGGAGCCTTACGCAGTGTCCTGTAAACCACCCACTCTGCTAAGGAAATCCGGACCGTTTATCGGCTACTTGTAGATCCTCACTGAGAAGTAGCTAATCGCTTTTGGTAGAATCAGTAGTCAGTATGAAAATCCTGGCTTTGACTCTATCCTAGTGTGCGTCTCTCCCCTCGCTACAAGATAAAATCAAACAATGTCGGGGTTGTTCTCCCGCAAGAATTCTTGATTTTATGGGTTCTTAAGATCGACTATATTTAGCAGTCCCGATTTTAGTTAGGCGATCACTGAGGAATTAAGTGAGCAAAAATATACGTCTATCGTCCAGTCCCAATTTCCTTTATAATTATGTGATAAAACAATAGGGAGAAAGTCAGGAAAAGCCGATGCATGCGGAAAACTATGATGAATGCTCAGTTAGAAGACTTACAGTGAATCCTCGCAATCTTCATGTGGGATGCTAGACAGAAATTTAAAATTATTCTATATGGAATGCAAGCTGATGAAAAATCGCACCTAAGCAGAAAGTTCTATTAGCGGAAAAGAATTCAGTTAAATTTGGCTAAGTTGAACGATCTATGTGCGTCTCAATTAATAGTGCAGTGTGGCTTAATCCTACGAGCACAATCAAAAATTAAATTGCTCTGAGAGCCGTATGTGCAGGTCTATCCTATTCGCCACTCAAGTCGGGCCCCACCCTCACCGGAGAGTGAAACAGGCCACGACACACCACATAATAAAGTTTGAGGTCTTGTTACACACGCGAGCGTCCAAACGGACATTGCTATAAATTAATTATAGAAATTAAAGTTCAGAAAAATAAATCCTAGAATCTACGCTCTCTCATGACCCGACTCGATCTTAAATTAATTGCGGTTTTTTAGGGAGGTCGGTGAAGATGCTTCGTTTTCTTGAAAAACCGCTCCACGTACAATGTACCTCGCAAGAAAAATAAGAGAAAAAATGTAAGAGAGTGACTCAAAAATATATGAAAAATAAAGGCTGAAAATAAATTGCAGAAAAAAATGAAATTTACAATGAAAAATTCGGGGGTCAGACTACCCGAATGCGGAAAACCGAACAAAATTTTAAGACAAAAAACTAAGACGTTTGCCTCCCCGGCAACGACGCCATCTAACGATTCCGAAATTGCAGCGTTTAAGAATGTGTTTTTATCGTTCGGCTTGAAGAATGATTAGTCGTGCGTTGTAGGCGGCAATCGGAAACGGTCAAGAAATTACCACAAATAATTTATTCAATTTTTAATCTCGTGGTTTTATGTTTATTTTACTTGGTCAAGTCCCAAGGTCGATCACAAAGAGGCAAAGGAACAACCTAGAGAGATGTCTATCAAAGTTCGTGTTCGGTTTTCGAGGCGGTCCTTTTTTGGAATTTTCAATGTATTAAGGGATGCACAGTGCAAATTCAGCTTAATTTAGGGACTAAAATGTCAAATACGTTCAAATGATGTCCGAAAAATATGAAACTTATCCACAATGTAGTTATGATGAAATGAATGCACTGTAATTTTTTTGGAATTTCTGGATGCAATATGATTTTTTATGAATTTTTAAATGCAAACAAAATGATTTTCAAAATTTAATTATAATAAATACTAAACCTACTTTTTTTCAAGGATCAAAATTATATAAGACATATCACAAGGTGATTGATCTCAGGAAAATCCTAAACCTTAAAATTGTGAGATCTAATACCTATTAAAAATTAAACAATGAAATATGCAAAATGATTTTTATAGGCAAAAATATGCATGCAAATGAAATTATTTTTGGGCACAATGTCAAGCACAAGTAACTCTACAATATATTATTTTTCGGGGATTTTTAGAGCAATGATTAATCAATTACGAATTTAGAGCAAGAAATGAGCAAAATACGCAATTTTTCACAAGACAATTATTTATTAATTAACCATTCATCACAAAAATACCCACAATATGTCAAAATGCAAAGAATTAGTCAACGAACATCATGCTATTTTTGGATAATTAAATAAAGTCGAATAGAGGTTCAATGTTACGGGGGAACAGAGGGGTTCAAATGGAATTTAATTAAATAAATAATACAGAAGAAGGGACTGAAATGTAATTACCGATAGTTTGGGGGGGCAAAGATGCAAAATTACAGTAGGTCACGTGCGTAGGTTGGCGGGCCTGAAGTGCGAATTGGGGGGATTCCAGGGGGGTCGATGTAATGGACCCAGCGGGTCACGTGCAGATCATGTGACCCCTGGGGATGAGAAGGGGTCGTTCGCCACGCACGTGCCTCGCACGTGCCGGGGCCTCGGGTTGTGTTCCCGGTCGTGGAGCGGCGAAGGTGGCGGAGGAGGATCGGCCTCTGCGGAGCCTGGAGCGGCCAATGGTGCGACGATGGCCGACAAACGGCCGTGGGGCTTCGATAAAGCGGATGGCAGTGGAGAAGATGGTCGGAGGAGATCACCGTCGTCTTCTGCTGTCGGAGATGAAGATCGTCTAAAGTCGATGAAGGAGGAGCCAATGGCTGGTGGCGTAGCGAGGTGGAGTCGCGGAGGCCTCCCTCTAGCCGACACAAGGCCAAGAGAGTGGCAAAGTGGAGGAAGGTGAAGGCGGCGGCAGCTGTTGTTGACGATGAGCTCAAGGTCGAAGACGAAGGTCGTAGACGGCCGGAGTAGACGCGTACGACGGAGTCGATGTTGACCAGTGAAGATGATCGTTGAAGGCGGAGAAGATGAGAGTGCAGTTCGATGGCGGGTTTTGGCGGCGAAGATGATCGAGAGACGCAGATTGAGAGAGAGAGAGAGAGACTACCTGGACAGGAAGGGCTCTACGGCGATGGGTGGTCAGAGCTGGAGCAGTGCCTGGAGGAGATGCTGCGATGAGGGCGGTAGCCCTCGGATCACGCCGGCGAGGGGGATTTGCTGATGGGCTGTCACCACCGGAGAAGGGGAACTCGACGAGGATCGGCGGATGAAGGCGACGTCGAGGGGCGGCTAAGCTTATATAGCGGGAGGTGCTCGGCCGGAGATGGAAAGACGATCAGGGACGACGAAGGTGATGGGATTCGCTTGGATTCGATGGAATACACGGTGAAAGGATTCGCGGGATGGCTCGAAATCGGGGATGGGTAGTTGATTGGTTGAGATGAGGTGTGCGCGAGATCCGCGGTGAGGAAGTCGGGCGGCGGAGGTGATTTGGGAAAGTGGGGGTCGCGAGGTGGACGACGCACAGGCGCCGTCCGATCGCGCGTGATCGGATGGCGCCCGTCGCGCCACGTGTTAGCATGAGGTGAAGAGGGGACGCGCGTGCGGAGCACGTGCCTTGAAGGCACGTGTGATGCACGTGCGTCTATTGTTTTATTTTATATATATATATATATATATATATATATTTATAAAACGAATTATATTAAAAAAATGCGGAAAATGGCTGACATGTGGCGGCACCAGGTGTTGCCACGTGTCAGCACTAGAAGATTCGGAAAATAAATCTTTTGTAAAATCAGAAATAAATAGCAAATGGCCTCGGATGGAAAAAGTTTCTTCATGAAAATTGCTCGTCTTGATGAGATCTACAACTTTCATGAAGACATCAAAACCAAAATCAATCAATTGCGCAAATTGAATTTTTGGGGTATCATGTGTACATAGAATACCTTAATTTTGGGGTTTTGTATTTTATATGTCATTTTTAAAATCAGATAAAAAATCCGGAAAAAATACGGTAAAATCAAAGATAAATAAAGACACCTTAATCTATTTTTTTTGGTTTTTTATTAATTGATAAAATATGTACATAAAATAATAAGTCAAATACTGCTATAGTATACAAAAGAGGCCCAAAACCCAACTTTCACATATGAGCTCCGATTCACTTGAACCTGGTCTTGTTTTGAAGGTAATTGAATGTACATTAGTTCAAAAGTGAGAAGGATTAAAACAGACACTGGATGAGGGAGATATGAGGGTTTTAGTCCGAAAATCCTGAAATTAGGGTTTGGGTTTTTGGTCTACTTATTTGGGTTAGTTATTTTTTTGTATTTTTCATTTATTCTTGTCAGTGATATGTACACAATGGAGGTGGTTTTGTGTCATTCGGAGTTAGCATGAATGAGTCAAAAATCAGGGAAGTTAGGCTATTTACATGTCATTTTTGGCTTGGATTTTTGGCTTCTTATTTTGTGCAGATTTTTGTGCTAAAATGCAATTCTTATGAAATCATGCACTAATGCTAATTATGATGAATAGATGCAAATATGTTGTTGATTTTAAGGGATTTGAGCTTAATAAATGAGATTTAGAGTGATGAATACGAGATTCATCATTGGTGCACTCTTGAGTTGGATTGATTTGTTCATGGTAGTCAGAGAAGGTTGACTCAGGGTGAGCCCATGCATGTCTTGGGGTCATATAAGAAACACCTTTCTATGGAAAGATACGCAGGAAATGGAATAGTGGGGAGAGTCTCTAAACCATTAGTCTCATCAACAAGCGTTATCTCAGGTGTAGCAACAGGGTAGGGCTCTTCTACAACTTGATGATTACGACTATCGAGGGCTTCGTGGGTTGCCTCAGAAAATCCTGGTTCTTCAAAGATTTGTTTAGATTGAAGTGCTACTAATGCTGTAAAATTGATTTCCCGAGTCTCATACTCAATAATTGCCTTAGCCAATGCTAAAAATGGCTTTCCGAGAATGATCAGAGACTGGGTGAATTCTCCTTGATGCTCAATATCGATGATCATGAAGTCCACTTTGAGCGGAGCACCTTGGAATGTAATGATGACCAAAATGGTTCCTTTTGGGTGCTTTATCGATCGATCATCCAGTTGAACGATCTCTCATATCTTCTTGATAGGTTCGAGTTTGATCTCGTGAATTATAGAGGTCGGGAAGATACTACTTGGTGATTCATCATCAATTCGAGCATGATTAAAAATTGTATCTTTGATTCCACAGTCAAATCTTGGCAATTGGTTTACTATGCGGCTCTTGGTTTTTCTCCTCAATACCAAGGATGAGGCCATTGACAAGATATGTCTTTCAGTCTTTGTTCTTATCCTGCCTGATTTTTTTATCATTAATTTGTTCATTATGAATCCTTTCAGGTCGAGGAAGTGTTCAATGGCATGCATAAAGGGAAGTTCAATAATCAGTATTTTATCTAGAGCTTCCCGTAAAGCAGGATCCAGTTTCTTCGGTTCTTCTTCAGTCTCATTTTATGATTTTTTTATTTCGATTTCTTGGGTGTTTTTGAATATTCCAATTTTTTGGTATTTTCTGTGTGGTGTGTGGATGTGGTGTTTTCCATAGATGATGAGGAGCTTATATATGCCGAGTCAGAGTCATCCCTAGGGGAGTAATAGGTAGAGGTGTCGCTGTATGGATCGTCCCTACGTTTCTGAATATCCTTAAAATTTTCAACAGAGATCCAATCTTTTCCTCATCCATTTTTATATCCGAGCTTCCAGAGAGGAAAAATAATCAACCAGAAAACATTCTAAATTTAACCTCCGTTAAATTAAATCTTTTATTTATCCATGAAATATCATCCTCCAGAGAATTTTCAGGAGCAGTCTATGTGATTTCTCATTTTTGAATTTGAGATTTAATTATTACATCTTCCATTTTCATGTTTGAGCCGGGAGAAATTCTTCTTAAAATATCGAATATATGATCTTTACCTTCTGAAAATTTCTCCTCTAAAATCATGGAATGAGTCTGCTAAATATGATAAAAACCATATGTCTTATGGCGTGATTCAGGCATGTGTAGTTGGTCTGAGTAGAGTTCATTCCTTTGATCATGATTGGTCGGACCCTTATACTGTGTAGTCAACATACATGGTTTATGTGTGTCGATATCATCAGTCCAGTCCTCTGTATGAGTGTCTAGTCTGAAGATGGGGTTGTCATGGTCAATCCAAGGTGATAGTTGCTCATTTGTGTTCAAGGTTGGAGGAGGTGGAAGATGTGAAGAATTATTAAATTTGATCGGATTTATCATGTGGTTAGAATCTCCCATGAATAGTGGATTGACATTTACAAAATATAAAGGATGGATTGTATGATCAGAATATAGAGAATTAACATACGAAGAAGTGGAGACCACAGTCTATTGTTTGTTTGTATGATCCGAATACAAAGGATTGTCATTCATGATGTAGATCGGATTTATTGGATTGATTTGTGGGTGAGAGTCTCTTGTGGAAGTTGGATGATGTCTAGTTGGAGGATGTTTTGAAATTTTGGATCTAACTGAGACGAATTCATTTTCATAGTATAGCTCTGATGGATACTTGGATAAATGTTCCGTTATTTTTGAAAGAGCTGTAATGAATGACGATTTGTGTTTGACCGAGACGAATTCATTTTCATAATAAAGATCAGAAGGATACTCGGACAAGAGTTCCACAATTTTCGAAGGATGTTTATCAGTTGTCATCATGGATCTTGGTTAAGGATGTTCAAGTGCTTAGGATATTCAACAGAAGAAACCTTAACTGTTTCAGAGCAAGAAAGGAGAGTGATGGCACAAGTGTGCAGTTTTTGATATTCGAGATTGGTTCACTCACAACAATACAAACACAAATCAAACCCCAGGTTCACCAACTCACACAATGAGGCCGTAAGAGTTCGGCATTTATCTTTTCAATTTTAGTTGGTGATAAATCAATCTTGGAAAATAATTAGCGAGTTGTTAGGTGCCAGAAATTTTCTTACTGACTGGCCTGAATTCTTACGACTAGTTGTACCTACTTTCAGGTAGTATGGGTGTAAGTACGGACCGTA
Organism: Ottelia alismoides; assembly: GCA_037367405.1. NCBI lineage: Eukaryota > Viridiplantae > Streptophyta > Magnoliopsida > Alismatales > Hydrocharitaceae > Ottelia > Ottelia alismoides. The sequence continues at coordinate 486,927 of JAZKJV010004240.1, read as the reverse complement.
AAATGGCTACCCGTGTTACATAAGGACGGAGCCTTACGCAGTGTCCTTTAAACCACCCACTCTGCTAAGGAAATCCGAACCGTTTATCGGCTACCCGTAGATCCTCACCAAGAAGTAGCTAATCATTCTTATAGAATCAGTAGTCAATACGAATATCTGGATTTGGGCTCTAGCCTTAAGTGTCGTCTCTCGCTCACTCAGACAAAAAAAAAGAATCCAAGGTCGTGGTTTCTCTCCTACAAAAAATCTTCATTTGATGGGTTATTTAAAATTGGCTATATTTAGTAGTCCCAATTTTAATTAAGCAATCATTGAAAATTTAAGGTGAGCACAAATGCACGTCTACCATCCAGTCCCAATTTCCTTTTAATATTATGTGACAAAATAGGAGGGAGAAATTCGAGAAAAGCCGGTGCACAAAAAAAATGATGATGTATGCTCAATTAGAAGACGTATAGTGATTCCTCACTATCTCCATGTTGGATGCAATACAAGAATTGAAAATTTAATCTATATGAATGCAAGCTGATAAAAACTGCATCTAGCAGAAATTTCTTTTAGCCGGGAAGAAATGAGTTAAATTTTTGACTAAATTGAACGATCTAATGTGTGTCTCGATTAAAGTGAAGTGTGTTCCTAGGTTCTACGAGCACAATCAAAAATTAAAAAGCTCTAATAGATGTATGTGGAGGTCTATTGTAAGCGCCACTCAAGTCGGGCCCCACCCTAATCAGAAAGTGAAACAGACCACGACACACCACAGAAAAAGTTTGAGGTCTTGTTACACATGCGAGAGTCCAAACAGACACTGCTATAAATGAGTAATTAATTACAAAAATTTAAAATTGTAGAAAATAAAATCCTAGACTCTACGCTCTCTCACGACTGGACTCAATCTTAATTTTATTGCGGCTTTTCATGCATCGGTGAAGATGCGTCGATCCTCGATTAACCACTCCACGTACGATGGGTACCACGCAAGAAAAATAAGAGAGAGAATGTAAGAGAGTAACTAAAAAATAAATAACAAATAAGAAAAGAAAATAAATGCTAAAAATAAAATAAAAATAAATGCAGGAAAAAAATTGGAATTTATACAGTGAAGATTTGGGGGTCAGACTACCCGAATAAAGAAAATCGAACAAAAATTTTTAGACAAAAACTAAGCCGTTTGCCTCCCCGGCAACGACACCATCAAATGTGTCGAGAATATACCCTTCGTTAATTTACGTGACTTATCGTATATTTAATTATGAATGTCATTTCGTTGTAGGCGGGCAATCGGAATCGGTCAAGAAATAACCACAAGAAATTTAGTCAATTTTAATCAATACGGTTTTATATTTATTTTACTTGGGCAAGTCCCAAGATCGAACTCATGGAGGCAAAGGAACAACCTAAAAAATTTTTCTATCAAAGTTCATGCACAGTTTTCGAGGCGGTCTTTTTTTGTATTTTTAATGCAAGTTTGGGATGCAAAATGGAACTTTGGTCGTTTTTAAGGACTAGAAAAAGAATATAAATCAAATGACGTCCGAAAAATATGAAACTTGGCCAAGATGACAGTTATGATGAAATGAATGCACTGTGATTTTTTTGGAATTTTTAGATACAAAATAAATATTTTATGAATGCAAACACAATGAATTTCAATAATGAATTACAATAAATATTAAACCTAATTATTTTTAATAGATAAAATTATCTAAGATATATCACTATGTATTGATCTCAAAAAATTCTAAACCTCAGAAATACTAGATTTAATACCTACTAAAAATTAAATATAAAAATATGCAAAATGATTGTTAGAGGGCAAACAATGCATGCATATGCAATTCTTTTTGGGCTCAATGTTAAAAAGAACTAATTCTACAATCTGTGATTTTTCAGCAATTTTCAGAGCTATGGTTAATGAATTATGAATTTCGAAGCACAAGATGGGAAAAATATGTAATTTTCCACCAAACAAGTAAATAATACTTAACCACAGACCACAAAAATGTAAAATATATGCCAAGATGTAGAGGATTAGTTGTAGAACAAAATGCAATTTTTTTATAAATAAAAGAATGCAACGTAGAGGTTCAAAATGAAAGGGGAACACCGAGGGCTATCTGCAATTACAATAAATAAAAGGAAATAAAAATATGTAGAACAGGGACTAAGTTGTACTTACCAAAAGTATAGGCCGATTCTGCAAAATTGCAAGAGTGTAACGTACGTAGCACGTGACCTCTGGCTGGTGGACTTCTGTGCAAATAATGAAGAGCGTGAGGGGGGCCTTGAAAATGTTCCCCCAATGCACATGCTCCTCACGTGCATGGGGGTCTCGGGACCTACGCCCGATGGCTCTCTAGCAGAGAGATGCGAGGCGCGACGGTGAGGTAGAGCGGTTGTTGGCGGCTGATGTGAGATTGCTGGTGTGTCGATGAAGTTGAAGGCTCCATGGTGGAGGGGCAAAGCTTCTAGAGGAGATCGACGGAGGGGCTGCGGTGCACGGTGGTGGTGGCTCTTCTATGGTCGTTGAGGATGCGTGAGTGGCTGCCGGCCTACTGGAGCAGGCAAGTGACGGAAGCGCTGGTGGAGCACGAGGGCGATGATGTTGTTGGATGAAGTCATAGGTGGAGCAACAGGTTCCGGCGGAGGCGTTGGCGATGATGGAGGACGCCAGAGAAGCTGTTGGTTGCGGGTCGATATAGGTGTAAGGTAGATGTATCATTGGCTCGACGGGGTTGAAACCGGAGCAAGGCAGCTGCGCTGAGGGATGGTTGCACGCTGAAATGAGGCACCAAGCCCCGGATCTCGCCACGAGAAACTGACATCCGGGCTATCACCACCGCAGTTCTCCCCTTCGATGTGCAATCGGTGGATGAGTTGAGAGGGGGGGCGATGATGGCTTTTTATAGGATGAGGAGTGGGAGCACCATCTATGGCAGATTTGGAAAGGAGGTGGTGATTTTAGGGGGATTTGACAAGATTTGAAGATCTGGGATGGAGGAGATTGATTTGGCGACGGTACAAAGATAGAAGGTGGCAGAGATTCGCGGAGGACGTTGCAGCAGCACCGCCCCTAATTGGGAAAGGAGGGGAGGAGGAAGAAGTATAGGAGCCGTCCGATCGGTGGAGATCAGACACCCCTGATCTCGCCACGTGTTAGAGAGGAGAGAAGAGGAATGGTCGATCTCTGGGCCGTCCGATCGGTCGAGATCGGATTGTCCTAGGGATGCCACATGGCTCTTTTTTTATTTAATTTTAATTCTTTTAATTTTTATAAAAACCAATATATATAAATCCCAAATTTGGGTGACACGTGGCGACTCCAGAAGCTGCCACATTGTAAACCCACAACAATCGAAAAATAAATAGAAAGAAAAATATGGTATAAATAGCAAATGACCTCGGATCAAAAAAAATTCTTCACGAAAGTTGCTCGTCTCGATGAGATATTCTACTTTTATGAAGAGACCAAAAGCAAAATCGATAATTTGTACAAAGTGATAGTTTTTTGGTATTCCATGTACAAAGAATACCTTAATTTTTGGGTTTTCAAAATTTTTTATCATTTTTAAACCATATGAAAATCCGAAAAAAATATGATAAAATAAGGGATAAATATTTACACATTAATCCAATTTTTTGGCATTTTTATTAAGTAAGAAAAAGAAGAAATAAAATATGAAAAAGATAGTTCCTGTATAGATTGTTAGTGAAGACTCGGACTCAGTTAATTTCTTTGATTTCAATCTCAATTCGGATTTGGATTTTTACGTATTTTAATAAAATATTTATTAAAGAAGAAAAATGAAAAAAAATAAAATAGAATGTGTTAATTTTGTACACAAAACAATAGGTCAAAAACCGCTAAAATACAAAATGTACAAAAGAGGCCTGAAAACCAACTTTCACTTATGAACTCCGAATTCACATGAACTAGGTCTTGTTTTTGAAGGTAATCGAATGTACATTAGTTCAAAAGTGAGTAGGATCAAATCGGACAGTGTATGAGGAAGATATCAAGGTTTTAATCTGGAAATCGTAAAACTAGGGTTTGGGTTTTTGGTCTACTTATTTGGGTTAGTGATTTTTTATATTTTGTATTTATTCTTGTGAGCAATATGTACACAATGGAGGTGGTTTTGGGTCAATTGGAGTTAGCATGAATTAGTCAAAAATCAGGGTAGTTAGGCTATTTACAGTTCGATTTGGCTGGGATTTTTTGTTCTTATTTTGTGCAAAAATAAGTGATAAAATGCCATTCTTATCAAAACATGCATGAATGCTAATTATTTAGAATAAATCAAGAAATGTCAATGACTTTTAGGTATTTGAGCTTAATTCGTGACTTTTAGAGTGATGAATCATTAAGACTATCTTGATTTCAGAACCTTCTAATCAAGATTACATTGTTGATCCGGGTCTCAAATAAGATTCAAGTAAATGCCTCCAAAAAAGAAAGATGAAGAGGAAGAACACCTCAAGGACTCCATGAGGATGATACTAGCTAGATTAGTTGTGTTTGTGAAACAACATGCCTTACTCTGAGCTCAGTTAGGACAACTCAATGTACGGGTTGAACCACCAATGGATGTGGTGTATACCCTAGATGATATATAATTCAAAATTATTTGAGTCCGATTGAGCCTGAAGTTGATTTTGAGTTGAAGTTGCAGTTTCTGAACTTGTTGCCGCATTTTGATGGAATGCTTCTAAGGAGCCATACACAGTCCCAAGGGACTTCGAGATCGTATGCTCTAATCTTAGACATCCAAGGGTTATCCAGGATTATATCAGTCTTACAACCCTTCCATTTGCCTTGGGTGGTAAAGATGACTACTGGGTATAGAATCTTGGATTTACAGTCACTTTAGATGCCCAGTTCAAGGACCATTTTCTGAAGAAGTTCTACCCCCTTAGTAGGACTAACATGATGAGGACACACATCACATGCTTTTCCCAGCTACCCCATGAAGCCTTCTGTGATGACTGGGAAAGGCATAAAGACATCCTACAGAAATGCCCTTGTCATGGTCTAGATGACAACATCTTGGTTCAGTCGTTCGTCCCTGGTCTCAACCCTGAGATGCATGGTTTAGTGAGCACTACCTGTAGAGGCAGCTATACATCATGTGGAGCAGATACCATCTGGAAGGTATTTGAGAATATGGCTAAGACTAGCCACTCAAAGACCACCAGCAGGGCGTACACATAGTGCCCCAGTTCACTCTTATCTTGAGGGGGAAAGTCAGTTGTAGTCGATCTCTCTCAAGACATGATCCCCAGCATGGGTCTCCTCACAGAAAAGCTTATAGTAGTTGAGCGGATTGACCAAAGGATTGATGAGTTAGATAGGAGCATGTCCAAGATATCCAGAAAGATGGAGGAGTTGACTAAGAAGGTATTTAAGATAAAGATGCATGTTGTGACTACACCTGATGCTCCTGTATACCGAGTTCACAAATTTTAGTAGCAGATGGTGTCAGGGCAACTCCAGTAGTGGGAGCAGAATCAATCCTATACCTATTCTTTCCAGCAACAACCTCCATCAGAAGAGACAGTTCAGGAGTAGCCTCCCTCAGTTTGGGAGGTCAATGGAGTATTGTATACTCAAGACCCTACTAGGCAGGATAGTACGGAGGACAGATCGGCTTACAAGCATCCCACGAACATTCACAACACCAAATTCACCTCAACACCACATCCTTCACAGTATAGCCTTGGATTTTAGCCACCCCAGCAGCAGTGGCAGCAATACCAGTAGTATGGGCAATAGGTCCATTACCAAGCAGGCTAGCAGGGCCTGTTGTTTCAGCAGATACCCCAGCACCAGCAACAGTAGAGGCAGTACCCCGACTAGCAAGCCAGTCTTCTCGTTCTTCTCAGTATTTTCCACTTCCTTCTTCATCTAGTCCCATGGACATATAACAATAGATACTCTACACACTTTGTTCCTAAAAGAATGAAATTCACGACTAACAAGTGGATGTCAACCATCTTTTTAGATAGTGAGACGAGCAGTCTGCACCCTCTACATCAAACCCAGCATGAGTTCATGCTAACCCAATAGCTTGAACCGATCCGGTTATCAACAACATCTTAGTCATGTATATTATTCTAGATTTCTTAGATCTAAACATGAGATTCTTTCATGTGACCAGGCTAACCATATGTCACTAAGGAGCAAAAGGACTGTAACCATACCAGATCACAGGATGGATACGAGGAGGGGCATTTCTAGAGCTCTACCTGATGAGTCTTCAGAGGATGAGGAGGAGAGGCATCATATTCAGGGGCCCCATCACCACCATTCAATGATCTTTTCATAGGGAGCTGAGAAGAGAAGGAAACCATGATTTCTGACACCTCATATTTTATGGAAGACCATGCACTTCTGATTGTGGCATATGCCACTGCAGTTTCTTTTCCACAACCTATAGTAGATAGTTTTGATTTTGATCCCATGTTGCAAAAAAAAATTCATGTATGAATAACTCTATTTCTTGTTAAAGCCGATAATGATTCAGATTATTCATCATCTTATTCCCTTGCTCCAATCCTTATCCCACGTGCTCTTACGGTAGGAAAGAGCATCAAAAATTTTCAGAAAGATGGCCTGATATGGCATGATTTTGTAAAGGGAATATCACTGTTAAGGTGGAATTTCATGAATAAGTGGTCAATCATCCTGTATTCCAGAAATACCTTAAGGCGAGATGCACACCTACTAGGGTTAGCAGGAAGAAATTGAACCAATATGTGAAGACTCGTGACTTATCAGTAGCCACAACCTATTATCTTAAGAATCATCAACTACCAAGGAAAAAGAAAAACATGGGTGCTCACTACGTGAGGGTCGTATCGATGACATTGCGTTTGCATGCACTCTTAGATTTTGGTTCTTCAATCAACTTAATTCCCTTAGCATTATATCTGAAATTGGAGTCAGGACCACTTCACAGATCTAGAGGTTTACTCCAATTCGTAGATCATTCAAGGAAGATACCAAACGGAGAAGTGAAGAATGCCATTACCTCGATTGAGGGGCAGGACTATCAGGTTGACTTCAAAGTCTTAGACATGGAGACCCCCAATCATTGGAGAGAATCTCAGATCATTTTCGGGCGGCCCTTCCTTAGGACCATAGTCACAACTTTTGACTACGGTATAGGAATGATGAAGTTCCGTTCTCTAGGAGGAGAGGTGAACCTTGAGATGAAGCAAAAAACTGGCAGCGACCCGATTCAGAGAGTAGCATAGAGTACTCATCTTCAGAGGCAGATTGCAAAATGATTAGCATTGTTGGGATTTGCAGATAGGTTCCTTCATGATAGAGCGAGACCCTTTAATATGTTAAGGACATAGTTAAAGATGCAGTTTGTTAGGTGTTGCCTGATATTGTGAGAGATGTGTCTACCTATTCCCTTGATGACAAAAAGATCCATCAGTGTCTATCGGTTCCATCCTTTTCGGAACAATCACGGGACACAGATGATGAGTCGGATGGGGCTTTAGTTGAATTACTGCGTCTCTTTGGCGATCCGACTCCCGATACCTCTAAGTTAGTGGTGAGTACTATACAATTGAGCCCACCTTCATGCAGCATGCATCTAGATTCAGATTCATTTCAGCCAGATTTTCTTGATGATTCCTCATTTCCAGAACTGAAATCATTGCCTCCAACACTGAAGTATGCCTTTCTTACAGAATCCAAAGAGAGATATCTTGTTATCGCTAGTTCATACTAGACTTTGGAACAAAAGTCTAGATTGTTAGAGGTCTTAGAGAGTAACTGGAAAGAAATAGGCTGAACAATGTCAGATCTCGTGGGGATCAACCACGCTCTCTACTCGCACCACAATTTCACTGAGGATAATGTGAGACCTTCTTATGAGTTCCAGAGGAGACTTAACCCCAATCTACGTGAAGTAGAGAATATGAGATTGAGAAATGATGTAAAGAATGGTGTGTATACCATATTTCTGCTCTATATGGTCGGCCCCACTTCATGTTGTCCCGAAGAAGTCGGGAATCCAAATGGTCACCAACAAGGAGGGGGCATATCGTGACACGAGTACCAACTTCATGGTGCGTATATGTTGACTATAAGAGCCTGAATGTTGCGACCAAGAAAGACCACTTTCTCATGTCATTCATTGATTAGATTTGGAGAGACTTGCATGGAAAGCATTCTTCTATTTTCTTGGCGTATACTCGTGCTACAACCAGGTAGCTATAGCCCATGAGGACCCAGAAAAGACCACATTCACATGTCCATTCGGCACTTACGCATTTAGGCGCATGCCATTCAGGCTCTACAATGCCCTAAAAACTTTTCAACAGTGCATCATCATCGTATTTGCTGAGATGATGGGAGATTTCTTGGAAGTGTTCAAGGATGGCTTCTTGGTGCATGGTGTGACGTGCGTAGTACGTGACCTCTAGCTGGTAGACTTCTGTGCAAATAACGAAGAGCACGAGGGGGGCCTTGTAAATGTTCCCCCAACGCATGTACGCCTCACGTGCATGGGGGTCTCGAGACTTGTGCTTGATGGATCTCTAGCGGAGAGATGCGAGGCGCGATGGTGAGGTAGAGCGATCGTTGGCGGCTGATGTGAGACTGCTGGCGTGTCGATGAAGTTGCAGGCTCTACGGTGGAGGGGAGAAGCTTATGGAGGAGATCGACGGAGGGGTTGAGGTGCACGACGGTGGTAGCTCTTCTACGGCGGTCGAGGATGCGTGAGTGGTTGTCAGCCTACTGGAGCAGGGGAGTGACGGAGGCGCTGGTGTAGCGCGAGAGCAGTGAAGCTGTTGGACGAAGTCATAGTTGGAGTAGCAGGTACCGGCGGAGGCATTGGCGATGATGGAGGACGCCAGAGAAGCTGTTGGTTGCAGGTCGATATGAGTGTAAGGTAGACGTATCATTGGCTCGATGGGGCTGAAAATAGAGCAAGGCAGTTGTGCTGAGGGATGGTTGCACGCTGCAACGAGGCACCATGCCTCGGATCTCGCCTCAAGAAACTGACATCCGGGCTATCACCACCGGAGTTCTCCCCTTCGATGTGCAATCGGCGGATGAGTTGAGAGGGGGGACCGACGATGGCTTTTTATAAGATGAGGATTGGGAGAACTGGCTATTGCATATTGGAAAGGAGGTGGCAATTTGAGGGGGATTTGACACAATTTGATGATCCGGGATGGAGGAGATTGATCTGTCGACGGTGTAAAGATAGAAGGTGGCAGAGATTCACAGAGGGTGGTGCAGCGGCTCCTCGCCCCTATTCGGAAAGGAGGGGAGGAGGATGAAGTACATGGGTTGTCCGATCGGCCGAAATCGGACACCCCTGATCTCGCCACGTGTCAGAGAGGAGAGAAGAGGAATGGGCGATCTCTGAGTCGTCCGATCGGTCGAAATCGGATGGTCCCAGAGATGCCACATGGCTCTTTTACTTTTTATTTAGTTTTAGTTCTTTTAATTTTTTTAAAAACTAATATATATAAATCCCAAAAATGGGTGACACGTGGCAGCTCCAGGAGCTCCCACATGTTAGCCCCACAACAATCGAAAAATAAATAGAAATATAAATCTGGAATAAATAACAAATGACCTCGGATCAAAAAATTTTCTTCATGAAAGTTGCTCATCTCGATGAGATCTACAATTTTCATAAAGAGACCTAAAGCAGAATCGATAACTTGTGCAAAGTGACATTTTTGTGGTATTCCATGTACATAGAATGCCTTGATTTTTGGGTTTTCTATTTTTTGTCATTTTTAAACCAGATGAAAATCCGAAAAAAATATGATAAAATCAAGGATAAATATTTACACATTAATCTATTATTTTGCATTTTTATTAAGTAAGAAAAAGAAGAAATAAAATATGAAAAAATAATTTTTATACAGACTATTAGTGAAGACTCGGACTCAGTTAATTTCTTTGATTTCAGTCTCAGTTCAGATTTGGATTTTTACACATTTTATAAACTTTTAGCAAAGAAGAAAAATGAAAAAGACATAAAATAGAATGTGTTAGTTATGTACGCAAAATAATAGGTAAAAAACCACTAAAATACAAAATGTACAAAAGAGGCCCAAAACCCAACTTTCACATATGAACTCTGAATTCACTTGAACTTGGTCTTGGGTAATTGAATGTAACTTAGTTCAAAAGTGAGTAGGATCAAATCGAACAATGTATGAGGAAGATAATAAGGTTTTAATCCGAAAATCGTTAAACTAGGGTTTGGGTTTTTGGTCTACTTATTTGGGTTAGTGATTTTTTTCATATTTTTATTTATTCTTGTGAGGAATATGTACACAATGGAGTGGTTTTGGGTCAATTGGAGTTAGCATAAATTAGTTAAAAATTGGGGAAGTTAGGCTATTTACAAGTCAATTAGGCTAGGATTTTTGGCTTCTTTTTTTGTGCAAAAATAAGTAATAAAATGCCATTCTTATCGAAACATGCATGAATGCTAATTATTTATAATAAATCAAGAAATGCCAATGACTTTTAGGGATTTGAACTTAATTCATGACTTTTAGAGTGATGACTCACTGAGACTATCATGATTTCAGAACCTTCTAATCAAGATTACATTGATGATCCAGGTATCAAATAAGATTCAAGCAAAATGCCTCCAAAAAAGAAAGATAAAGAGGAAGAACACTTTGAGGACTCCATGAGGATGATACTAGCTAGATTAGCTGCAATTGAGAAACAACACGCCTTACTCTGAGCTCAGTTAGGACAACTCAATGTACGGGTTGAACCACCAATGAATGTGGTGTATAACCCTAGATGGTATATAATTCAAAATTGTTTGAGTCTGACCGAGCCCGAAGTTGATTTTGAGTTGAAGCAGCAGTTTCTAAACTTGTTGTCGCATTTTGATGGAATGCTTCTAAGGAGCCATACACGTTCCTAAGGGACTTCGAGCTCGTATGCTCTAATCTTATACATCATAGGGTTATCCAAGATTATATCAGTCTTAAAACCCTTCCATTTGCCTTGGGAGGCAAAGATGACTACTGGGTAAAGAACCTTGGATTTACAGTCACTTCAGATGCCCAGTTCAAGGACCATTTTCTGAAGAAGTTCTACCCCCTTAGTAGGACTAACACGCCGAGGACACACATCTCTAGCTTTTCCCAGCTACCCCATGAAGCCTTCTGTGATGCCTGGAAAAGGTATAAGGACGTCCTACAGAAATGTCCTTATCATGGTCTAGATGACAACGTCTTGGTTCAATCATTCATCGCTGGTCTCAACCCTCAGATGCATGGTTTAGTGAGCAATTCCTGTAGAGGCAGCTATACATCATGTGGAGCAGATACCATCTGGAAGGTATTTGAGCATATGGCTAAGATTAGCCACTCAAAGACCACCAGCAGGGCGTACACATAGTCCCCCAATTCACTCATATCTGGAGGGGGAAAGTCAGTTGTAGTCGATCTATCTCAAGACATGATCCCCAGCATGGGGCTCCTCACATACAAGCTTATAGTAGTTGAGAGGATCAACCAAAGGATTGATGAGTTAGATAGGAGCATGTCCAAGATATCCAGAAAGATGGAGGAGTTGACTAAGAAGTATTTAAGATAAAGATGCATGTTGTGACTGCACCCGAGGCTCCCGTATACCGAGTTCACCATTTTCAGTAGCAGATGGTGTCAGGGCAACCCCAGCCGTGGGAGCAGAATCAATCTTATACCCATTCTTTCCAGCAGCAACCTCCATCAGAATAGATAGTTTAGGAGTAGCCTCCCCCAGTTTGGGAGGTCAATGGAGTTATGTATACTCAAGACCGTACTAGGCAGGGTAGTACGGAGGACAGATAGGCTTACAAGCATACCTCGGCCTTTCACATCACCGCATTCACCTCAACACCACATCCTTCACAGTAGAGACTTGGATTTTAGCCACCCTAGCAGCAGTGGCAGCAATACTAGTAGTATAACCAATAGGTCTATTACCAAGAAGGCTAGCAGGCCTGTAGTTTCAGCATATACCCTAGAACCAGCAGCTTTAGAGGCAGTACCCCGACTAGCAAGCCAGTCTTCTCATTCTTCTCAGTCTTTTCCACTTCCTTCTTCGTCTAGTCCCATAGACATATAACAATAGATACTCGACACACTTTGTTCCTAAAAGAATGAAATTTACGACTAACGAGTGGATGTCAACCATCTGTCCAGATAGTGTGACGAGCAGTCTACACCCTCTACCTCAAACCTAGCATGAGTTCAGGCTAACCCAATAGCGTGAACCGATCCGGTTCTCAACAACACCTTGGTCATGTATACTATTCAAGTTTTCTTAGATCTGAACATGAGATTCTTTCATGTGAAGAGGCTAACGATATGTCACTCGGGAGCAGAAGGACCATGATTGTAACTGATCACAGGACGGACATGAGGAGGGGCCTCTCTAGAGCTCTACCTGAGGAGTCTTCAGAGGATGAGGAGGAGAGGCATCATATTCAGGGGCCCCATCATCACCATTCAATGATCTTTTCTTAGGGAGCTGAGAAGAGAAGGAAATCATGATTGCTGACACCTCGTATTTTATGGAAGACCATGCACTTCTGATTGTGGCATATACCACTACAGTTTCTTTTCCACAACCTATAGTAGATAGTATTCATTTTGATCCCATGTTGCAACAAAAAAAATCATGTATGAATAACTCTATCCATTAAAGCCAAGAATGATTCTGATTCTTCATCCTCTTATTCACATGCTTCAATCCCTTTCCCACGTGCTCTTACGGTAGGAAAGAGCATCAAAAAGTTCAAAATGATGGCTCCGATATGGCATGGTTTCGTAAAGGGAATATCACAGTTAAGGTGGCATTTGATGAATAAGTGGCTAATCATCCTGCATTCCAAAAATACCTTAAGGTGAGATGAACACCAACTAGGGTTAGCAGGAAGAAATCGAACCAATATGTGAAGACTCGTGACTTATCAGTAGCCACAACCTGTTGTCTCAAGAATAATCAACTACTAAGGAAAAAGAGAAACATGGGTGCTCATTACATGGAGAGTCGTATTGATGACATTGCGTTTGCATGCACTCTCTTAGATTTTGCTTCTTCAATCAACTTAGTTCCCTTAGCATATATATAAAATTGGAGTTGGGACTACTTCACAGATCTAGAGGTTTACTCCAATTCGTAGATCATTCAATGAAGAGACCTAAGGGAGAAGTGAAGAATGTCATTATCTCAATTGAGTGGCAGGACTATCAGGTTGACTTCAAAGTCTTATACATGGAGACCCCCAATCATTGGAGAGAATCTCATATCATTCTTGGGCGGCCCTTTCTTAGGACCATAGTTACAACTTTCGATTACGGTACGAGAATGATGAAGTTCCGTTCTCTAGGAGGAGAAGTGAACCTTGAGATGAAACAAAAAACTGGCAGCGACCCGATTCAGAGAGTAGCATAGAGTACTCATCTTTAGAAGCAGATTGCAAAATGCTTAGCATTGTTGGGATTTGCAGACAGGTTCCTTTATGATAGAGCGAGACCCTTTCATCTGGAAAGGACATAGTTAATGATGTAGTTTGTGAGGTTGTTTCCTGATCTTGTGGGAGATGCATCTACCTATTCCCTTGATGACATAAAGATCCATCAGTGTCTATCGATTCCACCCCCTTTGGAACAATCATGGGACATAGATGATGAGTCGGTTGGGGCATTGGTTGAATTACTATGTCTCTTTGGCGATCTGACACCGATACCTCTAAGTTGGTAGCTAGTACTATACTATTGAGCCCACCTTCATGCAGCATGCATCTAGATTCAAATTCATTTTAGCCAGATTTGCTTGATGATTTCTCATTTCCAGAACTGAAATCATTGCCTCCTACACTAAAGTATGCCTTTCTTGCAGGATCCAAAGAGAGATATCATGTCATCGCTAGTTTGGATTTGACTTTGGAACAAAAGTCTAGGTTGTTAGAGGTCTTAGAGAGTAACTGCGAAGAAATAGGCTGAACAGTGTCAAATCTCATGGGGATCAACCACGCTTTCTACTCGCACCACATTTTTACTGAGGCTAATGTGAGACCTTCTCATGGGTTCTAGAGGAGACTTAACCCCAATCTACGGGAAGTAGAGAATATGAGATTGAGAAATGGTGTAAAGAATGCTTTGTATACCTTATTTCTGACTCCATGTGGCTGGCCCCACTTCGTGTTGTCTCGAAGAAGTCAGGAATTCAAATGTTCACCAACAAGGAGGGGGAAGATATCGTGACATGAGTACCAACTTCATGGTGCATATATGTCGACTACAAGAGCCTGAATGCTGCGACCAATAAAGACCACTTTCTCATGTCATTCATTGATCAGATTTGGAGAGACTCGCATGGAAAGCATTCTTCTGTTTTCTTGACGTATACTCATGCTACAACCAAGTAGATATAGCCCTTGAGGACCAAGAAAAAACCACATTCACATGTCCATCCGGCACTTACGCATTTAGATGCATGCCATTCAGGCTCTACAATGCCCCAGAAACTTTTCAACAGTGCATCACTGTCGTATTTGCTGAGATGGTGGGAGATTTCCTGGAAGTGTTCAAGGATGGCTTCTAAGTGCATGGTGATTCCTTTAATACTTGTTTAGCATATATGGACTGAGTCCTCAGGTGGAGTAGGGAGGTTAATGTGTACTCTCCTAGGAGAAGAGTCAGTTATGGTGACGGAGGGTCTCATGTTGGGGCATGTCATCTCCAAGAGGGGAATGGAGGTTAAACCTTGCTAAGGTGGAGGTGATCAAGATACTCGATCCACCGACCAACGTAAAGTCAGTGAGGTCATTTCTAGGGCATGTTGGATAATACATGAGATTCATTTAGGATTTTTAGAAAATTATCCGCCCACTGACTGAGCTCTTATGGAAAGACACAAAGTTCGTTGTAGATCGTAGGTGTTTGGAGGCCTTTGAGCTCTTGAAGATGAAGATTTAAACCTCACCTATCCTACAGGCTCCTAATTGGTCTCTCCCCTTTGAAATCATGACCAACGCTTCATATTTTTCTATAGGAGCTGTGTTATGACAACGATGAGAGGGGATCCTATTTACGATCCACTTTGCAAGCAAAGTATCAGACCCTACATAGAAGAATAACACCGTGACTGAAAAGGAAATGCACACTGTAGTATGGGCCCTTGAGAAGTTCAGATCGTATATTTGGGCTCTAAGGTGATAATCTACACTGATCACAAAACTATTCGGTACTTAATGGAAAATAAGGATGCGAAGGCGCGTCTTCTTAGGTAGATTTCTCTCCTCCAGGAGTTTGATTTGGAGATAAAGGATAAACTTGGAGTGAAGAATGTTGTGGATGATCACCTTTCCTAAATCGAACTTAAGGATTCTCCTGATTTTGAGCATATTAGAGAGACCTTCCCAGACGAGTCAATTTATGCATTGACTCACTCCCTGGCATTCCAACATGGTGAACTTTCTTGTCTCCAAGAAAGTTCCCCAGGGTTGGACTAGGAGTGACATAGACTGACTGAAGTCGGGTTCGAGGAGATACCCCGGGGATGATCCGTACCTTTTCTTTGATGGGCTGGATTGTGTTAGGAGAAGGTGTATTCCTCAGGAGGAATACCAGAGTGTCCTCACATATTGTCATTCTCTCAAGGCTGAAGGACACCATTTAGGGAAGAGAATCGCTCACAAGGTACTCCAATGTGGATTGTATTGGCCGACCCTGTTCAGAAATGCTATTGATTTTTTATGGTAGTACCCAATATGTCAGAGGATGGGAGGGACAATTACACAAGGAGATGAGATGCCCATGCAGCTTGTGATCATTTGTGATGTTTTTGATGCATGGGTTATATATTTCATGGGTCCCTTTCCTAACAGGCAAGAACATGAGTAAATCTTATTGGAGGTTGATTATTTGTCTAAGTGGGTGGAGGCTATCCCGACTCGAACAACAGACAACAAGACTATCTGTAAGTTTTTGAGAGACCATATTATTGCCAGGTTTGGGGTACCAAAGGTTCTGATATCTGATGGGGGTAGTCACTTTGTGAATCGAGATATGAGATCTTTAGCTAAGGAGTACAAATTTGATCACATAGTTACAAGTCATTCCCACCCACAGTCCAACGACCTGGAAGAGGTTTTGAATAAAAAGGTGAAGAGTTTCGTCCTGATAGGAATATCAGTCCCAGCTCTTGGATCAAGTTCTGTGGGCCTATAGGACAACCGACAAGACACCTTTGGGCACTTCATCAGTTACAATGATGTATGGCAAGCCATGTCATTTTCCTGTAAGGCTGATTCATATGTCCGAATGGGCAATTAAGAAGATTTATAGGAGTTGTCACCTAGGGTAGTTTTGTCGTGACTTGAACTTGAACGAGCTCGTGGAAATTTAAAGTAGGGCATATGACAATACTTTGATTTATAAGGAAAAAGTGAAGAGATGGCATGCTCAGCACATTAGGTGCAAAGACTTTGTCCCTAGTCAAAAGATATGGTTGTTTAATGCAGGTTGAAGATGCTCCACGGGAAGCTCAAATCTAACTGGATGGGTCCCTATGTTGTTAAGGAAGTGCATGGGAATGGAAGTGTAGAGATTGCCGATCTGACAGATGGTGCACAATCTCATGTGGTGAATGGGCAACTGTTGAAGGACTTTGTAGATTCTAAAGAGCAGTTAGTCAAAGTCCAGGTCATCAACTTCATGCAGAGTGAGCACAAAGCAGATACATCATATTACTCTTCATGCAGATGCAGCATCTAGATTCAACAGCTTAGAATATTCACTCACTCTTGTAGATTTGATTTGTTATTTCCTTTAGAGATTAGGTTCCTTCTTCTATTGATACTAACTCCATACTTAGGATGACCCATACTCTTGCTTGTATATTCATTTTCTCTCTGTATATTCCCCAATCCTATCAATTCTCATACATACTCATGTCCTATACTTCGGCTCACCAAAGCCTAAGTATAGGGGGACTGATGCTCTCCATGTGTATATGTCCATCCATTTATCCTCTTGACCTCAACCACCCCATATTTTCTCTTCTTCTACACTTAGGATGCCTAAAGCCTAAGTATAGGAGGGTGGGTCGAATTCTGTACTTTTTGTTCATTTGACTCTCCTATGCTTAGCTTGAACTACATCTTTTCCTTGCTACTTACGCTCTGAGGACATGACACATCCTATGTAAAGGGGGCATTGATGAATCCATGATTCATTAACTTTTCTGTCGCATTTTGTCTTAAAACCCTTAACAAATACATGTAAATATTCACTAATTCTCATATTTTAACAAAACCCCATTCATGTGTAAATACTCACTTTTAACCACTAAATTCATGTAAATAAATAAAGAATCAGAAAAAGAAAAAAATAAAGGCATATGGAATATATGTATATATATGTAATATGACTTAAACTATAAATATAACTGAAAGATATATTTATAACCCAAACCCCGAGACCAAGTCAGCATGGATTGGTCGACAAACCAATAAGTAGGGGGAGATAAGGAAAGAAAACCTAATAAAAATAATCTATCACATGTATATACATTCTTCACTATTTATAAAATAAATACAAAACTTTAAAGAATTTTAATTATTTCATCTTAACTTATTCTTCACCAAATCTTTTTCTTAATTATTCATAAAAATGTAGATAAAAATATAAAAATAAGTTAAAAATATTACCCTGTAAATATGCCAAGAAATCCAGCTTACAAATTGTCAAAATCTCAACTTCCGAACATCATAACTTCCTCATACGAACTCCAATTTCACTCTACACACCTTTAAAGTTCATAAAATAATATTATCTAATTAATAAAGGTGATTTCACTGAATTCGGAGTCCGTTTGCAAAAAATCGGTTTTGGGACCAAAAGACAAAGGGGTTTCTGGGCTATTTATTTTATGTAACACACCTTATTTATTATTTTCTTAATTTTATAAATTTTAAATTATTTCATGATCTTATATTTTCACCATAAATTATTTCATAATTTTTGGAGACTCTTTATTATTTTTATAAAATCAAATACCCCAAAATATAGGTATAATTGACCTATAGAGACACTTCCTCTATTTATTAAAATATGTAAATTAATTCATAAAAATCCATAAAAATTCGTACAAGTCTTTTTTAATACCCTAATAATTAAGAAAATATAAAATTAATTTTTACTTAATTATTTATTAAAATAAAAATTCAAAACCTATTTATTAATTTATATTTATTAATAAAATATTTATATTTTAAATAATATTTATTATTTATTAAAAGTAAGTATACCACAATTTAGAAAATAAAATTATTTAACTTTCTTGTATTTACACCAACTTGAAATAATGTACATAGATATTTTATAATTAATTTATAAGTAATTATAAAGTCTGGACCAACCAGGTGCTGACACGTGTCAGCACCTGGAGCTTCTTCTCCAAGAAGCTGTTCAGCCAGACTTCTGCTCAACCAGCCGACTTCCACCATTTTTCCCGCCTAATCTCTAACTCCTCCGACCATCCTAAACCCTTGGATCTATTCCCCTAACAACCTTCTTCATCGCCGACCCTTAGATTAACCTTGGAGCCCACGCCAACCATCTATATAAGGCCCCCAAGACGCCATAAACAAACAACTTTCCAAGCCCTCAAGCTTCCCTGCTCCAGGCTGTTCGACTACCCCACCTTCCCAGCTTTGTTCCCACTAACTCGAGTGGTGACAGCGCCGGAGAAGGAGCTCGCGAGGAAGAGGAGTCGACGGAGGATCGTTCCAAGGCGTGCGCCGCCTTGCATCGCCGCCGTGTGCAGCGTAAAGCTCCGGTGAAGGTCGACCATCGAGCATTGTTTTCCAGGTCATACACCCAGAACTTCATAGACCTATTCATACATCTTTGCTATTTCATTTCTCGATTGTCGAGCCACGATTAGCGTGGCTAATCGCGCATTTAGATAGCCTAATTACTCATCTTTCACGCAACATAAAAACATCCTTTCGAATCGATTCAAATCCATTTCAAATTGATTCACAAAACATCATCTTCTTCGCAGTTTGGTCATTTGGCTGGAAATATGTGTGATTTTCCTTAAACTTTTGGGCTCATCTATTAATCTTGTTTGCCGATTCAATTCGAATCGAGCATAGATCTTGATTGTTTGCAGATCCAGGTAGCTCGCGAGGCAATTCCTTCGTCGATATCAACATTAGATCATCATCAAAATAAACCCGAAGTTGGACCTCCAGAACAACCTTCAAGCCAACCGTGCCAAGCCGTCATCTTCTTCGAGCTACCGCCGCCGCTCGGAGCGCCGTCACCGCCATCCCCACCGCGGGCGAGCTCGAGGGGTGGAGGAGCCACCCCTCTGGCCACGCCGGAGAGCCAGAGACGTCGGAGATCACCCGGGAGAAGTCGGAGAAGAAGGCGAGTCCGCCAGGAGCTCCAACTGCCCAAGAACACCCGGAGCACAGGCTTGCGCCACGTGGCACCGCGAGGGCCTTCGGATCGCGCCAGCACGTTCTAGTCTCGGCCGATGATTGCGAAACGGTGGAGAAATTGCACCATAAACCCAGCCAGGTTTCCAGATTTACATCCCGCCGCCCAAGTTTCCATTAATTACAATTAGGTCCCTCCGCAGGAACCTAAATGTAATAGCTTGTTTACTTTTCTTGCAGAACAGTCCCTGAGGACCATTTTGAGAACATTTTAATTAGCATTTCTTTACGCTTATGCCCCTGGGCTGTAAGGGCTGTATCTTGCTCGTTTGACCTCGGATTTCGACGATTCTTGGAGGGTAGTTACACAACTACCCTAGCTACATAGTATAAAGTTTTCGCGGCTTTTCGATGAGTTTTTGACGTGTTTTGATTTTCTCGAAAACCGCCTCGTTTTGTTTTGGTTTCTTGTGTAGTTTGAGTACGCGGCTCGAACCTCGATCACCTATCCTATATAGTATCATTTATACTCTATTCACCTATTATATAATAAATAAATCTTTTGAAAAATATCCCTTTTTGAAAATTAAATAAAAATTTGAAAAGAATAAAATCAAATAAAAATTACAAAAATAAAAACCACTAAAAAAGGCATTCTGACTTAGAGAAGAATTAAAATAAAATCACGAGAAGAAAAATTAGGGAAGATATTCTCCCTCCTTGAGTTCGACCCAGGAACACTTGCCTGGTTAAATAATTAGTGAACGGTTTTCCGACAGAAAACCGTAAATTTGTTTGATAGGTCTTAAGAACCGAATTTTTGTTTCGCGGCTTTCCGCTACAACCGACACTTCATCCTCTTTAAATAAGAGAAAGCCGCGAAACTAGATTCTTTTTACCCTTATCAAAATGGCGCCGTTGCCGGGGAGGCGTTAGATTCCCTTGATTTTTCGATTTTCGTGATCTTATTATTTTTCTTCTCTTTGTTTTGTTTTTCGTATGGTTTTTCGTACGGCTTTTTCGTGCGTTGTTTTCTGAGTTCTCTTTTTAGTTTCTTTACGGCTTTCTCGGCTTTCTCGATATTCTTTTGTGCTAATCATCTTTGCAGGGCCTGTAGGATCAACCAGTTTCTTAGGAAGCCGAGTCAGTTTAAAGGGCAGAGGTCGGCTCCTTCTTCACGAGTCGACTGCAGAGGAGCAGAGATTTAGTATCCTTTTATTTGAGAGAGAAAGGGAGAGAGTTGTACTTAGCTTAATAAAACGTTCATTTTTTTTAGGGGCTTGATTCATCGGATACCGTGTATCTGGTGAATTAAGGCACCCACCGCAGTTTTCTTTGCTTATCAGTTTTCCGCGGTTTTCTAGATGCTTGCTTAGGTTTTTCGCTCTATCTGCTTGTGCCTCGTAGCTAGTTTTAGGACTTGCAACCTAGGTGCTTGCTCTAGGGTTTTAACAAAAAGAAAAAAATAGACGTTGTTTGAAAATCCATAAAAATTGCAAAATTAAAAATTGGGACTGCTAAAAATATCTGATCAAAAACCGTAAAATCGATTCAATTGATTTGGGGAGAGTAACCCCCGCACATTTCTCAGAGTGCGCGAGTTGAGAGCCGACACTTAAGGATAGAGACAAAACCCCGTATTTCTTGCGGGATACTACTGGGTCCATACACTTGATCGTTGTTCCTCAGTGGGTAAGCTCGGGTAGCCGGAAACGGTCCGGGTTTACTTAGCAGAGTGGGAGGTTTAGAGGACACTGCGCAAGGCTCCGTCCTCAAGTAACACGGGTAGCCGGAAACGGTCCGTACTTACTCCCACACTGGCTGAGTGCGAGTGGTCTCGCGTAAGGATTCGGACCAGTGTCTTGGAGAAACTATCGGGATCCTATTTGCTTGCTCAGCCCGCGTAATCGCAACGATTGTCAATCACAACCCTAAAACCGAAAAGATAAAAAGACCGAACTCTTACGGTCTTCATCAGGGTTGAGTTGGTGAAAATGGGGTTTGCCTTGTGTTTGTTTGCGGGGCGTGAGTTTTCCGCGGCTTTCGCATTCCTTCTTCTGTTGAATCGTACACGTGCTCTCCCAATCTTCTCTTGACATCGAAGATGACGTCTCGACGGCTTTTCGGCTCAGACTCTGTGAGCTTTCAACCGTCCACCGTCGAGCGTATGTCTTCACAGGCTCGGGATGACCCTCTTCCCGAGCTGGTCCCATCCGATCTCGAGTCGAGTCAGACCCAGACTCCCTCGCCTCCTGGCCAGATCATTGAGGCAGACCTTCGCCTCAATACAGAATCCAAATCTCCTGAGTATTTCTCGATGAGTTCTTACGAGAGTTTCCATTTTACAGACGATCAGATGGCTCGTGGGAAAGCACCGGCAGCAGATGAGAGGCCAGCAGCTGAGGATCATCCAGAGGGAAGAGCAGATCCGAACGGAGATGTCACGACATGGATTCTCAACACACTTCAGCAGATGAATCTACAGATTCGAGAACAATTTAGAGTTCAGACCGAGCTGCAGGCTGAATTAGCCGCACTCAGAGCAGGGGCCGGGAACCAGTTACCGCCTGCGGTTCCCGCTACTTTACGGGACGAGTATGACCCGGGCGCTCGAACGCTCCATCACTGGATTCGGCTACCGCCGAATCAAGGGCCATACGAACTCCGACCGTCCTTCATCTCTTTGCTTCCCAAGTACTATGGGAATGCCGCAGAGGAGCCGTTCACGTTTTTACAGCAGTTTGAGATGATCTGCGGAACGGCCTGTTATCCAGGAGTGACACAGGAAGCTGTGCGCCTAAAGGCTTTTCCTTTTGCCTTAGCCGATAAAGCCCTTTATTGGCTAAGCCATCTAGGGAGAGAAATCTCCACTTGGGACGACCTGAAGTCCACCTTCCTGCGTAAGTATTTTCCTCTAGGAAGGACGAACATAATGAGGAGTCAGATCTCCAATTTTACGCAATTGCCGAACGAATCATTCCATAAGGCATGGGATCGATTCAAGGACCTGACGGAGAGATGCCCGCATCATGAGATACCAATGAAGGTGCTAGTACAGAATTTTTTCGGAGGACTCCAGTCGGAAATTCAGGGGCTAGTTAGTGCCGCATGTGGCGGCAGTTACTTGAACAAGGATGCCGAGTCAGTCTGGGCCATCTTCGAAGGGATGGCCGAGAACTCGAGAGTTGTAGACTCTACTCGGGCATATCAGAAAGCCCCGCAGCCACCACATCACCGAGAGCATCACAAGGTGGCGAATATATCAGACTCTGAATCCAACACCAACATGGGCTTCATTAGTGAAAAATTAACGTTGGTGGACGTGATTCACAAGCAGGTCCAAGACCTACAGCCGCTGCGAGGGTTGGAGAAACTCTCATCTCTACCTCAGCAGCTGAGTGATCTTTCGAAGAAGGTCTCTGATCTTCAACTTCAGTACCAGCAGAGTCAGACTTCTTCACAGCCAGCACGGAGGATCGCACCCGCTCCACCCACCCGTCAGATACAATATGTTCAGAGCGAGCCCGAGATTCCGCAGATCGATTGGCATGAGGATCAGTCTCATGCCAATGCCGGCCAGGTCATCAGCGCTACAGAGATGGAGGTGGAGCCGCAAGCCACTTTCGAGATCAATGGGATTTGGTATACTCCAGTTCAGCAGCTGAGTATACCGAATCATCATCAGCAGCTGCCGTACGGTCATCCGCAGCATGGACGTCCGCAATTCCAGCACCGCCAGAATTTCACGCCGCCGCAGTCTCATCCGAACGTCTACCATCAAAGACCGCAGCCTACTTATCAGCACCCTGCTCATTTTTCACCGAACTATTCTTTTCAGCAGCCGCAGCAATCTTCCTCTACACCACAGCGCTACTCCCAGCCGTCCACCTCTCAGCACTTCACGCCAAAACAGGAGAGAGGAGCAAGCCAGGGCCACCATACAGAACCAGAGATGTCTTCACAGGCCCAGGCGCTCAATCAGATCATGGACATGCTCAGCATGCTCCAGATTGCACACAAGACAGAGATGGAGCAGGTTAACCGTCGTCTGGACGAGTTAACCGTGCCGAAGACCACTCTCCCAGCCCAGCCTCAGATGAATCCGAACAACAAGAAGAGGCATCCAGATCAGGTAGATACTACAGGTAAGATCTCATTTCCTGAATTTTTGTCTAACTTCATTCGTCTCAGGAGCGGTAGATCACCGCAAACACCTACTGGAGAGGAGAGGGAACCAGAGGAGCACGAGCATGATCCGAATGCCGAGGAGGAGAAATCGCAAGAAGATGAGGACGTAGAATCAAGAGACGGGAGCAATGCCAACAGTTCAGATATGGATATTGGCGACTCAGATGACGATATTACGCCAGATCAGGCAGAATCCCCAGAGAAAAACATTTCTTCCCCTGTTTTAGAGAGTTTTGTAAATAATTCTGAGACTCTCGATGTACAAGCTGATTCCAATGATTTGAATAAAAGTTCTGATTTTCTAAATCCTGACTTTATTCCTTTTCCCGATGCTTTGTTTGGAAAAGGAAAGAAAAAGACCAAAAATAATCCCGAATCTCCACAATTTGAAAAGTTGCTCAAAGATCATATCTTTCTGAAGATCCCGCTCCATGATGCCTTAGATCAATTTCCTACACTTAAGAATCAATTGAAAAACAGATGCACCACGCGTAGGAAAAAGAGAACCCGAACAGAAAAGCATGTATTGACTAAGGCTACATCCTGTGCGATACAGAATAAGCTTCCAAAGAAGAAGAAAGACTCAGGTGCACATTATGTCAGATGTGAGATCGCAAAAGCCGAATTCGATCGCACTCTATTAGATAACGGTTCCTCGATCAATTTGATACCCGCTTCCTTACTCGAGAAGCTCGAGTTAGGTCCTCTTTACAAATCCCGTGCGATCCTTCAGTTTGCTAATAGATCCGTAAAGAGACCTAAGGGTATACTTAGGAACCTTATCGTAACCATGCAGGGTCTGCAATTTCCCGTTGACTTTACGGTCCTAGAGATGAATTGCCCTGCACAGTTACACCTTACCCCGATCATTCTCGGGAGGCCTTCTCTTGAGACCGCAAAGGCTCTCTTCGATTATGATACATGGAAGTTATCTTTTCGCGCCGAGGGTGAAAAGGTACATATAGAGATGGCGAGAGAATCAAACACTTCCATTGATGCATCTTCAGATTTTCTGAGTTCTTTAGCCTCCTGCGATTACATGGATGAGCTTCGCCTTGACGACCTCGAAAGATACCAGGTAGAGACCCAAGAATGTTTGACAGAGGACGAGTCTGAGACTTTAGGAGGTAGCTCTTCCGATGGGACTTTATATTTTAGTCTGGATGATAATGAGCAAAGGGATCAGACTTTTGAGGATATTAATGCAGATCTTTCAGATTCAGAGAGTATACACAATTCCTCCATCTCAGATGAATCAGAATTCTATTTAGCTGACTTATTCCCTTCTGATCATTCTGAGGAGTCGGATGATGTTTCGAACATCTTCTGTCGTCTGACTTTAGAGCATAATGAGATGGTGAATAATCAGAATGCAGACACATCACCTACCGACACAAATCCCCATACAGATATAGATCATGTTACAGCAGATCCAGATACTACCTTGCCAGAACTCAAAACTTTGCCACCAAACATGAAATATGCCTTCCTTGCAGGTCCACATCAACAGTTTCTGGTCATTATCAGCTCAACTTTGACCGATGATCAAGAATCTCGTCTGATGGAGATTCTATAAAGAAACCGCAAGGCTATTGGGTGGACTGTATCCGATCTCCGCGGGATTAATCCTGCTTTGTGTTCACATCACATCTATCTCGATCATGACAGCAAACCCTCCAGAGAGTTTCAGCGTAGGCTGAATCCGGTTTTACGAGAAGTTGTCAAGAAAGAGATCACGAAATGGTGTGATGCAGGGTTCATTTATCCTATCTCCAACTCCGAATGGGTTAGCCCATTACATGTTGTCCCGAAGAAATCGGGAATTCAGATGGT
Organism: Ottelia alismoides; assembly: GCA_037367405.1. NCBI lineage: Eukaryota > Viridiplantae > Streptophyta > Magnoliopsida > Alismatales > Hydrocharitaceae > Ottelia > Ottelia alismoides. The sequence goes on along the minus strand of JAZKJV010004240.1, from coordinate 461,455 downwards.
GAAAAACGAGAGTGGAGAGGAGATTCCAAAGAGAGTAACCACGTCGTGGCGAGTATGTGTTGATTACAGGAAACTTAACACCGCGACGAAGAAGGACCACTTCCCTTTGCCTTTCATAGACCAGGTCATCGAACGGTTGGCAGGGAAGGGGTACTTCTGTTTCCTTGACGGTTACTCTGGATACAACCAGGTATCAATTGCTCCGGAAGACCAGGAGAAAACCACCTTCACTTGTCCGTTTGGCACGTATGCCTTTAGACGGATGCCCTTTGGATTGTGCAACGCTCCCGCAACTTTCCAGAGGTGCATGCTTGCTATTTTTGCGGACATGGTCGGTGATTTTCTAGAGGATTTTATGGATGACTTTTCGGTCTATGGTGAGTCATTTGACGATTGTTTAGCGCACCTAGACCAGGTTTTGAAAAAGTGTTGTGAGGTAGATCTCGTTCTGTCATGGGAAAAGAGCCATTTTATGGTTACTCACGGGATCGTGTTGGGGCACGTCATCTCCCAGCGAGGCATGGAGGTTGACCCTGCCAAGGTGGACGTCATCAAGAAACTCGAGCCACCATCCAACATCAAACAGTTACGGTCATTTCTGGGGCACGTCGGCTTTTATCGACGATTTATTCAAGATTTCTCCAAGTTTGCCCGACCATTAACTGAATTGTTAGGCAAAGACATCGAGTTCGTTTTAAATGACAAATGTCTTCATGCCTTCCTCACACTAAAGGAAAAGATAATCAGTGCTCCTGTCCTACAGCCGCCTGATTGGTCTCTACCCTTCGAGATCATGACGGATGCATCAGATTTTGCGGTCGGGGCTGTATTAGGACAGAGGAGGAATGGACTTCCCATCGCTATTCACTATGCCAGCAAGACCTTAGATGATGCGCAGAGGAACTACACAGTAACAGAGAAGGAGATGTTGGCAGTAGTGTTTGCACTAGACAAATTTCGATCTTATTTACTTGGCTCGAAGATCACAGTTTATACAGACCACTCAGCTATCAGATTTTTGATGGAAAAGAAGGATGCCAAGGCACACCTTCTTAGATGGATTCTTTTACTTCAGGAATTTGATTTGGATATTCAGGATAAACCTGGAGTAAAGAATGTGGTAGCTGATCACCTCTCCCGATTACAGTAAAATCAGCCTTCAGATGAATACACGCCAGAGATCGCAGAGAGATTTCCAGACGAGAGCATCTTTGCGGTTACAGAACTTCCGTGGTATGCAGATATAGTGAACTTTCTGGTCACACAGAAAAGTCCTCAAGGTTGGCCGAAGAACAGAGTTGAGAAACTCGTGTCTGAGTCACGATACTACCATTGGGAGGATCCGATTCTTTTTCACGAAGGACCGGATTGCGTTTACAGGCGATGTATTCCTCAGGAGGAATATAATAGTGTCCTCACTTTGTGTCATTCTCTAGAATCAGGAGGACATCATTCAGGGAAGAGGACAGCGCAGAAGGTACTACAGAGCGGATTATGGTGGCCGACTCTTACCAGAGATGCTTGCACATTCGTGAAGAGTTGTCCAGAGTGTCAGAGAGCTGTAGGGACAGTCAGTGCCAGAGATGCAATACCGATGCGACCTGTCATTATTTGCGAGATTTTTGACGCATGGTGCATAGATTTTATGGGACTGTTCCCTTCTAGCAGCGGCTTTGAGTACATCCTTCTCGCTGTAGATTATGTTAGCAGATGGGTGGAGGCTATACCCGCACGAACCGCAGACAGTAAGACTGTTTGCAAGTTCCTAAGGGAACACATCATTTTGCGGTTCGGAATCCCTCGTATTTTTATCTCTGATGGGGGTAGCCATTTCATTAATAAGGAGGTGAAGAAGCTAGTGAAACAGTACAGCATCGATCACAGAGTAGCTTCTCCTTACCACCCGCAGACGAATGGTATGGCTGAAGTTTCAAATAGGGAGGTAAAATCAATTCTCCAGAAGTTAGTACGACCGGATAGGAAGAACTGGTCACTTCTTCTAGACCAAGTTCTCTGGGCATATCGTACTGCATATAAGACTCCCTTAGGTACTTCACCATTCAGGCTAGTTTATGGAAAGCCGTGCCACTTACCCGTAGAGATCATGCACAAATCTGAGTGGGCAATCCGAGAAATTTTGATGGATATGCAGAAAGCAGGAGCCAAGAGGAAGATAGATCTGAATGAGCTAGTAGAAATCCGCAATCAAGAATACGAGAATACACTAATCTATAAGGACAAAGTGAAGAAATGGCATGACAGACACATCCGACACAAGAGCTTTGTTCCTGGGCAGAAAGTCTGGTTGTTCAATGTAAGGTTGAGGATTTTTCCCGGCAAATTGAAAAGCAAGTGGGAAGGACCGTACATAGTCAGAACGGTGCACGACAATGGCAGTATTGCAATATCAGATGTGTCACCTGGTGCAGAACCGTTCGTGGTTAACGGGCAGATGCTGAAGCACTTCGTAGAGACTACTGATCATCTGGCCCATACTGAAGCGATCTATTTTGTACAGGAATCATGATCATTCTTTTACTCCTTCCTGTACAAATCCTTTTGAGCCATTCGGGAGATTCACAACACTTGTATATTCTTCATAGACCACAATCGTCCCCGTTTTTGCTCGTCTTCTATGCTTAGGATACCAGATCCTAAGTATAGGGGGGACTCATTGCCCGCTGATTTACGTTTTATTTTTTGTACTAATTCTTTTGTATAGCCATTCTTTTTCACTTATCACTGATCCCCAATTTTTGGCTACATTCTTTTCTATACTTAGGATGCCTTATCCTAAGTATAGGGGGGACCGAGTGATTTCGATGATTTCATATTCTTTCCTTTTGAATTCTTCGTTATTTATCCTTTTAATTCAGTCATCCCGTTTTTGCTCTCCATAATACTTACAATGACCAGATCGTAAGTATAGGGGGGGTTGACTGACTTGTCATCGATATCTCTTTTTCACCCACTTTTACTTAGCACGAGTTATGCCCTCCTTTTTCTCTTTTGACGCTATGAGGACATAGCTCAAGCTAAGTATAGGGGGGTGTGTATATATTGTATATATACTTTCGGTCATAACTCGTACTTTATGTATTTTCTATATCTATAAAATCCATAAAAAGTGGGTACGGGTTAATTTAAAATCCATTCTCTTATTTATAAAATCCTGGTAAATAAGTAAAAAATGCTTAAAACTTGTAATTAAAACTTGTAATTAAAATTTGTACTTCAAATCTGTATAATACTTATTTAAAATCTTATTTAATAAAACTTGTATAAAACTCATTCAACCCTTGTAAAATACTTTGTAGATAAAATTTGTAAAATACATTAGATACTTAACTTAAATAAAATTTATCTTGTAAAAATTTGTAAATAAAACCCTGTTTATAAAATTCATAAAATCCATAAAAAAAATACAAATTCCTAAAATTTGTAAAAATTACAAAATTCTTAAAATTCATAAAAATGAGTAAAATCCAGAAAATAGACTTCACAAAAACATGGTTGCATTTGCATTCGCATTTTTCAGAATAAGTTTGATTTCTGAAACTAAGGACTGAGTCTAGTCTAAAGGATGGAGCTTGATTACGACCTTTAACTCTCATTGTAAGGAGCCTGATTAGGAACTGGAATTTAGACTCTTCAGGTCTGGTGACTTAAAATCTTTGGGTTCCGTAAGACCATATTCGGGAAATCAAGTCATCTGAGCTTAAGTAGACCACATGGAGTCATCCGTACAACTCTTCACCAGTGAACCAATCTTGAACACATGCACTCTGCACTTAGCTCAACTCGCATGGAGTTTCGAAGGACAGTACACCTTGGTAGTGCATTCCTATCCTTATCTTTGCGGCATTGACGTCTAAAGATGGGAGAGATTGGGGTTGCGATAGTTGCTTCGGATGAGGGAAGGATCTACTGACACAATTTTTCTAAGACCTCAAAAAATGGACGGATTAAAAAGATTCTATAACCGTCAAGGCACAAAAGATGAATGCAGTGCAAGCAAATTACAAAGTCAAAGCAAAGCAGAAGCCACCAAATAAGACCAAACTGGTCAAAGCTTCCACCAAATATGCCTGCACATCTTAGTGGAGACTCAGCTACACTGGTTGGGCTTTACAAGGAGATGCGTCTACACTGGTCGCACTCCACTTCTTTTCTCATTCTTCTAACTTCTTCCTATATTCGATTGTGGACATAGCAGAACTGAACTCAGAAGGGAATACCTCCCTCCCCGAGGAAAGAGTAGTGGGATGAGGAAGCCATAGGAGTGTATAGCCGGGATTGACGGTTTCTTCGGTTCTCTAAGCAGGAAGAGCTAAATCAATTCACACACTGTACAAGTTGACTTCAAGGATGATAGAGTTTGCGATATGAATAAGTGATTCTGAACTAGCCGATGAAGTGATCTTGAGTAAGGATTATGGAACTTGAAGACTGTTGAGGATAAAATCCTAATCCTAGTTAAGGTTCCGACAAAATGCTTGTTTCAGGCCCGATCGAGCTCTGTCCTTTGTCTGTTCTCATGAATTGGTTTAGGAAAACAAATTCATTCTAACTTTCTTTCTTTTTCACTTACTTTTTCAAAATAAGTGTTTGCTAAGGGACTAGCAAAGTTTAAGTATAGGGGGTTGATGAATCCATGATTCATTAACTTTTCTGTCGCATTTTGTCTTAAAACCCTTAACAAATACATGTAAATATTCACTAATTCTCATATTTTAACAAAACCCCATTCATGTGTAAATACTCACTTTTAACCACTAAATTCATGTAAGTAAATAAAGAATCAGAAAAAGAAAAAAATAAAGGCATATGGAATATATGTATATATATGTAATATGACTTAAACTATAAATATAACTGAAAGATATATTTATAACCCAAACCCCGAGACCAAGTCAGCATGGATTGATCAACAAACTAATAAGTAGGGGGAGATAAGGAAAGAAAACCCAATAAAAATAATCTATCACATGTATATACATTCTTCACTATTTATAAAATAAATACAAAACTTTAAAGAAATTTAATTATTTCATCTTAACTTATTCTTCACCAAATCTTTCTCTTAATTATTCATAAAAATGTAGATAAAAATATAAAAATAAGTTAAAAATATTACCCTGTAAATATGCCAAGAAATCCAGCTTACAAATTGTCAAAATCTCAACTTCCGAACATCATAACTTCCTCATATGAACTCCAATTTTACTCTACTCACCTTTAAAGTTCATAAAATAATATTATCTAATTAATAAAGGTGATTTCACTGAATTCGGAGTCCGTTTGCAAAAAATCGGTTTTGGGACCAATAGACAAAGGGGTTTTTGGGCTATTTATTTTATGTAACACACCTTATTTATTATTTTCTTAATTTTATAATTTTTAAATTATTTCATGATCTTATATTTTCACCATAAATTATTTCATAATTTTTGGAGACTATTTATTATTTTTATAAAATCAAATACCCCAAAATATAGGTATAATTGACCTATAGAGACACTTCCTCTATTTATTAAAATATGTAAATTAATTCATAAAAATCCATAAAAATTCGTACAAGTCTTATTTAATACCCTAATAATTAAGAAAATATAAAATTAATTTTTACTTAATTATTTATTAAAATAAAAATTCAAAACCTATTCATTAATACATATTTATTAATAAAATATTTATATTTTAAATAATATTTATTATTTATTAAAAGTAAGTATACCATAATTTAGAAAATAAAATTATTTAACTTTCTTGTATTTACACCTACTTGAAATAATGTACATAGCTATTTTATAATTAATTTATAAGTAATTATAAAGTCTGGACCAACCAGGTGCTGACACGTGTCAGCACCTGGAGCTTCTTCTCCAAGAAGCTGTTCAGCCAGACTTCTGCTCAACAAGCCGACTTCCACCATTTTTCCCGCCTAATCTCTAACTCCTCCGACCATCCTAAACCCTTGGATCTATTCCCCTAACAACCTTCTTCATCGCCGACCCTTCGATTAACCTTGGAGCCCACGCCAACCATCTATATAAGGCCCCCAAGACGCCATAAACAAACAACTTTCCAAGCCCTCAAGCTTCCCTGCTCCAGGCTGTTCGACTACCCCACCTTCCCAGCTTTGTTCCCACTAACTCGAGCGGTGACAGCATCGGAGAAGGAGCTCGCGAGGAAGAGGAGTCGACGGAGGATCGTTCCAAGGCATGCGCCGCCTTGCATCGCCGCCGTGTGCAGCGTAAAGCTCCGGTGAAGGTCGACCGTCGAGCATTGTTTTCCAGGTCATACACCCGGAACTTCATAGACCTATTCATACATCTTTGCTATTTCATTTCTCGATCGTCGAGCCACGATTAGCGTGGCTAATCGCGCATTTAGATAGCCTAATTACTCATCTTTCACGCAACATAAAAACATCCTTTCGAATCGATTCAAATCCATTTCAAATTGATTCACAAAACATCATCTTCTTCACAGTTTGGTCATTTGGCTGGAAGTATGTGTGATTTTCCGTAAACTTTTGGGTTCATCTATTAATCTTTTTGGCCGATTCCATTCGAATCGAGCATAGATCTTGATTGTTTGCAGATCCAGGTAGCTCGCGAGGCAATTCCTTCGTCGATATCAACATTAGATCATCAGCAAAATCAACCCGAAGTTGGACCTCTAGAACAACCTTCAAGCCAACCGTGCCAAGCCGTCATCTTCTTCGAGCTACCGCCGCCGCTTGGAGCGCCGTCACCGCCATCCCCACCGCGGGCGAGCTCGAGGGGTGGAGGAGCCACCCCTCTGGCCCCGCCGGAGAGCCAGAGACGTCGGAGATCAGCCGGGAGAAGTCGGAGAAGAAGGCGAGTCCGCCAGGATCTCCAACTGCCCAAGAACACCCGGAGCACAGGCTTGCGCCACGTGGCACCGCGAGGGCCTTCGGATCGCGCCAGCACGTTCTAATCTCGGCCGATGATTGCGAAACGGTGGAGAAATTGCACCATAAACCCAGCCAGGTTTCCAGATTTACATCCCGCCGCCCAAGTTTCCATTAATTAGAATTAGGTCCCTTCGCAGGGACCTAAATGTAATAGCTTGTTTACTTTTCTTGCAGAACAGTCCCTGAGGACCATTTTGAGAACATTTTAATTAGCATTTCTTTACGCTTATGCCCCTGGGCTGTAGGGGCTGTATCTTGCTCGTTTGACCTCGGATTTCGACGATTCTTGGAGGGTAGTTACACAACTACCCTAGCTACATATTATAAAGTTTTCGCGGCTTTTCGATGAGTTTTTGACGTGTTTTGATTTTCTCGAAAACCGCCTCGTTTTGTTTTTTTTTCTTGTGTAGTTCGAGTACGCGGCTCGAACCTCGATCACCTATCCTATCTAGTATCATCTATACTCTATTCACCTATTATATAATAAATAAATCTTTTGAAAAATATCCCTTTTTGAAAATTAAATAAAAATTTGAAATGAATAAAATCAAATAAAAATTACAAAAATAAAAACCACTAAAAAAGGCATTCTGACTTAGAGAAGTATTAAAATAAAATCACGAGAAGAAAAATTAGGGAAGATATTCTGCCTCTTTGAGTTCGACCCAGGAACACTTGCCTGGTTAAATAATTAGTGAACGGTTTTCCGACAGAAAACCGTAAATTTGTTTGATAGGTCTTAAGAACCGAATTTTTGTTTCGCGGCTTTCCGCTACAACTGACACTTCATCCTCTTTAAATAAGAGAAAGCCGTGAAACTCGATTCTTTTTACCCTTATCAGGCATGTATATATTATGCAATATTTATTGTATAGGTAAAATTGGTAAAAAAAACTCTTTGTAAAATACTTGTATACTTGTATAATATGTATATTGTATATAAGCTATACAATTTGTATAATACTTCTATAATTTTGTAAAATTCTTGTAAAAAATACTTTTGTATAATAGGAGGTATGCTGAAAAAAATTGTAATAAAAAAACCCTTTGCAAAAAAAGCTTAAAAACATGCTTCTTATTTACTCTTGCATATCATCATTACATTCATTAATATATATATATATATATCATCTTCATTCATATGCATTTCATAGTATATGCATTTCATTTTCATTAGCATATGCAAAGTGTAAAGTTAGTAGGTTCTGAACAAATTTATGAATAGAAGTCGAGGATGTATTTCATTTCACATTAATCTACTTAATTTCATATGAATCTTTTAGGAACTCAAGTTGAGACTTTTTAGGTCGAGCGACTTAATTCTTTGAGTCCACAAGAGTATGTTCACATGTCATCTTGATTGGTCTATGTAGAATATTTCATACACAAGCACGATTCGTTTAGACAATGACCTAACTTGGACATGAACCTGTACCTAGCTCTTCATTGATGTATTGGTGACGAGGCAGAATTCTTTGGCTTGGAGTAGTACATGGGTGGAAACATTCGTCCTCCTCTTGGGAGGGTAGTGCATCTCAACCTAGTCTAGTGGCATTGACGTCCAACGAAAAGATGCTTGGGGTTGCAATAAAACTTCAAAAGAGGGATAGTCTATTGTCTCAAGAAGAAAAACTTCTTACGTACATGCTATACTTTTGCATATATTAAAAAAAGAAAAAAGAAAAGCTCAAAAAAAGTTAGATGGGTAAAAAGTAAATAAATAAAAATTCCTGTCAGAGAAAATATGAATAAGCAAGGCATATGCTTCAAAGTCGCACTAAGGAAGCCTACAGCTGGAGACTTGGCTACACTGATAAGGCTCCACGGATGTGTGACTACAGTATTCACATTCCAATGTCTTCTCTATGCCTACTTCTTGAGCAGGATGCACTTGAACTTCGAAAGGGAATACCCTTCTCCTCGAGGAAATAGTTGCTAGATAGGGGAATTAGGGTTACCTTTTTAGAGGAGGCCATTTCTTTACCATTTATAATACGGAGAGCTATACTTCACTTACACAGTACAAGTGAGATTCATAGTCATCAGAAGTGCTTATGAGGATTCGTTTTGACATGATTGTTGAGGTGACCTGAATTGAGACTTATGGAACTTAAACATTGTTAGGTCTAAAATCCTATTCCCAGTAATGTTCTGCCACAATATTATTCCAAAGGTCGAGTCGAGCTCCATTTTCACCTTTTGTGCATGACCTTGGTATGGAACCCAAAATCATTTTACTTTTTACATTTCATTTTAGTTCCTCAGGGACGAGCAAGGATTAAGTATAAAGTTGATGAATATGTGATTCATCACTCTAAAAATTGAAAATATTGCTTCGTTCATGAGTAATTAGCCGCATTTCTCCTTTGATTTTACATTTCTCATTCATGCATTTATTTATATTAATGTATTTTTGAGAACGCCATCTATAGATGATTTTTTTATTTTTGATCCTTCACGAAAGTTGTAGATCTCGTCAAGATGAGCAACTTTTGTGTTGACCCTTTTTTATTTGACCTCTTATGGTGTTTCTTTTTTATTTTCCTTTACATTTAATTTTTTACTTTTCTAGGAACAACAAATGGCAACTCCTGGAGTCGTTAAGTGTCACCCCCCATTTTATTTTTATTAATTAATTAATTTATTTATTGTTTCTTTTGTTATTTTTTATTTATTTTCGAATTTTATTTTCTTTTATTATTTATTTTAATTTTAATTTTTTTTCTCAACTTGCCACGTGGCTGCATTCCTGACACGCCACGTGGCATGCTCTCCTTCCTCTCCCTCCTGCGCTTCACCCTCTCCTCCCTCTGCAACCACATCCCGCAACTGCCACCACTCCTCCTACGGTGGCGTGATGTCCAAACCACCTTCCCCTACATACCTCTTCCCCTCGTGCCCATCCTCCTCGTGTAGCGCACAACCTCCACTACTGCGACCTCCTTCATCTGCATCCTTCGTCCGCAAAACCCGTCTCCCTCACTTGCTCCCTCACTCTCCTCTCTGTCCACGATCCCCCGCAAACTCCACACTCTCACCAACCATCCCTGCTTCCCTCTTCTCTCTCCACGATCTCCGCAACCCTCGCCTTCGCATTGTTCGAACCTCCTCCATCTACCCTTAAAACCATGACCCACCTCCCTTGCGATGCTTATCTACAACTATTGGTCAATGAGATAGAGAGCCCTTCCTCCACCCCTGGTGACAGCGGTCGTGCGAGGTTCGAGCGATGACCTTTCCTCTCTAGATGAGTTACAAGGGATCTCCATCCCTTATTGCAGCACCTCTACGAGCTTCTCAAGCTCTGTGTGTCACCGTATCGAGCGAGAATCGAGGAAGCTCCCACGAGCTTCTCAATCCCTAGGCACTCCTCCAACTTTCTTGATCCCACTTCCAGGTATACTTTTTCTCCTTTCACCTTCTTCCTCATCCACTTCTCCTTCTACGCTCTTCTTCTTCCTTTCCACATCCTCTGCTCCCCCTTTTCCTTTGTTTATTCTCTCCACTCAAACTTCATCACCATATCTACCTGATCAATTCTACCTCCACCCCTCCGATTGTCATTCATGCTTCAACCTGCCTCCATCACCTTCTTCCACAACCCCCATGGGTCGTGCGTGTCCGCTTCACCGTCGATCGCTCGCAATCGAGCCATCTCCTTGCTACCTCCACTCTAGCTCATCACCAGCGAGCATCATGGTGTCTGCCTCATCGTCGACCGTGGCATGTTGCCTCCACACCACGTGAGGCTCTGCCTTGCTTTCTCGTAGTGCAGACAAGCTCCGCTGCCTTGGGTTTCCGCATCACCCAACAACCAACTTGGTCCTTCCGCAGCTCCTCCGAGCTCCACCACCAATGACCGGAACAATACAACCCTGATTCCATGTCGGTGTTCCACCATTTGCCAGCCAGAGTCACGAGCTCCTCCCTATCTCAACGTACACACCTCCTTTGTAGGGAACATACACCGACTTTAGCCACCAATCCTCTTACTTTGCACCACCTCGATCCCGTGCGCTCACCCATTTTCCCAACACCTCCGTTCCCCATCACCTCATCATGCCTCAACCACCTCCACACTCCTCCTTCATCAACACTGCCTCCACCGAGCTCCACCAGCCGAGTCTGCCCCTCGCCATCGACCCTCTTATTCACCTTCATCACCAAAGCTCGAGTGCCTCAGACCTACAACACCCCAAGCGAACCTCATTCCAGCATTGCAACAACCACCAACCATGCCTTTGATGTTTGCACCTCCTCTACATGGCCATATACACTAACTTAGGCTGCTGCTCTACTTCCTTCGTACCACCTCACTCCCGTGTGCTCACCCATTTTCCCATCACCTTCGTTCCCCATCATCTCATCTCACCTCAACCACCTCTGCACTCCTCCTTAGCCTCGTCAACACTACTGCCACTGAGTTCCTCGGGCTGAGTCTTCCCCTCACCATCAACCCTCCTCGTTAACTTTATCACTGAAGCTAGAGCACTTAGACCAACAACACCTCAGGCCAACCTCCTTCCACCATCACAACAACCACCAACCATGCCCTCGACATTTGCACCTCCTCTGCACGACCACATACACCGCCTTTAGTTGCTTGGTGCCCACTTCATCGATCGTGTGACGATCATTCGTGCTTCGCCGACACACCGTCGACCATCTCCATACGCCTTAGGCTGAGGGCACAACCTTCTGCCGCAAGCCCACAGCCAGCTCCATCACCTCGATCCTCACTGCCTCATAGCATCTCTAGCCTGCACCACCATTGACTGTCCCACGATGACAATCGACTGCCTGCATCTTCAACAACCTACTACAGCTCTGCCCTCCGCTCGAGCCAACCTCAAGGACCGCCCCTTGGTTGGTGTGGCAAGGTCAACCTCGAATCACCTCGCCTGCTTCATTAAGTTGGGTGTCTACGTGTAACCGTACGAGCTCCTCCCTCTTCATATGGGAAGCACATGGGGGAGGTGGAAAGGACCATTTGTAGTACAGTCCCTCCCACCCTCCAAATTTGCAAAAGGGGGTCGCCTTTGGGTAGCGTCATCGTCACTTGAGGGGCACATGCAAAAGTGTCACAAATTCATAGTAGGTAGAGTTTAGTTTGTTCTACATTGTATCCAAATTTCATCTCATTTCCATGCATATTGGGGTTGTAATAAAATATTTCATGATCAGAGTAATTAATTTTTAGTAAACTGAAATCTCAATATTTTTAAGGTTTACAATTTTTCTTTGATAGCTCTCTCATAGACTTGTTTAGGGTAACTTTATTTTAGAAAAATCATTTGATTTGATATTTATTAAAAATAATTTGCAAAAAATCACCTTGCATGCATTTTTAATTCGTAATTAATTCATGTTGCTATAGAGTATTCCAAAAAAATTACATACCATTAATTTCATCATGTTTAACATTCTGGTTAATTTCATAATTTTTGGACATCGTTTGAATAAAAATTCCATTTTAGTCCCTGAACTTTGCCAAAATTACATTGCATTTGTTAGTTGCATAAAAAAATACAAAAAAAATATTTCTTTGAAAACCTAAGTTCTGAATTATCTGGAGGTTTACCTAACCTAAAGAGACAATAACCTCCTGAGTTTGACCTTGGGCTTGCCCATAAAAATATAAACTGATCGCTCACATTAACCAATAAATTAATTAAGTGGTTGTTTTTTTATTAATCTTTATTGTCTATATACTACAGCAACTTGACACTATTAACTAGGGTAATTTACAGGTTTGTCACACTCGCATCGACCCGATCTTCACATGATTTTCTAGATTCGATCCGCCCTCCGATAGTCCCGAGTCCGATGCCCATTTGGAACTTAGAGATCCGAGATACATGCCTGCATTTCGTTACCTTGATCCTAACTGATTTTCACACACTTTCTTTTGATAATTCTAGACCCACCACTCTGTCTATTTAATAACGCTCCAAATCTTCCTTCACTTCCTGATCGGAGGAGCAATTTGGTGCTCATTTGGGTGAGATCCAGTGTTTGCAAGAGCTTCTCCACTACGTTTGAGCCTCTGCGACATTTCATAGTCGCCTCAAGGCGAGGACTATCGCCGCTCCATCATTCTTGTCCACCTTCGCCTTCCGCGTCATTAGGTACCCCTAGTCCCATAGATTCCATTCCACTTCGTTGTTCAAGATACATCTCCATGGATCACATTCAATCTCTGATTACCTGGCTCAGAACCATTCTCCACAGATCTGATCGCCAATCGACTCTGATTTGTCCCTTACCCTCCGTTCGCAACATGTCCCCTTCAGATTTGATAATCAGTTCGGATTTGAGACCTCATCTCATCCTCCATCATGCACCTGAGATCAAATTACCATTCGCCTTAATTTATCTCTATTTCACAACAAATAACCCCAGCTTAAGCTTCATCTTCGAGCTCTGCAATAATTCACAGGTACATGAGTATCAGATGAGGCCCTTATCAGGTAGCAACGTACCTCCATCAGAAGCCTCGGGTGGAGCTCCTCTAGATCTCTTATTGGGAAAATCCAGAGGATTGGCGACATCCCATTCAATGTGGATCCATCAGATCTAACTTTCACTCTTTCAGTGTTTGAATCAAAGTAGAATCACGTGAGATCAGACTGATTGAATCTCATCCTATGAGACCTTTATCGACATTCTTCATTATATCACCAGGTCTGTTCGAACTGAGGAGGACAACTCCAGGTCCAATCTTCTCCATCTATCAATGCCCAAAGATAGACCATCGGATCAGATTTGGGAGAGAGGATCTGAGCCACAACCTGTTTTTGAGTCTCACGTGTGATGCACGCCCTTTATGGGTAATTTGCTCAATCTACCCTACAGTTTCATTTATTTTGTTTTAGTTCATAAAGTGTAAATAATAGTTATAAGTTTTTAATATTGAGTCCTTCTAGTTTCTGGATTTGCTTTTTAGTCCTTATCGTTTGTATATGCCTGCATGCACACATGATAGTTGTGGATATTTTGCATCGTCTTCCATGTGCTTTTATATGATTAATTAAATAAATAATGTTTTATTTATTTGCTAGTATACCCATGTGTGTCTGAATTCATGTGCATAGCACATGTTGTTTGGGAATTTTACGTCTATTGCCTGATAGTTTACATTTTTGTTATAGTTAGATCCGTAAACTTTAAGTAATTGCATTTTGGTCATGTTTTTCCATATTAAATTTTAAGTCTTCTTTTGCATGAATAAATAGTTTAATTGTTTTAAAAGATCCCTAAAAATTAGATTAACTTCTTGATTAGTTGTTTGACCTCCTATAATTTTAATTTACAAACTACTTTGATTTCTCTCTTTTAATACTTCGAAACCACCTAATTTTGCCTTGTATGCCTTATAAAAATCATAAAAATTCGAAAATGGATTGAAAAACTCTAAAAAAATACTATCTTTTGAGTTGTTTGATTTTCTAACCAAAATTTGTTTGAAAATTCTTTGTAAAAACAAAAAATTTATAAAATACAGAAAACACATAAAATTCATATAAAATAATTAGAAAATCATAAAAATACGTAAAATAGCTTGATTCAAAGCTTGAATAATCTTATTCCTATTTTCTATATTTCCAGTATTTTATATATTTTTTATTTTAAAAGTCCAAAACAATAGCTAGATTTTTATTTTTGATTTACTTCTTATTTTTAATTGATTTTAAAATCCTAAAAAAATAAAATCTATAAAATCATAAAAATAATAAAAATATCAAAAATACAAATATATTTTTATTTGATTTTTCTGGACATTTTTGTTATATGCGAAAAATACAAAAGGGTGCTTGCTTTATATCTTATACACTTTCTTTATTCACTTTGTTTGAATAAAATAAAAATATAAAAATTTGCAAAAAAATAAAAATCACTAAAAATTTGAAAGAAAGAAAACATTAAAAATATGAAAATTAAAATTCCATAAAAAATTAACAAGTTAAAAATCCATAAAAACCAAGGTAGTTTTCTTAGAGTTTCCTTCATTATTTTCATTGGTTTCACTTTGATTTTAATAACCCTCGGTTATTAACCGTTGCCTCCTTATGTTCGTTTTGGGAGTTATACGAGGGAAATAAAAAGCACATCCATCTCATTTTATTTTATTTGGACTAAATATATTATTTAATTTATTCAGGTTTCATTTTCGGTAAAAGCAACACATCACTTTTTCTTCAAAAAATTAAACTTTCAATGAGATTCGGAACATCAAGTTGCTGGATGAGGAAGCCATGGAGTGTATTACTAGGGTGGTCGATTTCTTCACCTCCTTAAGCAGGAAGAGCTAACACATTACACACCATACAAATTGAATTCAAGGTTGAAAGAGTTAGGGTTATGGATAAGGGGATCTCAGCTCGTTGTTTAGGAGAACCTGAATAAGGATTTGTGGAACTTGAAGATTGTTAAGACTAAAATCCTAATCCTAGTTAAGGCTCTGACAAATTGCTTATTCTTAATCTTGATCATGCTTTATCCTTATCTATTCTGATGATTTGGTTTAGGAAAATAAATTCATTCTAACTTTCTTTCTTTATGCTTATTCTTCAACGAAGTGTTTGCTAAGGGACTAGCATAGTTAAAGTATAGGGGGTTGATAAATCCATGATTCACTAACATTTCTATTGCATTTTGTCTTAAAACCCTTAACAAATACATGTAATTATTAATTAATTCCCATATTTTATAAAAATCTCATTCAAAAAAATCCATTTTTATGCATTAAAAAAATGAAAACAAAAAAGTAGATTGTAAATATGTATATATTGTATAAGATGACTCATAAAATATAAATATAGTAGTAAGATATAGTTATATAAGCTAACCCATGAGACCAAGTTAACAAGGCTTGATCGACAAATAATAATGTTGGGGGAGATAAGGAATAAAACACAAAAATAACTAACAATGTACATAACACACTAATTCACATTTATTTATTTTATATATACAATCTCTGTCTAATTTTAATTAATTCATCTGTACATATTTTTTGCTAATTTCTTCACCATTGTGTTTATAAAAATATATTTAAAAATAATAAAAATTCCAACATGTAAATTTGGCAAATAATCAGACTTCCAAATTATCAATTTCCCAACATCCAAACCTCATGGCTTCTTCATATGAACTCCAATTTCACTCTACTTACCTTTAAAGTACAAAACAATAAGATTAACTAATTATTGATGGTGATTTCATCGAAAACGAAGTATGTTTGCAAAAAGTCAATTTTTGGACCTAATGTCAACTACGTTACTGGGCTATTTATTTTATTCTGTACATATTATTTATATTACAACATGTATCGAACATTTCAATTGTTTAACTGATCTTATAATTTATTTATAAAAAAATTCAAAAATAAAATTTTTATTTGATATTTTTAATAAATAAAAACCTTTAAAAATATATAAATTTGAACTACGGTGTATATACATGTATTTTACTAATATATGTAAATTAAATTACTAAAATATAATAATTCACGCAACTCATATTTATTATTATAAAAATTAAAAAAAAATTGATATCTTATTTATTCAAACACTAAATTAAATCTATATATATATGTTATTTATAAGGTATACTATATATTTTTCTAAATATTTTATTTATATACCTTAAAATAATATATATATATATATAATGCATCGTAGTTTAGAAAACCTAATTTTTAACATTTTTCATTTTTACATCAATTTAAAATAACGCTATTTAATATTTATTATATATTTAATAATGAATTTTTTTTCTGGATTTATTATATTTAACTATGAATTTTTATTTTTTTATTATTTTGGCGCTCACACATGTCAGCACCACAATGCTTCTTCAACCTCAAGAAGAGGTTGTTGCGTCTGCTGCGGCACCGAATCATCACCATTAATTCCACTGTTGATCCACAAACTAAAACCCGATCTGATACATCAATCCATCCATCTTCTAGCCCTAACAATCACCATCCACACTAGACCTTCAAACCATCCTAACTTCTCGCCCTCTCTCCTATATAAGGCCATGCAGTTGGCCATTAACAACTAACTTCTCCACTCATCAGTTCTAACTGTCCGATAGCTCCTCTTTCTTAGCTTGTATATCGAGCTTCGGGTGACAAAAAAGGTCGCTTAAGCATCTATGTGGAAGATGAGTGTTCGGGGTGTAGTTCTAAGGTGATCAAACCTTGCATCACTACTCATATCATCGGGTAAAGCTTTGGGAACCACTGCCTGTTGAGCAAAGACAGGAGGTCCTATACCTACATTCCTACGTGAACTTCCTTTGCCCTTCTCGATTTCATTGCCTGATTAGGGCTGTTGATTATCTATTTTAATTCATTAATAACCCATCTATAAATTCTATTCAAAATCCCATTCTTCTGATGTTATTCCTTGATCAAATTTTGAGTTGAAAATAACATATCTGAACCATTTAGCATCTTTTCTTGTATAGTGATTCATTAGAATCGAGTCCAAATAGTTTCTTGTAGGATTTTCAGTATTGACTATTGATTGGCAACCTTCTGGTGCAAGCTATTGAAACAAATTCGACAGTCACCTTCAAGACATGGACGCACCTGATTTGGAACTTAGATGCACCTTCTTCGAGTCTTTATCTTATAGTAGGTGAGCTTGGAGCCTCCCCCTCATGGCCTTACCTCTGACCATCTAGAGATGCTCTAGCTGCCTCAGCTCGTTGCCATTATTGTATCAAATGTCGCCATGCTCCATCGGCGTCGTTATTGTTAACCATTTGGGGAAGAATTATTCTTCCTTACAGGTCTACAGGTGCGTGAAGCGTGGAGCTAACGAGTGGATTAGATTTCCATGACCATCTCATATTAGCCTTTTAAATCCAACTGGTGGAACATTTGCTCTAGAGGCCTCGCAATGTTTCATAATTCAGTATCGTTGTCATAGTTTTTATTATTTGCATTTATTTTCCTTCATGGGAGCTACTTGCAAATAAACTTTATTTTATTTTCATTTCAATCCCTACTTGAGGAATTATCTGAAGAAACTCTTATTTCTTTCATTTGCATTTATACCCATGTACTGCGGACCACATTTGGACTCTATAACAACATTATTTTTTGATGATTTTTCTAAGGTAGCTTCCATATTAGCCAAACATAGTTTTATCTATTTGAGGATTTTCATTGCTTTTTTGTTTGTTTTTTGAATTTCATCTTGCTTTGATTTCTTTTTGTTTGTCTTCGAGCTCGTTGCTCGATTTTCTTTTCATCTACGTTCTACTATATATTATCACCTCTACTATATTTTACATATCTCTACTATATAGTACATTGTTTTGAAAAATAAATTTTTTTCTTTTTGAAAAATAATTAAAATTCTTATCATTTTTTCATGTCTTACTGCACTTATATTAGAATAGTATACAACATTATATACTACCTACTATATTGTATCTCTTTCAAAAATCAATCACTTTTGATAACCAAATAAAAATTACAAAATAATAAAATAAATATTTGTGAAATCGAAAAATAATAAAAATCATAAAAACTAAAAAGCACAAAAGTAGTATTTTTGAAGAAGAAAAACAATCACATAAATATTCAATCTTGAAAATCAGAGTATACTTCATGCCTCCTTATGTTTGACCCGGGAACACTTACTTGGTATATATAAAGTGAAAATAGATAGAAAGAGACTTTTATTCATTTATCCATCTTTTATCTTTTCTCTCTCTATTATTTTATTTTTATTTGATAGAGCGCTCTTCTCGTTGTGGTCTCTACAACTGAGATCATTATTTCTTTACTACGAAGGATATCGCTCTCATCAATGTGTACGACTATAGATCAAGCGAGATGGATGGATTGTTAGATTAGGTTTAAGTGATAGATTGAGGACTAGATAAATCAATGAAGGAGGGTGATTGGAACAGAACTCCAGCCTCTTCTTGAGGTAGAAGATGGATGGGGTGCTGACACGTTTCATCACCACAAAAATCTAGAACCAAAAAGCATTTTTAAATTAGATAATAAATATTAAATAACAATATTTTAAAAAATGTAAAAACCTAAATTATAGATTATCAGATTATCTAATTTATAGTATATGAGATATATAATATATATTTTATGATATATAAATATAACATTAATAAATGAATAAATATATAGATATATGTAATAAGCTTTATAAATAGTATGCACATTTTTAATTCAATATTTTAATAAATAAGGTTTTATTTTTATATTTTATAAATTTATATAAAAATAATAATTAAAGTTTTGTGAATTTTTATATTTTTTGATAAATTATTTTATATATATTAATTAATTCATGTATATAAACTGTAATTCAAATTCACCTATTTTTATGGGTTTTTCATTTATTTAAAATATTAAAGAAAAGTTTTTTTTATTTTATTTATAAATAAACTACAAGATCAAGAAAATATTTTAAAATTTGATAAATCACTTGTGCTATAAAAATTTGTACAAAATAAAAAAATAGCCCATAAACCCAATTTGTCATTGTGTCCAAAAACTGACTTTTTGCAAATGACCTCTATTTTCGATGAAATCACCTTCATAAATTAGAGAATTTTATTTCATGGACATTAACGGTTAGTAGAGTGAAATTGGAGTTTGTATGACAAAGTTTTGAGGTTCAGATGTTTGGAAATTAATAATTTGGAAGTATGTTGATTTGGCATATTTACAGGTTGAAATTTTATTATACATTTTTGTAAACACATTGGTGAAGAAAATAGTGAAAATATGTAAAGATGAATTAATTTAAATTATATGAAAATTGTGTGCGTGTGTGTATAATAAATGGAATTAATGTGTAATGTACGAGGTCAATTATTTTTATGTTGTCTTCCTTATCTCCTCCTATTTTATTGGTGATCGACCAAGTCATGTTGTCTTGCTATCAGGGTATGGTTATATAAATATATCTTGCAACTATATTTATATTTCTTAAGCCATATTGTACAATATATACATATTTATAGTCTGCCATGTTTTCTTTCCATTTTTATTTTTCTTATTTTCTTTATGTATTTTTTACTGCATAAAAAGCATTTTTATTCGTGAATGAGATTTTACCAAAAAGTAAAGACTAATGCATATTTACATGTACTCATTAAGGGTTTTAAGAAAAAAATGCGACAGAAACGTTAATCAACAACTTTCATAGGTTTCGTAACCCTCAAATCCTTCTCTACTTACTTCCTTTGTATTCGTCTATAGCTTGACCAATTCAAGTAACTTTCACTACTTGCTATATCTCCCAAAGAGATCTCTCTATTTCCTTCCCCAGTGAAAAGCATATAGAAATACAACTCCCATTTATTCTATATATCCTTACGAGTAACAAGCATGTGTCCTTCCACATCCTTAATTCATCTCAGTTGAGAAAGGTCTTTGGTTTTTCTTTATCTTGCTTCGACCAATCTCAATATATCCTTCTGGACCTCCTTAGAGTCGAGATTTTTGTACAAAACAACATAGGCTTTTGACTTAGATTTACTTATAGTCTTCTTTGCTTCCTTCTTCCCTACTGTGTAGTTTGTGACAGTTTTCTTTGTTCCATCTTTTGATATGGCTTTAAAGCATGTTTTGTTAATTTAAAGCTTCTATTGCACCCCTCCACTCCACCACCAAGCCACTTTTTGACTTGGACCTCATCCCTTTGACTCGCCCAGCATCTCTTTGGCTATCCTTCGGATAAAAGATTCTACTGCCTCCTACATCTTGTTTGCTCCACAAGTAGTAAAAATAATATATATATATAACATAAAAACATTTTTAAACTTTATTCTTGAGCATTTTTCCCTTTTTATAAAAATAAATAAGAATAATTTTCTCTTAATACAATATTCTTTTAAATCCAAGTTATTTAGACTATTAAAATCAATACAAAATACTATGTAAAAATTAATAATCACAACATGAAAATAAAAATATTATAAAAACACAAAAGAATTAATAATATATATACCATATCACATAAATATACATAAAATAATATAAAACAAAATATGTGTCAAATTTCATGATCGTATAAAATACCAAAAACACATCTTTTAAACTTCAGTTCCTCAAGATTGAGCTTGTTATTGGTCCAGAAGATTTCCTACTATTAATCTAACTTCAAGCTAACTGCACAAGTTTTATTTATCTACATAAGTTTTGTTATAATCAAAATATGCATGTTCATGCATGAACTAACAATCCTAACAATGGTAATTATGACAATATCATCTCCAATTATTATGATTCCATCTACCTAAAGCAAAATAAACACAATGGCACTCCTATTAGGCTTCTTGCATATACATGGTTCATTTATATTTTGAATGAAATCATAACTCTTTATGATTCCATCTAATTGGACATTATAACTATGAAAGCTTGTTTATGTGCATAGATAGATTTCTTCAGCTTATATAGTTCTTATTCCTCATTTTTGAAGCCTTAGAGTTATTGTTGAGGACAACATTTCTGTCGATTTGATATTCAACACAAGGAGAGAACATCGTCATTGTGGAGACCGATTAAGAACTGTTGAATCAAAGAACAATTAACCTACAAACAAAGATAAAGAAATACAATGTAAATGTGAAATTAAAATTTATTATAAATCTACAAAATTTGTTTATTGGTGGAAGTATGTAGAGTGTCGAACTTTGGAAGCAAACATGATAGATTGAGAAATGAAATCCAAAATGTCCTTCTTGTCGTCTTTTATTTTATTTTTGGGATTTTTACCCAACAGACCCTATAAACGTATTAAAATGCATCCACGACTTTTTGCCCAACGCAATTACCCCATCGACCCTGTAAATTACCCCAAGAACCCTCACGGGCTTAAAACATATTTCCTGGAGGGTTCATGGGGTAAGAGTTGACAAGTTTACGGGGTCGAGGGGGGAATTAGGTTGTTTCAAAGGTTGTGGAGGTGATTGGCAAAGTTTATAGGGTCTGTCGGGTAAAAATCCCTTTATTATGATATGGATTTTTTCATTTTTTGATTTCAATGTTGTATTTTTCTGTTTCCTTTAAATTTTATAATTTTTATATTCATTTTATATTTTTCAGATTTTTTAGTTTTCTTTTTATATTAAGTGTATGTATATATACGTATATTTAGATAATATAAAAAAGATAAAATATATATATATATATATGAAATATACACTAAGGTGCAGTCCTTCTTTTAAGTGTTTATAAATAGTTAGGTTATTTTTATTATAATAATAATAATATACACACATATATATAATATAGGCTTTTATATTTATAGATATAGATTTAAATACTCAAAATAGGTGAAATAATTTATTTTTTGTTTTTTTAAGTTTTTTTATTTTTGATATTTTTCTTATAATTTATGAAATATTTTTCGATTTTTAATTGAATAAAATGTCAAAATAGTGATTATATTAATGGGCCATATTATTTTGGAATTTAAAAATAAATAAAAACTCGAAATTTTCAAAAGCTATTTTTATAGTATAATATATATAATAATAAACAAAATTCAAAGATAGAAATAAATATTTTTGGATACTTATAGAATTATTAATGAATTTTATAAGTATTTTGGATATTTTTAAATTTTAGTGATTTTATTCTATTATTTTTGGTGATTTTTTTATCACAGTTATAAAATATGGTAATAAATAATATCTATTTTTTGGAATTTTCGAATTGGATTATTTTTTGTATTTAAGATGAAAACAAGGATAAAATGCATTATTTGTTATTTTTAGTAAATAGAAAAATAATGAAAAAATACCTTAGCAAAATATGTGTGGTGGAACAAAATTTAAGGCACCCAACTTAATTTTTTAAAATTTTAGTGTATAAATGACATTTAATCAAAAATAAAATAACAAAGAGAAAATGCAATCCTGGTTGGGACCTATTCCTAATTTCATAAAAGTATTTCTTATTTTCTAAACACCCTTGAGAAGTCCATGGGCATTCACACAAAATCCCAGATAAATTCAATATAAAACACTGTTGAAGTGGCATTTCTGTAATTTTTCAAAATGTTGAAGGTCCTTGATGCAAAATATCCAAAAAGTATTACAATGGAAATGGAAATTAATGTACATGAATAAAATTAAAAGGCATGGAGGGACCCCCTAAAAATACCGACCCCCTCATGTGTTTACGCACATGAGGTGATGTGGCAATGAACCAATGTGCAAATATAAGAAACTTATGGTTCTCAATACAAAATTTACAAAAAATTTATCGTTGTAGATGCAAGTTTTTATACTAAAAATTAATACAAAAATGGCGAGGGTATGTTTCAAAATTACCCCTCAAAAGCAATTCGACATATCTTGTCCTCGTCTCATTGCATAATGCTGGTTGGCCACTAAGCGGTTGGATTAGATTCCCGCTGGATATCGGATGGTGAAGCATAGCTCGCTTTGATGATTGACGTTGGATCTAGAGTGGAGAGATGATTATACGGTTGATGTTCTTCCTGAAGAATACGTCATAACAACTCCTCGGGCAAGCTGTGATCGACAATTGCTCCCTCCTCCAACAGTCTCTGGTGCTGCTCAGGTGCTCAGATCATTCCTTAAGGTTGTTCGCAGCTGCTGATGCTTTAAAAACTTCCACTAACCATTGATGGGGGACCCAATAGGTCGGAGAAGCTCAGGTGCCTAGGGAACCTTCACTTCCAAAAAAACTCACCTCCAAAGAGGGCTTTCACCCCCAGAACTTACAAGGTATGCTCAAGCACACGAAAGGCAGTACTTGGGGATCTGACTTGATGGAAATGCAGTGGATTTAGGTCGGAGGGGCACTCTCTAGCGAGCGGAGGAGGTGGAGAGAGGATCTCCAGATCTAGGGAGGATCAATGGGTATGGAATGGGTTGAGGGATAAAGAAGCATAAGGGGAACACGATGGCGGTGAAATTTGCATCAGAACAAGGCGGAAGCATGGTAGAATAATGGTCGGAGCTGGAGCTCCGACAAACTACCAATTAAGTCTCTACGCTACAACAATTAATCAAAATTAACACTAAAGACAGGAAATGAAATCTACATCTAAAAGCTACCTAATATTACACTTACACTATGTCTCATCCTGTAGATGAGGGAGGCAGGTGGACCACAGGGTAGAGCTCACCGGTGATGGTGGATCGATGCTCTTCCTATGCTCACACACGTTGTGAATCGATGTGGAGGCAACTGTCACATCCTCATCACGTTGGGCTAAGGATTTGAGGGTGGAAACACATTAGGAGAGATCAAATCTGAATTGTAGTTCGGTGAGATGTATACAAACAAGATCAACTTTGACTTAGTTGACAACTCAATCCATTGATCCTTAGATTGATGCATGGTGTGCGTGTGAAAGGTCAATGATCAAGGAACGAAGGCTACAAAGGAATTATCCCAATAAATGAAAGAATCGATGGGAAAATTCGAGGATGTAGCCAGCCTAACACATGACATATGCATACCTAGGGAGGCTAGGGAGTTGACCGAGGTTAACCTAGACTGATCTCTAATTGGTCCATGATAGCAAGCTAGACAACAAAATAGAAGAGAAATTCCTTATTAAATCAATTTAAAATATGACATGATTTTATTAATGTTTAGTCAAAGCATACATAATATTTATTATTCTATTAAGTATTTTATGGTGATTTTTATTTATTTTTCGAAGCTATTTTATTAGGCATCACTTTTTGTATATATAAATATAGGTATATTTACCTATGTATAATGTATTTATTTTTTTGTATTTTAGATTTGATTATTTTATAGACTTATTTTATCTATTTACAACTAAATTAAATACACGTAAATACATTATTATCACAATTTTATGATGTTATTATGATTCTTATAAATATGTACATATAATATATATGTATATTACAATTATTTTCATCTATGTACTATAGATAACTTATTTATTTTAATGTACTTTAATTTTTTTAATTTTAATTTAAAAATGTACATGTATTTTAAATAATAATTAAAAAAATTATAGAAATATAATAAAGATAAAAAATAGATAGAATAAATAAATAGAATATTTTATTCATGTATATTGCACAATGAGGGCCCAAAACCTAACTTTTGCATCATAACTCCAAATTGAATGAAACCATTTCATTAAATAGAAAATTTAATTTTAGGAACAATTTTATTTAATTTTAAGCGCATATGGAGGAGATACATGTCTAGAAAGCTTTCTTTGTGGCTTTTTATTATGAGTCTCTAGGGCACACTATATGAAATAAATTTTATGTTTTAATTTTTCTCTACAAGTAGAATGTTTAAAGATTACTAATTTGAGTTATAAATAATAAAGAATAAAATGGGTCCCAAAACCTCTTTATTGGGGAATAAAAATTAGGGTTTTTAATTTATTGTTGGCCCTTATCTCCCCCTACTTTATTCCTCATCGACCAAGTCAATTCTTGACTTAGTCTCAGGGTTTAGGGTCATTCAATACCTATGGTATTTCATTTCCTTTCCTTTTCTTTTCTTTATTCTATTTCCTTGGCATTTAATAGAGTATTTTGTATAATATTTATAGTATAAATAGTGAATTTTATTTTATACAAATTAATGATATATACATACATTTAACTAGGGATTAAAGGACAAAATGAAAGAATAAAGGTGATGAAATGGAGATTCATCACCCCCCATATATTGCCTTTGATATTCTCTAGCAAACACGTATGCCTATAAGTGCAGAAAAAGAAAATAAAGAAAGGAAAAAGAAATAAAATGGATTGATTTTAACTTTTAAACCTATCTTCATAAAATCAAAGTTTGGAGCTTAGTTGGAACATTGGATTTTAGGTTCACTCAAAACATTATTGGGAAGCAAATTTTAAACACAACATCCTCTAAGAACAACAAACTCTGCCCAAGTCTCTTCAAAAGCCATGTCAGAACAAGTCAACATTATACACAGTTACTTATGAATATGAGTCTACCTTGTACAATGCAAGTGATATGTAACTCCTCTCGACTAAAGCGCTAAAAGACATGCTTCTCCAACATGGTGACCCTAATTCATTAATTTTTCGACTCTTTCCTCGAGAAGCGCCATATTACCTTCTAAGTTCAAGAGCAACTAGCTCAAGAAGAGGAGGAAGACAAGAGAATCGAAGGTGGCCAGTGTAGCTACCTATCCGAGGATGCTTGACTAGTGTAGCCAAGTCATCCAGCTACAGACCCACATGGATCTTTGACTTCGAAGCTCAGGCTTGCTTATTAACTATACATAGTCGAACGGGAATTGATTTTTCTTTGATTTTTTACCTGTCCATTTTTTTAAAGTTTTAGATTTTTGCATCTTTTCAATACTATATACAACAGCTTTTACATAAGGATCTTTTCCTCTTGAGCCAGTAGACTATCCCTCTTTGAACCATTATTGCAACCCACAACATCTTATAATTAGACCTCTTGGCTAATGGATCGGGTTGGGGCACAATGGCCATAGAATTGTGTTTTCGTATGTTTTCATTCGATTGTGTCTGATGCTCGGAAATCCATCCTTCTACCACTTCAACTACGTTGAGCATAGTGTAAGGTGTAGTTGTGCAAGTTAGGTCATTATCGATAAGATTTATGTGTTTGTTCCGAAATATTCTACCAAGGCAGTCAAGATGACACTGAATCTACTCTTGTGGCCTTAAAAAAGTAAGTGTAGCATACATGAAGCGTCTCTATTCATGTTCCTATAATGTTCATGCGATTAAGTAGATTAAGATCCAACCAAGCTCCAATCTTCAGTCTAGAAATCATGTGATTTAGTAGATCAAATAATTCTAAGTACAACTGACTGTGTACAAAGCAGGGAGGGTCGAGGGTGGGAATAAACAAATCAACAACACAGTCTGTCTCCCCCATACTTACGATAAAATATCCTTAAGTATAGACATGAATATCATAAAGATAAGAGATAGGCAAGGGGACCAACAAACTGATCTTGGACTCTCTCTTGGCTCCCTCGGAATTAGCTTTTTGCTCTCGCTTATCGCAGTCGTGACTATGCGAAAATGGTTAGGATCCGAAGTTCCCTTGGGTCCACTATTGGAGTCACACAGGTTCCGACGGTTTTTCATTCGTCAATTCGAACAAGCGTGGTAGGGAGGTACCCAACCCGAAATCGAAAAGGGGTCTTCCTTCTTCTCATGCTTTCCTAAAACCAGTGTACTTCTACTAATTCAAACTCCACTCTGTTCATTCAATAATATGACTCTCTTGCCTTCCCCTCAACTACTAAATATAGCAGGCGGAACTCCCGTGAACAGTCGCACAAACCTACTTCAGCCTCTATCTCTGTATTATACCATGCCTACTAATTTTCTTTACCGAGCTCCTGACTCTTTCTAGAATATATTAAGCCAGGGGAATTCGACAGCCATTTATATATTAAATGCAATGGGCCTGAAGACTTGGTTGGCTACATCCTAGGAACCTCCTCCCTTGTCTTTCTTTAACGACTAGAAAAAAAATCAATAGTAGTATTCGAATGAGAATGAGGTATTACCTGGCCTACCTCATCGCTGCCGGTCGAGCCGGCTATGTCATTATAGTCCCTTGCCTCATATATAAGTCACGCTAGCCGTGTAGCTATCGCTTTCCACTTCCACCCCTGGGACTTGTGGGGGCCTTTTGGTCAGTTCCAATCGGGCAGCCAAGTCACGGAGGATGAGAGAAAGTCGTCGAAGCAGCAACATCATATGTAGTTGAGGAAGTAGTCTTAGAGTAGTGGGAGCGGTAGCTATGATGGTCTTTCTTCTTTATTTGCCAGTGATGAATAGGATAACCTCTGCTTCCCTCCTCTTCTCACTACTCTCTTCTCCTCCTACGATGTTTCATATAGAATTGGGAAGAAGAAGCAAGGGATTGACTGACCCTAGTCTACTATAGATGTCATGTCGATAGGGGTCCCCGACCTCCCTTTTTACCTAGTTATAGGGATCGAAGAAGGTGGATCCTTTGCTCACTCCCTCTGACCTTTCCTTTGATCGTTCATTCATTCTTCTCTTTCGTCGCTTTCTGTCGACGCTTGTGTAGGCGGTGACCCAGTTCTTTCAGAGTCTAGATTTACAAAAGACATTTTTTCAACAAAGATGTGAATTAGGAAGGATTGGTTGACGAAATACGAATAATTGAAATAAAAGTGAGTCGCAAAGATCAATATAATCAAAGATATAATAGTTGTCCCAAATATATTGTTTATATTCGTTATTCTATATTTTGATTTCATATAAGCCCGCCTCTAATAACTATTTGATATATTATTTTCGAACCGCTAGATTGAGAATGGTTTTTGTTCCCGTACGCACTTTGCTTGAAACTAGGGATCACTCGCTTCTTGCATGCTTGCTTGAAACCACTTTTTTCCTGGGGAACTTGCACATCCACTGGCCCTATACTAGACATATAGTGGCGAAGCATTTTGATTAGTGGAGAATAAAGGCGCAGAACTGACCTCTCTAAAGCACGAGTCTCCTATGAGCAGAACTAATTACTAGAATGCGCGGGAAGAGCTGGTAGTAATTTAGGGCATCAAAGATGCGTATAAAGAGGGAGGCCGGAGATACGGGGAGCTCCCTGGTTGATTTCGGAAACATATGATTTAAGGAAAAGTCTTGCCTTTCGACGTGCTTTGCCCTTTTTCGAAAGGAGTATGTTGATAGAACTTCCCAATCCCTAAGAGTTGGCTGGTTCTTAGGCCTGGAAAGTGGCAAATCCCTAGCTGGAAAGTCGAAAATCCCTATCTTCATAGTCAAAAATCTAGAAAGAATGCTGGAGCCTATCTAAAATAAACAAATGTGAAGGACACATACTGAACTCTGAACTTACAAGATACTGAAACGAAACAAATACTTCCCCTATATGCATTCATCTATACATTCCACTTTCGACATTAACAAAAGGCATATCCATGGTAGTCAATAGGCTTCTCCCAAGAGGTCTAATATCATTTAGCGGGTAGCCGCTGGAAGGATTCCCGCAGTTCCTGGGTGGCACAAATTCAGCCTGGGTGGCATGGAAACACACTTCTCGATATCCCACGAAGTCAACCTTTGCAGCTCCGGCTGCAACTATACTCTCAATTAATTACCTCAGCATTCTTTATTTATGGTCAAATCATCTCCGGTCAATCTTAGCTCGATGATTTTTCTCTCAAAGGATGGTAGAGCTAACCTCAAGCTGAGCATTTGTTATAGTTCTAACTGGAAGTATTAAGGAGATCTGACTCCTCCCTACAGGGCTCGAATTCGATTGGAAGATAGTTGCGATCATGCATCGCCCGCACCCGAAGGGGGGCATACGAAAGAGTCGCGACTGCGACCGAAACTCCATACCACCCCTTAAAGAAAGGGAGACTAGGGACAAGTAAACTGTGAGTGGGAGTGAAGAAAAAGAAAAACGAAAATTCCAAGGGAATTTGTATTGTATCCGTACCTTTTTTTGTTAAGACCTAGAGCGACTTGATATTGTGTGAATGATATTGTGGATGTATAGTCCGGGCCTCACAGTGTCACTTGTTCCCCTGCTGGGAATTTGTACCGTATCCATACCTTCATTTGTTGAGACCTAGAGCGACTTGATATTGTGCTTTGTATAGTGAGTTTTTTATATAGTTATATAGATAAAAAAACTATCGTGATTATAAAATAAAATATATATATGCTTCTGTTCATCCATTTCCTGATCTTCAGACTCCACTATATATTACCCTTTGACATTCCCGTACGTGCATGAGTTATACCGAGTACTCGGTAAATTATGTACCACTTCAAATCTTCGTTTTCTAGAGCGATAATCAACTACACAAATATTGATTGAAACTTGTGAAGTTCTTGTTTCGGCAAATCTTTGCATATCTAATATATAACGAATGCTTGTTGGCTTTTTGTCACTAACCATCAAACCAATATCTCTTGGCCCAATCCTGTCCTCAGGCATTGTTGTTTCGACCATAAATAAGAAACTCTAATTTCTTCCTAAAAGACCTTGAGTTCTCAGCTTCAACCTCGATTGCCCTTGGAGTAAAAAAGGATTAGGACCCCTAACTTAACTAGAAAGAGATTCTTAGCTAGGTAGTCATGCTAGGTCAGTTAGGACCCTTTCCCTTAGTCGATCGTTCTAACAGAGTGAGTTAAGGAAGTCAGGGAAGAGGGGGGAGGTGAAGGGCTCGCATCGTGACCTTCGTCTTTCTTTGAATTGCCTCTCACCTATGCCGGAACTTAGTGCTCAATCAACGGGTACTAGGCGATAGACGAATGGGTTCACTAGTTCTTTCTTTATGGGCAATAGATTTTCGAGTTATGAGTTCTCAGGTTCGCGAGCAGAGAATCTTATCAGGAAAATAGCATATAGATGAAGGGTAGCTGATTGTAGAAAGGTGTGAGAGAGATGAGATGCCAGTGGTTGGACTGCACACCAAATGAAAGGATGAGAAGGGGATAAGTGAGGAAGGATGGGAAAGGCCTTTACCAACCTCTTTGGGATATATAATAGGCGGCAGACATCTTCTTTGCTGACCTTCACATCCTCTTTGAGAAGAAGTTTGACTACCATCTCTCTTTCCAGGCGGAAGATCCGCAACCTGGCTTGAGTTAAGCTAGGGCCTGAGCTTGTAGAGACTTTCCTTGCACCCAGAACCTTCCTGCACCAGGCATTCTGACTATGCTTCCCATTCCCTCAAGGCAGTCAGTTGACCAGCCTTTGGTCAATCTATCCTCCCCTCGTAGTGTGGTCTGATAGAAGGACCTCTTGCTCTTGGGGAGATAGCCGATTCAAGTCCCTTGGAATTGTCGGAACAGTCGCCCGCCTATCTAACTAAGTTCCCAAGTCAGAGGGTTGAGATCAGAATGAGGAGCAATGGGGCAGGTAAAGAACCTCATTTTCTAGTGAACTACAATGAGGTCTTAGTTCTATGAGGACAACAACCCCTAACAATTTTCTGAGACCATCAACCGATGATCTTTAGAGGCAGAACACGATAGTACTATTTTTTCCCCTAGGCTTGGTATTCTGGGACAATCTTTCTTCTACAAACAATAAATGCACTACATATTTTTGCTGATTATTATCACCATCCATCCGTACTTTCCTATAACCAAAGGTATGAGCGTAGACGTGCATTGTTGAAGACTCAGAGTGATGCAGAGTCCCACTACTAGGAAGCAGGCATTCCAGACAGAGATGCCCAAAAAAAGGTGTCGGACTTCTCCCTTGCTGCGAGGATGAAGCAGAGTCGAGATCCGATAGATATATAATAGGCGGACGGCCTAGACTCTACGGGGGCTTTGATGCATCATGCTCAAGAGAAAGGGATGACTGACTCTTGCCCAGGTCAAACAGGAAGGGGACATGATCAATAGAACCTGGCAGGATCCGGGCTGGGATAGTGGCACCCATTCCTAACCAGTTCCGAAAAGGTTCGATTATGCTGGAGGGCTAGTTCATGCAAATCCGTAGAAGTTATCATGGACGAGCCACATGCAGGGAAACTCGCACGTGTGGTTATGGTCGTCCTTCGGTATCTAATAACCTTGCTTCTGCTCGCCACTGGCGCACCTCTCCTAACTATTACCCATTTCTTCTGGAATAATTTTTTGAGGAGGGACAATTCTACATATTTCTGCAAAATTATTCTATTATTAACTACAACTGGTACAATTTCAATGTGTTTTGATTTTTTGAAAAATAGAATTTTGATGCTTTTGAATTCATTGTTTTAATTCTACTTTCTACTTG
The DNA here is from genome assembly GCA_037367405.1 of Ottelia alismoides. Classification (NCBI taxonomy): domain Eukaryota; kingdom Viridiplantae; phylum Streptophyta; class Magnoliopsida; order Alismatales; family Hydrocharitaceae; genus Ottelia; species Ottelia alismoides. The sequence continues at coordinate 429,725 of JAZKJV010004240.1, read as the reverse complement.
CAGTATGCTATTTATGATCTCGGCTCATGATTTAATTGTCATGTAGATGAGATACATGACTCAGAGAGAGAAGAGTCAAAGTGTGGGAGTGTAGTATTCAGCAGAGGAGTCAGATCGAGAGAGGGAAAAGTTTGAAAAAGATATTTGATAACATAATTATATAATATAAAGGGATTGTGAGATGTCTAACCTCTAGTCGTTGATGCCCTCCCTTCCTTCCCATCCATCCAACTAGATCCCCTAAGCAAGAATCGACGACGAGAAAGAGAAAGTCAAGTTGGAAATTAGACATAAGCAAGATAGTAGCGACTTTGGACATATTAGTGGGCTTTAATCCATTGAGCCATCCGCTGGCATGTGATGTTTGGACAATGAATCGAGTCCTTGTGAATAAGCAGAGCTAGGCGCTCTTATTTTACGACGGTAGGGACAATTGCTTCGTCATTCTCTAGGATCCCCTCGACGAGTTTGAGGTGTATATACGGGGCCTGCCAGCCAGTGTCAAGATCCTACCCTAGAGCGCTTTTGGTTCTGCCTATACTTCAAACCATTTTGTCTTCTCCATATTACGATATCTCTAGAGTCAAGAATTTTCTATGAATAACTACTGAACTCAATCACTTGCTGTCGTTACTCAACTGGTTTCTGTTGGCTAACGGATTCATCCCATAACCATGGGTTCCAATGCACGAGATCTTATATCACATATCAATGAGGCCCTATCAGTTAGTATTACACAGAAGAAAGAAAAGCCCACTGATGAGACAGCCGAAGCCACTAAGAAAGTCTTTCGAAGAATGGCTAGCAGTATATGTATAGTCCGGGCCCTAGCCATAGTATATATGTGCGAGGGGTGATATGAGACCTACGAAGCTTATATCTAGTTGGGAGCCATAGCTTGCTTCCCTCGAGATGAACTACTCTTGTAAAGCGAACCATTAAAAAAACCTTCCCAATAAAATGAATTCTGGGTAGCCTTCTCATTGCTTTTGGGAGGGATCTCCCCCTCCCCGCTTATCAGAGCAGTTTGGGTATTAAAAAAGGATGTGGTTTTCTTCTCTTTATATATATATATATCCTTTAGAACATACTATCTGATTAGAAAGACTAAATCGAACCATTCTGATAATCAGAATAAGCTCTACAGAGACTATAACGACCCAAGATAGGAAGAAAAATACCAAGAGCGCATCTTGCTTGGATGGATGCCCTATGAGTGGATTGTGCTTCATCGTTTTGTGTGAATCATGATAGGAAGAAGATCTCTCTTATCTCGACAAACTGACTTATATAATAGTCTCACAGGTCTCGTGGCAGGAGACTGTTCATGAATTCTGGCATCTGAACCCTGTACTTAATCGGTTAAGGCTTTAGACTTCTCAAATTAGAAGAGGCACTATCTCAATCTACAGACTTCCTCCATCTTTCTTTCCCGAAAAGCTTCCCGCTGAGAGAAAAGTCGAAGGGGACCTTGTAGCTGAGCCCTCGGGCTCTGGGGACCTTGACGCTTTTGATCCTGGTAATAGAACCGCTCTGGCTTGTGCAGGAGGTATTTGTCAGAGGGAGGACCATCTCTTGGCGTAGGAGTAGGAAAAGGACTTCCACTCAGCGGGTGTGGTTATGCATGAAGGTTGACCTCCTGTTTGCTTTCTCCTATCTCGAAAAGTGCCCTTAACCCCATATATATAGTTTTCGAGTGAAAACCATGCAAGTCTCATAATCAATCCAGATATTATAGGTTCAGATCCTGTCCTACTTTCTTTCACAGACTAGAGCGAGTCAGCAACTACTACCATGTATTGACCTATATATTCGGGAGAAGCATCTGAGGATGACTGGGTATATAGCCTTCTGAGATATAAGCTAAGAAGATTTGAAGCTTTTTGACACTTTATTTCTTATAGGTACCTTACCTTACCTTTTTCTTCGATTGTGAACTCCTCTTTCACCTATATATATATATATCACTGGTCAGGTGCATGCACCTAAGATAGTGGCAAAAAAAAGAAAATACATTGCGGGGATGTATGCATCACTCCCCTTATTCTTATAGTAGAAGATCCATAAGTATAGGAAACAACAGGGGTGACGAAACAGAAAGAAGAGAGAACAACTCAGTCTACACCCCATATACTTAGGACAAAGTATGTCCTATGTATAGACATAAATATCAGATGATAGATCCGAGGTGCAGTACAACAGAAGAAAGAAAGAATGAAAGATGAAAAACACATATACAAGAGGTGTCGATTTTTTAGGTTCCTCTCAACGAGTGCTAGGTTTTACACTCCTAGCAAGATGCAAAAGGAAGGATAATGTTGTATCAAGGTTCAAGATGGCATCTGTCAGATGAATGTCATACTCTTTTCATCATCTTACAGTGACAACAATAATGAAATCAAAAAGAACACTCGTATATGCAATCAAGTGGGTGTATAACACCTAGATAAGAGAAATGAAAATAAATCCAAGGTCCAGTGGTTCAAAATAAATCATCGGCTTTTAATAATGGAGTGAGTAATAAAAGATAACAACGTCAAACGTTGAGAAGTATGGGTCAATGATGGGATCCTCCACATCAATCATAGTCTCGTAAAGATAGGAAGAGTAAAGATCAGGAGACTCTCTAAGAAATTGGGCATCGGATGGACATATGGTCGAAAGATCTGAGAAATCATCGAATGCTACAAAGCATGGCTCCTCCTCCAAGGGTCGTCGAGGAGAGTGGACTCAAAGGAGTAATAGAAATCAGATGACTCAATCTCAATAGTCGGCAGACCGACTGCACAGTCTGTGGCGAAGATCGAGTACCTAGAAAGTGTTGCATCCACTCGTACAAAGCCCTCGGGGCATAATGCAAGCTGATCAATGGAAAGAGAGGTCGTGCTAGAATCTAAACTCTCATCCTCGAAAAAATTATCGCACTCAACGATCGATAGTATGTAGGGTTGATGGGAGGGGCTAACAAGATGTGGCATATGAAATGTAGGTCCTCAACAAACAACATCCACCAGAATGGATTAGTGTATTGATCAAAATTGACTATTTTCTCTATGGGTATCTGTACATCAATGGTAGGAAAATAGGTTGCTTTATAGGATGTGTGAAATAATGGGGGTTCCGACTCTATCTCTTAAAGTAGCAACAAAGGTTGTACAACATGTTCCTGAAACTAGACGTGCAGAACCAACTAAAGGGTCGGTATTGGGAAATGGAAACACACAACATTGGTATCATCATCCTCAATCAATATTACCTCAGAGATTGTATCCTCAACCATGTGTGCAACTGAAGAAACCTCCATAAAAGCATCAGACAAATCATGTCCAAAATCAACCAAAGAAAGCACACTCATAACAACCACAAATCTACAGTCTCCTAAATGTGGGCCTCATCATATAGCATAGCATGCCTAAAGGTAGAAGAAGGTGGTTCAGGAGAGAATGAGCACGGCTGGTGAGATATACGAATCAAAATTTCGGGTAGGACTCCAACCGCACAAGGTTCGAGGTCAAACCAGATGAGGCAACGGAAGGATATGAAAGAATCCTTAAGCGCATCACGGAATCGTGAGGATCGCATCATTTACGATCGAGAGCGATTAGTCGAACTAGTTGTCAATGCAACAGAATTAAAATTTTTTTGTAATCGATGAAACCACATGATCCAAGAACACTTCTTGGATCATTTCATCTAACCACAAAATTGATAAAGGAATACCTCTTGTAGCGAGTTGTGATCGAGCCTATAAGAGAAGAGACCTCTTGTCTCAAGTTTGATCTGTCGGAGGAGACACTTGCGAGTGCGGAGATGAATTGCATGCTTCTCGCAATCCAAGTTGTTGATCCAAGCAATGGATCCCCTGATCTCATCTCACGAGATCGAACTCCTATATCATGAGCTAGACGTACCAAAGAAGATAGAGATCCAAGAGTTGTCGAAGAGGAAGCACAACAATAATGCAACAACGGTGATGCAACGACAACGGTGACCTTCTATCTAGGGATGGTGTGGACGACCACTCAAGGAGAGACAGAGATGGCTTGGCGTGAGAATGAGAGAGATATAAGTTGTGTAGTTGTGAATTTGAAGAGCAAGGGTGCCTCTTCTTATACAGGGTTTAGGGAGTCCACAGGCCTCAATCCTTGGACAATACAAAATTAATGGATGGGATTGATTTGTGTTTCATTCAATGGCCATGATATTATTGTGAAAACACAATAATAATAAATTTAATTTTAATCAATATATATTGATAAATAAATATAAATCAATTCCAAATCAAATCAATTAACCTTTAAGATAAATGAGGAGAAGATTTGCCTCATCTCTAAGGGGAGTGGGGGGCTGCCACCCACTCCTAATGAAAGTTGGTGGCCGTCCACCCTCTTAGGATGTAATGAGTTTATCTTCTCATTATCTCATGATATCTCCAAGATTTACATCAACACTTTTTGTAAATTATTTCACAAAAATAATTCATAACTATCTTGTGAATACTGCAATCATGCCATTGGAAAAATGTGAGTCACTTTCACGCCTAAAACAAAATGTAAATTATATTTTCAAGTAATCATCTAATGTGAATCCCATTCACATAAATAATTAATTAACAAATATAAATCATAATAGTCTCTCTCTAATATATTATAAATGACATTTATAATATCTATGAATAATTTTATAGACATATCTACAATATTCACATAATAATTAAACCACATTTAATTATATCAGATTATCATTCTCATGTATTCAAATAATATGAATCAAATTCATATTATTCATGAAAATAAATCACATTTAACCATTTCTCAATGCTTAGATATAATTCAACAATGGAATTATTCTTGAACTCTTTCAAGAATAATGTGTTTTCTCTGCATATACTTGGAGATAAGGACAAGGTGATTGTACGTTCCACATATAGCGACTTGGATATTAAGAAAACATCTCAAATACAAATCTCATGGACCTCTCATAGATGTTTGATTTAAATCAGGGCCATAAATCTAATCTTCTCATTGCATAAAAATCTCATTCAATGTCCAACACTTGGCCCAAGATCTGATTACTTCTCTACTAAGAGGAGTCAATAAAATACAGACCTATTCCATCATTCCCTCGGAATGGAAGCGTCATGGTTATACAATTGTTATTATCACAATACCATCATGTATTCCTAATACCTATACATCATGCATAATTGAAGACCTATAATAAAGCTGAAGATATAGATCAATTTTACACTATTATCATTAGTGTTTCATCATCAAGTTTCTCATTCTTGGTCATTGGGAGTTGGTATCAATTGATTTCCAAAAGCATATATGATACCTTCAAATTCCTATCATGCTTCCAAAGCACGACAACCATGCTTGGAATTTGATTGGTCCCGACACCTCATGAGTGAGCTCATGTCTTCCTATTCACAACTGAACTTGTATGATCCCTTTGAGAGATAGTGTTACTCATATGCTCTCCTATGCACACCAGCTCATCGGTGTATAAACCTTGGTTAGGTCGTCAACCCATTAGTCTTCTAAATGTACATACTTAGACATATAGTAACACATCTATCTTCAGTCAAAGGATGTGTGTCTATATCGTGACCACAAACAACATAGGACTTTGGTTATCACGATCACGTTAAGTCAACTCTTGGACATAACTAATCTCACACCTCTGAATCTCCATTCCCATGCAAAGGACCTGCATCTAGAGGATGATCAGATATCAACCTAATGAGAAAGGATTGACATCTCATACTCGGGATAGACATCATCTCTTAATAATCATTTGACGGTGCTTGACGAGTCCTCAATCTATCTCTTTAAATATTCATCCAAGAACCAGTCTCTATGATTCAACAATTGAATCAACAACTATATGGTCATCGAGATGACCATTGTGCATACCCCTAAATGTACTAAGGGACCTATTATGCAAATTAGTTACTCTTCATTTCATATCAGGGAATGATATTTGCAATAAAAAATATTACATAATGGATCAATGTGGGATCGCATGTCCAACAATGTCCTACTAGCCCAAAGAGCCCTCAATGGGCTAATAATTAAACCCACACTCATGTGATAATCATAGACTATTTAGAAAATAGCTAGGTAAGATGATTAGTCAGTCTGTTCCCAAGAAAATATGCCAAGTCCTTTTATGGCACTTGCATATCTCCTAGTAACAGTGTTCGAATCCAATGCAAATGTTGCATCTTATGCAACCAATACTCAATTTTGTTTATTATATTGTCTTTACACCAGAATTCAATAATCATTATAACCAATGTGTAATTTCTATAATCCTTATAAAAATGCCCTTATTCCTGGAGATATCTATCTCCTAAGACTAAGACCCAGTCTTATGACTTGTAATGCATCTACAGTAAAGACCTTTTATATCACTATCTATAACGTTTTATGTTCTTAAGATAAGACTTTGAGATCACTATCTCAAAAATTCTTGTCATCTTTTAAAATATTATTATTACTGCAACTAACTATTTTATCTCCATAGTAGGATTAGTAACAGTTTGCTATTCCCACTGCATGGCAGACATCTGATTTTTGTACACATCTAGCATACATACGACTTCTCATAACTGATGCACAAGGGCAAGCAGTTTTTGCATTCACTTCCTAAACTCTTTGAGGTGTTGTCCCTTCAGATAGATCAGTACCATATCTTGAGGGAAAGAAGCCTTTCTTGGAATTTTACAGGAAAAGGAACATGTCCAAGGTGTACCACTAATGTGATGGTCCCGATACCATCTTCTCTTTGCTTCTGAACAACTTCAGAACTATGATCTAAGAGTTATCCTTGAGATCATATCTCAAGGTATGGAATATTCAATCCATAAAACACTTATTATTATCCTTATATCATTCTAAATGATCAGAATATTATCTACATTTAGCATGATGAACACAATGGCACTCCCACTAAGCTTCACACAATTCATAAAGATTCTATCTGAAATCGTAACATTTATAATTTCATCAAATCAAATGTTCCAACTACAATAAGCTTATTTGAGTCCACAAATGGAGTTTCTTGAGCTTGCACATCTTGCTTTCCTCAACTATGAAGCCCTGGTGCTACTTCATATGGATATCCTCGGAGGGGTATTCATAGAGGAATGCAATCTAGACTTCCATCTTGAAGATGTCATAGTTAAGTTGTGTAGATATGGTTAGCAATATTCTAATGAGTTTAAGCATGGTCACTAAAAAGCAAGTCTCATCGCAAGTGATGTCTTCTTTCTGTGAGTATCTTAAGGATACGAGACGTGCTTTGAGTCTCTACCTTCTCATTAGGTTCCCTCATTCTCTTGAAAATCCATTTACAATAAACAAGTTTTACCCGTATAGGTGGATCATCGAGGGTCCATATACAACACTTGTATATGATGTCTACATTAAACATTATTGCTAACATCCATCTTTCCATGACATGATCTTCAGAAGCTTCATCATATGAAGTTCGATCATTGTCAGATTTCTCTTACACATGGAATCCATCTATTTGAAGAGGTATTAGTGTTCCATTTTTCATGTCCTTTTAGTTTCCAATTTCAGGAGCCTCATTATCTTCTAAAGATTAAATGAGTTCCTTTACTTCAAAGTCATCCTCTATGAATCATATGCTTAGAGATGAGATCTTTTAAGAATATCAAGGTCATAAAGTAGGTATCCAGTACCATCCCTTATTTTCCTAATGAAGTAGCACTCTCTAGTGTTAGATTCCATCTTACTTGCATTTATGACAAAGTTATGGACCAAGCAACCCTAAATCCTCAAGTGTCCAACACTAGGTTGGGTTCCAAACCATAGCTTATGAGGAATTTCGGGTTGAGATATGCATGGAATCTTATTAAGGATATATATTGTAGTCTTTACTATAATATACACCTAGAAACTAAGAGGTAATTATGCTAATATTCATCATCTATCATATCATGTCACACATGATCCAATTGCATATCCCTATAACTCTGTTGAGTTTTGGTGTAACGAGAGGAGTGAGATAGGACATATCTCCATAAGGTATTCCTTGAATTCATCTAATAGGCACATGCTACCTAGGTTAGATCAAATTCAATTTATCTTCCTTCAAACTTTGGTTCTAAACTAAAATTGTGAAATCTTTAAATATTTCAAAGGTTTCTAAGGTAAAGGAAATAAATCTCATATCTAAAATAATCATCAATGGATATCACATATCATTAATTCTCATTATGATATAGATGATTCACATACATCAATATGTACGAGATCTTGAATACCTTGTCATCTAACACCATTCCCAAAGAAGGGTGTTTTTTTACTTTGAGTACAATATTTACAAGTATGTAAGATTTGAAATTTCAGACATTCTAAAGTTTCATCTCTTAATAGTCTATTTATCTCATCAATAGATATATGTCCAAAGCTTGATGCCAGATCCATGTTAAAAGATCTTCATCCTTCTATTGATCATTTAAAGTTTAATTTTCAATATTAGAAAAGTTATGGAACCATTCATTAATATTGTAATTTAGTAAAGTCCTCTAGATATCATATTATTATCAGAAATATATCCATCAAAACTCTTTATGATAGCTCTATTCCATTATTTATGTTTATTTCCAACATTTAAAAAATAAATGATGAGTGTATTCTAATATCTAGGTCATAGAGATATTCTCTAAGACTAAGGCCAACCACTGAAAATATGAAGTCTATTTATCCAATAGAGATTGATACAACAAATGCATCAATATCCATTTAGATGACTATTAAACCTTAACATCAAAATTTCTAGCCTTTTAAAACATATGCAACAGATTGCAAGTGTTATTAGAAGATTGAGATACAATTTTAGACTTAGATCTTATCCAATAAGCAAGTCAATTTCAATGATTATATTTAGATGTAAACTATTCTGATGCACTATAAGAGTCCTTCTCTAAGGATCCTAGATAGTGTAGATGGACACACTATTAATACACCGACTTATTGCAGTATTGGCATTCATCCAACTCTTTCGATATCATATGGAAATTACAGAAGTACAGTCAACTCCTTGACCTTCCTTCTTGCTTGGGTCAAACCCATGCTTCAACTGCACTCCCTTCATCTATAGGCAACCATTGCTTAAGACTAAGGATCTCTTATGTTGAACTCAAAATAATTTAATGTAAAAGTATTTCAACATTTATACATGCTTTATTCAATTCATACAATATGAATATTATGAATCTTCATCAATGACTATATTATAGATAGTAAAAGGATGGCTCTCATTGTATCTACATCCATCTAAACTTTAAAAGACTTTGTTTCAGGTAGGTACTCAAACATTTTGAGTACATCATCTCTTATTGAGCCATCATCCTGCATAATGTAGTGAACCATGTCATTCATGATTAAATGTTGAGAACACATATGTATGCCAAAAGTATCTTCTTAGATTTTGTAAGGATTATTTGACAATTATGATCATCATCGACATGATACTTCCAAAGCAAACTCAATGAGACACAAACCCTCGGTTGTTGTCTTATTGTCTATATAATTGTCATTCCTCATTATTACGAGGACACTTGCACATTGCAACCACATACATTAAGTGTCCATCTACAAGTACAATATCTTGATCATGGATCCAATCCATGATATTTTGCTGGTTGTTATTGAGTATAATTTGGATTGGGTTTAATGATGATTATCTGAAATAAGATAATTTGCATAAATACAGTATAAATATATATTTTACTTTTATTTAGAGTTTTTATATAAAAGTTGTCTTGCCTTGTCAACGCTGAAAGTTCATTCCCTTATTAACCTTCAATGTAAGAGATATACTTACCATTATATCTCAAGCAAGATCTAGAATCTCCTTTCTTACCTTTGTTGCATCGCAATAATATGAGAAACTACAACTCGGATAAAAAGAAGCAGGAACTCATTCCTCCTTGCATTCCCAATTTGGTCTTTAACACTTGGGTCCACCACCCCAAAGGTAATGTTGACCCATCATTAGTTGAACAAACCGTCAATGGGATTAGAAAATGTTATGCGCAATCCAATATCGCCCCAATAATATGAGGACCCGATATTGGGGTCACTATGAATATGTCCTAACTCTTTCGAGAAGCGAAGAGCCGGATCCACATGCACTTGTATGCAGGAGCTATCACTTTGGACAGGCGTCTCCTACATACAATCCATGGCGGCGGAACCCTTCGCCTCGACGGGAGACCATGTATGTCACTTATACGATCCTATGTATCATGTTCAATTTCTTATTAATTATTTTTAATCATATTCATATTATTAATTCTTCCAAGGGAAATACTACTCTATTCATAATAAAGAGTTTAATTTTAATTGGATCTAATTTTTTTAATTACATTAAATAAATTAACAATCCAATCAATCAACCCACAAACTTGATTGTTAATTAAAAGGAGTGCGAGACATCTACTACTGGAGCTGCAACTCGGTTACCTTCTTTTTCAAATTACTCAATTGTTTAGGAAGTGATGAAAGTTTCTCCAACTCTCGCAGCGGCTGTAAATCCTGATCTTGCTTCTGAATTGCATCGACTAATGTAAACTTCTCACTAATAGATCCCATGTCAGATCGTGACTCACAATCTGAAACATGCACCATCTTTCGATGTTCTCGCTGGTGTGGTGGTTGTGGGCCCTTCTAGAATGCCAGAGTGGAATCAACAACGTGTGAATTCTCCACCATCCCCTCAAAGATGGACCAAACTGACTCGGCATCCCTATTCAGACAATTGACGCCACATGTGGTGCTCATTAGGCCCTAGATATCCAGCTGGAGTCCTCCAAAGTAGTACTATACTAGCACCTTCAATGTCATCTCATGATGAGGGCATCTCTCTATCAAGTCCTTGAATCTATCTCATGCCTCATGGAATGGCTCATGTGGTAAATGTGTAAAATTGGAGATATGGCTTTTCATCATGTTCATTCGTTCTAGAGGAAAATAATTATGCTGGAATGTGGACCTCAGGTCTTCCCATGTAGAAATCTTCCTTCCTAAGTGACTCAACCAGTAAAGCGCCTTATCTGCTAAGGTGAAGAGGAAGGCCTTGAGGCGAACAGCCTCCTGCGTCTGGATAACTAGCCTTACCACAAATCATCTTGAACTACTGCAGAAAGGTAAATGGCTCCTCTGTAGTATTCCCATAGTACGTGGAAAGCAAAGAAATGAAGGACGATCTCAACTCGTATGACCTTTGATTAGGTGATAATCGAATCCAATGGTGTAGCGTTCTAGCTCCCAGGTCATACTCATCTCTCAAAGTAGCAGATACCACAACAGGTGGTGGTGGGTTCCCAGCTCATGCTCTCACTGTAGTGATCTCAACTTTCAGCTCGTCCTGGACTCTGCACTAATCTTTGATATGTAAACTCAATTGCTATAGTGTGTCTAGAATCCCCGCAGTTATATCTGAAGTTGGATAGGGTCTCTCATATGTAGGTCTCTCCTCCATCGGTCTCTCCTCAACTAATTCCTTCCCTCTTTCCACAATCTTTGAATCCTCTGGGAAGGAAAAAATCTCATAAGAACTCAATGAATAATGTACAGGAGAAATAAACGAGAACTTGAGGCGGGAGCCTGCCTCAACTAAAGGACTGGGAGCCAAGGGAGTCTGGGTCTGACTCTCCTCATGACTAGGTGGGACCGACTCGAGAAGAGGGCCATCCTGAGTCTGTGAAGACATACAACAGACGGTGGATCATCGAAGGCTTACGGAGTCTTAGAACAAAATCCGTATTGTCGTCATCTTCGATGTCAAAAGAATATGGGACAAAATACGATATCAAGTCAAAAACATGAGTGTGAAGGAGTATAAGATGTGGAATAACTAACACCAAGCATACAAAAACAATGCAACCCCAAGTTCACCAACTTCACACAATAATGACCATAAAAGTTTGGTCTTTTATATTTTCAATTTTAAAGTTAGGTGATAAAGCAGTTATATTATCAAGCTCACAGTTGTAGTTTCCGAGGGTAGTTTGTGTTATGTCGGTGTGCACACCAACCTAAACAAGTCTACTTCTGCTTACATCTGAGGCAAGTTCTTGCAGCAAGTAACATGACCCGAGAGTGAGTCCAAGCGCTTAGGGTACAAATCAAGGGATTTTGGCTCTATTCCTTATGTGTACGTGCCTCGCTCTATCTGGAGAGTACCTACAAACAACAAGGGGATTGCTCTACTAATACAATTTTAAGTACATGTATCTTTTTTATTTTTGTCAAGTTTTTTAAAATTTTTTTAAAATTTGTTCTTCACTTTTTGGATATTTTCAACAATATCTAACAGGATGTTGGTTCTTTTTAATTTTCAAAAATGTGTCTCACAGAAAGAGAATCGTGGAATGCAGTGAAAAGTGATGATGCACGCAAAGATAAAAATCATACCTAATGTTATCATTCTACATGCAAGTGATCCGCACAGAAAATTAAAACCTAGGCTAATGCATGCAAAAGTGATGAAAACTGAGTCCTAAACCAGTACCTCTAACGTAAGAATGAATTGATTTTTCAACCTGTGATTGTACCTGGAAGTGTGGATTAGGGAGGTATGTTTTACTTTAATCGTCTAATCAAGCAAGCATTTTACCCTAAGCTTCACGAAATTGCGTTAAACAAAGAAAATTGGTACAAAACCAAAACTTGTGGTGTGGTCCCCCAAGTGCGCAACACCTAGTGAAACAGATCCTGAAGAATAGTCAAAGTACGGGTACAGTCGGGATGTCCTTAATGGACCCCTTACTACAAAAAACAAAACGGTCAAGTGCCCCTTCCTCTCTCACAAAATAGAAAAATGGGCAAGTGTCATCTCTCAAAGAAAATAGAAAATGATACAAAAGACAAATCTACGGATGCTTTCTCTCTTTGCCTCTCCAACTGGCTCGTAAAGAAGGAGCTGATATCTGCGCTCCTAGATGAGTCGGTTTCCTAAGAAACTGGCTTGTCATATAGTTCCTACAAAGATCATTAGCAATCACAAACAAAAATCGTAAAAACCGTAAAATAGAGACAAACGGAAAAAATCAAGAAAACTTATGCAAAATCAAGAAAGCCGTAAAAATCGTAAGAATACTCGATAAACAAGAATAAAGAGAAATCACAAAATAAAGATAAAAAACCTAAGTATGGCTAATGTCTCCCCGACAACGACGCCATTTTGATAACTGAGCATGACTTGCGATTAGGAAATAGAGAATGTCAGTTATAGTGAACCGCGAAGGGAGACTTAGTTAATCAAACAAAATTCAATAAAATAGGAGAGAGAGAGAAAATGAAATGAAGCGGCTTCTCTCCTATTTTATCAACCCTATTTATTTTATCTTGGTAAGTGAGCCCGGGTCAGACACAAGGAAGCATAATAGCTAGACTATGGTTTTTGAGGGAAAGAATTTTTTTGTGATTTTTGATTCTTCTTGAAGAAAATGAGAAAAGAAGGAACTCTTTTGAAATTTTTATTACATTTTATTTTTTTCAATTTTTATTTAGTTTTCAAAGGGGTATGTCTCAAATGATTTATCTACTATATAATATGTGATAAAATAGAATATGTAGATGATATTATATAGTAGAGGAAACACTCGATCTATGAGCTCGAGAAAGCACACGAAAACAAATCAAATAACTCGATAAATGAAGAATTAAATCTCGACGAAATCTCGATAAAATCCTCTTAAAATCGAGACAAAAATAGAATATAAAAAGCCACGATTCTAGAATAATGTCCAAGGTCAAAGATTGTTCAATATCTACTGTAGAAATATAGAAGAAAATACACAAGATAAAAATGCTCCTCTTTCAAATAGGTCCCTGGTCAGGGACCTGTTTCCAAGAAAAATATATAGAGTTTTGCAAATAGGTACCTATACGAGGATCGAAATGCAATTCTGCAAAATTTTGGAGAGGATTTGAAATATGGAAAGTTGACTGGGACTATGGTGCAAAATTTCCATCGGTTGGGAATGAGCCACCATGATTAGAAGATGCTCACACGATCTGGGTTGTCCAATGAAGACACGTGGTGCTCGCCTGTACTATGTGTTCTTCGGCCATGTTCTTCCCTGATCTGAAGAGCGGTGGTGGAGATTCTTCGTCTCAGGTGATCAACGATAACTCACGAGCGTAAAAGGTGATTGGAGGCAAGGCCATAAGGGGGCGCCTCCTTCTTCGATCTCCACTGCTGAGAGAAGGTCGGTGATGGCGAATGTCTGTAGTGAACTAAGGTTGCAAACCCTTGTTCTGGTTCTGTTTCTCAAATGGTTTGGTGAATAATGCAATCTTTAGATGAAATTTGCAAATTAAAGCGCTCTTGATGATGCTTGTGACCTGTAAATGAATTATTGATGCTTGATTCAAAGATGAATTGGTCGAAATGTGAAATTATAATTCAATCAAATGTCTTCCAGATAGGGATATCTCATATGGAAATTTAAATGTGAAAATTAGATCAAAGGGGATGAAATGTGATATTCGACTAGGATTTTAGATGATGATTAAAAGGATCTAATCTTGTAGTTAACTAGACTAATTAGGCACATGAATCGATAAAATCAGCAGTTAAAATAGAGGCGAAGGAATACCTGGGAGAATGAGGATATAGGATCCTCTAGAGATCGCTTAATGGCGGGTATTTCGTCGGAGCTAAACACGTGAGGCGGAATGATACAAGGCTAGGTGAAGCCCTAGAACATCTCTCAATCTCCAAGCTTCTTCATTTACCGATCAACAAGCGATGTCACCGCTAGAGCCGATCGGGACAAGGCAGAGGAGGGTGGTCGGCTAGGTGGTTCTGATGTATAGAAAGTTGGAGAATTTAGTTCGAACTATCGAACTTTAAATCATTATATAAGATGATGGAAGGGATGTTGGAGATGATCAGAAGGTGTGCATGAGTGAAGGTTGTATGGAGATTAAGATGAAGGATGGAGATCAGTAAATGGAGGTAGAAAGATGACGGGAAAAAAGATTGAAGTAGGCCTGGTAGAATAAATTCCAACAACCCCCTTCTTGAAGAAGACAACCTAGGTGCTGACACATGTCAGCACCTCGAACGCCAGAATAGTAATTATCTTATAAAATCATTAATAAATAATAAATAACATAATTTAGATTAGGTATAAAAATAGAATATGTAAATAATTTAACTATCTATATTATATAAAATTTTTTTATAAATAATTAATATTTAATGAAATATAAATATTATAGTTATAAATAAATATATAGTATACTTATTAAATATGTGTTTGATTTTTAATTCAATAAATTAATAAATAATATATCATGTTTATACTTTATTAATTATTAGGATATTAAATAAAGTATATGTGAACTTTTATGGATTTTAATAAATTAATTTAAATGTATTAATAAATATAGTTAAGTAGTCTGTAGTTCAATTTCATTTATAAATTAGGGTTTTTGATTTATCTAAAATATTAATAATTTTAGAAAACTCTGAAATAAACCATGTTTGAAATACAAGATCATAAAAATAATTAAAAATAATAAAATTTATGAAACTATAATAATGTATTCTAGATAAATTAAATAGCCCAGAAACACCATTATCATTAGGTCCCAAAACCAACTTTTTGCAAATGGGCTTCGATTTTAATGAAATTACCTCCATTAAGTAGAGAATATTATTTCATGTACTATAAAGGTGAGTAGAGTGAAATTGGAGTTCGTATGAGAAAGTCATGATGTTCGGAAGTTGAGAAATTGACAATTAAAAGTTAATTTTTTTAGCTTATGTACTAGATAATATTTTTAACTTATTTTTACATTTTTCTATACATTTTTAGAAATAATTAGGAAAAGAGTTTCGTGAAAAATATGTATATATGAATTAATTAAAAATCAAAGAATATTTTATTGTTATTTGATAAATAATGAAGAATGTGTAGAATGTATATTTAATTCTTTTTGTTGTTTTCTTTCTATATCCCCTCCCATACTTACTTATTTGTCGGCCAATCCATGCTTACTTGGTCTCAAAGTTAGGATATATAAATATATCTTTCAGTTATATTTATATTATATAAGTATATTGTAGATATATACATATCTATAATCTGCCTTCTTTTGTTTTCTTTATTTTTATTCTTTTATTTATTGACATGTTTTGAATGCATAAAAGTGCATTTTTGTTCATGAGTGTGATTTTCATAAAAGATGGAAATTAATGAATATCTAAATGTATTTCTTAAGGGCTTTAAGACAAAATACAGACAAAATGTTAATGAATCATGGATTCATCAGTGGTATTATCTCAAAAATATGTATTATTCAAATTATAATGATTAGAAAAAACAACATCATGATACCTTCAAGAATTATTCCTTCCCTACCCGTTGTCATGACTAGTACTAACCACAGTGGGACAGACCGCTCATTGAGCAACCTGCTACGCTAACGCTCCCCGACTAGACACCATATCTGCCTCAGGTTAGGATAATGCCAATTGATCGCTTTGTACTTGAGAAAATAATCGATTTTCCAACCAAAGTTATAACATACAAAAATAATCAAAACCATTTTGATTTATATTATAAGGAGATTTGCTAAACAAATCCCTGATCCTATTCAAGCATCAATATTTGTTGTAAGGTTTATGTAACCAATTGTCATCTAGATCATATCTAATCAATCTTTAGATAAGATAATGCCATTTAAGGAAATAATCATTATCAAATATTTCACCAAATATTTCACAAAATATTCATGAATAATTTCTTTAGGAAATTAACCATTAATTTACTAATTGATTAAATGACAATCACAAGGTTTCATATTAGGAAAGTAATTTTCATCAGTAACATTAACTTACTAAAATTAGCATATCTCAATCAATTTAAATCCAAATCATGCAAAATAAGTTTCAAAAGTTTTATAATTTTATTTACAACGGAACAAGATTTGCATGCATTCCTAGGCATTTCAACAGTATAATTAATTCTTTAATTACATCAAGATTCACCATCCCTGAAATAGTGGAAACATGTTCATTAAAATGATCATAGCTTGAGCAATAGGATTCCAAATCACACAAAATCAAATCCCATGTTTTTCTTATTTAATGGGGAACATATCAAGTAATAATTTTGTGTTTAAACAATTTAAACATGGCAGAAAAAAACATGCAAAATAGGGTTACATGAATAAAACGCGATCAAATTTTCACAAACCCTAATGAGCCATGTTATTCTATGTCTATGGATCATATCCAAAAACTATGACATAACACTCTGATACCACTTTAAGGATATGGAAGAATCCTTAAGCGCATCACAGAAGCATGAGGATTGCATCATATACAATGAGAGCAACTAGTCTCACTAGTAGCTCGGTGCAGCATAATTTAAAAATATTTTTACTCGATTAAACCGCATGATCCAAGAGCAATTCTTGTATCACTTTTTCTAACCACATAATATATAAAGTAATACCTCTTGTAGTGGTTATGATCGAGCCTCTAATAGAAGATACCTCCTGTCTCAAGTCCAATCCATTGGAGGAGACGCTTGCGAGCACGGAGATGACTCGGGTGCTTCTCGCAACCCAAGTCATTAATCCAAGCAATAGATCTCGTGATCTCATCTCATGAGATCGAATGCCTTATTCATGAGCGAGACACACCAAAGAAAATAGAGATCCAATAGTTATCGAAGCGGCAGCACAACAGCGATGCAACAACGGTGGTGACCTTCTCTCTAGGGATGGAGTAAATGGCCACTCAAGGAGACAGAGAGGGCTTGGCATGAGAATGAGAGAGGGAGAGAGGAGTTGTGTTGTTGTGACTTTGAAGAGCAAGGGATGTCTCTTCTTATATAGGGTTTTGGGAGTCCATGGATCTCAATCCATGGACAATATTAAATAAATGGATGAGATCGATTTGTGTTTCTTTAAATGGTCGTGATCTTGTTGTGAAAACACAACGATAATTAATTTAATTTAGTATATATTGATAAATATATAAATATATATATATATATATATATATTTTATATCCAAATCAAATCAATTAACCTTGGTGATAAAGGGGGAGAAGATTGGTCTCATCCTTAGAAAGGGGGGACGACCACCCACTCCTAATGGAAGTTGGTGGTCATCCACTCTCTTAGGATGGAATGAGTCAATCTTCACATTATCTCATGAGATCTCATTATCTCATGATATCTCCAAGATTTACAACAATACTTGCTGTAAATTATTTCACAAAAATAGTTCATATTGTCTTGTGAATATTGCAAACATGTCATTGGAAAAATGTGAATCACTTCTCACCCAAAAACAAATGTAAATTGTATTTTCAATTAATCATCCATTGTAAATCCAATTCACATCAATAATTAATCATCAAATATAAATCACAATAGTCTCTCTCTAATATATTATAAATCAAATTTATAATATATATATGTGTGTGTGTGTGTGTGTGTGAATAATCTGATAATGCTATACACATTATTCATATCCATAATAATTAAATCACATATAATTAAATCACATTTAATTATACATTTCTCATTGCTTAGATATAATTCATAAATTGAATCATTCTTGAACTCTTTCAATAATAACGTGCTTTCTCCGCATATACTTGGAGATAAGAATAGGGTGATTGTACATTCCACGTATAGTGACTTGGATATTGAGATCACATCTCAATTCCAATTCTCATGGACCTCTCATAGATGCTTAATTTAAATCAAGACCGTAAATCTAATCTTCTCATTGCATCTGAATCTCATTCAGATCGATGTCCAACAGTTGGACCAAGATCATATTATTTCTCTACTGAGAGGAGTCACTAAAATCCAGACCTGCTTCATCACTCCCAAGGAATGAAAGTGTCATTGTTATATAATTATTTATGATCACATCACTCTCAAGTATTCCTAATACATGTACAGCCTACATACTTGAATGGGATTTTTACCCAGCAGACCCTATAAACGTTTTAAAATGCCTCTACGACCTTTTGTACAACCTAATTACCTCATCGACCCTGTAATTACCCCAAGAACCCCGCAGACTTAAAACAAATTACCCAGAGGGTTCATTAGGTAAGAGTTGGCAAGTTTTTGGGGTCTAGGGGGAATTAGGTTGTTTCAAAGGTCGTGGAGGTGATTGGCAAAGTTTATAGGGTCTGTCGGGTAAAAATCCCTACTTGAATACCTATGATAAACCCTAAGATATAGATCAATTTTACATTGTCATCTTTAGGGTTTCATCATCAAGTTTCTCATTCTTGCTCATTGGGAGTTGGTATCAATCATATGATTTCCAAAAGCATATGTAATACCTTCAAATTCTCGTAATGCTTCCAAAGCACGATGACAATGCATGTAATTTGATTAGTCCCAACACCTCAGGAGTGAGCTCATGTCTTCCAATTCGCATATGAACCTATATGTCCCTTTGAGAGGTCGTAATACTCATCTGCCCTCATATGCACACTAGCTCGTCGATGTATAGACCTTAGTTAGGTCATGAACCTATTGGTATGCCAAATGTACAAACTTAGGCATATAGTGACAGATCTGTCTCCGGTCAGACGATGTGTGCATATATCGTGACATCATACGACAAAAGACTTTGGTTATCTCAATCTCGTTAAGTCAACTCCTTGACCTAACTAATCTGACACCTCTAAATCTCCATTCCCATGTAGAGGACCTACATCAAAAGATCAGTCAGATATCAGCCTAATGAGAAAGGATTGCCATCTCCTACATAGGATGGAGATCATCTCTTAACAATCATTTGACGGTGCTTAATGAGTCTTCAATCTAACTCTTTAGGTATTCATCCAAGCACCAGCCTCTATGATTCAAAAATTGAACCAAGAACTATATGATCATAAAGATGGCCATGGTACATAACCATAATTGTACTATGGGACCTATTATGCAAATTAGTTATTCTTCATTTCCGATCAGGGAATGATATGTGCAATAACAATTGTTGCATAATGGCTTTCCATGGGCTTGCATGTCCAACAACAACATTATGGCTCAAGAAGAGAGTTATCTTGAGCCGGACCATAAATGAAGACATGTCAGTGATATGGGTGAAAGGAAGCCCCAAGATCTTTCTAGAGAAAAGAATAACCTATGATCACAATGAAGATAACGTTTAACAAGAAAGAGGACTCAAGAAAGAAAATGAAAAAGAAGAAAAGGACTCTAAGAATGATTATTTGAAATAAAAAATAACGCTCTTGGATTTAGAGTCGACAATCAAACACAAAGAAAACTCCAATTCACCAAATCAAGACAATGGAGATCGTGAGAGATTGGTCAATTATCTTTTCAATTTTAGAGTTCGATGAATTTCAAGAAGTTGTACAAACTCACAAGTGTAGTCTCCTAGAGTGGTTGTGATTCAGTTGGTGTAGCACACCTACTAGATAACCGAGATAGCTTCGTCTATGGTCGGAGGCAAGTGCTTGCAGCAAGTAACATAACCCAAGAGTTGTCCCATGTGCTTAGGGCACAAGTCCATGGATGGGAGCTCTAATCCTTAAGTGTATGTGATGAGATCAGTCTTAATACAACTTGTGTACAATGAGGGAGTTGCTCTTCCCAAGACAATGAATCCAATTATGTTTGATTAGTGTCAAATAAGATTAGCAATCTTGATTTTATTACGATTATCACCTTTTTTATATTTGTCATGCACGAGACCAAAATTAGGTCTGAACTCCTTTAGCATCCTATGGAGATCAAAATAAGAGAAAGAGATTGGGAAAGCAATGGAAGTAAAAATCAATGATGTATGGTTAGTCAGAAGATGCTCACCTTGCGTCCATCTCTCTTCATGTAGGATGCTATACGGGAATTTAAACCTACACTAAATGCAAATGCAAAAGCTGGTTAAATCACCCTAATAAAGAAATTGTTATTATCATGAAGAACATATGCTAAATACTTAGAGATGGAACCCAAATGTCAGGTCTTGTAAACTCTTCGGTGCCTGCCACAACAGGGTCCTGCTAGCAGTCTATAGAGCCTCTCTCAGCATTCAGATCCAAATCCAAGTACTCAACAATTGTTTGTCTAAGTCCAAGCAGGAATCTATAGGTGCATACAATAATTAGGGTTGTGGACTTAATCTATCGAGCAAGAAATCCTAAGTTACGACTCAATCACACAAAATAAATAAAAAGAAAGTCAAAAAACTCAGGATGCAGGAAACAAAGAAAAGAAACGTTGAAAAGCCATGAAAAATCCAATGTGGCCCCCAAGAGAGCAATCACTTAGAGTGTGGACCTCGGATTGTTGCAGTGTCCTAAAGAGTTCAAATTATTACAAATCCTAGGTATCTCTTACTCTCACATAAACTATAGAATAAAATAAAAGTACAAAAGTAGTACAGTCTTTAAAAATCTCAAAGTTTCCTCTTACTACTCTCTCCTATCGGCTAGTGTTGAAAACTCGAGTCCGCTTCATGTGGGTGCGTAGGACCCCTAAAAGTACCTCCCTTGATTCGCGGTCCCTCATAACACGGTCAAATAAGGGGATGGTCAGAACAAACTAGAGAGATAAAGAAAAGATATAAAATAGAACAATTATTTATAAATACAAAATATATAAGAAGCAAGACATGCAATATATGCATCGTTGCTCCTCAGCAATGGAGCCATTTGTTGAGGACAGCTTTTCTGCGGGTTCGATGTTCTACACAAGAAGAGAACACTATCGTTGTGGCGACCGAGCAAAAACTATTGAATAAAACAACAATTAACCCACAAATGTAGATAAAGAAATGCAGTGTAAATGTGGAGTTAAAAATTATTATAACTCTATTAAAATTGTTTAAAGGTGTAAGTATGTAAAGTGTCGAACTCAGGGAGAAAACATGATAGATTGAGAAAAGAAATAAAAAATTATCCTTCTTATTATCTTTTATTTTGATTTTGTGTGGGTTTTTAATTATTTGTTTTGTTTAAGTTTTATAATTTTTATTTTCTTTTGAATATTTTCTGATTATTATACTTTTCTTCTTAAGTTATAATTATATGTATATATACACATATGTATATGTAGATAATATAAATAAAATAGATAATAAATATATATAAAATATATAAAATCAAAAAAATACCCTAACGTGTAGTCTTTTCTATTTTTAAAGGGTTTTTAAATAGTTATGGTATTATATTAATTATTATATTATTATTACTAATAATAATATAAGTATGTATAGCTATATATAGAATACAGGCTTTCATATTTATAGATATAGCCATAAATACTCAAAATAATTGAAATAAAATATTTTTGTCTTTTTTATGTGTTTCCCTATTTTTGATATTTTGCTTATAATTTTTGCTATTTTTTGGATTTATAATTGAAAAGAAATATCAAAAGAGTGACTTGTATTAATGGGTCATATTATTTTGGAATTTTAAAATAGATAAAAAAGTTCAAAATTTTCTAAAACTACTTTTAAAGAATAATATAAAAAAAATTTAATGATTTTTTAAGGATTTTAAATATTTTTCAATTTTTAGTGATATTCTTTTGTTATTTTTAGTGATTTTTTGTCGTAGCTACACAATATTATAATAAATATTATAATTTTTTTGGAATTTTTTGAATTGATTTCATCTGTTTTTGTATTTTTTAATGTAAACATGGAATAAATACTCCATTTCTTATTTTTATTAAATATAAAATAATGAAAAATGCTTCAACAAAATATATGTTGTTGAACAAAATTTAAGGCACCAAAATTGTTTTTTCTAGAATTTTTAAGCTTAAAGTATAATTAATCAAAAATAAAATAATAAATAGAAATTATCATCCAGGCATGGACCTTTATGTAATTTCCTAAAAGTATTTATTATTTTCCAACCCCTTAGAGAATTCCAGGGGCAGTCACGTAAAAATGCTCAGATAAATTCAATATAAAACATGTTTGTATGAGTATTTTTTGTAATTTTAAAAAGCTAAAGGTCATTGATGCAAAATATCAAAAAGTATTACACTAGAAATGGAAATTAATGTTCCTAAATGAAATAAAAAGATAAGGAGGGGCCCCTTAAAAAATACCCACCCCTCACGTGTATGTGTACGTGAGGTGACATGGTGAGGGACCAATATGCAAATCTAATAAACTTAAGTGTCTTTATACAAATTTACAAAAAGATATAACTGTAGTTGAAAGTTTTCATACTAAAAATAAAATAAAAATGATTGGTATATGTTGCATAATTATGCCTCACTAGCGATCCCGCGCCTCTGAATTTCCACTTATCCACATGTCGTCGTCTTGTTGCACGATGTCGGTTCATTGTTGAGTGGCTGGATTAGATCCTTGCTGGGGATAGGATGGTGGAAGCATGGCTCGATCTGACGCTTGGCGTCGAATCTGTAGTGAAGGAATGATGGGGCGATTACTGCTCTTCCTGAAGAATAGGGAAGAACATCTTCTAGGGTGAGCTATGATTGGTGATTCCTCCCTCCTACAATGGTATATAATGCTGCTCTGATGCTTAAATCGTTCCTCAAGCCTGACTGCAGCTGCTGGATTCTTCAAAAAGCTCTAGTAACCACTAATGGGGTCCCAGGAGGTTGGAGAAGCTTAGGTGCCCAAGGAACCTTTACTTCAACAAAGCTCACCTTAAATGGTGTCTTTGACGTCCCAAGGTAAGCTTGAGCATACAGAAAAGGGGGTTCCCAAGAATCTGATTTGGTGGAAATGGAGTGGATTTGGGTAGGGGCGACACTCTCCGACGAGCAACTGAGATGGATAGCGGATCTCTTGATCTAGGGTGTATCCGGGGGTACGAAATGGGTTGAGGTATAGATAAGTGTAAGAGGAATGATATGGAAGTGAAAGGGGCATCGGAATCTGGCGGACGCATGGTGGAATTGTGGCTGGAGCAGGAGCTATGGCGAACATCAAATTAAATCTCTACACTATATCGTTTAATCAAAAATAACATTAAAGACACGAAATGAAATCTATAGCTAAAAGCTACCTAAAATTACACTTTCATTGTGGCTTAACCTGCATATGAGGGTGCAGGGTGAACCACCGGGCAGAGCACTCCAGTAATGGTGGATCGACATTTTTCCTATGCTTACACGTGTTGCAAATCCACGTGGGGGCAGCTGTTACGATGCTTGACACATTGGGATGAGGATCAGAAGGTGGAAACACATGAAAAGGGAGAGAATTTGAATTGGAGTCTGGTGAGGTGTATATGTACAAGGTTTGCTTTGACTAAGGTGATAACTCAATCCATTAATCCTCAGATCGAGGCAAGGTGTGTGCCTGAATGTTCAATGATGAGGAACGATGGATAGGAAGGAATCGTCCCAAAAAATGAAATAATCGATTGGAAAAATTTAAGGAAGTTGGTGTCCTAACACCTAACACATGTAGACATAGGGAAGCCGGGGAGTTGATCGAGGTCAACAAGACCGATCTCCTATTGGTCCACGTAAGTAAGCTAGATGATAAAATAGAATAGAAATTCTTTATTAATTCAATTGAAAATACTAATTATTTGATAAATTTTTAGTCAAAACATAAAAAATATTTATTATTTTATGAAGTATTATATGGTGATTTTTATTTATTTTTACAAGGTAATTTATTAGGTGTCAGTTTTTGTATGTGCAAATATAGGTTTATTATTATATACACTTATTTTACATATTTTTAAATTTATTAAATATGCCTAAATATATTATCATCACATTTTTTTGAAGTTATTTATATACTTAAATAACTGTGTACATATAATATATATAGGTATATTAAAAGCATATTCATCTATGTATTATAGAAGACTTATTTATTTTAATGACTTTTAATTTATTTTATTTTATTTTATTTATGAACATGTATTTTAAATAATATTTACAAAGTTGTAGCAATATAATGAAGTTAAAAAATATAAAGATAAAAAAATTGATTGTTTTATTCAGGTATATTGCACAACGAGGTCCAAAAACTTAACTTTTGCATCTTAACTCCAAATTGAATGAAACCACTTTATATAAATAGATAATTTAATTCTAGGAACAATAAAGTGATTTTGGTAAATTTGAGTTCAGATCGAGGAGATACGGGTCTGGAAGTTTTCTATGCAGCTTTTTATTATGAGTATCTAGGGCACACTCTTCACTATTATTATGTGAATTAAATTTTATATTTTTCTTTGTATTTTTATCTACAAGTTTCTTTTTCAAAGTTTATTAATTTTAGTAATAAATAATAGAGACTAAAATGGGTCCCAAAAACTATTTATCGAGGAATAAAAATTAGGGTTTTTAAGTTATTTTTTGCCCTTATCTCCCCCTACTTTAATCCTTGTCAACCAAGTGAATTCATGACTTATTCTTGGGGTTTAGGGTCTTTAAATACATATGGTATTTAATTTCTTTTTATTTTCTTCTTCTTATTATTTGATTTTTCCATTTAATAGAGTATTTTATACATTATTTACACTGTAAATAATGAATGTTATTTTATACAAATTAATGCTATATAAATGAATTTAACTAAGGATTAATGGCCAAAATGAAAGAATAAAGGTGAGAAATGGAGATTCATCAGTTGTTCTTTATCTATATCTCGTCGAAGGTATCCAGTGAGGAATGTTTCTTTTATATCCATATACAATATGTCGTAAGAAAGATGTGCAACTGTAGCTAGCAATATCTTGATGGAATTAAGCTTAACCATAGAGAGAATGTTGAAGGCTAGGGTTTAGGCCTTAGCACATCACTGAACCGTGAAGATCGAATCACATGTGATCAAGAGCGACTAGTCATACTAGTTGCTCGTGGCAACAAAATTTAAAAGTTTTTATAAAGATGAAACCACATGATATGAGAACCATTCTCATGTAATTCCTTCAAGTTGATAAGCGGGTAATAGAATTACCTCTTGAAGCGTGTTTGTGATCGCATTTGTCTCTAAGCGAAGAGACCTCCTATCTCAAGTATGACCTAACGAAGGATGCACTTGCATGTGCGTAGATGAGATATGTGATTCCTACAATCCAAGTGCAGAGTCTCCTGATCTCGTCTCATGAAATCGATGGCCTTGCTCATGAGAAAGATGCCCAAAAAAGGAAAAGATCCACGAGTAGTGAATTTGGCAACACAACTGCATCGCAACGTCAGGAGGCTCTCTTGGTCAATATGATGGACAACTACAATATTGAGAGAGAGGGGTGTATATGAGAATAGAGAGAGGGAGAGATGCTTCTCTTGCAATTTTTGTTGTAAAAAAAGAGTTAGGTCGAACCTTTGTTTTATAACATATTGGATGCACATGGATCTCAATCCATGTGTGCACATAATCAATGGTATAGATCATTTTATGCTTTAAATCAATGGCCATGATTATGTTGCATAATTTTGCAACAACAAATAACAAATTTAAAATAAAAATAAATTTGTTGCAAATAATCTTCAACATATTTAATTTAATTCAAATCAATTTCATGCATAAATAAAGGAAAGAGGACAAGCCTCCTTCCCTTAATAGAGTGGATGGTCATATAAGGAGTAGGACGCCATGGTCATATTCAACATGTGTAAAACTGTTGTTGTAAAATTATTCACTAAAATACTTACAAACTATTTAGTGATAACTTCAACCACCATTAACAATTATGAATTATATTCATACATCAAATAAAAAATATAAATTACAATTACAATTAATTATTCAATGTGAATCCAATTCACATAAACATTTAATTCATAAATACTATTTACAATTAAATCTTTCCATAGTATTATCAATTATATTTATAATATTTATGAATATTATAATGATATCCACATTAATCATTTCTTTGATAATCAAATCATATTTAATTATCCTAGATGACTATTCTCATGTTTCCAAATAATATGAATCATATTCATATTATTCATGATAATTAAATCATATTTAATCATTAATTTCCCAATGCTCAGATATAATTTCAACAATGGAATTATTCTTGAACTCATTCAATAATAATGTGCTTTCTCTGCAGATACTTGGAGATGAGGACATGGCAATTGTACATTCCATGTATATTAACTTGGATTGAGATCATATCTTAAATCTAGATCTTAGTGACCTATCAAAGAAGATATATTAAATCAAAATATAAATCTAATATTCTCATCGCATTTGAATCACATTCAAATCAATGTCCAACATTTGGACTAAGATTGGATTACTAATCTACTGAGAGGAGTCACTAAAATCCAAACTTGTTGCATCAATCCCTCAGAATGAAAGTGCCATGTTTATACAATCATTTACGATCACATCACCCTCGAGAATTTCTAATACTCGTACATCCTTGATACCGGAAGACCTAAAATAAACCAAAAGTTCTATATCATATTTGGATTGTCTTCTTCAGTATTTTATCATTAAGTTTCTCATTCTATCAATGGGAGTTCGTATCGATCATATGCTTTCCAAATACATATATCATACCTACTAATTCTTGTCATACTTCCAAATCAAGATGACCGTGCATGGAATTTGGTTGGTCCCAATATCTCATGAGTGAGATTAAGTCTTTCAGTTCATTAATGAACATGTATGATCCCTTTGAGAGATCGTAGTACTCATATGCCCTCGTATGCACAATAGCTCACCTGTGTGGAGATCTTTATTTGGTCACCAACTTAATGGTTTTCCTAATGTACATATTTAGGCATATAGAATTACATCTATCTCCGATCAGAGGATGAATGCCTATATCATGACAACATACAACTTAGGTCTTGGTTATCTTGATATCGCTAGGTCAACTCTGTAACCAAACTTATCTGACACTTCCAAATTTCAATTCCTATGTACATGGCCTGCATCAAGAGGCCAATCAGATAACAACCTTTAGAGAGGGATTGCCATCTTCTTCTTAGGCTGGAGATCCTTTTTTAACAATCATTTGATGGTGCTTGATGAGTCTTCAATCTAACTCTTTAGATATCATGCAAGCACCAACCTCTATGATTCAACCATTGAATTAACATATATATAATTATTATGATGTCCTTGCTACATAACTCTAATTGTACTAAGGAACATTATAAATGCATTCACTCATTTAATCTCAGATAAGGAGTGAAATAAACAAATAACCTTTATTTATATGTCAAAGATTACAATAATATTTACTATAGAACTGGTTCACCTCGGGTTCACAAGGATAATAATCTCCCACTAGCCCTCAAAACTATTAAGGAACAATATCTAAACCCTTGCTCATTACATGCTAGTTGAAAATCTTTTTGGGTAAAGGTTTGTTAAGGGGATCAGTAATGTTGTCAATTGAGGCCACCTTGGTGATGACGATGTCACCACGCTTTTGAATCTCTCGAATGATCTGGTATTTCCTTTCAGCGTGTTTTCTCTTTTGATGCCACCTGGGTTTTTTCTTGAGTTATGACTCTCATGTTATCACGGAGTAGCAGGATAGGAGTATCATAAGAAACTATGCTAAGTTCCAAGATGAACTTGTGTAACCACACCACCTTATTTTAACATCCGATGTGGTAATGTACTCGGCTTCTATTGTTGAATCAGACGTAGTGTTATGCTTCTTACTTCTCTATCTCATAACACCACCATTCAACAGGAACACAAACCCTGAACATGACTTGCGGTCATCTATATCAGATTAGAAGTCTAAATTTGTCTCTTAAGACTTGGAGATCACCATCTCCGTAGACCAAGATGTAATCTTACATTGGTCTTAGATACTTAAATACATTTTTCATTGCATTCTAATGCGATGAAAATGTGATGAAAACCAAGCGGGCTCCCAAGTGAATAGACACTTATAAAATATGCTCACAAGAGTCTTAATGTCCAATGTGGGTTGACCCTGTATTAATACAAATTAAATTGAGTCTCTCCCTTATAAAAATAAAATAAATATCTATGCTAAATTATGCTTATCTGAGTTCTCTCATTGTCTCCTTCTTGCTCTCTACAATTGGCTCATCGACGAAAGTCGCTCTGCTTGGCTATTTCGACCTCCTAGACGATTGTCCTCATGTAGCAGGACCTCATAAAGAAGTCAACAAAAATAGTGGTTAGAATATATAAATAATTATTTGAAAATAAAAAGTACTAAATAAAATAGCTAATATGCACAATATCATATGATATGTATTGCTCCGCAACAACGGTATCATTTTGTTGTCGAGAGGAGAGGAGTTTCTAATGTCCAATCTTGGAGGAGTGTCCAACAAGTTGGATCTGGCAATCTTTGTATCAACCCTCTCTCGGCTCATGACACACAACCAATCAAATCAAGTAACAATAAACCCATGATATAGATAAAATAATAAATAAGATGAGGGCTAAATTTATTATACCCTATAAATAAATGTTTATTGCAAGCAAGTGTAGGGGTCAAACTACAGAGAGTGAAACTCGAGGATAGGTACAATTATTATCAATTAATAAAAATCAATAATAATTATTTTTATACCTTTTTGCCTTCTTTGACATTTTGTGTGGTTTTATTATTTTATTATTTTTATGTTTTTAATTATTTTATATTTTTGTTTTAACTTTTTAATTTTATCTTTTTTTTAGTTTAGCAATTTTTTAGTTTCTTTTTATTTTTAAAGATATAATGTATTTCTACGTATAGTAATAATAATGTAGATGTTATAAATAATATATAAAAAATTTAATAAATATATATGTAAACATATACAGGAATATTCTTTTTATTGTTTTAAAAGTTTTTAAATATATTAAATATTTATAAGTAGGGGTTGATGGGGCTGCCCTACCCCATTTTTGGGCAAATTTTTTATTTTTTTAGAAAAATATCGTCTTGTATATTCACCCCTATCCCTCCTATATGTCATTCGAATTTCGTCAGAAACAGAGACTCCTACGGCTTCCATCCAGACAGGGTCGATTTAAAAAATCATGCGATCGTTATAAAAATGACATCTGGATGGAGGCCGTAAGAGTCTTGGTTTCTGACGAAATTTAAATGACATATAGGAGGGATATATGGATGAATATACATGGTGATATTTTTCCAAAAAAGTAAAAAAAATGCAAAAATGGGGTGGGCCTACCCATTTTTCCCTTATAAGTAATATAATATATAAGTAATATTAAGTATTTATGGTATATATAGATTCTATAATATTAAAAAAAGTTAAATATAGTCAAAATTTACAAAAAATTTTAATAGTTTTCTCTGCTTTTGAGGTTATTTATATATTTGTTATAATTTTTATGTATTTGTAATGTATGTAATACATCAAAATGGTGTATATAATATATATGTTGAATTGTTTTGGGTATTAAAAATAGATGATAAGTTAAAAATTCCCAAATCTATATTTAATATATACTATATAACATAAATAAAGATATGTAATAGAAAACTATTATTTTTTATTTTAAAGGAATTTCTACTGATTTTTATAAGCTTTTTATGTCTTACAATTTTTAGTATTTTCTTTTTATATATTTTATGATTTTAATTTCTAGTTATAATTGATATTGATAAAGATATACTATTTTTTTGGAATTTTTAGAGGTGGTTTTGTATTTTTTGTCCTTTTAAGTGAAGAGGGAATAAATAGCTCCTAAATGTTTTTAAATAAATGGAAAACTAATATAAATTCCTAAATAAAAATTGTAGCATGAATAAACAAGTCAAAAGATACCTACCATACATTTCTCATCTACTAAAAGTATGGGAGTATTTTAGAAAAATAGAAAAGCAAAAAAATATATAACATGGTAGTGGTATTTTTGCATAAAAATAAATTTCAAGGGCTTACGTTCAATATATCCTGGAATATAACACATATATTACAAATTAAAATACTAAAATGAAATAAAGTAAGTAAGAGGGTTTGTATGCAAATATCCCATGCACCTCGCATAGCCGCTCATGTGAGGTAACTTGGTAGAGGACCAAACTGTAATATCAAAGAGGTTCAGGGGCCATTTTTCAAGGTACACAAAACTTTAAACATGCACATATATTTACAGGAATAAACTATAAATCCAAAAATTTGGTGGGTTACTTAATAGTTTACCCAAGGCACTCGATCAGATGGTGGGGCTCTCTCCACGTGGCCGCTCTTGAACTGATTTGACATTGCATGTTGTGTACCGCTTCCCCTTGATTTGGATGGCCAAGATTAGATTTGAGCCACTCTTCTTGACCCAGCGTTTCTTAGGGTGTCTAGAAGAACACTCCAAGTTGGATCATGTGGTTTCATCATTTAAAAATATTAAATTCTGATGCATCGAGCAACTAGTGCGACTAGTCGCTCCCGATCAGATATGATGTGATCCTCATGCTTCTATGATTCGCTTAAGGTACTCTCTAACATCGAAGTGGTATCAGATCCTTGGTTGTGGTCTTGGATGAGATCCAAAATCATAAGCAATCAAGGTTCATGTTTAGGATGCACGGGAATTATTTTTTTTCCATTGGATGCAAGTTTCGATTTGATTTTTTTACTAAAATAATACCTACTTTTTGTGCACTTATTGGACGTGTTTTTTTGTTATTAAAAATATTTTTATTGTATAAAGATGGTGTCCATATAGGGATAGTTAGGGTAGCAGTTTGCTCCGTGAGCAGTATGTCCAACATCCTGTGAGTAATGGACATGACAATGGGTAAGGAAAAGATGATGTTTGAAATGATCATGATGTATATTTATAATTATTTAAATTTGAATAATACATATTTTGATATGATACTGTCCTTCATGTAACAATCAAGATTGTTTGTTGGTTGATTGAATTGGATTGATAATTGATTTAATATGATTAAATGAATTAAATCCAATTAAAAACACTATATTATGGATGGAGTTGTATTTCCCTTGAAATAGTTAATTATGTGAATATGATTTATGATAATTAATTAAAATTTGAACATATGGAGGATCACATAAGTGACATCCATGGTCTCCCGTCAAGACGAAGGGTTCCGTCACCATGGATTGTATGTAAGAGATGCCTATTCAAAGTGGCAACTCCTGCATACAGACGCACATGGATCATGCTCTTTACTTCTTGAAAGAGTAAGGTTGTATGCATAGTAACCCCAATATCAAGTCCTTATATTATTTGGACGATATTGGATTGCACATAGCGAGTGCTATTCCTGTTGACAATTGGTTCAATTAACAACAGGTCAACATTATCTTAGGGATGGTGGGACCGAGTGTTAAAGACCGAATTGGGAATGCAAGTTGGACTTGCAAGGAGGAATGATTTCCACCTTCTTTTTATTCGAGTTACAATTTCTCATATTATTGGGATGTGATAAAGGTAGAAAGGAGATCCCAGATCTTGCTAAATATATAGCAGTAAGTATATCTTTTACTTTGAAAGTGAATAAGGGAATAAACTTTCTGAGTTGACAGCAAAAAGACATTGATATAAAAATCCTAAATCAAAGGAAAAATATATATTTATCCAAATATTTCTTTTTTCAGATAACCTACATTAAACCCACTCAAAACTATACTCAATAATAACCAGTAAAATATCATGGATTAGATCCATGATCAATATATTGTACTTGCAGTTGGACACATAGTGTATGTTGTTGCAATGTGCATGTTTCCTCTTAATAATGAGGAATGATAATTAGATAGACAATATGACAAAAACCTTGTGTTTGTATATCTTTATAGTCTTGATCTCTCATCGAATGTGCTTTGGAAGTATCATGTTGATTATGATCGTAGCTATAAAAAATCCTTATAAATTCTAAGAAGATATTTTGGTATACATATGTGCTCTCGACATTTAATCATGAATGACATGGTTCACTGCATTATGCAGAATGGTGGCTCGATAAGAGATGATGTACTCAAAATGTTTGAGTACCTACCTGAACCAAAGACTTTAAGAGTTTAGATGTATGTAGATACAATGAGGGTCATCATTCTACTGTCTATACTCAAGTCATTCATGAAGGTACGTAATATTCACATTGTATAAATCTAATGAAGCATGTATACATGTTGAAATACTCTTGTATTGAAATCTTTTGAGTTCAACATAAGAAATCCTTAGTCTTAAGTAATGGTTGTTTATACGTGAAGGAAGAGCGGTGGAAGCATGGGACTGATCCAAGTTAGAACGAAGGTCAAAGAGTTGATAGTACTTCTCTGATTTCCACGCATATGACATCCAAAGAGTTGGATGAATGCCAATACTACAAGAAGCCAACGCATTAATAGTATGGTTGTTTCGACTATCTAGGATCCTTAGAGATGGACTCGAATAATATATCGGAATATTATACATCTACATATATATAATCATTGGATTGACTTGCTTATCAATGCCTAATAATTGTATTTCATTCTTCTAATAACACTTGTAATTAGTTGCACATGTTTTAAAAGACTAGAAAAATTGATCTTAAGGTTTAATAGTCATCCACATAGATTTTGATGCAATTGTTGCAACAATCTCCATTGGATAGATAGGCTACATGTTTTCAGTGGGAGAGCCCTTAGTCTTAGAGAATGTCTCTATGACCTATATATTAAAATTGACTTATTGTTTATTTCTAAATGTTAGAAATAAACATGAATTCTGGAATAGACTTGTCATATGGAGTTTTGATGGATATATATTTTAGATCGTGATCTACCATATAGATTAGAAAATTAATGAATGGTTCATTAAATATTTCTAAATACTGAAGATTAAACTATAAAAGATCAATAGGAGGATGCAGATCATTTGACGATGATCTATCATCAAGCCTTGGACATATTTCTATTGATGAGATCAATAGAGTAGCATGAGATGAAACTTTAGATTGTCTGAAATTTTAAATCTTACATACTTGCGGATATTTTATTCAAAAGTAAAAATGTCCAATACACTCTTCTCTAGGAATGGTGTAAGATGCCAAGGTATTTTCAGATCTAATTCATTTTGATGTATTTGGATCATCTTTATCATAACAAACATTAATGATATATGATATCGATACATGATTATTTGTGATATGAGATGTTCTTCCCTTCACCTTAGAAACCATTGAAATGTTCAAAGATTTCATAATTTTGGTTTAGAACCGAAATTAGAAGGAAGAATGAATTTGATCTTACCAATGTATCAAATACCTATTATATAAATTCAAGGAATACCTTATGGATAAAGGAATATCATTCCTATCTCACTTCTCCAAACACTCCTCAACTCAATTGAGTTGTAGGAAGATCTAATTAGATTGTGTGTGACATGATTTGATCAATGATGAATCTTAGTATAATTACCTCTTAGTTTCTAGCTATATATGTAGTAGAGACTACAATATATATCCATAATTCGATTCCACACAAATATGAACTCAAAAATCCTTATAAGCTATGGTTTGGAACCTAGCCTAATGTTGGACGCTTGAGGATTTAAGGTGTCTTGGTCCATAACCTTATGACGTATTTAAGTAAGCTAGAATCTAGCACCAGAGAGTGCTACTTCATTAGGAAAATAAATAATGGTATTGGACAACTACTTTATAACCTTGAGATTCTTAAAGACTTCATCTCTAAGGATATGATTCGTAGATGATGACTTTCTTGAGAATCAAGATGAAACAAAGTAAAGGAACTCATTATATCTTGAGAAGATAATGAGGCTCCTGAAATAGGAAACTAATAGAACAATTATAGATGAAACACTCATACCTCTTCAAATTACTTTGAGCGTGGTGAGGCTACCTAAAGGGTATGAATTCCATGTGTCATTTAAGTTTGACAATGATCTGACTTCATAAGATGAAGCTTCTTATGATCATGACATGGAGAGATGCATTTTATCAATAAATCTAAAGTGGACTTCATATAAAAACGTTGTATATGGTCTCTCGAGTATCCACCTATAAGGGTAAAAACTTGTTAAGGATAAAATGGATCTTCAAGAGAAAATGGGAAGCTGATGAGAAGGTAGGGACCTTTAGAGAAAAGCTTGTATCCACAAGATACATGCAAAGAGAAGATATTGTTTGCAATGAGACATGTTCAATGACGATGCTTAAACCCATCAGAATATTGCTAACTATAGATACAAAACTTGACTATGGCATCTACGAGATTTAAGTCAAGATTGCATTCCTCTATAAATACCTCTATGAGGATATTCATATGAAGTAGCCCCAAGGCTTCATAGTTGAGGAAGGCAAGATGTGCAAGCCAAAGAAACTCCATCTGTGGACTCAAATAAGCTTCTTGTAGTTGGAACATTGGATTTGATGAAATTATAAATGTTATGATTTCAGATAGAATCCTGATGAATCATGTGAAGCTTTATGGGAATGTCATTATGTTCATCATGTTAAATATAGATAATATCCTAATCATTTGGAAAGATATAAGGATGAGAAGAAATGTTTATAATATGGTTGTTCCATATTTTGAGATATAATCTCAAGGATACCTTTTAGATCTAAGTTTCGAAGTTGTTCAGAAACAAAGAGAAGAGAGCATTGGAATGGTCACATTAGTGGTACACCATGGACATGTTCTATTTTTTGAGAAGACCCTAAGGAAGGATTCCTTACCTTTAGTTTTAGTACTAACCTATATAAAGGGATAAAACCTAAAAGAGTTAAGGAAGTGAATGCTAAAACTGTCTGCCCATGAGCATCAATTATAAGAAGCCTGGTGTATGCTAGATGTGTACAAAAGTCAAATATCTGCCATATAGTGGGAGTAGTAAACTGTTACTAATTCTACTATGGAGATAAAACACTTGATTGCAGTAATAAAACCACCTTCAATGGTTACAAGACTTTTAAGATCGTGATATCAAAGTCTAATATTCAAGAACTTAGGAATTTATAGATAGTGATCTAAAAGGTCTTAACTGCAAATGCATTATAATACATAAGACTAGGTATTTGTCTTAGGAGATAGAGATCTCTGAGAATAAGGGTATTCTGATAAGGATAATAGAAATTACATATCGGTTATAATAATTATTTAGTTGTAGTGTCAAGGACACTATAACTGCTTTAACAAAATTGAGTATTGGTTGCATAGAAGGCAACATTTATATAGGATGTGAGCATTGTTACTAGAAGATATGCAAGTACCATAAAAGGACTTGGCATAATCTCTCGGGAACAGAGTGACTTGTCAACTTACCTAGCTATTTTTCTAAATAGCTTTTGATTAGCACATGAGTGTGGGTTTAAATATTAGCCCATTATTGTCTCTTTGGGTTAGTGGGAGATTGTTGGACATGTGAGCCCACGACGAGCCATTATGCAATAAATGTTATTGCAATTCACTCTCTGGTCTGAAATGAAAAATAAAAAATTTACATAATAGGTCCCTTAGTACAATTCGGGTTATGTACCATGACCATCTTAATGATCATACAATTGTTAGTTCAATTTTTGAATCATAGAGGCATGAGCTTGCATGAATATCTAAAGAGTTAGATTGAGGACTCATCAGGCACTGTCAAATGATGATTAAAAGATCATCTCCAGCATGAGTAGGAGATGACAATCCTTTCTCTTTTGGTTGATATCTGACCGACCCCTTGATGCAGGTACTCTGCATAGGAATAGAGATTCAGAGGTGTCAGATAAGACATGTAAAAGAGTTGACTTAGCGAGATTGAGATAACCAAGACCTATGTCGTATGCTGTTACGATATAGACGCACATCCTCTGATTAGACACATATTTATTGCTATATGTCTAAGTATGTACATTTGGAAAACTGATAGGTTGATGGACTAATCAAGGTCTATACATCAGCGAGCAGGTTTACACATAAGGACATATGAGTAATACAATATGTCAAAGGGATCATACAGATTCACTTGTGAATCAGAAGACATGAGCTCACTCATGAGGTATTGGGATCGATCAAATTCCATGCATGGTCATCTTGCTTTGGAAGCCTGACAAGAATTTGTAGGTATGATATATGATTTTGGAAAGTATATGATCGATACCAACTCCCAGTGAATGAATTAGAAAATTAATGATAAAACCCTAAAGATAACAGTGAAAGTTGATCTATATTTTCAGGTTTATTCTAGGTTTTCCAGTATGCATCATGTACTTATATTAGGAATACTTGAGTGTGATGTAATCATAAATGATTGTATAACCATGACACTTCCATTCTGAGGGAGTGATGAAACAAGTCTAGATTTTTGTGAGTCCTCTCAGTAGAGATGTAATGTAATCTTGGTCTAGATGTTGGATAATGATCTAAATGTAATTCGGATGCAATGAGAAGATTAGATTTACGTCCTTGGTTTAATCAAGCATCTATGAGAGGTTCGTGACATCTGGATTTGAGATGTGATCTCAATATCCTAGTCACTATATGTGGAACGTACAATCACCCTATCCTTATCTTCAAATATCAGCGGAGAAAGCGAATTATTCTTTAAAGAGTTCACGAATAATTCCATTGATAAATATATATATCCAATCATAAATAGATAATTAAATAAGATTTAATTCATGAAAAATGTGAATTTCATTCATATTATTTAGATGCATGAGAATGATGATCCAATATAAATAATATGTGATTTAATTATTACATATATGAATGATGTAGATATCAAATCCATATTAATCTATATTATAAATATTATCTATAATGTATAAGAGAGAGCTATTTGTAAATAATATTTACAAATGAAATATTTATGTTGATTGGATTCACATTGGTCAAATAATTGAAATGTAATTTACATTTTATTTTAGGTGTGAATATTATTCACAATTTTCCAATGGCTTGAATGCAATACTCACAAAATAATTTTGAATTATTTGTGTGAATAAATTTATAACAAATGTTGTTGTAAATTATGAAGAATTTCATGGGATGCGTAATCTCACGTAATAGGAGAAGGAAACCACCTTCCTAATAGGGGAGGGTGTCGGCCACCAAGTCCTAATTGGATTAGTGGTCGTCCACCCCCTTATGGAGGAGGCTTGCCTCCATCCTATTTCTCCAAGGTTGATTGATTTAATTGAAATTATCTTGTATTAATTATTAATCAATATATATATTTAATTAAAATAAAATAATTGTTGTATTTTTACCAAAAAATCATCTCCATTGAAAGAAATACAAATAAATCTCAACCATTGATTTGTGTTGTCCATGGATTGTGATCCATGGACTCCCAAAATATTATAAAACAAGGGGCAACCATAGTTCTTTAATTTTGAGACAATAATTGTCAGTGCTTTATTTCTCTCTCATTCTCATGCACTTGTTGCCTTCTCTCCTACAAGAGTGGCTATCGACCTCTTGCCCAAGAGAAGACCACTGTTGTCGCCACGTCGTTGTGTCGCCGCTTCAATCGCTTGTGGATCTCCGCCTCCTTCAGTGCACCTCGCTCATGATGAAGATGTCATATCTTGTGTAACGAGATCAGGAGATTCACTGTTTGAATTATCAACTTTGATTGCGAGGAGGACTCGTTTCATCAATGCACTCGCATGCATCTCCTCCGTCGGACCGGACTTGAGACAGGAGGTCTCTTGATTTTGAGAGACGATCATAAACATGCTTCAAAAGGTATTTTGATATCTACTTTGTAATTTATATGAAATGATTTGATAAATGTTCTTGGATCATGTGGTTTTATCATGTAAAATATTTAAATTCCACTACATAGAGAAACTAGTCGATCCCTATTGCATATGATGCGATCCTCACGCTTCCTTGATAGGCTAAAGGTTCTCTCCATTAGCTTCAAAGGTAAGAGGCGATCTTGTGAGGGCTACATGGATCAGATGTCTCATCGTTTGAGGATGTAATTTTTTTTTGGGTGAGATGGAGGATCATATCCTACACAAATCGATCAAAGAAGTAGAGAATCATGGCCAAAAATGGAGAAAGGTGTCCTCCCTTTTGTCTGATAGGTAGGGTGGTTGGTGGAAGGATAGTTGACCTGTTGGGTCAACAAAGAAGAGGCGTTGATTGGTCCATGTGGACCAACCCGAGAATTCCAAGTGGAAATTCCCTTATAAAATGAATAAAAAATAATAAACAATTTTATTATTTCAAGTCAAAAATACAAAAAATGTTTATTTATTTATGTCTTATTTTATTATGATTTTTATTTATTTTTACAATGTAATTTATTAAGTGCTAATATTTACATGTGTACATATAGATATAAATACCTATATTTTAGGTATTTTTAATTTTATTTTGTAGTTTGTATTTTTTGTTATATATAGATAACTTATATATTTATAACTTTTTAAATTTCACTTTTACATATTTTTAGTATATTTTTTGATTTTATTTATTCACTTAAATAATCATGTAATTGTAATATATAGGTGAAGTACACATATTATAATACTTTATTTATTTTAATGTATTTTTGATGTTTTTATTAAAAATTATAATAAATATAAATATATAAAGATAGAATATATTGAATAAAATATACATGTATAAAGTACAATAGGGACCCAAAAGCAAACTTTTGCATCTTAACTCCATTTTTAATGAAATAGTTCTTTTAATAGATAATTAAATTTTATGAACAATAAAGGTGAGTTTGGTCAATTTTGATTACGTATGGAGGAGATACAGGTTTGAGAAGTTTTATTTGTAGCCTTTAATTCTGATTGTCTTAGGTGCACTGTATATTTATTTTATTTGAATTTAATTTTGTATTTTTCTTTATATTTTTATGTACAAGTTTCTATTGAGGATTTTATTATTTAAGGTATAAATATTGAAAAATAAAATAGGTCCCAAAAGGCCAATTATTGATGAATAAAAATTAGGTTTTTGAGGTGTTCTCTGTACAATTCGTCCGCCCTATTTTCCTCTACTTTATTCCATGTTGACTAAGTCATCATGACGACTGGATCTTGGGGATAGGGTCATTAAGTATCATTGACACTTCATTTCCTTTTCTTTTCTTTCTTCTATTTTTTTATTTTTGAAATAAATACATGTTTTTATAGTATTCATCAATCAATTTATGATTGTCATTTTGTACAAATTAATACTATTTACATGCATTTAGTTAGGAATTTAAGGTCAAAATGAAAGAATAAAGGTGATGAAATGGAGATTCATCAATACCTTGTCATTACGTTAATGAATATGGTTAATATACTTTTGGGTAGATTTGAAGGGTTATTAGTTTTTAAGTGCAGAAGCAGTTCCACTGGTTATTGTAGCAGCAACAACTTCGACAAGTAAGGGAGCGTAGGCAATAACGAGGAGGACCGTAGGTAGTTGAAAATAAGTAGAACGAGCAATGGAGACTTTTCATAGGGTGAGGTATGGAAGAGGTGGATGGCGAGAAAGAGAGGGGGTCTGGCAATGAAGCGGTTCGTAGAGGGTTGTTGACGAGTATGACAATCTAGGAAGTGTTGATGATAGCAAGACTGTAAGGAAAGGGCCAAAGACGAGAAGGGGGAGTGGCCGGCTGTGAGGTAGTTCATAGAGGGTCGAAGGCGAGCAAGAAAGAGTGGCAATATCGGGCAATCTATGCATCCTCATTGTATCCCACATGTTATGATTATGTTATATTTAATATGATTGACTTTATGTTGAGATACAAGTTATTTTGATTCATATAATTTTTTATTATGCTACGGAATTCCTCGTTGTAGCATGATTTCACTATTTCTAAATATGGTGCTATTGAGTTACTCTCTAGACTCTAGTTTGTTCATTCTCTTTTGCGAACATGAACAAAGTATGTTGTATTGAAATCTTTGTTGTCGTTGGATTGATTAATTAGGAAAAAGTAGACAGTTATATTAGTAATCTTATAATCCAGTGTGAAGTTGTGCGATCATTATGGAATTATTCTAATGCTAAAAAGAAGATTATTGAAGAATATACTAGTCTCATAGTGTTATCTTTTGGCTAGAATTTCAAGTAACGATTTTATTTGAATTGGTCTCTATCAACCATTTAGTAGAATGAATTGAAAATTTAATTAATATGCTAACTAAAAAGGAGATGGCTACCATTCCAGTTGACCAGTACTACATACCAACTGGTTCTCTAGTGTTTATGGTATCTTAAGATTGGTTTCATTTCTAATATCTTATATATAAGTGGAGTTTTTTAATTATGTTGGAAATTGTCCAAAGAGAG
This sequence comes from Ottelia alismoides, assembly GCA_037367405.1. NCBI lineage: Eukaryota > Viridiplantae > Streptophyta > Magnoliopsida > Alismatales > Hydrocharitaceae > Ottelia > Ottelia alismoides. The sequence continues at coordinate 388,516 of JAZKJV010004240.1, read as the reverse complement.
AGAAAAATCATAGTTTTATGTCTTTTTCCATTTAATTTCAGAAAATAATGTCGTACTCATTGTCATCAAATCAAAGAGTGTCCACACTTCATCATAATGAAATGAGAGAGTACGAGAACTTTAATATTGTAAATGTGGAGTCGAAGCTCCAATAGGAACTTCTTGGACTGAGATATCGAGGTCGAAGATCTCGTGGATGTTATTGATATGTCGATGGTGATAGCGATCACTTCTGCTGGTTGGATACACCTATTTGTTATAAAGAGAAGGATGTCAGATGCAAGCTTGTACGAGATAATCTAATATTTCGGTCTGAGTTGATGATGTTGAATAGAGATCAAAGCCACACTCGATTTAGTTACTGTAACAAGATAAAGCAACTCATATTACTATGGCATTTCACGGTTGTAATTATATGGATGTTGTTATAAGAAGTGAATGTTGTAGACATAAATTGCATGCTATGAATGAAACTTTATGGTGTTGTTTTGTTCATTGGTTTCAAGCTAATAGTCATTGGATTGACATAAAAATATGGAATGGATGCTCGTATTTTCATTTCATGCTTGGATGTAAAAGCGACCTAGATGCAAAAAATAAGTAGTCATCTCCTATCACGTGGGTAATTTGCACAAGCACATAGTCATCACGAAAAAGAGAAAGTGTGACCATCTACACACAACTAAGTTTTTTTCTCACATTGGTATCCGTAGACACCAAGTGACTAAGTTGCTTCTTGCACATCAACCACACCTCAATGTCCGATGAAGAAGTGTGATCATCTGATCTACACTAAACTCAACAACGTCATCTTCTTTTTTTTAGTAGAGGAAAACCGCACCTACACTCTTCTTTCTTCTTTAGACATCCTTGTCTAAATGATGGTAGAGATCATCACAGATGTATCAAAATTTCAGGATTTTCTTGCACTTCAAAATTGTTCATCCCGTGAACTATATGAAACCAGTTCTGAGTGAGCGGCAGAACTCCAAATAGGCTATTCCTTTATACTACGCAACTACTTTCCAATCATCCTCAATAGCATACTAAATAGGCCCATCCCGTGAACTATATCAAACCAGTTCTGCATCACCTTGTGGCACATGATGTTGAAGGTTAGGATGTTGTGAAGGGCTGCAACTATTTTTTTGGATTTGCCTTATCATGACAGTTTTTTGCATTGTCAATATAAAGGTTATAATGCTTTGCATAGATTTTTGCATGCATCTGCCGTGGGAAGGACTGCAACTATTATTTTTCTATTTACCTTATCATGTCAACATTAATAGTAAAACCTTGCGCCACTTATTGATACTAAAAATCATTTACTCAACTGTTGTTATATTGAATTTGCATCGCACAAAAAAGAATGTAATAAATAAGAATAGGATGAATCGACTTCGATGTAATTGACAATACTAATCATTAAAAAACAACATTTTGAAGAGAGATGTCCACCCGGAAAACAACAAAAGAAGTGCATTCCCAATTTAGCGTAGGGTCATCAATCTTCGTTAAACAACCATCCTCTAAACATGTGAGAATGACCAACAAACACAAAAAAGTGATCTAAATAAAATCATATGTTTGTCCATTGGCCTACACACAAACACAATAACAATCTTCATTAAGTAAGAATTTCCACCCAAAAACCATCCCCATTATCCGCATAAAAAAATAAACTATGTCCACCTCATTACAATGCCTACAACAGAGACATATAAATGATCAATCTTTATCAAATAAAAAGTTGTAGAATTTAATTTAATAATACTTACACGTTAGTTCCACCCAACACTTGAATAACATAAAAAAAACACCACCAATTTTGACCCCCAAAAAATAGAATTATGCCAAACCAACTACGTTGCATGCAACATAAAGATATATATGCTCAATCTTTCTGAGTCACTAATTTAATAATTAAATTCACCTTACTTTTGTCTCAAATAAAGAAATCAGATATGCATCCACATTCGCCACATAATTTACTTTGCCCCCAACATATTCTTGGTTGTTAGTAGTTATACCAGATTGTCGAACCTCTAACAAGTGAAATTATGTAACCATATTGCAAAAATAAATTTATACAATTTAGCATAAACCATCAATATATCACAATATAGCAAAAGCAAATTCATATCACAACATTTAGTAAACATGTCATATATACTTGAGAAAAAAAAACACAACAAAATCTTATTATTCTTTATTCAATCAACTTATAAGAAAAGTTTTGATATGATGGTCTTTAGAAATAAGCTCAATTATATTTATGTAGTTAGTAGATTCAGAATCATATGAATTAAAATAAAATAAAGAGATTCAGAGTGCTATTGAACCGTTGTGCTACAGCATATGTTTTTAAAAGTAGTTGTTAGAAAGAGCCTGGATTTCTTTATTTTTGTTGTTTGAAAGGTTTGATTATGTATGCAAATATAAATTCTATTTGGATACAATCAGAAACTTTGTTGACTTATTGATGAGGTTAAAAGCATGAAAATCAGTAAAATATGGATTTTTAGGTGTCAATGTGCAACACAATTTTAGACAAAACTCGGATATATAAAATAAAGAGCTGGCTAAAAGATACTATTAAAAAGTGTAGCGGCAAGTTTAGAGATCAAATACAAAGACTAGATGTCTGTAGCATGCTTTTCAAGAGGAAAGCTCAGAAATTGACATCTATGCAAGATATATTCTACTACTTTTCTCTTGATTTTTTATGGATAAAAATGCAATAAAACAAATGGATTGTAGATGTCTCCAAGATCTCGCAGGGCTTTTTGATGACTTTTTTTGAAATTCTATCTATTTTTAACCAATTTCAAATATATATGGACATATGGGTAGAAAACATTAATTCTAGCGAATAAAATTTATTTTTTAAAAATCCTTTAATGCTATTTATCTTATTTTTTATAATTTAATTTAAAAGTTAGTTGGGGAATTGCATAGGATGGAAACAAAGTTACGGAAATTGCGAAAAGTTCCCTAGATGATAAAAATGTATTTTGACAAAAAGTCAATATAGAAATGAAAATTTCACAAAATATAAATTTTGGAAATGGCAAAAACACAACAAATAAGTTAATATGTTACAAAATTACACGTGGGTACAATGTAAATAATTCTAAAAATAAAATATATTTAAAAATTATCCATGGTCTTCAAAATCAAGAGTTGTCGAAGGAATCAATTGTGCATGGCCTTGTGCGGTGGAGCACGGCGGGGAACAACGATGGAAGGGGCTATGGAGGTGTAGCGAGCTTGCGATGGTGATATAGAGGCAAGGAAGAGGATGGTATGGAGATACAATGGGGAGGCGTGTGTTTTGGCAGAAATAGGTACTGATTCTCCATTTCATCACATTTATTCTTTTATTTTGGCCTTAAATCCTAAGCTAAATGCACATATATAACATTAAATTGTCAAAATAAACACTTTATAAACTATACAAAATACTATATAAAATACTTTATTATTATATATTTAATTCCAAAATAAAGGAATAAAGGAAGATGGGAAGATCCTTAAGCGTAACACGAAAGTGTGAGGATTACATCGTATGAGATCGGGAGCAACTAATCGTACTAGATGCTCGAGGAAGCAGAATTTAAAAATTTTCAACAATGAAACCACATGATCCAAGAACGATCATTTCATCTAAACCACAAACAAGTATTAGGTTTACCTCTTGAAGCGTGGTTGCGATCAAGTCTCTAAAGGAAGAGATCTCTTGTCTCAAGTCTGATCCGACGGAGGAGATGCTTGCGAGCACCTTGATGAGACACGTGCTCCTCGAAATCCATGTTGATAATCCAGGCGATGAATCTTTTGATCTCATCTCACGAAATACGACGTCTTCTTCATGAGCGAGGTGCACCGAAGGAGACAGAGATCCATGAACAAACAATCCGACAACTTAATGATGATGTTGCAGTGATGGTGACTCTCTCCAGGGCTCCATAGTGGACGGACACAATGAGAGAAAGAGAGAGAGAGTTGTTGTGTAGGTAATGAGAGAGAGAGATGGAGAGAGTTTAATTCCTCTTGGAATTATACGTGTGTAGTCTAAAAGGCAAGGGCTACCCTTCCTTTTATACTAGTTGGATGTATATGGTCTCAATCCTTATGCCCTCTTAATCCAACAATTTAGATTAAGAGGTTATTAATCAATGGCCATGATTTGTTGCTACAAATTTGGAACAACAAAATTAATTAAAATAAATTAATTTTATACCTTTATCAAGATACACATTAATTCATTTTAATTTCAATAGTAAGAAATAGATAATAAGGGATGAAACCACCACCATAAAAAGAGGGTGGCCATCCCCCTTTGACATGGTCAAGGTAGACGACAACCTTGTTGATGGTTGTGTCTTCCTTAGTATATATTTATTATATAGGATAAAATACAACAACTATTATTGCATTTATCTTCACAAAAATAATTCCAAATTAAATTTGTGAAGACATCATTCACGTCATTGATAAATATGAATTATATTCATACATCCAATACAATATGTAAATTAGATTTACAATTAATTGTTCTTTGTGAATCTTGTTCACAACAACATATAAATTGTAATTCTATTTACAATTAAATCTCTCCATCATTTTTTAAATCATATTTATAATATCCATGATTATTGTGGATAGTGATATCAACATTAATCATATCCTTTATAATCAAATCATATTTAATCATCTTGGATCTCTATTCTTATGTGCCCAAGTAAAATGAATCACATTTGTATTATTCACATCTTTGATAATGAAATCACATTTAATCATCTTAGATAACTCTCCTTATAATATAAATATAATTCATATTATTCATGATAATTAAATCACATTTAATTATCAATATCTCAATGCTTAGATACATAATATCAACAATGAAATTATTCTTCAATCCTTTCAAGAATAATGCGCTTTCTCTGCAGATACTTGGATATAAGGACAAGGTGATTGTATTGTTCCACGTATATAACTTGGATATTGATATCACATCTCAAATCCAGTATCTTGCGGGCTTCGCATAGATGCTTGATTAAATTAAGATCGCAAATCTAATCTTCTCATTGCATCAGAATCACATTCAAATCAATGTCCAACATTTGGACCAAGATCATATCAATTCTCTACTGAGAGGAGTCACTAGAATCCAGATCCGTTTCATCACTTCATAAGAATGGAAGCGTCATGGTTATACAATCATTTATGATAACATCAACCTCAGGTATTCTTAATACATGTACATCTTGCATACTGGAAGACCCATAGAATAAACTCGAAGTTTTACATCTATTTAGATTGTCTCCATCAAGGGATTTATCGTAAGGTTTCTCATTTGACTATTGGGAGTCTGTATCGATCATATACTTAACAAAAGCATATATCATACCCAGGTGTTGATCAAATACTTTCCAAAAGCATATATCAAACCTGAAATTCAGTCAAGCTTTTAAAGCGGGACAACCGTGCACAGAATTTGATTCTTCCCAATATCTCATGAGTGAGCTCTTGTCTTTCAGTTCAATAATTGAACCTGTATGATCTCCTTGAGAGATCGTATTACTCATATGCCCTTATATGCACTCCAACACGCCAGTGTATAGAACTTGATTAGGTCATTAACCAATTGGTCTGCCAAATGTACATACTCAGATAAATTGCAACACATCTATCTCTGATCAGAGGATGAATGCCTATATCGTGATAGTATACGAAATAGGTCTTTGGTTATCTCAATCACGTTAAGTCAACTCTTTGGACTAACTAATCTGACACCTCCGAATCTCTATTCCTATGTAGAGGACTTGCATCAAGAGGTCGGTCAGATATCATCCTTTAGAGAATAGATTGCCATCGCCTTCTCAAGCTGGAGATCTTCTCTTAATAATCATTTAACGATGCTTAGTGAGTCCTCAATCTAACTATATAGATATTCATCCAAGCACCTACCTCTATTATTCAACAATTGAATCAACAAATGTATGATCATTAAGATGGTCATGGTACATACCCTAATTTTACTAATGGACCTATTATGAAAATTAATTATTATTCATTTCATATAAGGGAATGATATTTGCAATAATATTTATTGTATAATGGCTCATCGTGGGCTCGCTTGTCCAATAGTCTTCCACTAGCCCAAAGAGCCATTAATGGGATAATCTTTAAACCCACACTCATGTGACAATCATCGGCTATTCAGAAAAATAGCTAAGTATGCTGATCAGTTACTCTGTTCCCTAGAGATTATGTTAAGTCCTTTTACTACACTAGCATATCTCCTAGTAACAGTGCTCGCATGCAATGCGAATTTTGCATCTTATGCAACCAATACTCAATCTTGTTAATTATAGTGTCTTTAACACTACAATTCAATAATCGTTATAATCAATATGTAGTTTCTACTATCCTTATAAGAATGCACTTCCAGTGATCTCTATCTCCTTAGGTATATGCACTTAAGACATTTTAGATCACTATCTATAAAGTCTTAAGTTCTTCAAGATAAGACTTTGAGATTACTATCTCTAAGTCTTGTCTTCTTTTAAGATATTTTTATTACTGCAACTAAGTAGTTTTTTCATAGTAGGATTAGTAATAGTTTACTACTCCCACTGCATGGCAAACATCTAGCTTTTGTACACATCTAGCATACCCTCGGCTTCTCATAACTAATGCACAAGGGCAAGCAGTTTTAGCATTCACTTCCTCAACTCTTTGAGATGTTATATCTTTAGATTGGTCAGTACCATATCTTAAGGGAAGGGAACTTTTGTTGAGATTTTTCCCAAAAGTAGAACATGTCCAAGGTGTACCACTAATGTGACAGTTCCAATGCCCTCTTCTCTTCTGAACAAGTTCAGAATTAAGATCTAAGAGGTATCCTTGAGATCATATCTCAAGGTATGGAATAGACAGATCATAAAACACTTATTATTATCCTTATATCATTTGAAATGATGAGGATATCATCTACATTTAGCACGATGAACATGATTGCACTCCCACTAAGCTTCACATGGTTCATAAAGATTCTATCTGAAATCATAACATTTATAATTTCATTAAATCTGATTTCCAACTACAAGAAGCTTATTCGAGTCCATAGATGGATTCCCTTTAGCTTGTACATCTTGCCTTCCTCAACTGTAAAGCCATGGGGCTACTTCATATGAATATCGTCGGAGAGGTATTCATAGAGGAATGCCATCTTGAAGATATCAAAGTCAAGTTGTGTAGCTATAGCTAATAATATTCTAATGGGTTTAAGCATGGTCACTAGAAAGCAAGTCTCATCGCAAGCAACATCTTCTTTCTGTGTATATTGTGGATACGAGTCGTGCTTTGAAGGTCTCTACCTTCTCATCAGGTTTTCTCTTTCTTGAAGATCCATATATAGCTTAATAGGTTTTACCTTTATAGGTGGATCCTCGATGGCCCGTAAACAACACTTGTATATGAAGTCTACTTTAGACTTTGCTACTGGCATCCATCTTTCCATGTTATGATCTTCATAAGCTTCATTACATGAAGTAAGATATTTGTCAGACTTAAATGACACATGGAATCCATCCTCAAACTCATTTGAAGAGGTATGAGTGTTTCATCTTTAATTTTCCTTTTAGTTTCCGATTTTAGGATCCTCAATATCTTCTCAAGATTAAATAAGTTCCTTCACTTCATTTTCATTTTGATTCTCAAGAGATCATCCTCAAAGAATCATATCATTAGAGATGAGATCTTTTAAGAATCTTAAGGTTATAAAGTAGGTATCCAATACCATACTTTATTTTCCTAATGAAGGAGCACTTTCTGGTGCTAGATTCCAGCTTACTTGCATGGAACCTTATTAAGCAGATATATTGTAGTCTATACTACATATATATCTTGAAAATAAGAGGTAATTATGCTAATATTCATCATTTATCAAATCATGTTACACATGATCTAATTGCATCTCCCTACAACTCTATTGAATTTAGGTGTATCATGAGAAGTGAGATAGGAATGATATTCATATCTCGATAAGGTATTCCTCGAATTCATCTAATAAGTAGTAGATACCTAGATTAGATCAAATTCATTTTCATATTCCTTCAAACTTTGGTTCTAAACCAAATTGTGAAATCTTTGAACATTTCAAAGCTTTCTAAGGTGAAGAGAAGAAATCTCATATCACAAATAATCATTGAATGATATCACGTATCATCAATGTTTATTATGATATAGATGATCTACATACATCAATATGTATGAGATCTTGAATACCTTGGCATCTTATACCATTCCCAAAGAAGAGTGTATTAGACATTTTTAATTTGAATACAATAGTCACAAGTATGTAAGATTTGAAATTGCATACATTCTAAAGTTTCATATCTTACTAGTCTATCGATCTCGTCAACAGACATATGTCCGAGGCTTGATGCCAGATCATTGTCCAATGATATTCATCCTCCTATCAATCTTATAAGGTTTAATTTTCAATATCTAGAAATTTTAATGAACCGTTTTTTAATTTTCTAATTTATTATAGTCCTCTATATGTTATATTACTATCTGAAATATATTCATCATAACTCTTTATGATAGGTCTATTCCAGAATTCATGTTTATTCCCAACATTTAGAAATAAATAATGAATGTATTCTAATGTCTAGGTCATAGAGACATTCTCTGAGACTAATGGTTCTCCCACTGAAAATATGAAGTCTATCTATCCAATAGAGATTGTTGAAACAATTGCATCAATATCCATGTGGAGGACTATTAAACCTTAAGATCAAATTTTCCAGTCTTCTAAAACATATGCAACCAATTGAAATGGTCATTAGAATAATGAAATACAATTATCAGACTTTGATCTTATCAAATAAGATAGTCAATTTCAATGATTATATGTATACTATTCCAATGCACTATTCATGTCCTTTTGTTGATGGTCTAGACAATCATACTATCAATACACCAGCATATTGCAGTATTGGCATTCATCCAACTCCTTGGATGTCATATGTATGGAAACCATATAAGTACAATCAAGTCTTTGACTTTCCTTTTAATATGGGTCCAACCTATGCTTCCATTGCACTCTCTTTATCTATAAATAACCATTTCTTAAGACAACGGATCTCTTATGTTGAATTCAAAAGATTCCAATATAAGAGTATTTCAACATTTATACATGCTTCATTCAATTAATACAATATGGGCATTATGAAGCTTCATGAATGACTTGAGTAGAGATAATAGAATGATGACACTCTTCATATCTTCATACATCTTAAATCTTAAATACATACGTTCAGGTATGTACTCAAATATTTTAAATACAACATCTCTTACAGAGCTACAATTATACATGATGCAATGAACCATGTCACCCATAATTAAATGTTGAGAGCACATATGTATGCCAGAACATCTTCTTAGATTTTGTAAGAATTATTTGACAATTACAATCATCATCGACATGATACTTCCAAAGCATACTTGATGAGAGATTAAGACTACAGAGACATACAAACCCTAGGTTTGGAGTCCTATTGTATAATTTAATTGTCATTCCTAATTTTTATGATGAAACTTGCACATTTCAACCACATACATTATGTGTCTAACTACAAGTAGAATATCTTGATCATGAATCCAATTCATGAGAATTTAATGGTTATTATTGAGTATATTATTGAGTGGGTTTAATAAGGATTATCTAAAATAAGATAATTTATATAAATATATATTTTCCTTTTATTTAGAACTTTTTATATCAAAGTCAACTTGCCTTGTCAACACTGAAAGTTCATTCCCTTAATCACATTCAATGTAAGAGATATACTTACCATTATATCTCAAGCAAGATCTGGGATGTCATTTCTTATCTTTGTTACATCCCAATAATATGAGAATATGTAACTCAAATAAAAAGTAGCGGGAATACATTCTGCCTTGCAAGTCCAACTTGCATTCCCAATTTGGTCATTAACACCCGAGCCCACCACCCCTAAGGAGATGTTGACCCATCATTAATTGAACCAACTGTCAACATGAATAGCACTCGTTATGCACAATCCAATATCGCCCCAATAATATGAGGACCTGATATTGGGGATACTACACATATGGACTTACTCTTTCGAGAAGCAAAGATCCCGATCCATATGTGCTTGTATGCAGGAGCTGTCACTTCAGACATGCGTCTCCTACATACAATCCCTGGCGACGGAACCCTTCGCCTTGGTGGAAGACTGCGGATGTCACTTATGTGATCCTCCGTATCATGTTTAAATTATAATTACTTATTATAAATCATATTCACATAATTAAATCTTCCAATGGAAATAGCAACTCTACTCATAATAGAGTATTTTAATTTTAATGGATTCCATCTAATCATATTAAATTAATGATCCAATCAATATCAAACAAACATTCTTTATTGTTACTTGAAATATGGCATTATCCCAAATACGTATTTTTCAAATTTTAATAATTAGAAAAATACTCCATGATCCCTTCGAACATTATCGTTTCCTTATCTGTTGTAATGGCCAGTACCGATGGGAGTGGGACAGACCGCTCACGAAGCAACTCGACTAAACACCATATCTGCCTCAAGATAGGATAATGCGAATTGATCATTTTGTACTTGAGATGATAATCGATCTTTCAACAAAAGTTATACCATATAATAATAATAATTGATTAATTATAAGGAGATTCGCTAAACAAGTCCCCAATCTCATTCAAGCAACTTTGTTTGTTGGAAGGTTCATGTAATCAAATGTGATCAAGATCATATCTAATCAATTTTGGTTATGGTCAATATCATTCAAGAAATAATCATCATCTTTAAATATTTCACAAATATTCTTCAATAATTAATTTAATAAATTAGCCATCAGTTTTCAATAATATAATTGAATGACAACCACTAGGTTCATGATTAAGTATGTAATTTTCAAGAGTGACCCCTACTTACAAAAATTAGCATATCTCAATTAATTTAAATCCAAATCAAGAAAAATAAGTTTCTATAGTTTGCTAATTTGATTTAAAATAAAATTAAGTTCACTCATTTATAGGCATTTTAAAACCATTATTAACTCTTTAATTACATCAACATTCGTCATTCCCGAAATAGTGTATACATGTTCATTAAAATGATCATATCATGAGCAATCTGATTCCAAATCACGCAAACTCAAATCCCAAAGTTTTATTATTTAATGAAGAACGATATACAAGAATAATCAATTGTATAAGTACTTTTAAGCAGGTTAAAAAACATACTAAATAGGGTTGCATGAATGATATGCAATGAAACTTCACAAAACCAAAAATTCCCCAGTCATCTTAGGTTTATGGATTATATCCAAAATCTTCAACCTGGCTCTGATACCACTTGAAGGATATGGGAATATCCTTAAGCGCATCAAGGAATCGTGAGGATCACATCTTATGCAACCGGGACCGACTAGTCGCACTAGTCGCTCGAGGTAGCGAATTTTAAAAAATTTTCAAACGATGAAACCACATAATCCAAGAACACTTCTCGGAATTTTTCATCCAAACCAGAAAAAATTATTAGGTTTACCTCTTGAAGCATGGTTGTGATCGAGTCTCTAAATGAAGAGACCTCCTGTCTCAAGTCTAATTCGACAGAGGAGATGCTTGCGAGCGCATTGATGAGAAGTGTGCACCACACAATCCATGTTGACAATCCAAGTGGTGAATCTCCTGATCTCATCTCACAAGATCTGACGTCTTCTTCATGAGCGAGGTGCACAAAAGGAGACATAGATCCATGAGCAAACTATCTAGCAGCATAACGATGTTGTAGCGATGAAAACCCTCTCTAGGGCACCATAGTGGATGATCACAATGAGAGAGAGAGAGAGAGTTGGCATGTAGAGAATAAGAGAGACATGGATAGAGTTTAATTCCTCTTGGAATTATTTGTGTGTAGTCTAAAAGGCAAGGCCTACCCTTCCTTTTATACTAGTTGGATGTATATGGATTTCAATCCATGTGCCCTCTTAATCCAATAGTTTGATTAAGAGGCTATTAATCAATGGTCATGAATTGTTGGTATTAATTTGGAACAAAAAATATAATAAAAATAAATTAATTATATCCCTTTATCAAGATACAAATTAATTCATTTTAATTTTAATAATAATAAATAAATAATAAGGGAGGCAACCACCACCCTAAAGAGAGGGTGGTCAACCCCCTTTAACATGGTCAAGGTGGATGGCCACCTTGCTGGTGGTTTTTTATTCCTTAATATATATTTATTATATAGGATAAAATGCAACAACTATTATTACATTTATCTTCACAAAAATAATTCCAAATTAAATTTGTGAAAATATAAACCATGCCATTTATAAATATGAATCATATTCATACATGCAACATAATATGTAAATTAGATTTATAATTAATTGTTCATTGTGAATCCTATTCACAACAACATATAATTTGTAATTCTATTTATAATTAAATCTCTCCATCATATTATAAATCATATTTATAATATCCATGATTATTGTGGATAGTGATATCCACATTAATCATATCCTTGATAATCAAATCATATTTAATCATGTTGGATATCTATTCTCATCAGCCCAAATAACAATAATCACATTCACATTATTCACATCTTTGATAATTAAATCACAGTTAATCATCTAAGATGACTCTCCGTAATCCTTTCAAGAAAAATGTACTTCCTCCACGGATACTTGGAGATAAGGATAGGGCGATTGTATTATTCCACATATAGTGACTTGGACATTGAGATCACATCTAAATTCTAAGATCTTAAGGACCTCTCATAGATGCTTGATTTAATCAAGACCGCAAATCTAATATTCTCATTCCATCTGAATCACGTTCAAATCAATGTCCAACATTTGGACCAAGATCAGATCACTTCTCTACTGAGAGGAGTCACCAAAATCCAAACCTGTTTCATCACTCCCTAAGAATGGAAGCATCATGGTTATACAATCATTTATGATCACATCACCCTCAGGTATTCCTAATACCTATACTTCTTGCATATTGGAACACCCATAGAATAAACCCAAAGTTTTAGATCTATTTAGACTGTCTCCTTCAAGGTTTTTTTCATTAAGTTTCTCATTTGACTATTGGGAGCTGGTATCAATAATATACTCTCAAAAAGCATATATCATACTCAGGTGTTAATCAAATACATTCCAAAAGTATATATCAAACCTACAAATTCAGTCAAGCTTCCGAAGCGAGAAGACCGTGCACGACATTTGATTCTCCCCAATATCTCATGAGTGATCTCTTGTCTTTCATTTCAGTAATTGAACATGTGTGTTCCCTTTGAGAGACCGTATTACTCATATTTCCTTATATGCACACGAACGCACCGGTGTTTAGACGGTCATCAACTTATTTGTTTGTCGAATGTACATACTTAGACATATAGTAACACATTTGCCTCCAGTCAGAGGATGCATTCCTATATCGTGACAGTATACGACATATATCTTTGGTTATCTCGATCTCGTTAAGTCGGCTCTTTGACCTAACTAATCTTGCACCTCCGAATCCATGTTCCTATGCAGAGGACCTGCATCAATAGGTCGGTCAGATATCATCCTTTAAAGGGTTTCCATCTCTTTCTCAGGCTGGAGATCCTCTCTTAATAATCAATTGATGGTGCTTGATGAGTCCTCAATCAAACTCTTTAGATATTCATTCAAGCACCAGCCTCTATGATTCAATAATTGAATCAACAATTGTATGATCATTACGATGGCCAAAATACATAACCCAAATTATACAAAGGGACCTATTATGAAAATTAATTATTCTTCATTTCAGATAAGGGAATGATATTTGCAATAACATTTATCGCATAATGGCTTGTCGTGGGCTTGCATATCCAACAATGAAATACCAAAGTTATTGAATGACCTTAGATCGCAAGACCTAATTATCATGATGACTTGGTCGACAAGTAATAAAGTAGGAGGATATAGGATGGGGAAATTGTATTTAAAATACAATTAGAACCCTAATTATTTTTTGCCAAAATATTGCATGTTGTGATCTATTTTATGTTATTATTTTTACATGTTAAATAATACAACTCTAAAAATATTGTTGATAAAAATACAAAGTAAAATAAAAAATTGATTTCGTTAAAAATAATGCACAATGTGCCTCAGATACCCAAAATAAAAAGTCAGAAGAAAACTTTGCAGCCTATATCTTCTCCACACTATATGAAAATTAACCAAACTCGTCTTTAATTGTGTATAACTTTTAATAAGATATTTAATGAAGGTGGTTTCATTCAATTTGTAGTTTAAGATGTAAAAGTTAGATTTTGGACCCTCATTGTACAATATACATGTATATTTTATTCAATATATTTATTCTTGAAATTTTTAATTTCTTTTATTTTATAAAAATATATATTATTTAATACATATGTACATAATTAAAATAAAGTAAAATGACAAAAAAGAGAAGAAAATAAAAAAGTTTATTATCAAACATAGATGAAGTATATATATGTTTACACCTATATAATAAACACCCATATTTATTTAAGTTTACATATAAATTTAGGAAAATTCATAAAAAATACTGAAATGTGTATTTAAATAAATTAAAAATATACAATATATATAATAAATTACAGAATACAAACTAAAAATAAAAATACCTAAATACCTCTATTTATACTTATAAATATTAACTTATAATAAAAAGCTTCATATAAATAAATAAAAATATGTATAAAGTAATTGATTAAATTACAAACATTTTTCATGTTTTAATAAAAAATAACTAATTAGTGTATTATTGTTATTTATTTTACAAGGTATTTTTGTCTTGGAATTTTCTAGTTGGTCCACATGGACTAACCAGAATCGTTCCCCTGTTGACTCGTGTCAATTGACCTCCTTCTCTCTTCCTCGAGCTTTGAAGTGTCATACCCACAACTTTGACCATTTATCCACTCTAGGCCATCAAGATCGGAGTTGGAGTATTACGCAATTTTTGGAGATTGAACCTCCTTGATTCATGCATCCTGAAAGATCTTCGATCTTCCTTGAATCGATCAAAACTCAAAATTGAAGACAAATTCTCCAGCAGCTACAAAATGTACAACTCTACCATTATCCAAGTTTGATCCTCTTCTTCAGTTCTTAGCCCCTCAGATCATCTTCCTTTGGTTGTTGCTGGTGACAGAAGCGCAACACATTGATTTGCAGCAAGGAGGAGCAGTGGAGGAGGTGATCCACTCCATCGTTGGAGGAGATCTACTGGCTAGTTTTGTCTCCTTGACTCCGACCGATTCAAGGCTTCTTTTTTTACTTCCTGATTTCAAAAATCCCCATTTTTTATGGATCTTGAGCTCCAATCCAAATCCCATCATCTAATACATGTCTTCGACCCATTTTCATACCACTTCACTCCCCATCATTTCATTCATTGATTCCCTTGTTGTTCAATCTAAATCGTTAGTGAATATTGTGACCGAGCCATGCTCTGCCACCCCTCATCGGTGGCTCATTGTTGAACTCATTCTAGTGCGTCTCAACTTCACCTAGAGATCGAGGAGAAAACTCTTGAACTAGGGATTTTTTTGTGTATATCGGGCCCCTTAAGGAGCCTTCTAGAGCTAAAGAACAAACCTAGACTAGCTCCAAGTCTCATGGAATTCAATCACTCTAGATCCTTTGTTGAACCACATCGAGCTCATCTGAAGGCGCCAACACATGCAGTTGAGCTCCAAGATGTCGTACAATCTATTGGAGTAGAGATCCATCATTGGAGCATGGGGAAATCAAAAGTCAAAGCTCACCGAACCGATGTTCTTCAATAGGTCTTCGTGACCCCTTCTCATCTCTCCAATCAGGAACAAGACCAAGATTTATATGGGTCTTCCAATTTATTCGAAGGGGTACTCAATTATGAATGATCAATCATCCACATAGCATGCATCGAGCAACAATTAAAGTGAATTAAGTGGGGTAATTTATACATACCCCCTCTGCCTTTTTGTATTCTAGAAAAAGGATTGTAAATATTTAATTAAGTTTAAACTTTGTGGAAAAAATTCCTATGGGTCCTTGGAACTTCTTAATATTGCACTTTAGTCTCATGCTAGGTCACCTCACATGGACCACTGCATGAGAGGAAATTTTGTACTAGTACCTTTGTAGATTTTGTAATTGTTATTTAGTCTTTAAAAAAAAGACACAATTAAACAATTGTGGTTATTTTGCATTTGACCACCTAAAGTTTTTTATTTCCAAATATGCCCCTACTAGCTTCATTAATTTTTATTTTTGCATTTCTATTTTCTAAAAATAGCTCTTGTGCTCCAAAATTTATGCAAAAAAGGAGAAAATGTTTGATTCCTTCCTTGTTCATTTTATGTATCTCATTTCCCATTTTACATGCATTTACTATTCATTTAAAATAAAAAGAACTATTTTATTCCATGTTTGCCTTAAAAATACAAAAAAGTTAGAAAAACACTTTGAAAAAGTCCAAAAATAACAACTATTTAGTAGCCATTTTATCACTCCATACCAAAATCACATAAAATATCAAAAGATACTCAAAAAATAAGTTAAAAAATAGTTTTCTGACTTATATTTGTATATATACTATTTACTATATATATTAAATTTTATTTTAAGAACTTTTGAACCCATTTGTTATTTTTAATTCTCAAATTAACTTAGACTATTTAAAAATTCCTTGTTTTGGAATTTTTGTGATTTTAAAAATACAAAATATTAGAAAAAAATTCCCTGAGAAATTCTCAAAATTTGAAGAATATTTGAAAATACAAAAATAATTTTCTTTTTAAATTTTTTATTATATATATTTCTATTTATAATTATAAGACCCTATATAGTCTATATATCTATATATCATTATATCTTATTATAATATTATTAATTATTATAAATTCTTTATAAATATTTTAAATACTTTAAAAAATAAATAGAAATATTGTTGTTTATATTTTTTATTTTTATATGTGTATTCTATGTATATATCTTATATAATACATATTACATTATATTATGTGTATATATACTTATATATATTATATTAATAAGAAAAGATAAAGAAATGATAAATAATAAATTCAGAAAATTGAAATTATGAAATTATTAGAAAATTAAAAAAAGATTCTATAAAACTCGTAAAAACATCGAGTAAATATTGTGCATACTTATATATACACTCATACAAGCACACTTACGTTATTTATTTATAAATAATGTACCTTCTACGTCCCTTGTTCTTTGAGTTCGACACCCTGCCACACATGTCCACTATACACACTTGTTTGTATGGTTTATAATAAATTTTGAACCATCTCTCTGATTTGCATTGCCTTATATTATTGTAGTGGGTTTATTGTTGTTTGAATTTGAGTTCGTGATCGATCGCCTCAATGATAATGTTCTGATCTTATGTAGAATACTAGACTAGCTCGGATTCTGATTCAACAAATGGTGTTGTTGTATGGGAGCAATGGATATCGTACAATTTTTTTTATATTGTGTACATTATTTTCTTAATTTATTTTCTATTATTTATTCTTGATAATTGATTATTTCTAACCCATTCTTCTTTGTTTGACTTTATTGCAAGGGACCATGTGGCGAAGACCACTTCATAGGAGGTGGATGCACCGGAGCCGCTAGGAGATTGACTCATTCTCCCCTTGATTTAATTGAAGAGAGTATAAGAGAGAAGTAGAGAGAGAAGGAGTAGAGCATACACACTAACTTATTTTTTATTTTATTTTTTAGGAGAGTTTTTATTTTATTTTTGTATATTTATTTGTAATAATTTGGACACTCTTGGACACTTCTACTTCACGAGGACTATTGCACGTGCATATGTTCACTTGGGGGCCTTGTCAGGTTTTTCGTGTTTCTATCTCCTTTCTCTTATTTTGTTTCCAGCATTTTGAGCTTTCCACCTTTATTTTTCTTTATTGTATGTGATTGAGCCCCTAGATCTATGATTTCTTGCATCAATAAATTAGGTCCACATCTTAATTAGAAGGATGCACCTATATATTACTTTGATTAGACTTAGTCCAATGTAATTGCTAACTACTTGGATTTGGAATCACAAACCGTGAGAGACTCCAGACAGCGCTTGAAGGACATGTTGTGGAGGGAACCGAGGAGTATGCATGATTGTACACTTAGGATCTAGCATTTGGTTCTTCACATAATAACAATTCTTGTTTAGGGTGCTTTCTCACTTTACATACAGTGCATGCAGTGTAGGTATTTATATTTCTGCCATGCATCCTACATGGAGAGAGTTGGGAAGCACTTTGAGTCCTCTTACTTTACATGCACCATTTCATACGAGAGTGAGATTCCATTTTCATTGCTTTTTCAATATCTCCCTCTATTTCATATAACTTATATTCAAAAAAATACAAAAAAACCTTTAGGTGCTTTGCATTGAAAAATACCTAAAAATTTGAAAACCCAAAAAATTAAAACAAGGGGTCTACTAATAAAACTTTGACCTTAATTAAAATTCTTAATGAACGTCCTTGTTTTGCATCCATAAAGCCTTCATTATTTTTAGGTACTGTTCAAACTAAGTGAGGAGCGACCTTAAGGATTAGAGCCCAAATCTTGGTCTATGGCAACCTTGATTATCATCTAGGATGGTGAAGTATTGGAGCTACTATCGTACGTAGGCGAGTAGGGCCTTGTTGACGGCAGTGTTCCTGCCTTGTGTAGAGCATCTGACTTGGTACGAATTTTGAGAATGGGCCACACCCTCATGGGGGTGTCTGTCTCATCACCCTGCATCCGAGTACCTCGCTTACGAGGGGAGTAGTGGTTTCATCTATTGACTTCCTTTCTCTATTCTTTGGCAGAGTAGCCACTCAGGTACGAGATCAAGGACCTCTAAGTGCACAGATCACAAGATACAAAGGAGTTGGAAGAAGTACAGGGAACTTTTCTGGAAGTACGCGTACTCCTATAGGGACAACCCTCCTAAGGAATTATTAAAAGATTTTCGAACTTATTAGAAGATTTTCATGCAAAACAAAAATAAAATTGAAAAGATAAAAATAGCCGAACTCTTACAGCTTCACATGGGTCGAGTTGGTGAGTCTACAATTTGTATAGTGTTTGTTTGATTTAGATTAAAGTCGAAGATCAAGTCCCGTACACTTGTACAACTTTTACATTTCATTTTCGCTTTTATTCTCATTTGACCCCCACTCACTTTTAGTACTTCTACTATTGTGCACTCCTTCTATTTCTTGTTCATCTTCGTATCATTCATCCATTCTCGATATTCCTTTTGAGCCTCGAGATGGTAACTCATGAATGGCTTAGTTAGGACATCATCGATACCCACATTGATTCCATGTTACCGCCTTATCCAAAAATTCCGGGTGATTCTCGAGATCATGATTCAGACTTTGCAAACTGCTCTCCAGACTCCATGTATTCTTCAATAATCCGAGATCACTCTTGTCCTAAAAACTGCCCATTTTGTATGGAAATTGATTTCACTCCGTATACGTCTCCATCCATAATGAAATTCTGTGTTGACCTTAACATAGAATGATTCCTTCCATCTAGTGTTTCAATTCAGACTTTGGGGCATCATTCCATGTGTAGATCAAAAGCACTATCTGGAGCTACAAATTATTTCGGATTTAGATTTTGATACAGAAATAGTTCCAACTAGGAAAAAGAAGGAAACTTGGCACCCACCACAACCACAACCATGCCGGTTGCCAGACCAGAACACAGTGAATGCTCAGCTTCTTGCCTCCATTTGAGAAATCCAGCAACAACTCACCGACTAGGCATTGGCTTAGGTCTCCTTTCAAGATATGCTAAATGATTTAAGGAGGAGGAGAGACGATCAAGGAGAAGATGAAGAAAGATAAGATGGAGTTGATGGTAGGCTGACAGATGATCCAAGAAGAGAGCAACCCAAGCCGACTCTCTAGGAGACTTACAACCCTGGAACATATTAGAAGATTGAATGGATCCAGATTCCAAAGGTCCATGCACATTTCGAGCTGAAGCCTCAACTCCTGACACTTCTTCCCACCTTCCATGGGAACATAAATGAAGAACCATATATGCATCTTTAACAATTTAGTAGCATCTGTGAAACAACTCACTACCCTAACATACCGTCAGGTGTTGTCATGATGACGGCATTCCCATTTAGCCTTCAGGATAAGGCACTTCATTGGATCAACCATTTGAGGAAGGTCATAATCATTTAGAAGGAGTTAAAGTTAGCCTTTCTGCATAAGTTCTACCCTCTCAGTCGGCTCAACCAGATGTGATCCCACATTGCCAACTTCTCCAAAGCCATCCATGAGTCCACTCACGAGGCTTGGGAATGCTTCACTGATTTGCTTGAAAAGTGCCCACATCACGATATTCCTCGGACCATCTTGTTTCAACACTTCTTTGGGGGACTTACTGTTCAGAGCTAGAAGCTCATCGATGCATCTTGTGGTAGTTTGCACTTCAACAAAGATGAGGACAATGTGTGGAAGATTTTTGAAGAAATGGATGAAGGATAAACTATCTTTTTATCATCACGTGCATACCAACAACAGCCACACAATCTTAAGAAGCTAGTTCATATGGCGACATCACATGATCCAAAAATGGAAGAAATCTCCAACCTATAAATCATTTGGAGCCACCTGTCCAAGGTGGATATTTTTGAGAAGTGATTACATGACCTTGAAAAACTTATTGTGCTCGAACAGAGGACCCAAAGTTTGGACAAATTGTATCAGATTGCCAAGCAGCTAGAGCTATTGGTAAGTAAAATTAGCAATTGCTAGTCAGTTTCTGCATCAGCTTTGTCTCCTACTAAGATGAAGGAGCTATCATCACCTTGGCCTCCTCAGCAAAGTCTAGCACAACCAATGGTCTAGCATGTGTACTACATGTAGGCCCTTGAACCTACATCTCCTTAGTTGTTGTAACAAGCACTTATTATTTACTAGAAAGAACTCCAAATCAGTTAAGATGCATGTTCTCCTCCATGACCTCTCATTTACGAGGTGAATGGTGTATTGTCAAATGATGCACAAATGACCCCTCCAGGGGGACATCTGTAGGGACAATCTGTCAATTCTAGTCCATTCCCTCAGTATCAGGGAGGGATATTTGTCCAAGATAACCAACCTCACCACGAGCAATCTCTGTTGTACCAGTAGAGATGTATTCCTCAGGAAGAATACCAGAGTGTCCTCACACATTGTCATACTCTCGAGGCTGGAGGGCACCATTCGGGAAAGAGAACCGCACACAAGGTACTCCAATGTGGATTTTACTGGCAGACCTTATTTCGTGATGCTATTGAATTTGTACGGTCTTGCCCGATTTGTCAAAGGATGGGAGGGATTGTTGGTTATAGAGATGAAATGCCCATGCAACCAATGATTTTCTGTGATGTTTTCGATGCATGGGGGATTGATTTTATGGATCCCTTTCCCAATAGCAATGGATTTGAGTACATCTTGTTAGCGGTTGATTATTTGTCTAGATGGGTAGAGGCTATTCCAAACCGAACCGCAGATAGCAAAACCGTCAGTAAGTTTATCAAGGATAATATCATTGCAAGGTTCGGAATACCAAAAGTCTTGATTTCTGATGGAGGTAGCCACTTTGTGAATAAGGAAATGAGATCTTTGGCTAAAGAGTATAAATTTGAGCATAGAATAGCCAACCCATATCATCCACAATCTAATGGCATGGCAGAGGTTTCTAATAGAGAGGTGAAGGGTATTCTTCAAAAATTGGTTTGCCCAGATAGGAAGGACTGGTCAAAACTATTGGACCAGGTTCTGTGGGCCTATAGGACAACCTATAAGACTCCACTCGGTACTTCACCTTTTAGGATGATCTATAGCAAGCCATGCCATCTACCTGTGGAATAGATTCACAAATCGGAATGGGCGATCAAAAAGTTGAATTGGAGTTGTCACCTTGGGAAATTATGTCGAGACTTGAATTTAAATGAGCTAATTGAAATCCGAAACCGAGCATATGACAACAGTGTAATCTATAAGGACAAGGTCAAGAGATGGCATGATAGACACATTCGAGATAAAACCTTTGTCCCTGGGCAGAAAGTATGGTTGTTTAATGCTCGGTTAAAGATTTTCATGGGAAACTGAAATCAAAATGGACGAGTCCCTATGTTGTCATCGATGTGCATACCAATGGAAGTGTGGATATTGCCGAACTCAAAGATAATGAACAACCTTTCTCAGTGAATGGACAATTACTGAAGCCATATATAGAATCATTTAAAGAGCATATAGTGCAAGTTGAGGTCATCTACTTCACACAGAGCGAGGACATTGAAGATTTATCAGATCAATCCCACCCTCCCTCCCGACCACATCAGTCTCCTTGTACAGCTTCTTCCTCTACTTAGGCCAAGGCCTAAGTATAGGGGGGACCGATGCCATCTATATATACCATCACACTCCAGATCGACTCGCCTCCACCCTTCTTTTATACTTAGGCTGACCAAAGCCTATGTATAGGGGGAACCGACGCCCACCTGTATATACTCTCCTCATTCACATACCCTGACCGCTTCATTTTTTTCTTTTATTCTTTTCTTCTTTCTTTTCCGCTCTTCTTCTATACTTAGACTATTTACAGTCTAAGTATAGGGGGCGATTCCGTAAATCTTGCTCTTTTTCTTTTTTCACTCTCTTACGCTTAGCCCGAGCTACGTCTTCTTTACGCTTCTTGTGCTCTGAGGACACAACACTCGCTTAGTATAGGGGGGTCTGTATATATATTGTGTATATATTTTATCCATATCTCGTACTTACACATAAGTCTATATGTATTTACAGGGTGGGTTTTCAAAAAAAAAGAAGAAGAAGAAAAAAAGGTTTTGCCACTAACACTGACTACACCCAAAATTTTTGAAAAAAAAATGGCGTCTTATTCATTTTTTGCATTAAAAAAACAACAACAACAACAAAATTCAAAAAGAAAAAAAATGTGTCTGCATTTCACACACATGCACTTCATCCAAGCATCGCATTTGCATATGTGAAAAGTCTTTGGGTTCTGAACCGAGTTATGAGCCGAAACCGAGAGTGGTGACTTGACCTTAATACACCTAATTTTCAGAGGAACTTCATCGAGAAATAGTATTTTAAAGTCTTCAGGTCTTTGACTTAATTCTTTGAGTTTCACATGACAATGTGCAGCGTTTGACTCTTAGTGTCTAACCTGGTCTCTTCATTCTGAGTACAACTCTGGAAGAAGGAATTAATTTGTACTCTCGCACTATGCACTTAGCTCAACTCAGACGGGATGTTGGAAGACTGTATGAGTTTCTTTTCTGGTAGCGTGGAAATCTAAAGACCGGAGTACGGGTTGAAATAAAGCTTCGGAAAAGGGATGGACGGCTGGGCACAATTTTTTCTAAGACCCCAACAATTGTACGGAAACAAAATATTCTATATCCGTAGGGGCAAAACAAGATCCAAGCAGAACCACCAAAAATTCCAAATACAAAGAAGCATTCTACCAAATAAATATCCGACCAAAAGGTCCGAGCTTCAAGAAACCTGCAGATCTTGGTGAAGACTCAACTACACTGGCCATCTTAACAAGGAGAGGTGACTACACTGGCCACCCTCCAGTTCTTTTCTCATTCTTCTAACTTCTCCACCCAATTCGATTGTGAACACAGCGCGACAGACCTTAGAAGGAAATACCTGAATCCCCTAGGATGAGTTATTGGAGAGGAGGTTTGCGCGGTAGTCCGGCATTCTGGGTGGGAAGAGCTAAAACCTTTCACACACATGAGTCAGTTATGCACTGTTCATAGGGTATACTTTGGGAAGAGGATCGATCTAAGATGACTTCTGAGCCGAAACTGTAGCAATGATGTGTAGAACTTGAGGGTTGTTGATTTTAAAATTCTAAGTCTCACATAAGTTCCGACACACAAATAACCCAAAGGTTGAGTTTAGGTTCACTTTCACCTTTAGCTCATGGTCTTGGTATGGAACCCAATCTCATTTCACCTCTTGGCATTTCTTTTTGATGCTCAGGGACGAGCATGCTTTAAGTATAGGGGGATGATGAATCTCGTATTCATCACTCTAGATCTCATTTATTAAGCTCAAATCCCTTAAAATCAACATCATATTTGCATCTATTCTGCATAATTAGCATTAGTGCATGATTTCATAAGAATTGCATTTTAGCACAAAAATCTGCACAAAATAAGAAGCCAAAAATCCAAGCCAAAAATGACCTGTAAATAGCCTAACTTCACCGATTTTTGGCTCATTCATGCTAACTCCGAATGACACAAAACCACTCCATTGAGTACATATCACTAACAAGAATAAATGAAAAATACAAAAAACTAACTAACCCAATTAAGTACACCAAAAATCCAAACCCTAATTTCAGGATTTTCGGACTAAAACCCTCATATCTCCCTCATCCAGTGTCCATTTTAATCCTACTCACTTTTTAACTAATGTACATTCAATTACCTTCAAAACAAGACCAAGTTCAAATGAATCGGAGCTCATATGTGAAAGTTGGATTTTGGGCCTCTTTTGTATACTGTAGCAGTATTTGACTTATTATTTTATGTACATATTTTATCAATTAATAATAAACCAAAAAAATTAGATTAAGGTGTCTTTATTTATCTTTGATTTTAGCGTATTTTTTTCAGATTTTTTATCTGATCTTAAAAATGATATAAAAAATACAAAACCCTAAAATTAAGGTATGCTATGTACATAGGATACCCCAAAAATTCACTTTGTGCAAGTGATCGATTTTGGTTTTGATGTCTTCATGAAAGTTGTAGATCTCATCGAGATGAGCAATTTTTGTGAACAAACTTTTTCGATCCGAGGCCATTTGCTATTTATTATTGATTTTACAAAAGATTTATTTTCTGAATTTTCTGGTGCTGACACGTGGCAGCACCTGGTGCCGCCACGTGTCAGCATTTTCCGCATTTTTTTAATATAATTCGTTTTATAAAAATATATAAATATATATAAAAATAAAAAAATAAAATAAAATAATAGACGCACGTGCATCGCACGTGCCTTCAAGGCACGCGCTCTGCACGCGTGTCCCCTCTTCACCTCCTGCTAATACGTGGCGTGACGGGCGCCATCCGATCACGCGCGATCGGACGACTCCTGTGCGTCGTCCACCTCGTGACCCCCACTTTCCCAAATCACCTCCGCCGCCCGACTTCCTCGCCGCGGATCTCGCGCATGCCTCATCTCATCCAATAACCGACCCATCCCCGATTTTGCGCCATCCCGTGAATCCTTTCACCGTGTATTCCATCGAATCCAAGCGAATCCCATCGCCTTCGCCGTCCCTGATCGTCTTTCCATCTCCGGTCGAGCACCTCCCGCTATATAAGCTTAGCCGCCCCTCGACTTCGCCTTCATCCGCCGATCCTCGTCGAGTTCCCCTTCTCCGGTGGTGACAGCCCGTGAGCAAATCCCCCTCGCCGGCGTGATCCGAGGGCTATCGCCCTCGTCGCAGCATATCCTCCAGGCGCTGCTCCAGCTCCGTCCACCCATCGCCTTAGAGCCCTTCCTGTCCAGGTAGTCTCTCTCTCTCTCTCTCTCAATCTGCATCTCTCGATCATCTTCGCCGCCAAAACCCGCCATCGAACTGCACTCTCATCTTCTCCCCCTTCAACGATCGTCTTCGCCGGTCAACATCGACTCTACCGCACATGTCTACTCCGGCCGTCTACGACCTTCATCTTCGACCTCAAGCTCATCGTCAACAACAGCTGCCGCCGCCTTCACCTTCCTCCACTTCGCCGCTCTCTTGGCCGTGTGTCGGCCAGAGGGAGGCCTCCGCGACTCCGCCTCGCTACGCCACCAGCCATCGGCTCCGCCTTCATCGACTTCAAACGATCTTCATCTCCGACAGCAGCAGACGACGGTGATCTCCTCCGATAATCTTCTCCACCGCCATCCGCTTCATCGAAGCCCCACAATCGTTCGTAGGCCATCGCCGCACCATCGGCCGCTCCAGGCTCCGCCGAGGCCAGTCCTCCTCCGCCACCTTTACCGCTCCACGACCGGGCACACAGCCTGAGGCCCCGGCACGTGCGAGGCATGTGCGTGGCGAACGACCCCTTCTCATCCCCAGGGGTCATATGATCTGCACGTGACCTGCTGGGTCAATTACATCGACCCCCCTGGAATCCCCCCAATTCGCACTTCAAGCCCGCCAACCTACGCACGTGACCTACTGGAATTTTGCATCTTTGCCCCCCCAAATTATCGGTAATTACATTTCAGTCCCTTCTTCTGTATTATTTATTTAATTAAATTGCATTTGAACCCCTGTGTTCCCCCATAACTTTGAACCTCTATTCGACTTTATTTATCTATCCAAAAATAGCATGATGTTCGTTGACTAATTCTTTGCATTTTTGACATATTGTGGGTATTTTTGTGATGAATGGTTAATTAATAAATAATTGTGTTGTGAAAATTTGTGTATTCTGTCCATTTCTTGCTCTAAATTCGTAATTGATTAATCATTGCTCTAAAAATCCTCGAAAAATCATATATTGTAGAGTTACTTGTGCTTGACATTGTGCCCAAAAGTAATTGCATTTACATGCATATTTTGACCTATAAAAATCATTTTGCATATTTCATTGTTTAATTTTTAATAGGTACTAGATCTCACATTTTTTTGGTTTAGGATTTTCCTGAGATCAATCACATTGTGATAGATATAATATAATTTTGATCCTTGAAAATAAGTAGGTTTAGTATTTATTATAATTAAAATTTGAAAATCATTCTGTTTGCATTTAAAAATTCATAAAAAAATCATATTGCATCCAAAAATTCCAAAAACATTACAGTGCATTTATTTCATCATAACCTACATTGTGGCTAAGTTTCATATTTTTCGGACATCATTTGAACGTATTTGACATTTTAGTCTCTAAATTAGGCCGAATTTGCACTGTGCATCCCTTAATACATTGAAAATTCCAAAAAAAGACCGCCTCGAAAAACCGAACACGAACTTTGATAGACATCTCTCTAGGTTGTTCCTTTGCCTCTCTGTGATCGACCTTGGGACTTGCCCAAGTAAAATAAACATAAAACCACAAGATTAAAAATTGAATAAATTATTTGTGGTATTTTCTTGACCGTTTCCGATTGCCGCCTACAATGCACGACTGATCATTCTTTAAGTCGAACGATAAAAACACATTCTTAAACGCTGCAATATCGGAATTGTCAACCAACGTCAGGAAAACTAAGAACAAACATGGGGTACGAACACCGACCAAGGAGAAAAATTTCAATGGTTATTTATCTAGAGATTCAAGTATCAACACCTCACTCCCAGGACCCGCACTTTCACAAAACAAAATGACTGCTCCTTCATCTAAAGGTAAAGTCACCTTTGACCTTCCGGAGTGCCTCCACTTTCAAATACTATTCCTCTGAGGATAACTCCGATGATGGTTATCTTTCATATGACTCATACGCTTCATCTACTATCCAGCATGATTTCTTTGATGATAAAACCGATAATGGTTGGGAATCATATGCTTCATCTGCTTCTTATCATTACGATCTCCCACCACAGGCTCACAAAAAGATAGGCAGAAAACCACCTTAATCATCGGCTACCCACCCTCCCTCCCGACCACATCAATCTCCTTGTACATCTTCTTCAACTACTTAGGCCAAGGCCTAACTATAGGGGGGACCGATTCCATCTACACATACAATTTTCTTCTTCTCACAATCACCCTATTTCCATACTTAGGCTGATCATAGCCTAAGTATAGGAAGAACCGATGGCCATCTGTATATACTCTCCTCATTCACATATCTCGACCACCTCATTTTCGCTCTCTTCTATACTTAGACTATTTACAACCTAAGTATAGGGGACAAACCGATCTATCTTTTTTTTTCACTCTCCTATACAAAACTCGAGCTATGTCTTCTTTACGCTTCTTGTGCTCTGAGGATACAACACTCGCTAAGTATAGGGGGCGTGTATATATACTGTGTATATATTTTACCCATAACTCGTAATTTTGTGTAAGTCTATATGTATTTACATGGTGGGTAACTAACTTGAAAAAAAATAAAAAATAACAAAATAACAAAAACAAAGAAGTTGCTACTAACACTTACTATATCCAACCAAAAAAATTTTAAAAAATGGCTTCTTATTCATTTTTGCAAAAAAAAACAACAAAAAAATCCTTGCATAAATTTTTTTTCTCTCTCTCAAAAAAAGAAAAAATTAAAAAAATAGTAAAAAATGTGTCTGTATTTCACACACCTGCACTCCATCCAACATTTCATGCATTTGCATTTGTGAAAAGTCCTTTGGTTCTGAACCAAGTTATAAGCAGAAACCGAGAGTGGTCTTGACATGACCTTAATCCACCTATTTTTGAGAGGAACATCATCGAGAAATAGGAGGTCTATGACTTATTTCTTTGAGTTCAACAAGACATTGTGCAACGTTTGACTCTTAGTGTCTAACCTGGTCTCTTCATTCTGGATACGACTCTGGAATAGGGAATTAATTTGTACTCTTGCACTATGCACTGAGCTCAACATAGATGGGGTGTTGGAAGACTGTGTGAGTTTCTTTTCTGGTAGCGTGGAAATCTGAAGACCTGAGTACGGGTTGAAATAAAGCTTCAGAAAAGGGATGGCTGGCTGGGCACAGTTTTTCTAACACCCCAAAACATGTACGGAAAAAAGATTCTATATCCATAGGGGCACAACAAGATCCATGCAATGCTAGCGAAAATCCAAATACAAAGAAGCCTCTAGCAAAAACACATTTGACTAAAAAGGTCCAAGCTTCAAGAAAACCCGCAGATCTTGGTGGAGACTTGTCTAAACTGGGCGGCTTCACAAAGAGAGGTGACTATACTGGCCACCCTACAGTTCTTTTCTCCTTCTTCTAACTTCTCCCCCATTTTGATTGTGAACACAACACGACAAACCTTAGAAGGAAATACCTGACTCCCTGAGGACGAGTTATTGGAGAGGAGGTTTGCATAGTTGTTTGGCATCTTGGATGGGAAGAGCTAAAATCTTTCACACACATGAGTTGATTGTTAAATGTTCATGGGGTATGCTTTGGGAGGAGGATCGATCTAAGATGACTTCTAAGCTGAATGTGTAACAATGATGTATAGAACTTGAAGGCTATTGATTCTAAAATTATATGTCTGACATAAGTTCCACCAAACTAATAATCCAAAGGTCGAGTCTAGTTTCATTTTCACCTTCAGCTCATGGTCTTGGTATTGAACCCAAACTCATTTCACATCATGGCATTTCTTTTAATGTTCAGGGACGAGCATGGTTTAAGTATAGGGGGATGATGAATCTCAGATTCATCACTATAAAAGTCATGAATTAAGCTCAAATCCCTAAAATTCATTGGCATTTCTTCATTTATTCTATATAATTAGCATTCATGCATGTTTTGATAAGAATGGCATTTTATCACTTATTTTTGCACAAAATAAGAAGCAAAAAATCCCAACCAAATTGACCTGTAAATATCCTAACTTCCCTGATTTTAAACTAATTCACGCTAACTCTAGTTGACCCAAAACCATCTCCATTGTGTACATATTGCTAATAAGAATAAATAAAAAATACTAAAAAATCACTAACCTAGGTAAGAGGACCAAAAACCCAAACCCTAGTTTTAGGATTTCCAGACTAAAACCATGATATCTTCGTCATACATTCTCTGTTTTGATCTTACTCACTTTTGAACTAAGGTACATTCAACTAACTCCAAAACAATACCAAGTTTATTGAATCGGAGTTCATATGTGAAAGTTGGGTTTTGGGGATCTTTTATACATTTTGTATTTTAGCGGTTTTTGAACTATTATTTTATGTACATAATTAACTCATTCTATTTTATTCCTTTTTCATTTATCTTCTTTGATAAAAGTTTTATTAAAATGCATAAAATCCAAATCCGAACTGAGCTTGAAATCAAAGAAATTAACTGAGTCCGAGTCTTCACTAACAGTCTGTATAAAAGTTATCTTTTTCGTATTTTATTTCTTCTTTTTCTTACTTAAAAAATCCAAAAAATAGATTAATGTGTAAAAGTTTATCCTTGATTTTATAATATTTTTTCCGGATTTTCATATGGTTTAAAAATGACAAAAAATTAGAAAACCTTAAAATCAAGGTATTCTATGTACATGGAATACCCCAAAAATATCACTTTGCACAAATTATCAAATTTTGGTTTTGGTCTCTTCATGAAAGTTGTATATCTCATCGAGACGAGCAACTTTCATGAAGAAAAATTTCAATCCGAGGTAATTTGCTATTTATTCTAGATTTATCTTTTTATTTATTTTTCGATTTTTGTGGGGTTGACACGTGGTTGCTCCTGGAGCCATCACATGTAACCCATTTTTGAGATATATATATATATATATGTTTTATAATAAAAAAAATAAAAAAAACTAAATTGAAATAAAAAAATAAAAAGATCCACCTGCATCTCTAGGTCCATCCGATCTCGGCCGATCGGACAGCCTAGAGATCGCCCATTCCTCTTCTCTCCTCGCTGACACGTGGTGAGATCAGTGGTGTCTGATCTCGACCGATTGGACAGCCTCTATACTTTGTCCTCCTCCCCTCCTTTCCCAATCGGGGGCGAGGTGCCGCTGCGCCACCCTCCGCGAATCTCTGTCACCTTCAATCTTTGCGTTGCCACCAGTTCAATCTCCTCCATCCCTGATCTTCAAACCTCATAAAATCCCCCTCAAATAGCCACCTCCTTTCCAAATCCACCATAGCCGGTGCTCCCACTCCTCATCCTATAAAAATCCATCGTCGCCCCCCCCCCCACAACTCATCTGTCGATTGCACATCGAAGGGGAGAACTCCGGTGGTGACAACCGGACGTCAGTTTCTCGTGGCGCGATCCAGCGCCTGGTGCCTCGTTACAGCATGCAACAATCCCTCAGTGCAGCTGCCTTGCTCCGGTTCTAACCCCATCGAGCCAACGATACATCTACGTTACACACATATCCGCCCGCATCCAACAGCTTCTCGGCATCCTCCATCATTGCCAACACCTCCGCTGGACACTGCTGCTCCACTTAAGACTTCGTCCAGCAGCTTCACCGCCCTTGCGCTCCACCAGCGCCTCCGTCACTCGCCTGCTCCAATAGGCCGGCATCTACTCACGCATCCTCGACCGTCGCAAAAGAGACACCACAGTAGTGCACCGTATCCCCTCCGTCGGTTGCTTCTAGAAGCTTTGCCCTCAGCCGTGGAGCCCACAACTTCATAGAAACACCAACAGCCTCACATCAGCCACCAACGACCGTGGTACCTCACCGTTGCGCCTCGCATCTCTCCGTCAAAGAGCAACTGGGCGCAGGTCCCGAGATCCCCACACACGTGATGCGCACGTGCGTTGAGGGAACATTTACATGCCCCCCTCGCTCTCTTCGTTATTTGCACAAAAGTCCACAAGCCAGAGGTCACGTGCTTTGCACATGATACTCTGGCAAATTGGCAGAATCGCCACCCTGTAGTTCTCATAATTACAAATTAGTCCCTGTTCTGCATATTTTAATTTCTTTTTATTATAATTGTTGATAGACCCCGGTGTTCCCCTTTCATTTTGAACTCTACATTACATTATTTTATTTATAAAAAATTGCATTTTGTCTACAATTAATCCTCTACATCTTGGCATGTGTTTTATATTTTGTGATCTGTATTAAGTATTAATTAATTGTTTGGTGGAAAATTACATATTTGCTCATCTTGTGCATCGAAATTCATAATTCATTAACCATAGCTATGAAAATTTCCGAAAAATCACAGATTGTAGAATTAGTTGTGTTTAACATTGTATCCAAAAAGAATTGCATGTACATGCATCGTTTGACCTCTAAAAATCATTTTGCATATTTCAATATTTAATTTTTAGTAGGTATTAAATCTAGTATTTTTCAGGTTTACGAATTTTTGAGATCAATCACATAGTGATAGATCTTGGATGATTTTATCTCTTAAAAATAATTAGGTTTAATATTTTTTATAACTAATTTTTGAAATTCATTGTATTTGTATTCATAAATTAATAAAATATTTATTTTGCATCAAAAATTCCAAAATAAATCACAGTGCATTCATTTCATCATAATTGTCATCTTGGACAAGTTTCATATTTTTCAGACATCGTTTGATTGATATTCTTTTTCTAGTCGTTAAAATCAACCAAAGTTGCATTTTGCATCTTAAACTTGGGATTAAAAATACCAAAAAATACCGCCTCAAAATCGTGCACAAACTTTGATAGACAAATTTTTAGGTTGTTCCTTTACCTCCTTGATTTCGACCATGGGACTTGCCCAAGTAAAATAAACATGAAACCACATTGATTAAAATTGACTAAATTTCTTGTGGTTATTTCTTGACTGATTTCTGTTGTCCGCCTACAACGAAATGACATTCATAATTAAACGTACGATAAGTCAAACAATTCGGGACTCTTCAGTGAGGCAAAGGTCTTCCTCAATGATGTGGGGGGAAAGAAAATGAATTGTTGGTGAGTAACCATCTCGAGAGTGAGTGATCCTGAACTCAAGAGTGTCATGAGTCTAGCTTGCTCCAGTTGGGAATGGACCATTAAAGACGTACTCCTTCGAGGGTTCAACAAGAGATTCATAAAGTTCAAAATATATCCCCCCAATTAGTCATCTTCGATGTCAAAACAACCGTTTAGATCACAAAGTTCAATTAGGCACTAGCTCTACGATGAACTTGAATGTGCAGAGAATACTCACACAATACAAGAACAATGCAAACTCCTTTGGAAAGTTCACCAACTTCACACGTGTGGGCCGTAAAGATTTGACTGAATTATCTCATCAGTTTTACTAGGTAATAAAACAATCTTTTAATCCATTACTCACAAGTATAGTCACATACGATAGTTAATGTTCAAGCTGGTTAGACCCACCAACTTAAAGCAAGATTACTTCTTCTAACAGTCAGAAGCAAGTGCTTGCAGCAATAATATGACCTTAAAAGTTAGTCCAAGCACTTAAAGTACAAGTCTAGGGATTTTGGCTCTAATCCTTAAGGCTACATCCTTACCCACTCTTGTTTGGAGGTAAGTACCTGCGATCCAAATGAGGGCTTTATGCACCCATAAAACAAAGTTCTTTTTATTCCAATTTTTTAATCAACTGCTCAATTAAGTCCCAATTTTAGATTTTGATTGTCACTTGAAAATTAATGTGAGCACTACAATGCAGGACTACCGTTCAGTCCCAATTTCTTTTTTAATCCTAAGTATAAAACAAGGGAGCGATCGGAAATCAGAATGCATACTTAAAATGATGATGCATGCTCAGTAGAATGTATACGTACAACGGCTCCCAACACTCTCCATGTGTTATGCAAAATTGAATTTTTAAATTTACATTAAATACAAGCATATAAAGAAAATCACACCTAAACAATATACTATTATTGGGGAAGAAATAGATTTAAATTTCTAAGTAGTACGTGTTTATGTACATCTCTTTATGAGTCTTCTAAGATGTGTGGCCTAAATTATGAAGCACACAAGCAAATTTGAATCTATAATACCATGTGCCTATCATAATTTCGCCACTAAAGTTGAGCCCCACCCTCACTAGAGAGTGAAACAAGTCTCGACACATCATAGGAAAAAGTCCCATGTCCAGGTACACACAGGAGATTCCAAACGGAATCCGCTGGAAATATACAATTAGCTACATTATTGTAAATTATTTACAAAAATAAAATAATTGCAGAAAATAAATCCTAAGGACTCTACACTCTCTCGTGACTCGACTTGATTGTAAATTTAATGTGTTTCTTTAGTCGGTTTATCAGTAGAAAAAGCAAGCTTCCAATGCTCCTGAGATCCTCGACCACCTAAGCAGTTGCTCCGTCGCATCAGGTCCCTCGCACGAAAACAAGACAGTGGTTAAAGAGATAGATACAAAATAAAATAAAATAATGCAAATGAAATAAAATAAAATAAATGTTGAAAAATAAATAGGGAATAAAGTAAAATCAGGTGTTAGACTACCTGGGGGCAGAAAACCAAAAAACTAGATTTTATAAAAAATCAACCTGAGCCATGCCAATCAGAGTTAATAAAAAATAACTACTTAATTAATTTATAGATTAATGCAAGCAATCAATTTAAATTTTTACTTAGGGAAGCTCAAGGTTGATCTTAGGGTGGTTGTTGTTTCCTTAGATCAATTTCTAGATGGTTCAGAACTTAGGTTTTTAGAGATTTTTTTTGTATTTTTTATGTAATAAATAAAGCAATGCAATTTTGGTAAAGTTCGGGGAGTAAAATGCAATCTTCATTCAAATGATGTTCAAAAATTATGAAACTCAGCCATAATGTTAAACATGTTCAAATTAAATGCTCTATATTTTTTTTGGAATTTTATGATGAAAGATGAATTAACTACAAACTAAACATGCTTGCAAGTTGATTTTTTGAAATTAATAATAAATAGCAAACCAATTTATTTCTCAAAAATAAAATGAGCTTAGATGAGTCTATGCAAGAGCTATCCAGGAAAAAATGTAAACACTAAAAATATTGAGTTTACAATCTTCTAAAAATTAATTATGCTAATCACAAAATATTTTATTGTGATCTTGATATGCATGCAAATGAGATGAAATTTAGCCACAATGTAGAACAAACTAAACATTACCTACTACAAAGTTTTGGTAATTTTTGGGTTTATGATTTGTTTAATATCAATCTAATAGCATGCAATGGGTAAAATATGCAATTTTTCACCAATGAAATTGTATTAAATAAACCACAGCTCACAAAAATTCTATTAAATACTCACAAGATAAAGAATTTAATGTTCTATTGCTAAATGGAAGTTCAAAATGATACCTAAAGACAAGCGCCTAAATGCAAAAAAAAATTAACGAAACAAATAAAAATACAGACAAGGACTGAATGATAATTACCCAGACATGAGAGGGTCTAAGGGTAATATTTCCAATGGCCAATAACACAGTACGTAAGCTTCGGCTTGTTGGACCTGTTGGTGATTTCGGAGATCAAGAGGGGTTGTGTTGCAATTTGTCCACATCACACATGCCCCGCACCTGATGATGACATCACTCAAATGCGGTCCTCTTTTGCAAATCTGGAGGTTAAGAAGGGTTGTCCTACAAATATCCCTTTCCCCCTTCACTACATGCTTCCCACGTGAAAAGGGAGGGGCTCGTGCAGCTACAACATGCACCCAACCCAAGGAAGCAGGTGAGGTGGCTCGAGGCGATCATCAACATGTCGACTGGGGAGGGGCGGTCCTTGAGGGTCAGCTCGAGTGAAGGGCAGAGCTGGAGCAGATCGCTGAAGATGCAAGTGGTCGATCGTCGTCGAGGGAACGTCAATGGTATTACGGGCTGGAGCTGTCGAGAGGTAATTATGATCCAAGTGATGGAGCAAGTTGTTGGATCATGGTAGAAGGGTGTGCGCTCATCCGAAGGTGTGTGTAGGCGGTCAATGGTGTGTGGGCGAAGCACAATCGGTCGACACATGATCGAAAAAGAGGGGTGTGGCAGATGAAGGCGGTGTTTGTGGTCGTGCAAAGGAAATACGAACTTCGAGGGCATGGCCGGTGGTTGTTGCAATGTTGGAAGGAGAATCTCCTGGGAGCTATAGGTTTGAGGCGCTCGATCTTCAGTGATGAAGGTGAGGAGGAGGGTTGATGGTGAAGGGCAGACTCGGTCGGAGGAGCTCGGTGGCGGTAGTGTCGATGAGGTAGAGGAGTAGTGTGGAGGTGGTTGATATGCAATGAGGCGATGGGGAACAAAGGTGATGGGAAAATGGGTGAGCGCATAGGAGCGAGGTGGTGTGAAGGAAGAGAAGCGGCAACCGAAGTCAGCGCATGTTGCTATGCAGAGGAGGTGTAATGTCGAGGGCATGGTAGGTGGTTGTTGCAATGCTGGAAGGAGTTTCTCCTGGGGAGTTGTAGGTCTGGGGTACTCGAGCTTTAGTCATTAAGGTGAGGAGGAGGGTCGATGGCAAGGGATAGACTCATCAGAGGATCTAGGTGGAGGTTGTGTTGACGAGGTTAGAGAGGAGTGTGGAGGTGGCTGAGGCGTAATGAGACGATGGGGAACAAAGGTGTTGGGGAAATGGGTGAGCACATGGGATCGTGGTGGTGTGAAGGAAGCAGAGCGGCAACCGAAGTCAGTGTAGGTGGTTGTGCAGAATAGGTGTGGACGTTTAGACAGGGAGGAGCTCACAGCTCTGGCTAGCGAATTGCGGAGCATCTATGCGGAACTGGGGTTGTGCTATTCCAATCTTCGGTGATGGCGCTCGGAGGAGCTGTTGATGGACCAAGGCGGTTGCTAGGCGAGGTAGAAACCCAAGGAGACAGAGCTTATCTTCTCTGCAAGAAAGCAAGGTGGAGCCTCATGGATTATGGAGGCAACACACGATGATCGATGGTGAGGAGGACATGCACGATGCTTGCAGGCGGTGAGATGGAGTCAACGCGGCAGGGCGATGGCACGACTGTGAGCGATCGACTTTGAGGCAGATGCACACGACTTGTAGGGGCTATAGAAGAAGGCAATGGAGGGGGGTCGAAGTGTGAATGGTGATCAGAAGAGAGGAGGCGGAATTGATCATATAGAGATGGTAATGAAGTTTGAGCAAAGAGAACAAACAAGGGAAAAGGGGGAGCAAAGGAAGTAGAAAGGAAGAAGAAGCTCGTAGAAGGAGAAGAGGAGGAAGAAGGGGAAAAGAAAATAAGTATACCTGGAAATGGGGTCTGTAATACGCGTTTTGTACAGTATACTTTTGAATGTTATCAAGTGTTATTTCAAGGAAATATTGGATTGATAGTATTCGCACTTTACGGACACCATAGTCAATAGATTCGCCTTGATGCAACGATTGCATTGAAACTTGTTGTGTTTATATCAGAGACCATCTTGTATAAAAATGGAATCAAAAGGTTCTCTAAATTGTGTAGCACATCAAAACATAGTACCACATCTAGTAATCTAGAATTTTGGTAGTACCTTATAAGTAGTAGAAGCAACCACTAGCATAGTGCCCATAATGTTATAGATTTATACTCATTAGAAATAATCACATCATTAAGACTAATTAAGCATGATTACTGCTAATTAACCGTCATTAGTGATAATTAAGTGTCGTTAGCAAAAGTAGGACACATGGAGAGGAAATCATGGGACACGTGTCGTTATATAGTCAGGACAAGTGTCAAACACTCAATAGTGCCATGTGTCATCATCCTAAGACTAGCACATGGATAAGCCAAAACCTCTTGCTTGGGCAACAAGTTATCTCATGTATAAGCCAAACCATGCTTGGGCAACAAGTTATCTCGTGGATAAGCCAAACCTTGCTTGGGCAACAAGTTATCTTGTGGATAAGCCTAGCCTCTTACTTGGGCAACAAGTTTTCTCATGATTAAGCCATGTGCCATGCCATGTGTCTTTGTACATGGAGAAGAGACAACATGTGTCTTGGAGCCTCCCTTACATGTTGACACATGTCACACATGTAAAGGGGGTGGAGGCCTATAAATACCCATGACCCCCCATACTCTTCCTCACTTCATCCCACGCCCATCTCTCCACCTTAGAGCCGCAAGGCCGCCGACGTTGCGGGAGGAGCACGAGAGGAGACACGGCGAAGCCCTGTCGGTGATCGAGAGCGTTTTTAAAAGCCGTAATGAAGTTCTGTCCCCATCGAGCCGTAGTACTCAAATCTAGGACGACTATAGAGGGAGATTTCACAAAAGAAGGCGATCTTGACTCGAGTTAGATATCGATCAGGTGAGGGATTCTCAAGCGATATTTTAAAGCACTAGTCTGTATCTTTTATGCATGGTTTTGAATAGCAAGTATGAAATAGTGTTTTCTAAAGCTTTTACGCATGAATTACAAGTACCATACAGTTGATATGAAATCTGGGCTTTAGAACGTATTTCAGACGTCGTTTCAGGTGTTTTATCATGATAGCACGTTTTAAGCATTTCGTTCTTTATGGAATACGAATCATAAGTTTCACTACTTAGATTCAAGCTTTTTATATAAGAAATATGTTGTGTGCAGTTACTATGCAATATGATTCGGTACAAATCATGAACTAGCCATTAGATATGGTGATGTCATTAGATATGACCCTGAGACGACCATTAGATTTGGCAAACCATTAGATATGGTATCAAGAGGACTTTAAGTCCGCATTCTGTATACATATAGGCTTTGGGTCGTATGCAGGGTGTTTTTGGTCTTTGGGACCGTCTGCGCGTATGACTTAGCTTTGTTTCAACGTTCATGAGTCAATAAATTAGCCAAAGTGGTGATTAGTACAAACAGCCTTATAGTGATAATTATGTTTCAGTTTATCTACTTTTGAAGTGATTTCAGTGTGCAGTTGCAAATCTAGCATGTTGTTATATATAATTTCTGTCATAATGTCTCTTTCAAGTTATCTCAAAGTATTCAGCATGGTTTTGTATTTCAGCTTTTAGCTATATGTAAAAAGCTTGAGATCCTTTCACTGGGTCTAAGCTCATAAATGAGTTTAGACTCATCCCTTTATATTATAATTATGTACAGATCAGCAAAATCACGAATAGTAGGGGAAAGGACCACTGATACACTTGGAGGAGGTGTCTTCTGTTTTTCGTTGTTTTTGTACCGTCTGTGATATTTTGTAAGAAGTTGTAATAGATAGAACTTGTGTAATACACTTCTTGGTGTTGTGAACATCAAATACAAAGGTTTTATGTTTTATGAGATTGTCACATGTTTACTTGAGGAAAAAGAAGAAGAAAGATCTCTGTCGCGGCATGTTCCGGTTAGCGGGACGGGTCGTGACAGGGTCGGTCAAGATGCAGGAGTGCTTGGGGGCCGAGAACAACATTGGAGCTTCCCGGTTATCATTTAATGTCGTGGCACGCAGAGCTTGAGCATCTCATAGAGGTTCCACAACAAGGTACTGGGGTCCCTTAGATATCACCAGGAGAGGAAAGGTCTTTGCTCGAGCCTTGCATGGCTGATGTCACCAGAGGTGGAGGCAGGGCTCTCTCTTTTACCAAGAATGGTGGATAAGCGTCGCAGGTGAGGTGCATCTTTTAAGTGTAGTTGGAGGAGGTGCGAATGATAGAGAGGATATGGTTGCGGAGATCGTGGAGAGAGAAGAGGTAAGAAGGGATGGATGGAGAGCGCACTGCAGTAGCGTGGGATCGTGGACATATAGGAGAGAGAGGGAGCGAGTGACGGAGATGGGTTTTGCGGATGAATGTTGTAGATGGAGAAGGTTGCAGTAACAACTGTTGTGCACCACGTGAGGAAGATGAGCACAGGGGGAGGAGGTGCGCAGGAGGAAGGTGGGACGGACCACACACCACCATACGAGGTGGGGAGGGGGGAGGCGATTGCGGGGTGCAGTTGCGGAGGGAGGAGCGGGTGAAGCGCGGGTGGGAGAAGAAGAAGAGGGTGTCACGTGGCACGCGGGGAAGGCGGCCATGTGGCTTGTTGAGAAAAAATAAAATTAAAATCAATAATAAAATGAATAAAATTCGAAAATAAATAATAATAATAATAATAAAATAATTAAAACATAAAAAAAATAAAAATAAATGAAAATAAAAAGAAATAAAATGCCACATGTCGCTCCTAGAAAAATCAAAAATTAATGTAAAGGGAAATAAAAAGAAATACAAAAAAGGTCAAATCAAAAAATGGTTAAGATGAAAGTTGCTCGTCTTGATGAGATATACAACTTTTGTTAATGACCCGAAACAAAAAAAATCATTTGTATTTAAAATTTTTTTGGGTGGTATCCTCAATACCATATTTTTATCTTTTACTTATTTTTTGTAATTTTTATATATAAGATAAACATCAAAATAGAATTAGAGAAAATATAAAATAAATATTTACAACTTAATCTATTTTTTGTATTTTTATTAATTAAGAAAATAAAAGATAAAATAAATAAATAATGGGGATATATATACAATATAAAATGAGGGGCCCTAAACCCAAGTTTCACATACGAACTTTGATTCTTTTGAATTGGTCTTATTTTGAAGTTAATTGAAAGAACATTAATTAAAAAGTGAGTAGGAGTCCATAAGAGACTGTATGAGAGAGATATTCACGTTTTACGGCTCTTAGTTTCATATTAGGGTTTAGGTTTTATTGGTTAATTTTACAAGTTAGTATTTTTAGATTATGTTTTTAATTAGTGTTATTAATGTGTACACTATAGAGTTTATTTTATTCAATTCTGAGTTAGTAATAAATAGATAAAATAGGAAAACTATGGTGAATATACAGGTTTTATTTATAAGGGAATTTGACCTTTTATTTTATGGAAGTATGCATGCTAAAATGCAGATATTAGTTCTAAATGCATGAATACGAATAATGCAAAATAAAAAAAGAAAAAATGCAACTAATTACCCATAAATGAAGCTATATTTTCAATTTTTAGAGTGATAAAACACATATTCATCAGAGCGAAAGTGGGTCATGAGAGGAGGAGGGTCACTTGACCCAAGTCATCGATGCTGACCTGACCCAATCAGAGGGCGAACCGAATAGGAAAAAAGTCACTATGCAACAAAATAGATAAAATAAAAAAAATAAATGAAAAAAAATTAGACATGAATTCAGATTAAAAAAATTTTAAAACAAAAAAAGTTTAAAAAATAATAATATATTTTTTGGTTTTTTAATAAATTAAATAATTTAATTAAATAAGATAAAATAAATAAAAAATTTTATTCATAGGTATAAAATACCTATTAATACAACAAATGGTTTTTTAATATTTTTTTACAAATAATTATAAATTATTTACAACATTTTTCAAGGATTTTATTCATATTTTTATTTAATTTTTATGGAATAAATTAATAGGTTAAATAAATAGACATATTTACAATATACATGTACAATATATACAATAAATTTAATTTTTTGTGTTTTATTTTTGTAGTTTTTTTAGCATTTTAGTTGAATGAAATGAAATATTTGAAAATACAATATCTACAATAAATAAATAAAATAAAAACATTCAAGCATAAATATATGTATAAATATCTAAACAACACCCCAAAAAGTCGACTTTTACACCTAACTCTAAAAAATTACGAAACCACCTTCATTTGAATGATTATTTTATTTCAACTACAATGAAAGTGAGTTTGATGCAATTTATGTTCATATTTATTATTGATTTTTTATTCTTATCTACAGCTTTTTCTACAATATTGATTTTTTATTTTTATTTACAGCTTTTTCTAAGAGTTAAAACTTTTATTCTATACATAGTTATTTTTAGCAATAAATTTTTTTAAAAAGATAAATTTTTATATACAACTTTCTTTAAGGAATAAATTTACTTTGAGGTTATTTTATGCATAAATAAAATATTACAAGATATTTACAACATAAATAGTTATGAAAATGTACATTATTTATATAAAATAAATAATGGACAATATATGTATGATATTTTTTAGTTTTCTGAATGTTTATAAATTATGGACCCTATCTCCCCATAATTTATTCCTTGTCGATCAGGTACAGTATTAACCGTCTCTCGAGGTTCGGGCCAGTCTATATATTTTCCATAAACACATCCTTCTTTATTTCTTTTCTTTTTCTTTCCTTCTTTATTCTTTTATTTTGATGAAAAATAATGATAAACCTACAATATTAATAAATCAAAGTTGGATGATAAATAATAAGAATTAATGGATATATACAAGTGTTTTACAAAGAAATTTAGCTAAAATAAAAGAATAAAGATGTTGAATCATATATTCATCATTCCCCTATACTTTACCTTTGCTAGTCCCATAGCAATCACATATTCACAGAAGAATTGAAAGAGAAAAATAAGAAAAGAAAAAGGAACGAACTTAGAACAGTTTTGATTTTAAACTTATCTTCGTAAAATCATAGTATAGAGCTTAGCAAACCTTTGGATTATTAGTTTGGCAGAACCTTACTGGGAATAGGAGTTAAGACCAAAAAGCCTTCAAATTCCACAATTATATGTTCAGGTGGCCTAAACAGTCAGGTCAGAACAAGTCTAAATACACAAACCATTACGACTCTGAATCTTTACATGTACGGTGTAAGTGAAATATAGCTCCCCACCTCAGAAATGGCAAAGAAACAACCTCCTCTAAAAGGAAACCCTAATTCCCTAGTCTAGCTACTCTTCCTCGAGGAGTGGGGTTTTCCCTAATAAGTTCAAGTACAACATGCTCAAAAAGAGGGGGTAGAGAAGAGAATGAACTATGACCTGTGTAGTCACATATCCTCGGTGCTTGACTAGTATAGCCAAGTCTCCAACCGCAAGTTTCCTTGGTATGACACTTTGAAACATATGCCTTCCTTATTCATATTTTTCT
Organism: Ottelia alismoides; assembly: GCA_037367405.1. NCBI lineage: Eukaryota > Viridiplantae > Streptophyta > Magnoliopsida > Alismatales > Hydrocharitaceae > Ottelia > Ottelia alismoides. The sequence goes on along the minus strand of JAZKJV010004240.1, from coordinate 345,868 downwards.
CTTAATGGAATTTTTATTTATCTACTTTTTTCCCATCAAACTTTTTTGAAGATTTACTATTTTTGAACATATTTACAGATGTGCATCATGTACATAAGGAGTTTTTCTTCTTGGGTCAGTAGACTATCCCTCTTTTGAAGCATTATTGCAACCCACATCATCCTGTCGTTAGACGTCAGCGTCACTAGACTAGGCTCAGACACACTTGCCACTAATTATGATTACGAATTTTTCCACTCACATGTTTCCCAAGGATAATGGATTCTGCCTTCTCATCACCTCACCCTTGTTGAGCTACATGTAGAGTGCTTGTCCAAATTAATCCACTATCTAAAGGGGTCATGCATGTGTTGTGAAATATTCTATTTCGACCAATCATGATGACATGTGAACATAGTCTTGTGGACTCAAAGAATTATGTCGTTATAACTTGAAATGTATCAACTCCAGTTCCTATAAGATTCCTCCGAAATTAATTGGATTAATGTCTTAACCAAGCTCCATTCTTTGATTTTATTCCAGACTAGCTTAAGCATCAATACCATTATAAAAAATGCAAATGCACATGCAAGAAAATATATACAAAACATTTTTTTCAAAGAAAATTAAAGAAAAGAAATGAATGAACTTTTTTTAAAGGTTTTTGGAGAGATTTTATAGAATTTTTATTGTATTTTTATAGAGAAGTATACAATTTACAAGAATTTACAATAATTGTATACAAATTTTACTAAGAATTTTATACAAACTAACAAGATTTTACGCATTTTATACAATATTTTACAAAGAGAATATATACAAGTTTTATATACAAATTTTACAACGAATTTTATTAAAGAATTTTATACAAGAATTTCATTTACAATCGAAGTTAATTTATAAATAATTATGGCTTTTATTCACACATGGATTTTACAAGTTTACAAATAATTTTTATACCCATAATTTTTATCCCACATGAAAAAAATATTGACAAAAATCTTACAAACCATTTTACAAATTTTATAAAACAATTTCAAATAATTCAGAAAGACTTTTACAAAACCTTTTACAAAAATGTTTACAATCAATTTTTACAAACCTTTTACAAATCATTTTTCAAAACATTTTTATTCCAATTTTTGCATTATTATTAAACATCAAAGTGTAAGTTATGGCTAAAGTATACGTACAATATATACGACACCCCTATAGTTAGCTCGAACTATGTCCTCATAGTGACCAAGAAGGGACAATGGAAGATATAACTCGTGCTAAGTATAGAAAAGTGAAAAGAATCCTATGCTACAATAACTCAAAGAATAATAAAAAAATTAGATGAATAGAAGTCAGTGATCCCCCTATACTTAGGATAAAAAAGTCCTAATTATAGAAGATTGTACAAGAAGGGAAGACTGAGAAGAGATGTACATGAAATGAATGACTTAACTTGTCCCCTCTATACATAGGGTAAAGGATCCCTAAGTATAGAAAAGAATATCAATAGTTGAGGGATAAGTAAGGGAACAATAAAATATGTGAAATTAGATATTACCTCCCCTATATATAGGGTAGAATGTCCCTAAGTATAAGCAACAAAATAGAGGTAATAGAACAATCAGAAATATGAGAAACATAGGTTCAACACCCCCTTATATTTAGGATAAAGTGCATACTAAATATAGAAAAAAATCCTAAGCAAGACAAGGTGTGTTAAACACAGAACGAAAGAAAGAAAATAAAAGAAAACATGGAAATACAAAGAAGCAGACATAAGAGTAAATCAGGCATGAGATGAAAAAGATGAGAATCAAAGGATACATATCGTACAAAATGAATCGGGGAAACGGTCAACGAGTCATGATCAAGAAAAGGATTCAAGCGCTAATCATTGTCCCGAAAGGTGGACTCAGAAGACAACTCAGATATATTAATGCTACCATTATCGTACACCTTTCTGACTATTTATGGACCTTTTCACTTGCTCTATAACTTCCCTAGAAATAACTTTAGTCTCGCATTGAATAGCCATACTCTCTGATTCGACTTAAACTACTTATGGCAAATATGTGTATCAGGCCATTCTTTCACTATGTCCTTATAATGTTGACTACTCGAGAAGGTTGTATCACGTAACTTCTCCAAGGTTGCCAAATATGCTCTCCTCTGATCTCCTACACTCTCTGGATCCAACAATATCTCTATAACTGCCCATAGTGACTTGTTCTTAATCTCAACAGGTAAGTGGCATGGGTTTCAATAAATGAGTCGAAAAGGAGATGTACCCAAAGGATTCTTGAAGTATGTCTGGTAAGCCCACATAGCTGGGTACAAAAGTCATGACCAATCCTTTCAATCTAGGAGGACAACCTCTACAATATCATCTTGATCTCCCTATTTGATACATTAACAAGACCATTCGTCTTTGAATGATATGGAGTGGCAACCCGATGGTCAGTGCTGGACACGTTATTAGGGGCCCTTTACTTTGTCGTTGATGAAATGAGTACCCTCTAGGAACCCCAAATCATGATATGATATTCTTCTTCGGAAATATGCAAACAGTTCTCGCATTATGGGCTCGGTAGGGATGGTTGTTGACCGACTTTTTTCTGGTTTTTATTTGTATGTAATATACACAAGTGTCATCGCAACCCATTAAGCATCAAATAGAAAATTTATTTACTTCTCAAGCCAAAAATAATTACAAAAATGTAGCTAGAGAAAATTGCTATTTAATTTACCCGTATAGCAACATGATCGAACTCAAGAAGGCTACAAAATCCCAAGGGTTAATCTATGCAAAGAACAATCAATGAAAGAATGAAGGAGATTCTTATTCACACTATGCTTGGTTTGTGTATATATTTAATTATATTTTTTATTTTTTATGGATTATTAATTTTTTATTTGGTTTTCAGATTTTATATATTTTGTATTGTTTTTTAAAACATCGGAATATGAAATAGATGAAAGAAATTAACAAGAAAATGCGCTCTTTTTGGAAATTTTACAGATAACAAATATGTACAGAAAATTAAGACAAAATTATTCTTGAGTTTTCTATAATATTTTAATGATTTTGTTATTTTTTCAGATTTTTTCACAATTTTAAAATCCTTTAAATAAATCAAAAAAAAAGAAATGATATAAAGAGGTAACACATTGGAAGTTTTTGGATTTTTAAAATAACAAATAATGTTAAAATTGGATGGAAAATAAACCCAAAGAAATATAATTTTTTATTTTGTTCAGATAGGGTTTTATATCTTTTTTATAATTTTCTATGAATTTTTATGAATTTTAAATGTTTTTGGTTATTTTGTAATTTGCATGGTTTTAATAATTTATAAATGTGAGAAAATGATAATGCAATGAAAATAATGTGAAATACAAACATAGGATTTTTTGGGAATTTTTGAAATAATTTTAATATTTTTATTGGATTTTAATGCAAACATGATGTTTTTTAGAAGTTTTGGAATTTTTAATAAATAATAACAATAAAGGAAATGCAAAATAAAAATTACGGATCAAAGATGACAACAACATGAAGCAATGAGATTTTTTGTGGATTTTTGTGAGGTATTTTACTAAATGAAAAATATAAAGACAGAAAATTTTTTTTTCCTTATAGGGTTTTATATTTTTTTTGGAATTTTCTATGATTTTTTTTAATTTTTTATGTTTTTGGTTGTTTGACATTGTTATGGCTTTAATAAATGATAAATATGCGAAAATGATACTATAATGAAAATGACGTGAAATACAAACACATGATTTTTTTTTGGAATTTTTGAAATGGCTATTATATTTTTATTGGTTTTTAATGCAAACGGGACATTTTTGAGATGTTTTGGACTTTTAATTAATAATAGAAATAAAGGAAATGAAAAATAAAAATTATGGATCAAAGATGAAAGAAACATGAAGCTAAGAGAATTTTGTGGAATTTGAGGTGTTTTGCTAATTTTTATTTGATTTTAATATTGCAAACAAATATGCAGTCTGATATGGACTAAAATGCATGTATACTAATGTTTACGTACTAAAGATTAATAATTAAGAATTGGTAGAGTTAAATATGCATTTTTTTCAAAAATATCACGTGCCAAGGCATGTGTGCCCTGCTGGATGGGACAAAAATGTAAATAAAATAACTTCAAGGTTTAGAGAGTAACATAAAAATTCAATATTTTTATTGCAGTTATCCCAACAAATCACATGACAAGCACGCTTGCAGTTCAAAAGGTATCAAATTGTAAATAAAATAAATATGAATGCCAAAAGTGCAAATGTTCAAAGAATGATTGAGAGACACGTGTCTTCGTAGGGACTTATTTGCTAATAAAATAATCGATAGGGGCTCGGGAGCAAAGTTACATTTTATTGATGTGGCGCGAAGGAAGGTCCTGATGAGCTAATGCTTGGATCTGATGGTTGTGGATGAACTAGGCGTAGATTACACTGATCAAATCTGGAGGTTCGAATCAATTGTTGGCTTTTGAGGCTTTACGGATGGTCAGGATCTAATCTAATCCTCCGTTCTTGATCATGCGGCAATGAGGCAGTATGAAAGAACTAGGATGAATGCAACATTTAGAAAACTTCGATCAAATGATTCTCCATCTATTTTGGCTCTGTTTTTCTTTAATTCTCACTCTAAAGATAGCTCAACTGATTCATTATCTGAAGAACACCTTGGATTGACAAGAAATCTCCAGACCAATAATCTGGAAGGTGGTGAAGAATCCTGCTCCAGGAACCATCTTCAACTTTGGATTTTTCATTGTGTGTGAAGTCTAACATTACTTTACTTGCAAGTGATGGCATGTGCTCGAAAATGTTCTCTAGCAAAGAATTCAGGTCAGAAATGCAGAAAATGGGGGCGAGCGGAAATATTCAACGAATGTGGTTGGATAGGAGACCGAGCTCCTGATCTTGAGTTATCGAGAGATTGATAGAAGGTAAAAGAGCTAGAGAATAGTTGGATGATGGTGATAGCATAACCGAAACGTGGTTTAGATGATTGGAACTCCTCAGATCGTATAGATCAGAGGTTGAATGTGAATTACGAATTTAGGCTATTTGGAAGATTGAAGACACAATTAAAAGTACGAAAATGAAAACTAACTAACAATGGTTACCTCTTGGTGGAAATATGGATGAAAGCACCTCGATCTACGGTTGGGCAGAGAGGCGGAGACGTGGTGGAGAAACTACAGCGACTTGGTCAAATTACGTACCTAATGCATTCACTCGCACTCCTAATCGTGGGATATTGTAGTTGTCTCCTACAACTCGCTCCAAGAATCGATTTAGGGAAGGAAGATGGTCGGATGACAGATTAGTTTCTCGTCGGAGGTGGCGGTGTTCTATTTATAGAGTGAAGTTAGGTGATGGTTTGAATTCGAATTCAGAGCGATTAGTAGAGCGTTAGGTGGAATTGAGGTGATGGCATGAATGAGACTTGAATAAGAGAAAGAATAAGAGAAGAGAGCATAGGTAGTTAATAATCAAGCGTGTGGGGAAAATTGATGAAGTAATAACAATGAGCGATATCAATGGAGGAAGGGTATTGGCTGAAGAGTTGACCTGGGTCAACAAACCTAGGTGTAGCCAATCAGCGCACACCTGGAATAAGACTAAATAGACTACACGATAAAAAATACAATAAAAGGTTAGATAATTAAATATAAAATAGAAAATGAATGCATTAAATTAAATAATGCAAAAAATATGTTAGGCATAATTTAAAGTAAATTTGGGTGATTTTTAATAAATTAAATAATATGATTATAAGGGTTAACGTAAAAATACGGTATTATTTACAAGTATGTATACCTCAATATAGAGTCTTTTGATTTTTAGTTAATTAAATTTTATACATATATACATAATTTAGTTTTTTATATATTTACAATAATTTACAGGGGTAATTATATTTTTATTTAATTTTAAGGAGTTAATTTCTAGGTTAATTAAATATGTATATGTACAATTTATACATGGTGATACATATCCAATAAATACATGATTTTATTTTTGTTGATTTTTAATTTTGTAATTTTTATGGGTTAAATATAATATTGAAAAGTAATGAAAAGTATAATATTCACAAGTATGCACTTGAAAATAATTATTAAAAAATTCACATAGTATATATCGGTACAATGTACAATAATACCCAAATTTGCCACATTTCACGCCTTGGCTCATATTTTTATGAAATCACCTCCATTTTAAAGATAATATAATTTGGAATAACATGATAGTGAGTTTGATGAATTTGGAAGGTCTCAAGCTGGTGCCTGGTCCAACCTTGTGGAACTTTCTCGGCAATAATATAGTTCACAAAGTAGGCAAACCACATGAGTGAGGTGATAGCAAGAATAGCCTCATATGGGAAGTCCCTAATAAGGTGTGGTCCTCTAAGAATCCTCAAGCGACTCTAATCGGGAGAGATGATATGCCACCACATTCTTGACTCCATGCTTATCTTTATTCTAAATATCGAACTCCTAAAGTAAAAGGATACATCTAGTAAGGCATTTTTTTGCATCCTTCTTATCCATAAGGTACCAAATTGCGGTGTGCTCTGTGAAAATGGTAACTCTAGTACCAATGACGTAAGATCGAAACTTATCCAAAGTAAAGTGTACGACTAGCCTTTCTTTTTCTATAACAGTATAACTCTGCTTGAAAGAATCCAAAGTTCTACTAGGGTATTAGATGGCAAAAGATAGGCCATCCCTCATCTGTCCTAAAACAACCCTACAACAAAATCTGAGGCATCCATCATGATCTCGAATGGGAGAGAGTAATCAGGATGCTGAAGGACAGGTTCCTGCACAACTAGATTCTTGAGAATATCTAATGACGAAAGACACTTATCATATACAAGGAACTCGATGTCTTTCGTAAGAAAATCAGTAAGAGATCGGGCAATTCGAGTAAAGTGCAGTAAGAACCATCGGTACAAGCCAATATGCCCCAAAAAAGACCGCAACTTCTTCAAATTGGTCTACGGATTGAGCTTCTTGATGATGTCCACCTTGGCTGGATCAACCTCCATTCCCCTATTAGAGATTATATGACCATAGACCGTCCCGTGACTCATGAAATGACTCTTCTCCCAAGAGAAGACAAGATTGACTTCCATGCAGCACTGAAGCATGCGGTCTAGGGTAGAAAGGCAAGCATCAAAATCATCACCATAAATAGAGAAGTCATCCATGAAGACCTCTAAAAATTTACCCACCATGTCCGAGAAAATGAAAAGCATACACCTTTGGAATGTAGCCATGGCATTACATAAACCAAAGGGCATCAATCTAAACGCATACATTCTGAATAGACAGGCAAATGCCATTTTTTCTTGGTCTTCAGGCACAATGGTCACCTGATTATATCATGAGTACCCATCAAGAAAGCAGTAATGACTCTTCCCATCTAATCTCCCAATAATCTGATCAATGAATGGTAGTGGGAAGTGATCATTCTTGGTCGCCTGATTCAATCATTTGTAGTCTACGCAGACTCACTTAGAAGTTGGTATTCTGGTAGCAATCTCCTCTCTGTCCTCATTTGATAACTGTAGTGATACTCGTCTTCTTGGTTACCACATGAAGCAGACTGACCCATTTAGAGTCGAAGATGGGATAGATAAAATCAGTGCTCCACAATTTGAAATTTCCTTCATAACCATCTCTCAAAGATTTGGGTTAAGCCCATGTTGGAACTCACAAGATTGTTTAGCATAAAACTCTAAAAATATGTGGTGGGAGCACATGGCCGGACTAATCCCATAGAGATCTGCTACTGATCTTCTGATCGCCTTGCAATTTCCATCAAGAACGTCCATCACGTGAGATTCTTTATCACTAACCAAATCAGCAGATATTATGACTGGAGACATTTTGAGCTTTCCTGCAAGGAATCAATAGGTCATACTTTGTGGTAACGGCTTCATCTCCGGGAGGGTGGGAGTTGGTAAATCCGGCTTCCTAAGTGCCTGAGTGAATGCAACCATATCTAAATGTGAGAACTCTCTCTTCTCCTTTGAAACTGATGGAGTTTGTCCAAATGATGACTAGCACGATTCTACTGGCTCGATCCCCATAATGGTTGTCGGCTCTACAAAAACCAAACATGGAATATACTCATAAAACTAATGCCAATCAATATCCATGTCTGAATCAGAGGGATCACTATCTAAATCATAAGAAATAAAATCAACCTCCGTATCAGAATTTGCTTCCTCGGCCTCTAATGCATCCTACTCCATGAGTGTGTTATCCGAACTCTTATCAACTTGTGACTGGAAATTTGATGACTCTGAAATCATGACAAGAGAACGTGAAACTAGATCTACACAAACTGCCTCATAAACTGTAATCACAAAATCACACTCATTGTGGATGTCTAGCTTTGTATCTGATATCTGCTCTGAGTTGGATCTATTTCTAGCAATTGTATCCTCAATCATCTCTATTTGTATACTCTCGCCCTCAATGCGAAAGTACACCTCCCTGCTACCATAATCAGACACGACCTTGTTGTCGCAAGAAAAGGTCAACCTAATATGATCAGACTATCAATCACTCATTCAGGGACCTCCATGTCCACCACGACGAAGTCCACAAGGAATTGCAAACCCTGAATGGTGACGAAAACATTCTTGGGAAACCCCTTCGGCCTCTTAACCCATCTATCAGCAAACTGAAGAACTGTCCTACTAGGTCTAAGAGGGCCAAACTCGAATCGATCGAGTATGGCTAAAGGAAGGAGGTTGATCGAGGAACCATTGTCTAATAGAGTATGATGAAATCATTGCTCCTAAATCTGATATCTAACATATGGAGCTCCTAAGTGAGGCCTCTTGGTTGGAAAATGGTCCGGATGGCGTAACAAGTGGCTCTCGTCATCACACAAATATCTGAACAATGGTTGTGCCACTTCTTCCTATGGATTGTGGTCTTCTCTCTAAGACTTTTTTGGAAGAGAGAGATGTGCTCTAAGGCCTATGCAAGAGTCAGCTGAATCTGAAATCTGACTATCATCTACTGTTGAACTCTAAAAGTTGTTTCTTTTTTTGGATTTTCCTTTTTATTTCCTATCCCTAAGCGGAGTTCTTGAAGGAAAGGATCAGATGGACCTCCTCAGAAATGTGAGGGTCAGAAACAAGAATAGGTCTCCCTATATGTTTGTGGCTAGCATTGATACGATCATCACCATCACCACAAGATGAATTAGTAGGAGAAGAAGAGGAAACCTTTATTTTATTTTTCCCTTTTTGATTTTTTCTATTTTGTTTTATTTTTCTCTCATCATCATTGAATACAAGTAAAGGAATATTAGTAGGTATATATGTACAATCAATCTTGGTGGCATCAACACCACCATTATTAGTATGTGTAGTGGCATCAACACCGCTCTTTGACTCAACAAATATGGTGGTATCGGCACCACCGTCTACAACTGGGTGAATGATGGCATTAGTACCACCCTCTCGATTATCAATATAGGTGGCATCAACACCACCATCAGCAACTGGTATAGCGGTCTCAGTACCTCTCTCTCGCTCATATGGCTTGCCTGAATGTGCATGTGCATCCTCTCCTTGATTAGATAAGGTGCCACCAACTGGAAATCTACAACTCCAAAGTGTCAGGAAATCAAAATCAAATGAAGAAGGAATATCATCATGTACCTCACTTGTAATTATAGATTCTGTCAACTATACCTGCTCGGACTACGTCTTCAGGTTGTTTGGATTCAACTCAATCTGAGAAGGGATGACAGCCTTTCCCTTGACGATCTCTATAGTCTCATGTCTAAACTTATCCATCTCTCACCTAAATGTTGTGTGCTTTTTAGAAATCAAATTGGTGAGATCATCTAATGTTGGGTTCTCATAAGAAGAATTATAAGACCTGTATGAGTTGCCTCTCTGGGAGTAAGGCTTCTGGGAATGAGGCTACTTCTATGCATAAAAATGTTGAGTAGGATGTGCACTCTGCCTCCACTAAGAACTCTGGTATGGTGCACGGGAATTGGTTAGATCTGCTCTCTGCTCTACCCTGAATGTGCCTGAGGTTGTTGTTGGGAAGAAGCACCTCTGTAGACCAACAGAAACTAGGGTGGTCATGACAAATCCCTAGTTGTTGTGGGTATTGGTTATACCAAATCCCGTTGACATCAATCAACGACTCAAGCTTCTTTGAGCTTTATGGTGGCAATGTAGCAATAGGTTGAGCACTCCGGTAACCACCATTTAAGTATCAGAAGATGGTGGTTGTGGTGTCTGGTACTAGGTGAAGGATATTGAGAATCCTCAAGCGCATCACGGAAGCGTGACAATCGCATCGAATACGATCGAGGCGACTAGTCGTACTGGTCGCAAGGTGCAGCAGAATTTAAAAATTTTAAATCAAACGATGAAACCACATGATCACGAGAACACTTCTCAGATCGTTATATCAAACCACAAAGTATAAGGAATACCGTTGAAGTGTGGTTGTGATCGCGAGATCCCAAACAAGAGATCCTCCTGTCTCAAGTCCGATCCACAAAGAACACACTTGCGGGCACGATGATGAGTCGCACTCCTCCCGCAATCCTCGATGAAGATCCAAGCAATAGATCCCTTGATTTCGTCAAGCGAAATCCGTCGTCTTCCTCTATAGCGAGTAGCCACGAAGAAGAAGGAGATCCTCGAGTCGTCGAAGGCGAAGGCGAGAACTTCTCTCCTTTCTCAACAATGGTGGTCGGCCACCCTATGGGGAGAGAGAGAGAGAGAGCACGAGAATGAGAGGGATAGAGAGAAGTAGAGTAAGCGTCTACTTGGTGTACCCCTCAAGAGCTAGGGCCACCCTCTTTATATACTAGTTTGGGATCCAACAGATCTCAATCCATGGCTCTCATGGATCCAACGGTCATTGTAATCCAAGAGCCATCCAACAGCTATGATTGGTGTTGGTTGAAAAACCAACAACATTAATTAATATTAAATTAAATATATGTTGAATTATTATCAACACTATTTAATTAACATAAATTAATTTATCAAGAGATAATAAGACAACAAATAAGAGGAGACAACAACCCCTCCTAAAATCAAGGAGGCGTCACCAATGACTAAGTCATAGGTGACGCCACCTATGATTGTTGGTGGTTTTGTCTCCTTTTATTTATGTTATTATTTCTTAGTTATTTGCAATAATTATTATTGCAATAATATCCACCAAATTAATTCCAAAATAATTTTGAATATTTCAATCATGCCATTGAAAAATATGTGAATTATATTCACATCCCAAACTAATTTTGTAAATTACATTTCCAATTAATTATCTAATGTGGATCCAATCCACATTAATAATTAACAAATGTTATTTACAATATTTCTCTCTCTCTCTGATATATTATAAATCTCATTTATAATATACACAGATATTTCGGATATCACTATCCCTGATATGCTTATCCTTGATAATTAAATCCCATTTAATTATCTTGGATAATCATTCTCTCAACATGAATCTTATTGATATTGTACTTGATAATTAAATCTCATTTAATCATCAAGACCTTCTTGCTTGGATACTAAATTCATCACAGGAATTATTCTTGAACCTCTTCAAGAATAATGTGCCTTCTCCGCAGATATATGGAGATAAGGACAGGGCGATTGTATTGCTCCACGTATAGTGACTTGGATGTTGAGATCTCATCTCAAATCCAGATCTAACGTACCTCTTATAGATGCTTGATTAAATCAAGTCCGTATACTTAATCTTCTCATTGCATCTGAATCATATTCAGATCAATGTCCAAGATTTGGACTAAGATCAAGTTACTTCTCTACTGAGAGGAGACACTAAAATCCAGACCCGTTTCATCACTCCCTCGGACTGGAAGCGTCATGGTTATACAATCGTTTATGATCATATCACCCTCAAGTATTCCCAATACCTGCACATCCTGCATACTAGAAGACCAATGATCAACCTGAGGATGAAGATCTATTTTATACTGTCTACTTCAGGGTTTGATCACTGATGAATCCACATTTCATCATCTTTATTCTATCATTTTGGCACCAAAAACCCTAGCAAATGCCTGTAAATAGCATTAAAATCATCATCTTAGCATTCATGCATGTGCATCTAAACAGTGTGTAAATTACTGTAATTAAGGCCAAAATTATAGAATAAATAAAGAAAAGAAAAAGAATAAAATATTGTAAATATTTTATGATCCAAAACCCCCGAGACCTAGGCATCTTGATTAATAGGTCGACAAGGAATAAAGTAGGGGGAGATAAGGTCAGAACTACAGAGAAAATACCTATCCTCTTTATTCATTCTTTATTCATTTTGGGACCTATTTTTGGTTCCACTTTTTATACATCAAATAAAGAAACTTTGTACATGCAAATTGTAGATAATTTAATAAAGAAAAATACAAAATTGATTTCACAGAAAAAGAATGTACAGATGAAAAGTTATGGTCTGAATAAGAATCCAAAATCCCAACTTCCCAGACCCGTATCTCACAACTGACAACTCCAAATGCAGTGTACTCACCTTTAATTGTATATAGAATAAAATAATCTATCCAATGGCGGTGGTTTCGCATTTGGCGGAGCTACGGTTTGAAAGTTGAGTTTTGGACCCCTATTGTATACTTCTACTGAATAAAATATTCAATTTATTCTTTATTCATTATTTTTATATTTTTATATTTTTATAATTTTGTAAATATTACTTATAATATATATATGCATTAAAATTGAAATAAAATGCAAAGAAAAATAAAAATAAAAATACTTGTATAAAGACTACATAGGTATACTGCATATATCTATACCTGTATAAAATACACTTGTATTTTATTAAATATACAAAACATATCAGAAAAATAAAATAAAAATATATTTATGTATATAAAAGAATGTTACAATTTTATAAAATAATAAATAAAAATAATCAAATTAGAAATACCTAAATAAAAATAAAATATTAAAATACATAGGTATTATACCTATATAAGGTTAAAAAGGCAACTTGTAAAATTAAATCTCCTAAAAATAATTAAAAATCAAAATAAAATACTACATAAAATTCTAAACATTTTTTATTTTATAACTTTTATCTAATTCGGCCATTTAGTATTTTAAATAGAATTAATAAAATATTTTTTCAGGGTTTTTCCTGGTTGGTCCACGTGGACCAACCAGGAGGCCAGGACTGTTGACCTCGGTCAACAGTCTGACCTACACCCTGTAGCCCTTGTCAGAATCGCTGTTGACCCCATGTTCACCATTTTTTCGAGGAGCGGGCTTGCATCCTTTCGACTCGATTCCTTCGGCAAAATCCTTCCTCGTTCATCCCTCTTTCCCGCCAAGTGATTACATTGGGCTATGGATCAAGGAGCTGCTCCAGACCTCTTGGTCTTTGGACCCCTGTCACCTCGGGTCAAACCACATATAACCGACCCCCTTCTTTACTTTTGAATTCGAGTCCCCTTGGTCCACCCTTCAGCGCCACCTTCGTGCTCCTGAGCTCCGTGGAGGTGACAGCTCCATCGCCAGCCCTTCAGCCAAGGCGTTCGAAGTCGAGGGTGCCTCCACCACCTCCACCAACAGCCGGCGTCGAGGTACTTGTCTTCCTCTGGTTCCGGCCATCGAGGGCTTCCCCCCGCCTATTTATTTCTTGCATTCACCTCCTGTTAGCCTTAGGATCAAAATCCCCCAAAAAAATCGAAGCTCCATCATCTGATTCGCTCGATCACCCATTTTGGACGGAGCGCACCTCCGGCCCCTCGCCGCCACTTCGCTGCACACACCTCCACGCCTCCGCGAGGCCCAGGCAATTTTCCCTGGGCCTTTTCACCTCTTTTTGCAGGTCCAAAACCCTTGAACGCACCTGGAGGGCCATTTTGATTCCTCGCCGGAGATACCTGGAGCGTAAAGCTCCGCCGCCTTCGCGCCCGCACCTCGACGCTCCTCCGGCGAATCTGAGCCATCCAGTCCATAGAGGGACCTCCCAGGAGTCTGCAGCTCCATTTTGGAGCCCATTCATTGCCGGAGAAGCGAGATCGGAGCCGGGGAAGTTCGCCTTCGCCGGCCTTCGTCCCTGTTCTTCCTCCTCGTTTCTCCACCGTTCGATCGAGCCGCAGCTCCAGTTCACATGTCGGTCGTCCGATCTTCCAAGCCCAACCGCCATCGGATCTCTTTCTGAGATCTAATCTCAGACGTCGACGCCAACCGTCATCGGCCGTTCTCGTGCTGCCACGTGGATTAGTGGTTCGCTCCCAGCCGCTGGATCGCCCCTCGCCACCAGCCGTCGGATTCGAGCCACATGTCGTCATCGGAGCGCCCGAGCGAGGGTATTTTGCATCCCCACCCTCGCGCCTTTTATATTTACTTTTTAGTCTTTAAACTTTTATCTGTAGTTTAAATATTTTGTAATATTTGCACAAAGACCCCCAGACTTTCAATATTTGCATTTAGGTCCTCAGCCACGTCACCTCACGTGACCTGTACACGTGAGGGGGTGGGCATTTTGCAGAGGAACCCCCGTGCGTTTGTGTATTTCGTTTTAGTCCTAAAACATTCGTAGCAAGTGTAATATTTTTGGATATTTTGCAAGTAGACCCCTAGGGTTTTGTAATATTGCATTTCAGTCCTCGCCAGGCGCGTGCAAGTCACGCGCCATGGTGGGTAAATTGTTAGCGTGCCCAGGCGGTTTTTGTATTTGCATTTTGGTTCCAGAAATTAAATATTCAGATTAATATTTTGTGGATATTTGCATGTATGCCCCTGGATGTTTGATATATTGCACATATACCCCTGCCAGGCCTGATTATTAATTGGATGTTTGTTGTATTTATTTGAATGATTATTTTAAGTCCAAAAATTCCACAAAAATAGACTTAAGCTCCTGGACACGTGTACTTTCACGCCACCATTTTAGTTTTTGATTTTATTTTATATTTATATTTATTAAAAATCAAAAACATCTATTTTGTGCACTGTCTAGTTTAGAAAATACCAGAAAAATAATAAAACCTCTCCAAAAATTCCAAAAAAATCACCTAGTGTCTATTTTAGCCTACTTTAGTGTCAGTCCAAAAATCATTAAAAATCTCAAAAGAAAAACACTAAAAATTCAAAAACACTCAAAAACTTCAAAAAAATATATAAAATAGTAGAAAAACCCAAAAATTATAAACTTAGGTTCTGTTTATCCCTTATTTTGTCCTTTTTATTAGAAAAATAGTGTGAAATATTTTGAGTACTGGTTGCTATTTTTAAATTGCATTTTATTCCCAGCCAGCCTTATTTCCACTATTTTCTCTTATTTCAGAAATTAAAAATATCAAAAACACTTTGAAAAACCTCCAAAAATCACAAAAATAGTAAAAAATCCTAAAAAGACTAAAAACAACTTATTTCTGAATTTTTGTTAATTTTTACACATTTTTATAAATATTTTAGCTTGCCTTCTATTATATTGTTTTTACTTTCCAATATTAAAAAAAAATATAAAATATAAAATATAAAAATCAGAAAATTAAAAATCAAATAGAAAATTAAAAATTAAATAAAAAAAATTAAAAATTAAAAACCCACAAAAATTCATTTGCTTGCTTGCTTAGTGTAGACACATCACACACTCACTTGAGCACATTTTTGCTTGAACTACCCTGCTTGCTCCCTGTGTTCGAACTCTTTACATACTTGCACCTATACATCTTTTATGTAGAGTTAAAAATAAATTTTGACTCCACATGATTTCTAATTTATTGATCTTAGTGTGGGTTAATTGTTGATTAAATACGGATTTCATCTGAGAGCCGCCACAGCGACGGTTGTCTCCGCCTTGTGTGAGACACCATTTTAGACTCTCTTGAAATTCGTGTTTATCAAATGGCGCCGTTGCCGGGGAGCAACAGCTTGTAGTTCATATTTTGTTTGATTGTGTGATTGTTTACCATAGCATCATTTTCATCTCTTACATTTTGATATATCTTGTTGAGCTATCTGACCACTCTTCTTTGTCTTCTTGCGAGGGACCGCGGAGCGAGGCGGATCGCTTAGGTGACCCGACGCATGCTTGGGAAGCGGAGCCGGCTATTCTAAGCCAAGCCGGCAGGAGAGAGCAAGAAGTGAGAGAGAGAGTGATTAGATTAGTTTTCATTTATTTTTGGTGAGAGAGTGATTCATTTAATTTGTAATAATACAGGTACACTTGGACTTGGACACTTAGACATTCGGGCCTAATTTCCGGGTGTCTGTTCACCCGGGGGCTCACCGCGGATTTTATCGAGTTCTTATCGCCGTCATTTTCCGGTTTTGTTTTCATTTTTCACTTTCTTTTGTGGATTGAGCTCTTAGTTCTAGGTCTGCTTGACTCGATTAGAATAGGTCCAAACACCTAATTATCTTTGCATGCTCCTATAGATTCGTATTTGGACTTAGACTAAATAAACAGTTAGCTAGTAGCTTCCAAATCCACGCGCCGCGAGCTCACACCCGAACAAGCGCTTTCTCCTACTCCAAATGTGTTGGGCAGAGGAGGGGTGATCCTAGACCGGACACTCGGATTGGGAATTATTAGCTAGCTTGTGGTTCTTCACACTAGCAGTTGCCTGTTCTAGGACGATTTCCGCATGCATATCGCCATATAGCTTAGTTTTAAAAATTCTGCTTTGCATCCCGCATGGAGAGAGCTGGGATTCGCTGTAAGTCCTCTTACTTTGCACGCATCATCTAGGCACAAAGGTGAGATTTCCACCTTGGTGTCGACTTGCACGGCTTTTCCGACTCTATTCTCCCTATGTTTTTGGAACAAAGTAGGATAAAGGAACAATACAAAAACCGTTAGGCGCTTGTTTGAACTTACTCAAAAGAAGCGATAACACCAAAAAAATTAAAAAAGGGACTGCTAAAGAAAACTTGACCAAAATAAAATCGGTAATTGGATTCATTGCTTAAGGAGAGTAACACCCTCACTTGTCTTCAGGTTTCATGGGAAGGTCTCCTTCCAAGTGAGGTGAGCGCTTCGTAAGGAATAGAGCCCAAAACCCAACTTGTGGCTGCCTTGTGTATCGCCTGGATTTTCGAAGTATTGGCGCTACTATCGTACGTAGTCGAGTAGGGCTTGGTCGCCATTGGTGACTCTCTATTGTGAGAGCACCGACCTTGTCCGAAGTACCGAGCTTAGGCGACGCCTTCACGGGTGTGTCTGTCTCACCGGCTGCGTCCGAGTAGGATCTTGCACGCTCACGGGTGATTCCGTTGCGAGCGAGGTCTGAAGTATCGGTTTCGCCTATCGGCTTCCTCTCTCTTTTCTTTGGCTGAGTAGGGATCCAGGAAGGGTTACAAGGACCTCAAAAAGCGCAAGTTACAGGTTACACAGGAGGAGGACAAGTACGGGGACACTTTCCTGGCAGTACTCTCGCTCCTATAGGCGTAGCGCTCTAAGGACTCGTGAAAAGATAAATACCTGAAAAACAAGCTAAAACTGACAAGATAAAAGCCGAACCTTCACGGCTTCACGAGTTGAGTTGGTGAACTTACCCTTGCTTTGCGTTTGATTGCTAAATTTATTTAGGTCAAGATCAAACACACCGCACAATTGTGCACAATTTTGTTGCATATCATCTTCTTCTTTTCTTGCATTATCCCCACTCTTTCCGAATAATCAAGATGATGGGACGGAGATCTCTTAGGCCGACTTCGTCGGCACCGCTATCCAGCACTCCTCCTTACTCATCTAGGAATGCCTCGGAGAGTCCGCTCTCCGAGCCCGAGTTCACATCCACCCTGTTCCCCCTCGACCACCCTTCCCATTCTCCTTCCCTCAGTCCAATTGTGTCAGAATTCAGTGCATCACAGAGTTCGGCTCATTCAACAGCACCTGAAATGGCCTCTTTTGCATTTTCAGAGAATCAAGCAATGGCAGACAGAGGCGAGCACCCAGATGACCACGACCATCCTCCGTTCATTATTGATCAAGTGGCCATCAACAATTCCTTGCTAGCGTCCCTGGAAAATATGCAGAGACAGATCCGTGACCAGGGAACATTCATGGGTGATCTGATGAGAGAGATAGCACAGCTGAGAGAAAACCGACCTGGGGGCGGTGGCGGTGGAGGAGGAGGAGGACCCGATGCAGGAGGAGACGATCCAGACGGTGAGCGACCGCCACAGACTATCATGAGGGAACTGCACAACCCAGCTTCGTCCCTCACTCACCGGTGGATCAGACTCCCGCCAATCCACGGAGACTTCGAGCTTCGGCACCACACGATTCAGTTGCTACCCAAGTTTCATGGGTTGCCGACCGAAGAGCCGCACCTTCACCTCCAAGAATTCGAAATGATTTGCAGCACTATCCATGATCGGTTAATGACCGAGGACACCATCAAGATGATCGCCGTTCCATTCTCTTTGGTTGATAGAGCCGCATATTGGCTCAAACATCTAGGGTGATTCGTCGATACTTGGGCAGAACTCCGGACCGCATATTTGAAGAAATACTATCCTCTCGGCCGGACCAACGCAGCTCGAGCCATGATCAGCAACTTTGTCATGATCCCAAATGAACAGTTCCATGAAGCCTGGGATCGATTCAGAGAGCTCATTGACCGGTGTCCACATCACGACATCTCCAAGCCCAACCTGGTGCAGAGTTTCTTCTGTGGGCTGACACCGGAGCTGCAGGGGCTAGTGAACGCCTCTTGCGGTGGGTCCTATTTCTCCAAGGGAGAAGACGACGTCTGGGCCATCTACGAAGGCATGGCAGAGAACTCCACAGTGATGACCCAGGCCAGAGTCTATACTCAGCAGAAAACCCCGCAAGGAGCGGGATCATTTCAGAGGATCACCCGCATCGATGCCGGTCCCAGCACAACGTCGGTAGCCGCAGCCCAAGCCGAATCAGCAGCAGCCGACATGGGGATTATTAGCGAAAAGTTGGACCGCATGGAGATCCTAGAAAAGAAGCAGAACCAAGGTCTAGCCCAGATGGACCTTCTCACCAAAACCATGAGTGACCTGAAGACTCAAATTCTCTGTATTCAGGAGGCACAGGCCCATTCCCAACAGCCTCCCAGGTCACAGGTGGCTTCCAGCAGCAGCAATCCCAACCAGGCCTCCACCTCATACCGCCAGGTGAACCATATCCAGGCGGAGCCGGTTCCATTGCTGCAATACCATTCAGAGCAACCGCCATCTTCGGACACGCATCTATGGTGGTCTATCAGCCGGAGCAGCCACTGGCAGTTCTTCCTCCACCCTCCTTCGAGCAGGAACCGTTGATGGAAGTCAATGGGATTTGGTATGGCCGATACCCTCAACCGGCAATTCGCAGGGATCACCCCGGATTCCGTTGGGGCAATGGTGGATCCTCGTCCCAACAGCATCCTCCTGCCCAAGGACAGCAGAACAGCCAGCCGACACAATAGCAACAGCCCCAGTATGCCCAGCCACAACAATACCACAGTGGTCCTCGTCCCGCCTATCAGGGACAACAGTGGAGGCAGCGTCAGCCGCCTCAGCAGTCTTATCACCAGCCTCTCCCCCAGTATCAGCAGCAACACCAGCAGCAGCAGCCCCATTTCCAGCAGGGACAAACATCCGGTTCTCAGGGTCTAGCCTATGAGAACCCAGCCCTCGATGATCTTGCCCGCTTGCTATCTGAACAGTGAGCATCTTTCAGGTAAGAAATGGATGAGTTCCGGCAGGAGATGCGGGATATCATCAAAGGCAAAGCCGCCATACCCGCTCAGATCGAACCTAATCCTAATAACCTAAAACGAAAATCTGAGCAGGTAGAGTTCATAGAGGATGCCTCTCCTAGTGACAATTTGAATGATATGTCTTATTCTGTGAATGATGCTGATTTTGTTACTACTAGGAGCGGTAGGATGCCAGCCGGCGGCGCCTCTTCTGAGCGACAGCCAGACGCAGAACCAGGAGCGCCAGAGGAGCAGACTAGCGGTACTGATGCCGCTAATGATGATGTTGAAGACGGTGGTGCTGATGCCACCAATGATGGAGTCCAGGACAACGGTGCTGATGCCGTTGTAATCCCAGATGCAGACGGTGGTGCTGAAGCCACCATTTTGGATGCTGAAGCAGAGCGCGGTGCTGATGCCGCGAAGACCGGTGCGAGTGGTGGTGCTGAGGCCACCACATCTACTTTTGTTGAGCCATCTTCTGTGATGTTACCACATTTTGTACCTAGAGACTGTGGGAACAAAAACAAAAACAAAAATATGAATAAAGGAAAGGTTTCTGTTCAAATTGCGGATCCATATGTGGTGAATGATGATTTTTGTATGGATTCTCCGTCTTCACAGGCACAGGGACCGATTCCTAGTCCTCCATCTGAGGAGGCTCCTACCATCCCCTTCCCTGAGGCACTCCGCCGAGCGAAGGGGAGTAAAAAAGAAAATCCAAAAAAGAGCCAACAGGTAGAGTTCGGCAACGAGATGATTGACAAATTTCATATTCAGCTGACTCTACGAGAAGCGTTTGAGCATATCCCCTTCTTCAAGAAGAATTTGAAAGAAACAACTACTGTCCGAAGGAAGAAGAGGCACAGAGATCAAATCCATATGCTCACTCATAACACTTGCTGCGCCATTCAGAACACATTGCCAGCCAAGCGACCAGACGCAGGAGCTCCCTATGTCAGATGCGAGATTCAGGAGCAGCAGTTTGATCGTACTCTATTAGACAGCGGCTCTTCAATTAACCTCCTTCTGGCAGCCTTACTCAAGTAGTTCGAGTTTGGCCCTCTTCTTCGAAGCAGAACCGTCCTTCAGTTTGCTGACAGGTGGATTAAGAGGCCGAAGGGGTTATTGAAAGACGTGGTCGTTACCATTCAGGGCCTGAAATTCCCCGTGGACTTCGTGGTGTTGGACATGGAGATCCCTGAGTCAGTAACTGATGCCCCCATCATTCTCGGACGTCCATTCTTGGCCACAGCCAAGGCGGTGACCGACCATGATAGTGGGAAGGTATGCTTTAGCGTAGAGGGCGAAACCATACAAATAGAGACGATCGAAGAGATCAGAGCCAGAGAGGCAGAATGCTCAGAACAGTCCAACGAAGCCGAGCAGATGACAGAAGAAGAGCTAGACATCCACCAGGTTTGTGATTTTGAGATGACTGATGATGAATCCAACTGGAAAGATCCTGTAGCACCGACCCTCGCCTTGCCTACAGATTCACTGTATCTCAAGCTCATGGCAGTCGAGAGCCGGGAGAGCACATCCCTGGATGAGGATATCTCTGAGGCTGACAGTGTTGTAATGAGTGGTGCCGAGGAATTTCAATCTTGCTCATCGTCTTCTGATCCCTCGGACTCAGACATTGACTGGGATGACTTTGATGACTATTTACCTTGTCTGATTCCTACTGAGCTGACAGCCATGACAGAGTGCGAGCCAGTGCAGTTTATTGATGATCCATCAGGCCGCCCTTCGTCAGCAATTCATGCAGAGCGAGAGTTCTCCCATGCAGACCTGGTCGCCTTCACACAGACATATCAGAAGCCAGATCTGCCACCTCCCAGTTGCCCAGAACGGAAACCTCTGCCGCAGTCGATGAAGCACAGATTCCTTGCTGGAGAGCCATAAATGCACCCAGTCATTATCTCAGCAGATTTGACCGGAGAGCAAGAATCTCGTCTGATGGAGGTTCTTGAAAGAAACCGCAAGGCAATCGGTTGGAGTATAGCTGATCTCCAGGGGCTGAGCCCAAATCTTTGCTCTCACCACATTTATCTTGAGGATAACGCCAAGCCGTCGCGTGAGTTCCAACGACGGCTGAACCCGAATCTTCGAGACGTAGTCATGAAAGAAATTTCCAAGTGGTGGAGCGCCGATTTTATCTATCCCATCTCCGACTCCAAATGGGTTAGTCCACTCCATGTGGTACCCAAGAAGACGGGTATTACTACAGTTGTCAATGAGTCTGGAGAGGAGATCGCGACCAGAGTACCAACTTTTTGGAGGGTCTGTGTGGACTACAGACGATTGAATGAGGCCACCAAGAAGGATCACTTCCCGCTTCCCTTCATTGATCAGATTATCGAGCGGTTAGCCGGGAAGAGTCATTACTGCTTTCTTGATGGGTACTCTGGATATAATCAAGTGGCCATTGCGCCCGAAGACCAGGAGAAAACGACATTCACCTGTCCGGTTGGGACTTATGCTTTCAGACGGATGCCCTTTGGTCTATGTAACGCTCCGGCGACATTCCAAAGGTGCATGTTGTCCATCTTCTCGGACATGGTGGGTGACTGTTTAGAGGTCTTCATGGATGACTTCTCGGTCTATGGCGACGGGTTCGACGCTTGTCTTGACTGCCTAGACCGTGTGCTGAAGCGCTGCATTGAGGTCAATCTTGTCTTATACTGGGAGAAGAGTCATTTCATGATGACTCAAGGGACGGTCCTTGGTCATATCGTCTCCAACAGGGGCATGGAGGTCGATCCGGCTAAGGTGGACATCATCAGAAAACTCAATCCACCGTCCAATCTGCGTCAGTTACGGTCTTTTCTGGGGCATGTCGGTTTCTACCGACGGTTCATTCAGGACTTCAGTCGAATTGCCCGACCGCTTACTGACTTGCTGACCAAAGACACCGAGTTTATTGTTAATGATAAGTGTCTTGAAGCATTTGAAACTCTCAAAAATATGGTTGTTTCAGCTCCTGTCCTTCAGCCACCCGATTGGTCTCTCCCATTCGAGATCATGACGGATGCTTCAGATTTTGCCGTTGGGGCTGTGCTTGGACAGAGGAGGGATGGTTTACCGTTTGCCATTCACTACGCCAGCCGGACTTTGGATGCCGCACAACGAAATTACACTGTGACCGAGAAAGAGATGCTGGCAGTAGTCTTCGCTCTTGATAAGTATAGATCATATATTCTCGGATCTAGAGTAACAATCTACACTGATCATACCGCCATCCGGTACATAATGGCTAAGAAGGATGCCAAAGCACGTCTCACCAGATGGATCCTTCTACTCCAGGAATTTGATATTGAGATTAAGGATAAACCTGGAGTCAAGAATGTGGTGGCGGATCATCTCTCCAGATTGGAGAATCTTGAGGAATCTGAGCCCAGCGCACCTATCACTGAGACATTTCCAGATGAGGCGATCTTGGCTGTCACCTCACTCCCGTTGTATGCTGACTTTGTAAACTATCTTGTTGCCAAGACAGTCCCTCAGGGTTGGCCCAGGCAGAAACTTGAGACCTTCCTAGCTAAGGACAAGTTTTACCATTGGGAGGATCCCGTCCTTTATCATGAAGGAGGGGATAGTATCTGGAGGAGGTGCATTCCTCAAGAAGAGCAGCATAGCGTCCTCACATACTGCCACAAGCTTGAGGCAGGAGGACATCATTCTGGAAAAAGGACAGCACAAAAGGTGCTTCAATCCGGCCTATGGTGGCCTACTCTCTTCAAGGATTCTGATGAGTTCGTGAAGAGATGTACTGACTGTCAGAAAATGGGAACCTGCAGACAGAGAGACATGATGCCCATGTAACCCATTCACTTCTGTGAGGTTTTTGATGCATGGGGGATTGACTTCATGGGCCCATTTCCTAAGAGTCAGGGATTCGAGCATATTTTGCTCGTTGTGGATTATGTCAGCCGATGGGTTGAGGCCATCCCCGCCCGAGCCGCAGATGCTAAAACCGTTTGCAAATTTTTGAGGAAAAATATCATTTCACGGTTCGGAGTACCTAGAGTCTTGATTTCAGACGGGGGGTCTCACTTCATCAATGACAAAGTCAGGGCCCTTGCAGACGAGTTCGGCATTGACCATCGGGTTGCCACTCCTTATCACCCTCAGACTAATGGTCTTGCCGAAGTATCGAACAGGGAGATAAAGACTATCTTGCAGAAAGTTGTCCGCCCAGACCGAAAGGATTGGTCACAGCTTTTGGACTCGGTCTTGTGGGCTTATCGGACATCTTTCAAAAATCCATTGGGGACATCTCCCTTTCGTCTCGTCTATGGCAAGCCGTGCCATTTGCCAGTGGAGATCAAGCATAAATCTTTTTGGGCAGTTACTGAGTTGCTTCTAGATCCTGAGAGTATAGGAGACCAGAGAAGAGCAGAATTGGCAGCCCTGGAGGAATTGAGAGATACAACCTTTTGCAACAGCCTACAGTACAAGGAAAAAGTGAAGACATGGCACGATTCGCATATCAGCCATAAACAGTTTGAGCCAGATCAGAGAGTATGGTTGTTTGATTCCAGGCTGAAATTATTCCCAGGGAAATTGCAGAGCAAGTGGAAAGGACCGTATGTGGTCAGGAAGGTACATGACAATGGCAGCATTGACATATCTGAACCGTCATCTTCCTCTACCTTCCGCGTCAATGGTCAACGCTTGAAACTATATCTTGATCATGATCCACCGACCATTGACGTTGCCCCCATTCTTCTGGTATGAGATGTGTCCTTTGACTCTCATCATCTACATCTCATACATGATGATCAAATCTATCTGCCGCTGTACAGATCCATCTGTTCATATCACTCTGGTGTCTGTTGATTTATTTTCTTATTTTCTTCTTTTCTTCTTTTCCTTTTCTATTTTCTGTATCTACCAAAAAGGTGCCGCCCTTGTAGATAGTTTTCCATACTTAGGACGTACTTTGTCCTAAGTATAGGGGGGTTGGCACCCCGAGTTTCCTTCATTCTTTTCGATCCTCTCCATTGTCTCCTCTTCTTGTCTATACTTAGGGATATTTTACCCTAAGTATAGGGGGAGACAATCTGAGTACGATCTGTTCATTCCCACCCTTGACCCTCCCTGCGTTGTGTACAGTCTGCTATACTTAGGATTATTTGATCCTAAGTATAGGGGGGACGGTCAACTTCTCATTCATTTATTCATCTATTATTCCTTTATTCTTTAGACTTGTCTATACTTAGTACGAGTTATGTCTTCTCTTTTCTCTCTGATCTATGAGGACATAGCTCAAGCTAAGTATAGGGGGGTCGTATATACTACGTATATACTTTAGCCATAACTCGTACTTTCGTATTTTCCTAAAAATATGGCTAATCATTCTTTAAAATTCATTAAAATTCCTTAATAAAAAGATGTGATTATTCCTCAAATTCTTTTTATATTTACTGATTAATGAATCAGGTGAAAATGTTTTTTTTTGCAAAATGTTTGAAAAATAGTTTGAAAATCTTTGTGAACATCTATTGAAAACTATTTTGAAAATATTTTGTTTCGTGTTTTCAACCTGTGTAAAATGTGTGGTTTGTAAAACTTCTTTTCTTTGTGTGAAACAAAAATGTTTGAAAAACGATTTGCAAATGGTTTGAAAAATGGTTGCAAAAATGATTTGAAAAACCTATATATACTGTTTTGAAAGCCTTTGCAAAATGATTTTCAAATGTGTGTAAAATGTTTGTAAAAACTATTTTGGACTATAGTTTTCAAAAATTGTGTGAAAATTGTTTTCAAATAAGTTTGAGGAATATACACATCACACCAAAATCCATCTTATGTATATATGTATAAAATTGACCACTTACCATGTAAATTCTTAAAATCCACTTCTTGTAAATATAAGACGCACTCCCGTGTACAAATTTTAACCTAGTTTTCAGCCAAAATCTTTTTCTTTTCAAAAATCCCAAAAACATTTGCAAAATTAAAATCCAAAAACATTTGAAAAATATCTTTGAAAAACACAAACAAAAAAAAATGCATCTGCATATGCATGCATCATCTTTTCAAAATCCATAAAGAGTTCAAAATCTTTGAAAATTGCATCACAAAAATATTTTCTGCATTGCATTGCATAGCATTCGCATTTTTCGGATTGAGTTTGATAGTTGAACGAGTCTAAGTAAAATCCGGAGATTGGAGCTTGATTGGACCTTATAATCTACCTAATAACAGGAACCTTATAGGAATTGGGTTTGAGGTACTTCAGGTCTAGTTGACTTAATTCTTTGAGGATCACGGGACTTGGTTCAATGGATTCTTGACTGCCTAAGTAGAATATTTCGGAGCACACGCACGATTCTTGTTGATAATGACCTAACTTGGACACCTGCACCTTTCACATGGCTCGACTCAGTTGGAGTGGTGAGGGGATTGGATTTGCTGGTATGAGACGCACACAAGTGGAAACACTTGTCCTCCTCTAGGGAGGGAAGTGCACCCCAACCCGTCCAGTGATTAGGAAGTCTAAAGACAGGAGGCTGTGGGTTGCGATAAAGCTTCAAAAGAGGGATAGTCTACTGGCTCAAGAGGAAAAACTCCTTATGTAAATGCTGCTGTGAATAGTATTTCAAAAAAAAAAAAGTTCAGGCATGTACAAAAATAAAAAGCTTGCAAAGTATGTACATATGTTGTAAAGTCAATAAGCAAGCTTGAGTTCCAAAGTCATATCATGTGAGCCTGCAGCAGGATGACTAGACTACACTGGTCTTGCATCCCAGGATAGGTAGCTACACTGGCTACCGTCCATTCTTCTCTTCACCCCCTCCTCTTGAGCTGGTTGCTACTTGAACTTAGAAGGGAATACCCCGCTCCTCGAGGATGGAGTTGCTGGATTGGGGAATCATTGGGTTGTCGTACTGGAGAAGTCAGTTTCTTTGTCATTCTAGTTGGGGAGAGTCACCATCACTTACACTGTACAAGTCGGATTCATAGTCGTAAGAGTTTGCGTATGAGTTGAAGTATTTCTGACCTGGCTATTGAGGAGACTTGGACAGAGTTTTGGGATTCTCAAGGATTGTTGGATTTCAAACACGGTTCTCAATAAGGTTCCGCCCGCACTAAAATTCCAAAGGTCCGATTTAAGCTCCAAACTTTGATTTTGTGAAGACAAGGTTGATAATCAAGTAAAATCCAAGTTCTTCTTTTTCTTTTCTTTCTTTCTCTTTTTGCATTTATTGCATAAGTGTTTGCTAGGGACTAGCAAAGGTAAAGTATAGGGGGATGATGAATCCACATTTCATCATCTTTATTCTATCATTTTGGCACCAAAAACCCTAGCAAATGCCTGTAAATAGCATTAAAATCATCATCTTAGCATTCATGCATGTGCATCTAAACAGTGTGTAGATTACTGTAATTAAGGCCAAAATTATAGAATAAATAAAGAAAAGAAAAAGAATAAAATATTGTAAATATTTTATGATCCAAAACCCCCGAGACCTAGGCATCTTGATGAATAGGTCGACAAGGAATAAAGTAGGGGGAGATAAGGTCAGAACTACAGAGAAAATACCTATGCTCTTTATTCATTCTTTATTAATTTTGGGACCTATTTTTGGTTCCACTTTTTATACATCAAATAAAGAAACTTTGTACATGAAAATTGTAGATAATTTAATAAAGAAAAATACAAAATTGATTTTACAGAAAAAGAATGTACAGATGAAAAGTTATGGTCTGAATAAGAATCTAAAATCCCAACTTCCCAAACCCGTATCTCACAACTGACAACTCCAAATGCAGTGTACTCACCTTTAATTGTATATAGAATAAAATAATCTATCCAATGGCGGTGGTTTCGCATTTGGCGGAGCTACGGTTTGAATGTTGAGTTTTGGACCCCTATTGTATACTTGTACTGAATAAAATATTCAATTTATTCTTTATTCATTATTTTTATATTTTTATATTTTTATATTTTTATATTTTTATAATTTTGTAAATATTACTTATAATATATATATGCATTAAAATTGAAATAAAATGCAAAGAAAAATAAAAATAAAAATACTTGTATAAAGACTACATAGGTATACTGCATATACCTATACCTGTATAAAATACACTTGTATTTTATTAAATATACAAAACATATCAGAAAAATAAAATAAAAATATATTTATGTATATAAAAGCATGTTACAATTTTATAAAATAATAAATAAAAATAATCAAATTAGAAATACCTAAATAAAAATAAAATATTAAAATACATAGGTATTATACCTATATAAGGTTAAAAAGGCAACTTGTAAAATTAAATCTCCTAAAAATAATTAAAAAAAAAGCAAAATAAAATACTACATAAAATTCTAAACATTTTTTATTTTATAACTTTTATCTAATTCGGCCATTTAGTATTTTAAATAGAATTAATAAAATATTTTTTCAGGGTTTTTCCTGGTTTGTCCACGTGGACCAACCAGGAGGCCAGGACTGTTGACCTCGGTCAACAGTCTGACCTACACCCTGTAGCCCTTGTCAGAACCGCTGTTGACCCCATGTTCACCATTTTTTCGAGGAGCGGGCTTGCATCCTTTCGACTCGATTCCTTCTGCAAAATCCTTCCTCGTTCATCCCTCTTGCCCGCCAAGTGATTACATTGGGCTATGGATCAAGGAGCTGCTCCAGACCTCTTGGTCTTTGGACCCCTGTCACTTTGGGTCAAACCACATATAACCGACCCCCTTCTTTCCTTTTGAATTCGAGTCCCCTTGGTCCACCCTTCAGCGCCACCTTCGTGCTCCTGAGCTCCGTGGAGGTGACAGCTCCATCACCAGCCCTTCAGCCAAGGCGTTCGAAGTCGAGGGTGCCTCCACCACCTCCGCCAACAGCCGGCGTCGAGGTACTTGTCTTCCTCTGGTTCCGGCCATCGAGGGCTTCCCCCCGCCTATTTATTTCTTGCATTCACCTCCTGTTAGACTTAGGATCAAAATCCCCCAAAAAAATCGAAGCTCCATCATCTGATTCGCTCGATCACCCATTTTGGCCGGAGCGCACCTCCGGCCCCTCGACGCCACTTCGCTGCACACACCTCCACGCCTCCGCGAGGCCCAGGCAATTTGCCCTGGGCCTTTTCACCTCTTTTTGCAGGTCCAAAACCCTTGAACGCACCTGGAGGGCCATTTTGATTCCTCGCCAGAGATACCTGGAGCGTAAAGCTCCGCCGCCTTCGCGCCCGCACCTCGACGCTCCTCCGGCAAATCTGAGCCATCCATTCCATAGAGGGACCTCCCAGGAGTCTGCAGCTCCATTTTGGAGCCCATTCATTGCCGGAGAAGCGAGATCGGAGCCGGGGAAGTTCGCCTTCGCTGGCCTTCGTCCCTGTTCTTCCTCCTCGTTTCTCCACCGTTCGATCGAGCCGCAGCTCCAGTTCGCGTGTCGGCCGTCCGATCTTCCAAGCCCAACCGCCGTCGGATCTCTTTCTGAGATCTAATCTCAGACGTCGACGCCAACCGTCATCGGCCGTTCTCGTGCTGCCACGTTGATTAGTGGTTCGCTCCCAGCCGCTGGATCGCCCCTCGCCACCAGCCGTCGGATTCGAGCCACGTGTCGTCATCGGAGCGCCCGAGCGAGGGTATTTTGCATCCCCACCCTCGCGCCTTTTGTATTTACTTTTTAGTCTTTAAACTTTTATCTGTAGTTTAAATATTTTGTAATATTTGCACAAAGACCCCCAGACTTTCAATATTTGCATTTAGGTCCTCAGCCACGTCACCTCACGTGACCTGTACACGTGAGGGGTGGGCATTTTGCAGAGGAACCCCCGTGCGTTTGTGTATTTCGTTTTAGTCCTAAAACTTTCGTAGCAAGTGTAATATTTTTGGATATTTTGCAAGTAGACCCCTAGGGTTTTGTAATATTGCATTTCAGTCCTCGCCAGGCGCGTGCAAGTCACGCGCCCTGGTGGGTAAATTGTTAGTGTGCCCAGGCGGTTTTTGTATTTGCATTTTGGTTCCAGAAATTAAATATTCAGCTTAATATTTTGTGGATATTTGCATGTATGCCCCTGGATGTTTGATATATTGCACACATACCCCTACCAGGCCTGATTATTAATTGGATGTTTGTTGTATTTATTTGAATGATTATTTTAAGTCCAAAAATTCCACAAAAATAGACTTAAGCTCCTGGACACGTGTACTTTCACGCCACCATTTTAGTTTTTGATTTTATTTTATATTTATATTTATTAAAAATCAAAAACATCTATTTTGTGCACTGTCTAGTTTAGAAAATTCCAAAAAAATATTAAAACCTCTCCAAAAATTCCAAAAAAATCACCTAGTGTCTATTTATCCTACTTTAGTGTCAGTCCAAAAATCATTAAAAATCTCAAAAGAAAAACACTAAAAATTCAAAAACACTCAAAAACTTCAAAAAGATATAAGAAAAAGTAGAAAAACCCAAAAATTATAAACTCAGGTTCTGTTTATCCCTTATTTTGTCCTTTTTATTAGAAAAATAGTGTGAAATATTTTGAGTACTGGTTGCTATTTTTAATTTGCATTTTATTCCCAACCAGCCTTATTTCCACTGTTTTCTCTTATTTCAGCAATTAAAAATATCAAAAGCACTTTGAAAAACCTCCAAAAATCACAAAAATAGTAAAAAATCCTAAAAAGACTAAAAACAACTTATTTCTGAATTTTTGGTAATTTTTACACATTTTTATAAATATTTTAGCTTGCCTTCTATTATATTGTTTTTACTTTCCAATATTAAAAAAAATATATAAAATATAAAATATAAAAATCAGAAAATTAAAAATCAAATACAAAATTAAAAATTAAATAAAAAAATTAAAAATTAAAAACCCACAAAAATTCATTTGCTTGCTTGCTTAGTGTAGACACATCACACACTCACTTGAGCACATTTTTGCTTGAACTACCCTGCTTGCTCCCTGTGTTCGAACTCTCTACATACTTGCACATATACATCTTTTATGTAGAGTTAAAAATAAATTTTGACTCCACATTATTTCTAATTTATTGATCTTAGTGTGGGTTAATTGTTGATTAAATACGGATTTCATCTGAGAGCCGCCACAGCGACGGTTGTCTCCGCCTTGTGTGAGACACCATTTTAGACTCTCTTGAAATTCGTGTTTATCAATCACCAAGTTTTTCAATCTTGGTTAATGGGATTTGGTATCGATCATATGCTTTCCTAAAACATATATCATACCTTCAAATTCTTGTCATGCTTCCAAAGCACGACGACCATGCATGGAATTTGATCGGTCCCAATACCTCATGAGTGAGCTCAAGTCTTCCGGTTCATAAGTGAACCTGTATGATCCCTTTGAGAGATCGTATTACTCATATGCCCTTATATGCACACCAGCTCGCCGGTATATAAACCTTGATTAGGTCATCAACCTAATGGTCTGCCAAATGTACACACTCAGACATATAGTAACACATCTGTCTCTAGTCAGAGGATGTGTGCCTATGTTGTGACAGTATTCAACATAGGACTTAGGTTATCTCGATCTCGCTAAGTCAACCCATTGACCTAACTAATCTGACAACTCGGAATCACTATTCCCATGCAGAGGACCTGCATCGAGAGATCGGTCAGATATCTGCCTATGCGAGAAAAGGATTGCCATCTCCTACTCAAGCTGGAGATCATCTCTTAATAATCATTTGATGGTGTTTGATGAGTCCTCTATCTAACCCATTAGATATTCATCCAAACACCAGCCTCTATGATTCATTTAATGAATCAATAGCTATATGATTATCAAGACGGCCATGGTACATAACCCTAATTATACAGAGGGACCTTATAGTGCATTCATTCACTTAATTTCAGAAAGGGAGTGAACAATCAATAACTTTTATTTATAAAACATAATTATTACAATAACACTTATTGTAAGAATGGTTCGCCTCGGGCTCACATGGCTAACAATCTCCCACTAGCCCTCAGAACCATTCAGGAACAACCCTTACACCCATACTCATTACATGCTGGTCGAAAACCTTCTGCGTCAGAGGTTTTGTAAGAGGATCAGCAACGTTGTCGGCAGAGGCCACCTTTGTGATGATGATATCACCATGCTTTTGAATCTCCCGAATGATGTGGTATTTCCTTTCCACGTGCTTTCTCTTTTGATGCCATTTGGATTCCTTTGCCTGGGCAATGGCTCCCATGTTATCGCAGAGCAACGGGATGGGAGTATCAGAGGAAACTACGCCAAGCTCCAAGATGAACTTGCGCAACCACACCGCCTCCTTTGCAGCATCCGATGCGGCAATGTACTCAGCTTCCGTTATTGAATCTGTCGTAGTGTCCTGCTTCTTGCTTCTCCAGCTCACAGCACCACCATTCAACAGGAACACAAACCCTGATGTCGACTTTCGATCATCAATATCTGACTAGAAGTCTGAATCTGTATATCCCAAGACTTGGAGATCACCATCTCCATAGACCAAGATGTAATCTTGCGTCCGTCTTAGATATTTGAATATGTTCTTTACTGCATTCCAGTGTTGCTCTCCATAGCAGGATTGGTAACGACATACCACTCCCACTGCATGGCAGATGTCTGGCCTAGTGCACATTATGGCATACATTAAGCTTCCTACAGCTGATGCATAGGGGCATCCAGCCATGGCCTTCTTTTCCTCAACACTTTGAGGAGCCATCCCTTTAGACAGATGAATACCATGTCTTAAGGGGAGGAATCCTTTCTTGGAACTATACTTGTGGAATCGTTCAAGAATCTTCTTAATGTATCCATGTTGTGACAATCCCAACATCCTCTTTTCTCGGTTCTGAACAACTTCAGGCCTAAGATGTAAGAGGCTTCTCCAAGATCCTTCACCTCGAAGGTATGAGATAACCAAATCTTCACACTGGTCATCATTCCTGTATCATTCCCAATGATAAGGATATCATCTACGTAAAGCACAATGAACACAATGGCGCTCCCACTAAGCTTCTTGTATACACAAGGTTCATCAGGATTCTGCACAAAATCATAACTCTTTATGGTTTCGTCAA
Source organism: Ottelia alismoides (assembly GCA_037367405.1). Taxonomy (NCBI): domain Eukaryota; kingdom Viridiplantae; phylum Streptophyta; class Magnoliopsida; order Alismatales; family Hydrocharitaceae; genus Ottelia; species Ottelia alismoides. Next base: position 313,079 of record JAZKJV010004240.1, on the reverse strand, counting down.
ATCTGATGTTCCAGCTACGAGAAGCTTCTTTGAGCCCATAGATGGATTTCTTTAGCTTGCATACCTTACCGTCCTCAGCTATGAAGCCCTGAGGCTGCTCCATATAGATATCCTCCTCGAGGTATCCATTGAGGAAAGCTGTCTTGACGTCCATCTACCAGATGTCATAGTCAAGAGATGCAGCTATAGCTAGCAGTGTCCTGATGGACTTAAGCATAGCCACAGGAGAGAATGTCTCATCGTAGTCGATGCCTTCTCTCTGTGTGTAGCCCTTGGCTACGAGCCATGCCTTGAAAGTCTCTACTTTCCCATCAGGTCCCCTTTTTCTCTTGAAGATCCATTTGCATCCAATGGGTTTCACCCCTTTAGGTGGATCCTCTAGGGTCCATACACCATTCTTATGCATGGAGTCAATCTCTGACTTCATTTCTAGCATCCATCTATCCATGTCATGATCCGCGAGTGCTTCATCAAATGAAGTAGGATAATTGTCAGTCTCACTTGACACATGGAATCCATACCTTTCAGGTGGTGCAACCACCCTCGAACTCCTTCGAAGAGGTATGGGTGTTACATCTTCATTTATTTCTTCAGTTTCTGGTTCAGGAATCTCAGAATCTTCAGGGGATTCGATGAGTTCCTCTACTTCATTTCTATCTTGACCTTTAAGGAAATCATCCTCCAGAAATCTCACATCTCTAGAGACAAAAACTTTTGGGTCTCAGGGTCATAAAGTTGATATCCAATACCATCTTTAACATACCCAATGAAGTAGAACTCACAAGTGCGAGATTCTAGCTTACTTGCATCCACATTCTTTGCATGGACCAAGCAACCCCAAACCCTCAAGTGTCTAACACTAGGTTTGGTTCCATACCAGAGCTCATGAGGAGTCTTAGGCACAGATTTGCTAGGAATCTTGTTCAGGATATATATTGCAGTCTCTACTGCATATCCCCAGAAACTAAGAGGTAAACGTGCTTTGCTCATCATTGAACGGACTATGTCCATGATGGTCCTGTTGCGTCTTTCAGCAACACCATTAAGTTGGGGAGTTTCAGGGGGAGTGAGATTGGAGACAATTCCATTCTCTTTAAGGTATCCCTTGAATTCATCTGAGAGGTACTCGCCACCTCGGTCAGATCGAATCCGTTTAATCTTCCTATCGGTTTGGTTCTCAACCAAAGCCTTAAACTCTTTGAACTTTTCAAAGGTCTCAGATTTATGATGTAGTAGGAAGATAAACCCGTATCGTGAATGGTCATCCATAAACGTCAAATAATATCGATATCCATTCCGAGTCGCGGTACTGAAGGGACCACATACATCAGTATGTATTAGGTCAAGAATACCTTAGCATCTCGTAACCTTGTTACGGAAAGGCATCCTGGTCATTTTACCTCGAATGCAATGTTCACAGGTAGGTAAAGATTGAACCTGTAGAAAATCTAAGGGTCCATTCTTTATCAATCTATTGATCCTATCAACAACTAAATGACCAAGCCTTTGATGCCAAATTATATTCGAATGATTTCCATTCACCTTGGATCTTTTAGGGTTTTTATTAGTGGTAGGGACATTTATGACACATTCATCAATGCACAATTCATAGAGTCCACTAGAAGTCAAAATACCATCTGCAATAAATTTATCATATTTATTAATGACTAACTTATTACAAAATAGGAAGGAATATCCATGTCTAACAAGCTTAGATACGGATATCAAATTCCTCCTGACTTCAGGTACATAAAGACACTCTTTATGTACTAAGACTCGACCACTAGATAATGATAGTCGGCAGGTTCCAATGGCGACTGCTGCAACACTTGCATCAGATCCCATCTGGATGAATATCTCCCCTTGCTCCAGATTCCTAGTTTCCTGAAACAAATGCAACGAATTGCATACATGAACAGAAGCACCAGAATCTACAACCCAACTTCCTTCTCGTCCAACGAGAAAGCTAGTTTCAATGATGAATGTAGATTTCGTACCTGGTGGGGCTTTACCTTTGTCAGCAGACTTTAGGTATTCTGGGCAGTTACGCCGCCAGTGCCCCGGCTTCTTGCAGTGGTGACAGACATAGGTCTTCTTCGATGTCATTAACGTGGAAGCACTAGAAGATGAACCAACTCCTTGATTCTTCTTCTTTCTCTTCTAGGCCGGGCCCTTCCGAGAACCTTGCTTCCGACCGCATTTTCCTTTCACGTGTGCAACCATTGTACTAGCAGAGGGGCCATCCTTCTTCATCACGTCTTCTGCAGACTTCAATGCAGCTAATAGCCCAGCATTAGTGAAATCAACTTTACTAATATGATATGACACGACAAAGTTGTTGAAAGACTTAGGGAGTGACAGGAGAATGAAATCAGCTTGCATATCAGAATCCATGTAAACTCCCAGGGTTTCCAATTCAGAGAGGTACCCAAACACTTTGAGCACATGCTCTCTAACAGAGGTCCCTTCCTGCATCTGGCAGCGAATAAGCTCTTTCATCACATTGTAATGCTGTGTGCGGTTTATGTCACCAAACATTTCCTTCAGATTCAGCATGATTTCTTTGTAGTGGTTCATTTCCACATGCTGCTTCTGAAGCACATTGGACAATGAGCCAAGGATATAACATCTTGCCAAGTTATGATCTTCATCATATTTCTCATTAAAAGATTTATCTTCCGCGGTCAGAGGGTCTGCTATCTTGTCTTTGCTCAGCACATAAGAGATGCGCTCCGCAGATAGGACAAGATCCAAATTTCGGATCCCATCCGAATAATTTGGTCCGGTCAACTGATTGACCTCCACAAGCCTGCTCAGAGGGTTCATGGGCTTCAGTTTCTTAAATTAAGAATGCATAATATTAGAATATATAAATAATTATATATCCAAATTTAAAACATTTGATTAAGGCATTTTAAATCAAATTTGTCTTGCAATGTCTACTATGAAAGATTATTCCCTAATCGTCTTTCAAAGTAAGAGATATACTTACCGCTATATCTCAAGCAAGATCTGGGATCTCCTCTCTATTCTTATCACAGCCCAATAATATGAGAACCTGTGACTCGAATAAAGAAAAGCGGGAACACATTCCGCCTTGCAAGTTCAACTTGCATTTCCCAATTCAGTCTTTAACACCCGGGCCCACCACCCCTAAGATGATGTTGACCCGTTGCTAATTGAACCAACCGTCAACAGGCTTAATACTCGCTATACGCAATCCAATATCGCCCCAATAATATGAGGACCCGATATTAGGGTCACTACGTATACGACCTTACTCTTTCGAGAAGCAAAGAACCCGATCCAAATAATTGTATATAGGATCTGTCACTTCGGACAGGCGTCTCCTATATACAACTTTTGGCGATGAAATTCTTTGCCTTGACGGGAGACCATGGATGTCACTTATGTGATCCTCCACCTCTTATTCAAATTGAAATAATTAATTATCGTGAATAATATTCACATAATTAATTCTTCCAAGGGAAATACACATCTATTCTTAATAGAGTGTTTAAATAGGTTATAATTAATTTAATCACATTAAATTAACTATCAATCCTATTATCTATCAACAAACTTTGAATTCTTTACTTGAATAGTAGGTATAATCTCAAAGCACATATTATTTCGAATTTTAATAATTAGAAATACACTTTGATTTCTCCGGCATTATCCAATCCCTACCCGCTGTCATGGCCAGTATCAGCGAGAGTGGGACGGACCACATACGTTGCAACCCGCTACCCCAGCGATCTCCGACTAGACACCATATCCACCTCAGGAAAGGATAACACCAGATAGATCATCATGTACTTTGAGATGCTCATCGGACTTTCAACCGAAATTATAACATATAATATACATCAAAACCTTTTTGATTATATTATAAGGAGATTTGCTAAACAAATCCCCAATCCTATTCAAGCAAGAGGTTTTGCATGTAAAAGTTGTCCTACAACTATTGTAGGATGACCTAGGGTTTTTTCATGAAAAACAATGTTTGTTGATGATTTCAAATTAACCAATGATCAAGATCAACTATCTTATCATTATGGTTTAGTGGGATGTCATTCAAGGAATTGATTATCATCTTTAAATATTTCACAAATATTTATCAATAACCAATTTCAGAAAATTAACAATTAATTTTCATCAATATTTATTTGAATGACTATCACATGGTTCATGATCAAAAATGTCAATTTCCAGCAGTGACCCCTTATCACTAAAATTAACTTATCTTGATCAATTTAAATCCAAAATTCACAAAATTAGTGCCCTAAGATTGCCAACTTGATTTATAACAGAACATAATTGATATTTCATGCATTTAGAGGCGTGACAAAACCGTAATTAACAAATTAATCACGTTCTGTTCTGCAGTTCCCGCAACTTTGAATACATGCATATTCAAAAGGCCATATCTTGAGAAACTTAAATCCAAATTTAGTAAACTCAAGTCCTATGGTTTCATTTTTTAATGGGGAACAAAATCCAATTGAATATTTCGTGTTTAAACAATTTAAACAGTGCCGAAAAAATCAATTAGACAGAGTTGCGAAAAATCAAATGCGCCAAAAATTTTTCGCGACCATTTCAAACCCAAGTCGTCCATGGTTCATGGATCATATCCCAAACCTTTTTCGACCTAAGGATCTGATACCACTTGAAGGATATTGAGAATCCTCAAGCGCATCACGGAAGCGTGACGATCACATCGAATACGATCGGGGAGACTAGTCGTACTAGTCGCAAGGTGCAGCGGAATTTAAAAATTTTAAATCAAACGATGAAACCACATGATCACGAGAACACTTCTTGGATCGTTTCATAAAACCACAAAGTATAAGGAATACCTTTGAAGCGTGGTTGTGATCGCGAGATCCCAAACAAGAGATCCTCTTGTCTTATGTCTGATCCACGAAGAACGCACTTGCGGGCACGATGATGAGTCGTGTTCCTCCCGCAATCCTCGATGAACATCCAAGCAATAGATCTCCTGATTTCGTCAAGCGAAATCCGACGTCTTCCTATATTGCGAGTAGACACAAAGAAGAAGGAGATCCTCGAGTCGTCGAAGGCGAAGGCGAGAACTTCTCTGCTTTCTCAACAATGGTGGTCGGCCACCCTATGGAGAGAGAGAGAGAGCACGAGAATGAGAGGGAGAGAGAGAAGTAGAGTAAGCGTCTACTTGGTGTACCCCTCAAGGGCTAGGGCTACCCTCTTTATATACTAGTTTGGGATCCAATGGATCTCAATCCATGGCTCTCATGGATCCAACGGTCATTGTAATCCAAGAGCCATCCAACGGCTATGATTGGTGTTGGTTAAAAAACCAACAACATTAATTTATATTAAATTAAATATATGTTGAATTATTATCAATACTATTTAATTAACATAAATTAATTTATCAAGAGATAATAAGACAACAAATAAGAGGAGATAACAACCCCTCCTAAAATCATGGAGGCGTCACCTATGACTAAGTCATAGGTGACGCCACCTATGATTCTTGGTGGTTTTGTCTCCCATTATTTATATTATTATTTCTTAATTATTTGCAACAATTATTATTGCAATAATATCCACCAAATTAATTTGTGAATATTTCAATCATGCCATTGAAAAATATGTGAATCATAATCACATCCCAAACTAATTTTGTAAATTAAATTTCCAATTAATTATCTAATGTGGATCCAATCCATATTAATAATTAACAAATGTTATTTACAATATTTCTCTATCTCTGATATATTATAAATCTCATTTGTAATATACACAGATATTCCGGATATCACTATCCACGATCTGCTTATCCTTGATAATTAAATCCCATTTAATTATCTTGGACAATCATTCTCTCAACATGAATCTTATTCATATTGTACTTGATAATTAAATCTCATTTAATCATCAAGACCTTCTTGCTTGGATACTAAATTCATCACAAGAATTATTCTTGAACCTCTTCAAGAATAATGTGCCTTCTCCGCAGATACTTGGAGATAAGGACAAGACGATTGTATTGTTCCACGTATAGTGACTTGGATGTTGAGATCTCATCTCAAATCCAGATCTAACGAACCTCTCATAGATGCTTGATTAAATCAAGTCTGTATACTTAATCTTCTCATTGCATCTGAATCACATTCAGATCAATGTCCAACGTTTGGACTAAGATCAAGTTACTTCTCTACTGAGAGGAGTCACTAAAATCCAGACCTGTTTCATCACTCCCTCGGACTGGAATCGTCATGGTTATACAATTGTTTTTGATCACATCACCCTCAGCTATTCCCAATAACTTCACATCCTGCATACTGGAGGACCAATGATCAACCTGAAGATGAAGATCTATTTTATACTATCTTCTTCAGGGTTTGATCACCAAGTTTCTCAATCATGGTCATTGGGATTTGGTATCGATCATATGCTTTCCCAAAGCATATATCATACCTTCAAATTCTTGTCATGCTTCCAAAGCACGACGACCATGCATGGAATTTGATCGGTCCCAATACCTCATGAGTGAGCTCATGTCTTCCGGTTCATAAGTGAACCTGTATGATCCCTTTGAGAGATCGTATTACTCATATGCCCTTATATGCACACCAGCTCGCCGGTGTATATTCCTTGATTAGGTCATCAACCTAATGGTCTTCCAAATGTACACACTCAGACATATAGTAACACATCTGTCTCTAGTCAGAGGATGTGTGCCTATGCAGTGAAAGTATTCAACATAGGACTTAAGTTATCTTGATCTCGCTAAGTCAACCCATTGACTTAACTAATCTGACACCTCCGAATCACTATTCCCATGCAGAGGACCTGCATCGAGAGGTCGGTCAGATATCAACCTATGCGAGAAAAGGATTGCCATCTCCTACTCAGGCTGGAGATCATCTCTTAATAATCATTTGACGGTGTTTGATGAGTCCTCTATCTAACTCATTAGATATTCATCCAAACACCAGCCTCTATGATTCATTTAATGAATCAACAACTATCTGATTATCAAGACGGCCATGGTACATAACCCTAATTGCACAGAGGGACCTTATAGTGCATTCATTCACTTAATTTCAGAAAGGGAGTGAACAATCAATAACTTTTATTGATAAAATATAATTATTACAATAACACTTATTGTAAGAATGGTTTGCCTCGGGCTCATATGGCTAACAGTAGGGACTATGTTGTACTAGCTCAGAATGTATATGATGAACATGATGCGTCTGAGAATGAGAAATACATCCCTTGAATCAGCCTGTAACTATGAAGGAGTCAATCAAACACTGGGCTAACTCGCTGACCTTGTCGAGCTTATCTAGACCCTAGCACTTCTTATCAATAATCTATATGGAGATTAACTTCTAACAAATGATCCCCATATCAGCAAATGAGGACTCTGACTGTGCTACTAAAGGAGAAGGAGAACCAGCCTCAATGTGTGCCCCTATGGAGTGCTGTGAATGATGAGAAGGCTTCCCATGAATGTAAAACTGAATCGGGTCATTATAGTGTAGTTCTCTTCCATCTCCTCATAAATGGTTGAGGCTTGATCCTCATGCCTAGAGAAGTAGGAACCTCCACATGAAGTGTTTATCAACCCTTGCAACTCAGGTGTCAATACACAAAATAAACTCTGAACAAGACTGGGCTTGCTAATATCATTATGTGTACACCTCACAGTGAGCTCTCTAAAACAATCTCATGCTTCTTGAAACTGCTCATTAGGTAGCATGGTGAAGTTGCTAATCATACCTCTAGTTGCATTGGTTCAACCAAGTAGATAATACTTATTCAAGTACTCGGTCCTCAACTGCTCCCAAGTCATGACGACTCTTAAAAGATGCATCAGCTAGTAGGTTGCACTATCGACCAAGGAGAATGAGAATGCTATCATATTTATGGTTTCCTCGTTCACAAATCTTTCATGAATAGTGTTGCAGATCTGCTCGAAATCTTGGAGGTGTAGATGCTGCTCCTCAGCAGAATGCCCCTAGAACATGGGCAACATTTGGATAGTCTAGGGTCGAAGCTCAAAATCACCAAGTATGGTAGGCAAATGGATCCATAATGTGTGGTATTTGCACCAGGGTTGTACAACTCCTTCATGGTACGAACAGATCTAAGTGATACCTAACCTTCTTCTGCTTGTAGAATATCAACTCCATGACCCTGAGGTCTCTCTCTATCAGGTCCATCCTCATTAGGAATGTCCTCAGGTCTCTCATCATCTCTCCTATGCTTTAATTGGACATGCTTATCTCTAATCTCAGTCATCACCCTACCTTGCTCCCTAATCTGATTCTACATGGACTCGAGGGATGATCGATCAAAATAGAAGTGGCCTGTGGCTATTGGGGTGCTCTCCCAGCCAAAATGTCTATCTTTGAAAAGAAATGACGGTCTGAATCAAGCTCTGGCAGATCTATGAGTAACTGCTGTTATAAAATAACATGTAGGTCAAAATTGGGGTTCTCTAGAACCGATCCAAGTGATGGAATGGAAGAATGAGGATCAAGAGGAGAAGGGAAAGATGGAAACTTGGGTTCAAAGAGAGGGTTTAAGCTCTCTTGAACCGACCTAGATGAATGAGGAGGATAGCTGAATAGCGGTGCCGTAAGAATCAGACTAAGAGATCTCCATCCCATCATCGTGATCATAGCCAAGGGAAAAGAAGAGAAAGGCAAAGGAATAGATAAAATAGATGCGATCCGACTGTTGACATAAAACAAACATAATACAACCCCCGATTCACCAATTCAACGCAAGTAGAGACCGTAGAGGTTTGGTCTTTTATCTTCGATTTTATTTTAATGAAACTACAAGATGTTACATACTACCAAGCACAGAATGTGAGCTGCCACTACCTCCTAACATACGTTCTCAATCCTCTCCAATCAATGGAACTATCTACCTGGGCTATCGTGTTCAATATCAAGCCTAAAGGGAGAAAGGAGAATGAACACTCCAAAATGATTTCCTAACGTCTAAGGCAAGTGCTTGCATCTCGACCATGCACAAAAGATCAATGCATAGGAGCATAGGGCACAAGTCCAAGATATGTGCTCTAACCTTATGGTTGCGTCCTCACCCATTGTATATGGACGTAAGTACTACAAACAATGAGGGGGTTACTCTCTGCAAAATAATAAATGATTTGTTCTTACGTTTAGTTTTAGGGGCCGAGTGAAAATTAGCAGTCCCTTTATTATTGGTTATCTTTTTTTTGAATCCTTTTCAAATAGAATGATATAACAATTTTTCCAATTCTTTTATTTCCTAAGTGAGAGAAATACAGGGAGGAAGAAAGAAAAGTTGATGCGATGGAAATCAATGATGTATGTACGAGTAAAGAGATGTGTACCTTACTCCAACAGTCTGCATGCAATATAATTCTCACATAAAATAAATACAAGAAAATAAACTACCTAAATGATGCAAGAGAAATGTCCTAAGTAGTAACTTTGATTAGCGGGCAAGAACCAGTTTATTTGACTAGTCGAATCATATGCTCTAATCTATAGGAATAGATATTCTTATTAAGGGATGTGGACCTATTCAGTTACATGGCTTAGCAAGATAATAGAACCTACTTCTAAGGACTCAAGCAAAAAAATATGCGAGAAAACAAGTAAAAATAATGCTGGTGAAAACAAAAATCGGTGAGGTCCCCCAAGTGCACCAGCACCTATTGAAACAAACCCCACAAACACAAAGGTTTATAATGGCCTAAAAAATAGAAAAAGGGAAAATACCATGAATTATTACAAATTTATAAAAAAAAGGAATGAAAAACAAATGCTAAAAAAATGTTCCAAGTGGTCCTCGAAATCTCCTGTTTCTTCTCTCCTATGCTCTCATGTCACTATATGAAAAATGAGCCACTTTCGCTTCGCTTGGGTGCATCAGCAAGCCTAGGAATGTCACCCTTGCTCGTTGGGCCCTCTCAAGAAAGAGAAAAACCAAGAGACACTAAGGGTTTAATTATTTTCTATTTGAAGAAAAGTGATGTGACGTTGCTAGCCAAAATGAAACCTGAATCAATCAAACAATTTAATTAATCCAAATTAAAGAAAATGAGATGGATGTGCTTTTTATTTACTAGGTATAGCTCCTAGGGTCAAATTCAAGGAGGCAGCTATTATTAAGCGAAGGTAATTAATATAAAAGAGGAATTAATTAAAATAAAGAAGGAAATTCTTAGAAACTACCTAGGTTTTATGGATTTTTTAGCTTTCAAGTTTTTTTGGAATTTTTTATTTATATATATTTTATATTTTCTTATTTTCAAATTTCTAGTAATTTTTTATTTTGCAAAATATTATTTTTTTGCAAACAAAAGAATATAAAAGAAATGTAAAAGAAAGAAAGCAACCAATATTTTTTTGTATTATTCATATATAGTAAAAATGCCCACAAAAGTAAAATAAAATTACCTTTTATTTTTTATATTTTATAATGTTTTTGTGATTTTTAGAGATTTTAGATTTTTTTAGCATTTTCAAAACATAAAAATAGCAAATAACTAATCAGAAATCAAGCAAATGTTTTTGTTTTAATATAGAAAATAAAGGTGAAAATATTGGAGATATATACAAACATAAAGAAGATTTTTCAAGCTTTTAAACAAACTATGTTATGTATTTTTTTATTTTTCTGTGATTTTATATAATTTTTAAGTGTTTTCTGTAATTTCTATATTTGTTATTATTATAGAATATTTTAAAACAAAATTTGTATAAGAGTTAAACAAGTCAAATGACACACACAAGAATTTTTTAAAATTTTAAGCGATTTTTTCAAATTTTTATAAAGCAAATAAGGAATTTTTAATGTGTTTTTGAATTATTAAAAATAAGAAATCAATTTGCTTTTGAAAAACAAAATTACATGTGATAAAATAACGAAGTAGAAGCTTAACCTAATTTTTGTGAATTTTTAGAACAATTAAAATATTTATTTCATACAAAACAAGAAACAAAATCGAATCATGAAAAACAAGACGTCAATGTAATTATTTAAATTTTGCAGATCTATTTTTTAACAAATATGTAAATTGTAAGGCTATAGATGTAAAATTCGCAAACAACACGTGCTACGCTCATGAATTCCAACGCAAATGGATATATTTGCAAATAAACAAAACATCACTGATTTTAATAATCTTATAAAAGCACAGGGAAGTTGATGCAAAATATCTACAACTATCATTTGTATAGGCACGTGTATACAAACCATAGTGACTAAATAGTAAATCCAGAAACTAGAAGATTTAAATTTTAAAAAATTATAACCATTATCTATACTTTATGGACTAAAATTAAATAAATGAAACTGCAGGTTATATTGAGAAAATTAACCTCGAAGGGCGTGCATCACACATGAGGTTGGAAAGCAACGATTGGTTCTGATCCTCTCTACCAAATCTGATCTGACTGTATATTTTTGGGAGTGGATGGATGGAGAAGATTGGATCTGGAGGTGTCCTCCTCGGATCAAACGAATTTGGTGATATGCCGAAGAATGTTGATGAAGGTCTCCTAAGTTGAGATTCAATGGGTCTGATCTCGTGCGATTATGCTCTGATTCGAACATTGAAGGCATACAGGTGAAGATCTGATGGATCTATGTTGAATGGGATGATGCCAATCCTCTGGATATGCCCGGTCAGTGATTTGTAGGAGCTCCACCTGAGGCTTCTGACGAAGGTCCGCTGCTGCTTGATTAGGGACTCATCCGATGTTCCTCTAACTATGAATTATTGCAGTGCTTGAAGATGAAGATTCGGTTGGAAGTTATTTGTTGGAAAATAAAGAGAAATAAAGGTGAACGGTACTTGATCTCAAGCATATGATGGAAGATGAGATCAAGTCTCAAATCCGAACTGATGATCATTTCTGAAGAGGACATGATGAGAATGAAGGGTGTGGGATGAATCAGAGTCGATTGGCGATCAAATCAGTCGAGAATGTCTCCAATATAGGTGATGGGAGACCTGGAGGCTGATCTATGTAGATGAATCAGGAACAGAGTAGTGGAATGAAATTTAAGCGACTTGGGGATACCTGATAATGCGAGAGGCTAAGGCAGAGAATGGCGATGGAGCAACGATAATCCTCACCTCAAAGTGATTGTGGAATGTTACTGACGCTTGAGCATAGTGGAGAAGATGATGCCAATGTTGGATCTCACGCAAATGAGCACCAAATTCCTCCTTTGATGATGGCTTTGGGACCATGTCACTAAGCTAGAGCTACGAGAGGGGGAGAATGGCATTGAAGATGGATCAGGAAGTGAAGGAAGAACTGGAGCAGGGTAAATAAGCAGACTCGATTGTCTGGTATGATCAGAAGAATGCGTGCAAAGACGGTTAGGATCGAGGTAATAGAATGCAGGCGTGGATCTCAGATCCCTATGTTCCAATCAAGCATCGGACTCGGGACTATCGGAGGACGGATTAGATCTGGAAAATCCGGTCAAGATCAGGTCAACGCGAGCCGAAGCAGGTCATGAGAGGGGGAGGGTTAGTTGACCCAGGTCAATGAAGCTAACTAGGCCTAATTAGAGGGCGGTCTGAATTGGACAAAAGTTGCTGCACGACAAATAAATAAAATAAATAAAGAATAAATAAAAATTGAAAAAATGACTTTAAATTCAAAAAATTATAAAAACAAAAATTGTTTATAAAATAATAATGAATTTTTGGTGACATTTAATAAATTAAATAATTTAATTAAATTAGATAAAATAAATAAAAACCTTTATTCGTAGGTATAAAATACATATACATACAACCAATGGGTTTCTAATAATTTATTTTTACAAATAATTATATATTTTAATACTTTATTTATTTACAATATTTTCTAGGATTTTATTCACATTTTTCCTTTGTTTTTATGAAATAAATTATTAGATAAAATAAATAGAGATATTTGCACTATACATAGTGGTACATGTACAATATATACAATGAATTTATTTTTTGTGTGTCTTGATTTTTGTAATTTTTTTTGCATATTAGTTGGATGAAAATAATATACACAAATATTTTAAAATACAATATGTGTAAAAATAAAAAAAATAAATATATGCAAGCATAATTATATGTACAGTTATACAAACAACCCCCCAACGACATTTGCACCTTAACTCCAAAAATTATGAAACCACCTTCATTTGGAAAATTATTTTATTCACAACATAGTGAATGTGAGTTTGGTTCAATTTAAGTTCATATGGACAAGATATTGATCTTTTTATTCTAATTTTCAGCTGTTTCCCTAGAGTTATAACTTTTATTCCATACATAATTTATTTTTAGCAATTTTTTTATTATTTAACAATACATTTACTATACAGATTTTATTAAGGAAATAGTTTTTGAGTTTATTTAATTAACAAATAAAATAGTACAAAATATTTACAAGATAAATAGTGATGAAAATGTACATGATTTATACAAAATAAATAATGGACAATATACACATAATATTTTTGGGTTTCCTAAATGTTTATAAATTGTGGACCCTATCTCCCCCCTACTTTGTTCCTTCTCGATCATGTCAAGCCTTGACATTCTCTCAAGGTTCAGGTCAGTCTACATTTATTTCATAAACACATCCTTCTTTATTAATTTTCTTTTTCTTTTCTTCTTTATTCTTTTATTTTTATGTAAAAGAATGATAAATATACAATATTAACAAATCAAATTTGTATGATAAATAATAAGAATTAATGAATATATACATGTGCTTTACTAAGAAATGTTGCTAAAATAAAAGAACAAAAATGTTGAATCATTGATTTATCACTACTCAATCCTCGAGGAGGGGCTATTCCCTTCTAAGTTCAGGTCATGCCGTGTCCACATCTGAATAGAGGAAGAAAATAGAAGAAGGAGAAGAGAACTAGAGTGTGACTAGTGTAGTCACATCTCCTTGTAAAGCTTAGTCAGTGTAACCAAGTCTCCTCTATGATAAACCAGCTCTAACAAGCTTTGACCATTTTTGGCCATCAATATACTCATGAACTTTCCCCCGATATAAAATCTTTTTGTATGTCGATATTTTGGGGTAATAGAAATAATTGCACTACATTCTTGTGTGCCTCAATGGATATAGAATCTTTTTGTTCTGTCCATGTTTTGGGGTTTTTAAAAAATGGTGCCAGCAGACCATCCTTCATTCGAATCTTTATTTCAAGCCCACAACACCCATTTTTAAATGTTTGTGCCACTAGTCAAAGATTAAAATGCATCATTAAAATGAACTGCCCTTCGCAACCCCATGCAAGTCAAGCTAAGTACGAGTGCAAGTGTCCAAAATTTGTCCACTATTGAAGAGATAAACGAATGACACCAAGTGTTTTACATAGGCAAGATTAAGTTGAATTCCGAACATGGTTTTATGGAATCCAATGATATAAGTCAAAGAGATAAAAAGTCTAAATTCTAATTCCTAACTAGTCTACTTTTAATTTAGTGTTAAAGGCCAAGATCAAGCTCTATACATTGGACTATTTTCAATATTTAGTTCAACAACTAAAACTTATTATGAAAAATGTGAATGCAAATGCAACAATGTTTTTGTGAGGTAAATTTTTTGCATTTTACTTATTTATGGATTTTAACGACTTAGCAATTTTTATGAATTTTAGGACTTTGTATTTTTATAAGTTCTGGAGAATTTTCAATTTTTATAAACAATCCATATTTTACAAAAGTTTATAAGATATGTTATAAATATTTTATTTTGATTTAAATAACTAATGTATTTTACAAATTTAGTTACATAAATTTTAATATTAGGTTATTTTTACAAATGTTAATAATTAAGATTCTAAATAAGTATTATATACTTTTAAATACATATTTTAAATATCACTTTTAAAAAATATTTTAAATAAGGATTTTACAAATATTTTACTTATTTACAAGGCTTTTCTAAATACTGAATAAATTGGAGATGAGTGGTGGGTGTGAAAGAATATACATAAAAGAAAAGTAAAAATATCAAAATACGAAAATAAAAAATCTATAGAAGAAAATCGGTCCCCCCGATACTTAGGATCTAGTATCCTAAGTATAGAGACGAGCAAAAATGCGGACGATTGTGATCTGAGAAGAATGTACAAGTGATATGTGGTCCATAAAATGAAAGGCTTCAAGGTATATGTACATGACAAAATGACGTGGAAGAGTAGTCACAAGTCCCATACATAGTAGATCACCTCAACTTGGGTTGTACGGTATCATCTGTTTTTAATGTGCGAACCAATCCCTTGATGACTATTTAGAGCTGCATGTGTAGGTGAGTATAGTACATGGAATCAGTCTCTCTACCATAGTAAATGTGTCTAGAGGCGGACTACAGAAGGTGTCTATAAATGTGTCCATTACACCATCTGACTCTCTACCATGCTCCTCCCCAAAAGGTCTAGAATTGAAGAACTCAGATAAGTGATAATCGAGCTCTAGATCATCTAAACTGAAAGCATCAAGCAAACTCTCTAAAATATCTGCAATAAGCTCATCAAACTGCTACTCCACCTGATCTATCTCTATGTACAAGTAGCCCTTAGAAGAACTTCCAACTATGGTGCACGAACCATCCTCTATTAGGATATCATGGATCTTAATTTGATTCCTCTCAAGGTCATCATAAGGAACCTCGTCCATGTAAATACAGCTAGTTGGAGAACTCAGGACATCTGAACTATAAGTAGATGCGGCATCCGAACTGGATGATTCTCTCTCCATCTATGTGTATACCTTCTAACCCTCGACACGAAAATATACCTTCCCAGTATCATAATCGATGAGAGCCTTCGTAGTCTGCAAGAATGGCCTCCTGAGAATGATTGAGGTAAGATGTAACTATGTAGGGCATTCCATGTCCATGACAGTAAAGTCCACTGGGAATTGTATCCCTTGCACAATCATGATAATGTTCCTCAACACATACCTAGGTATCTTTGTCGATCTATCATCAAAGTAAAGGATCACGTGTGGTTTGTAAAGAGGACCTTACTTGAGTCTATCGAGTAAACAAGATGGTAACAAATTAAAGGTGGAGCCATTATCTAAGAGAGTGCAATCGAATGTGGTATTGGAGAACTTGCATCTAACAAAATGTCACCCGAATCTCTCTTCCTCTTTGTAACTTATTCTATATAGCACAATACGTGTCCTTGGTCAAAATGTGTTTCTCTGTGTGTGACTTCTTTTTCCTATGTGTAGTGCATTTGTTCTTCAATTGTTGCTTGAGTGTAGGAAAATGATTTGAGGCATCATGGAGTGGAATCTTCATAAATATGTGGTCTTTTAGTATCCTCTCAGTGTCATGAGTCACATCACTCTTTGACTTTTTCCTTTCCTATACCAAATAGTGCATCAGGAAAAGGAACAAACCCATAAACATTAAAATTTTCATCTTTATTCAGCTCATTATCAGAGTTAGCATTTACATTGAGAGTATCATAACTATGTATAAAACTCTCAAAAATATGAGAATAAAATCCTTCTAGAGTGCTTGCATGGGATCGCATGATACAATCATCCAAATTGCATGTGTCCATGTCTACTCTCTCACCACCGTTTCCATCTCTTGCATCCTCATATCTGGCATCATCAAGTAATGTATTCATGCAAAATAGGGTTAAAACCAAAATACGATGATAGCATGTGAAGTAAATAGTCACAAAAGTGCAACCATTTACCATTGCATCATCATGGCACTCCTCCTCAGCATTATCATGCGCGGACTGTAGCTCCTCATCATGTGTGACTCTCTCTTCCTCATCTGGATCATGGACTGGTGGCTATCTACCACTCCTGAGATGAATATAGTTAATTAAAAATTTAGGAAAAGTAATGATACCAATGGATTTGTCTGTTCTCTCTACCTGATCTGGACGATGACACTTGTTATTCGAATTCATCAATGGATGTGCTGTAATGGTAGTCCTGGGCGCGAATAACTGATCCAAACAATGGTTAACCGGCTCCATCTCTATCTTGTGTGTAATATGGAATATACTCAACATGTCCATGATCTGATTAAGGGTCAAGGACTGTGCTAATAACTGAGCTCAGAAGTCTATCCATGGCTCTCCGATCTCTCATGCTGAGAAGTGTACGAGGACTATGAAGTATATGGCTATGGAGATAGATGATGTATAAATTGTGAGTGATGTTGCTACTGGTAGGAAGGAACTAGAGGAGGATGAACCGATCTCTGCTAGGAAGAATTGTGAGCCTGATGCTTCTACACAAACTAACCTCAGTGCTAGAAATTTGGGTGTCGATGTTGTTGGTAAAATTATTGCGGTTTCTAGTGGATTCTCTGTGGTGTAGACTGATACGGAACTTGAGTGTACCAAATACCATTAATCTAAAAAGTGGGAGGTCCATCAACATTATCTGTTATAGATGAAATGATCTGGTTGTGACTTTTTGTGGACAAATCCCCAAACCAAGCTAACTATGGAGTCTCAATAGAACACCCTACCTCACCTTGTAGAAAGTGTATGTGACATGTAGGAAGAAAGGGTAAAGATCTATGTTTCTGCTGAAATGAAGGTGGTTGTTGGCTATGTCTCTACATATCATGCACCTTCTCTGCTAGATCACTCATTTGTTGAGGTAATGAAGACAACTTCTCTAACTCTCACAGCTTCTGCAACTTTTGCACTTGCTTTGGAATCACATCGAAAATTGCAGGATTCTCACTAGTAAATCCCATGTCGGCAGATCATGACTTAGACTCAAATTCATTAGCCACCTTTTAATGATCTCATTTGTGTGGTGGCTGAATGGTCTCTTGGTATGCACAAGTGGAATCCGTGACTCTGGAGTTCTCGGCCATCCCTTCATAGATGATCCAAACAAACTCGACATCCTCCGGCTCTCAAAGTGGCAATCTCAGCTCTAAACTTTTCCTGGACTCTAAAATATTGTTGAAGTTGTACACTCATTAGTTGTAGCGTATCTAGAATCCTTGCAGTCACAACTGATCTAATATCTGGTGTGTGATCAGTCTATCTCTCATCAGACTATCTCTCTTCAATCAATGCCTTTCCTCTCACTATGGTATCAGTCAACTGCTCAAGAAAGGAAAAAGACCTTGTAAGCACTAAGTGAAAAATGTGCAAGAGAAGAAGAAATGTCAAGGTGAGGGTTGTACTCGACTAAAGGACTGGAAGGTGATGGAGTCAGGGTCAGACACACCTCGTGACTAGGTGAAACTGACTCAAGAAGAGGGACATCCTGAGTCAATGAAAATGTACGCATCACGATAGAAGATCGATGGCTCACGAAGTCTGAGCGTAAAGACCGTTGACACGTCATCTTTGATGCAAAGAGAATACATAATAGGAATATGATATCAAAACAAGAGACAAATGGAAGGCATTTTAGACAAGGAATCACATGTGCACCGCAAACAAACACAATAACAACACCCAATTCACCAACATTACACAATGTTGACTGTAAGAGTTCAATTATTTATCTTTTCAGTTTTAGTTAGGTGATTCAAGTAGTAAAATTAAGCAGAGTCATAGGTGGTGTTCCCTGTCGCCCAACGTACATCTTCACACTGCCCAGGCGGTTGAGTTATATCAAGCCCAATGGAGAATGTAAAGTGGAGTGCACCAAAACAACTTTCTATGGTTGGAGGCAAGTGCTTGTAGTTGCGACCACATACCGAAAGGTGATACATGGGTTCTTAGGGCATTGTCCAGGGTTTTTTTTTGGATCTAATCCTTAAGGGTGCGTTTGGTTAGCGTGTTAAGGCGGGTTAAACTAGTAGAGGGTAACCCGTTTTTGGGTTTTGGTGTTTCCATAGTGGGTTAAACTAGGGGTGGGTTAGAAGTGGGTTTGTTGTGATTTGATTGTATTGAAGATTGAAAAAGTGAGGTGTTATTATGATGTGATTGTATTGAAGTTTGGAAAAGTGAGTAGAAGTGTAGTTTATAATTTTTATATGATATGATGGTATAATTTATTATTTTTTGATAGGATTGATGATGTAAAATTGATTTATTTAATTTTTAAAAAAGAGAAATGTGGGACCCGCATAAGAGAGGGGGAGTGGGCAAGGGGAGTTTACCCCTGCAACCGAATGACCCCTAAAGGCTATGTCCTCGCCTGCTTTGTTTAGAGGAAAGTGCCTATAACAATGAAGGGATTACTCTACCAAAGCAATAAGTCTAATTATTTTTTGTCGAAGTTTCAAAAGAAAAAAATTATTTTTTTATTTTCTAGTTTTACCTTTTTTGGTATTTTTAACAATACTATTGGAAGTTTGAATTACCTTTTCTAGTGAAAACTGTGTCTCACTTGAGGAGAATCACATTGTAATTATGAATCATCAGTAGCTTCAGCACTCTATATGCAGATGATCTACGCAGAAATGAAAACCTAATTCTAATGCTTTTAAAAGGCGATAAAACCGTACCCTGTGCATATAGCTCTAGTGTAAAAAAGAGTTGATTTTAAAAAATCATCTGATTTTTATGCATGTGTATCAGGGTAAAGGGTTCTATTTTTAGTTGGCTACTCAATCTGGCATACACACCTAGACTCCATGAAGTCACGGGAAACAAGGACAAATCAAGAAAAATAAAAAAACTATGGTGAAGTCTTCCAAGTGCACAGACACTTGGCAAAACTGACCTCGATAAAAAGTGTCAAAAGTTTGGGTACAAGATGGGATATCCTTAGTGGATTCCTTCTACAAAATGAAAAATGGGCAAGTGCGCCTTCCACTCTCACCAAAACAGAAATAATGGCAAAGGCCCAGAACTCTCTAAAAAATAGAAAATAATGTCTCTCAAAAAAAACCAAGAAATGGGCTAACTCAGGCTACTCCATTGCAACCAACTCGTAGATAAGGAGTTGATCTCTTCTCTCTCAACTGAATCTACACGATAAAATAAGAAGAAAGAAAAATCAGAAGAAAAAAATTTCGAAAATTTGAATATAACTAGAACCTCCATGGCAATGACACGATTTTGATGAGTGCATTCTCCTTTGCAGAAAAGAAATAGTGATGTCGGTTATAGTGACCACGGAGAGAACAACGCTCTATCAGATGGAAATAAGAGAATAGAGAGATACTTCCTATTAATACATAAGGAAAAGTTCATCGAGACATAGGCAAGCGGGCAACAAGCTGCGCCACTAGTCCTTTTTGTAAAGCAAAGCCAATCATTCTAAACACTACATCCATAGATCTGAGGTCCATCACATTACTGTTCATCACTTTTTGAATCCTCTTTAAAAGCTCAATAGCTTCCTATGCTAGGAAGCCAGAGGTGTCAAAACCAAAGGAGATGAAGGCATGCTGATTCTTCGTGCAAGTTTTCTCGTGTTTCACCACTTTTGCTAAAGAAGCTTTAAAGGTAGCCTGCCCTGCTGTGAAGGTCCCGCTCTTCAACCCCACCATCGGAGATACTCCTGTCAAATCTACACAAGCATGTTTTCCTCCTATCCATCCAAAAATCAAAATATTAGCCGGTTTAAGTGTGGATCTTCCCTCCTGTGGATCTGTTAAAAAGTTCACTGGCACCTCTTTCTTAGCGGCAATACCTGCACGTTTGAGGACATTGGATAAATGTCTCTAACAAGATCATGTCTGTACTTAAATGCTGGAAGCTCCCTACATTGAATGGCATGATCCCCTAAATTGTCTAAGCATGCCTTACGTCAGACTGGACAAATCTAATCAGTAGGAAATAATGGAATCATGAGATGATATTTGATGATACTGCAGTACTCCACTAGTGACTTGTGAAGTCCAAGTCAATCTATAGGAAGGGTAAGGGGAAAATCCTGGGCATGAATAGCTTTAAGACACCGAAAAAGTGTTTTTTGTCTGACGGACAAGTTATATACCACCTCCATATCCTCAGATATTTTGCTAAAAAGTGCACTCGCCAAAACATTCTGGGTCTTAGGGGGGACGGTGTCCTTTTTAGAGAAACAACTGAGGTCGAATGAGGGAATCAAACCATGAAGTCTTTGAAGAGCATAGTCGTAGTCGGAGTCCATATTGCAAATTTTACTGTTACGCTGGATATGGTCTTGGAGTTCCCAAGATTGCATCCTGGAAGCCACAAAAGCGTAGGAAGAAGCCTCCACTGCTGAAAGTAGCCCCAAACCACCAAGTCGAATGGGAAAGAAGCCACCCTCCATTGAAGATCTCAAAAAAAGGTCCTCCACAAACAACAATGTCTTCAGTAGAATCTCGTAAGCCTCTGTCAAATAAAATTGTAGCCTCCATCATGTACAAAGGTTGACAAGTCATCAAATCAAATAAAAGTTTTGATAGGCCCATATAAGAACAAAGTAAGAGAAGCTCACTCTGGGGATGCTTCCACTGAGGTAGAAGATGCATCAACTTCATCGCTTTAGTACCCCTCTCCAAAGCCCGGCTTTCAACAAAATTTTGATCAATACTAACAGTCCCTCCAAGCAACTTCACACCTAATAAGGGTCTACCAATATCTGGTGGGAACACTCCTTTATGAAGTTTCCCGCCATCACAGGTAGGCCAAAAGAGTTCCGTTTTATGAATATTTAAAACTAGCCCCAAGTCTGGCCCACGTTGTTGGATGATATTTAAAACCTTGGCCACCTCAAATGTATCTCCAATAACTGTACCATCATCAAACATGTATGAAGAAGTAGTTTGCAATTATCCCTGATATAATGGATAAGTGGGTGTAAAACAAGAGAAAATAGGAGCGGGCCTAGAGGATCACCCTGCTGCACTCCAGTGGAAGACCAAATATGCATATCTCCAAGGTACAACCTTGCAACTTTACCATATAAGAACTCCGTCCATAAATATATAGAAGGGCACCTTTCTCTCACATGTCATAATAAGGCGGACCTATCAACCATATTGAAGGCATTAGAAAAATCTACTGTAAGTATGGAAAGAGAGCCATCAATGTGATGTGCATTCAACACTCTGTTAACATTGTGTAGAATAGCCTCAGCTCCACCAGAAACACCCACTCCAAACTGAAAGTCATTAAGATATTTAGTCATATCTTTACTAACTCCTGCCATAGCCACTTTGGACACTAGCCGCCTCCAAATAGTACCAACTGTAATTGGTCGATTGCTATTATCTTGTTTGAGCAACGGTGTAAGCGGTGCAAACGCTATAAATTATGACAAAGAAATGGGGCACCTTCCACCCAGCCATAAATTAAACATACGAGTGATGGCATGTAAAAGATCCATGGCCACAACAAACCCCTCTCCACCCATAGCATCAAGTAGGTGTTGGCCCTCAACCCATCTCTACCACAAGAAGTCCCTCTATGAAAGGACTTAATGCACCCAAGAATGGCATCAACCTCCACAACAAGAGGGGCTTCATAACTGAGAAAACTAGGCAAGGACAGAGGTGGACTACACGGGTGCTTCGCCTCCAACTCCCTAATAGTATCTCTATTGAAAGGTTCTACACCTGAAGACGACAAAACCTTTACCGTGCTGTAAAATGTCCATCAGCAACATTACAAAGGCATTGCTTGATGTTTGGATTTAATTTCTTCTCTCCCTCTGTAGAGTAGCCACTGCCAACGTCCATTCCCACAGGAACAGGAGCTTCCAATATTTGATCCACAAGCCTAGCAATACCACCAGCTTCTCCCCATGTAGAGAGAGACTTGAGGATAAGGTGTTGTTGCAATGACTTCCTGTTACCAGACCTGCAATCACGTCTATTCTGAGGACGGAACACCTGCAAAGTACAACGTGGAAGAAGCAACAACGTAACCCATGCAGAAACGGATCCCTGCTCTGCGATCACTTTATAAAGAGATGTTTTTAAAGCTTGAGAGAAGGCAACTCGACAACTAGGAGGGATGCTCTTGACTGTCGAGATAGGTGCTTTAAAAACCCGATCAAGAAGTCCTCCATCAAGAACCAATTCCTCCTTGTCAGTAGTAATCTCCAGAGTCTTCTTGAGAGGATTAATAATGCCAACGATATAACTTCCAATCTCTCACGTATCATTAGTGACCCTAGCAATACCATCATCATGGTGACATGCCCGGCTCCTTGATTGTACCTTCATGCACTTCCCACATAACCAATGATCAAGGACCCTCAATGTCTCATCTACCGTGAGAAATAAATCACAATCCTTTTGAAGAGCATCCTGCAATAAGTTACACCAGTCTTCATAAGAGAAATGCACTCTTTTGAAATGGGAGATCAAACGTGTAAACCTTTGCTGCCCTCTCTACCATCCAGACAACAATGAAAGTCTCAGAAAGGGCACAATAGAACCCCTGTATATGAGTTCTCAGGAGGCCACAAAGAAGGAAGCGGGTGGCGAGAAGCCTGCGGTGCAACGTTTGGAAGTTCTCCTTCTTCCAATGCGGACATGATAAAACTCTTCGAGAATAAAAGACTGGAGATACAAAACCTCAAACACCTTGAGGGCACCACACACTAAGGTCGCGGGTAGGCAGGAGCACAACGACCAGGGAGGTCGGTGGCTGGCAGGATGCACTGGTCAGGCACTGGCGTTGAATGGTCGCTGGTAGGCAGAGACACAACGACCAGGAAGGTCGGTGGCTGGCAGGTCACACAGGTCGGGCGCTGGCACACTGGTCGGGCACTAGATGGGTGTGTTGGCTGGGCGTTGGGCGTTGGCGCTGGTGGAGGGGCCGCTGGGGGGTTGGGTGGGAGGGGTCGCTAGGGTCGGCTGAGGGGGGGGGGAGGGGCCGCTGGAGGGTCGGGTGGTAAAAGGCTCTCTCTCTATCTCTTTTCACTTGATATTTACAAGGTAAGTTTCCATAGGTCGAAAAGAAGGAAGAATGAAGTATACTGTAATATTTGAGATTGGATATTTTTGTGATTGATTTTTCTCCTTTGAAAAGATTATTTTTGTGGATTTTGTTATTACGATTTTTATTGGTTTTAAATTTTGCAAATTTTTATTTATTAAATTTTATTTTTTTTCTGAATTTATTAATTTTGGAAAAGAAGTGTTATAATATAGTAGGTGGTATCCATTGTAGTATATTATTCTAATATAAGTGCAATTCATAATTTAAAAGAAAATTAAAAGTATTTTTTTAAATTTCTAAAAGATAAAATATATTTTCAAAATAATGTACTATATAATAGAAAGATGTTAAATATAGTAGCAGTGATACTATATAGTAGAACAAAGATGAAAAGAAAATCGAGCAACGAGCTCGAAGACACACCAAAAGAAATCAAAACGAGATGAAATTTAAAATATCAAAACAAAACAACAAAGTGATTAAAATACTCTAAAATTTAATACAATTATGCTAGCGTAGTATGAATCTACCCTAGAAAATCACCAAAAAATAATGTTATAGTTTCCAAATATGGTATGCAGTATAGGGGTATAAATGCAAATGAAAGAAATAAGAGTTTATATAGATCGTTCCTCGGTCATGGATTGAAATGAAATAAAATAAAGTTTATTTTCTATTAGGTCCCTATGCGGGGACATAAATGCAAATAATAAAAACTCTAATGGCGACCCTAAATTATGAAATGTTAAGGGCCTCTAGTGCAAATGTTCTACTGGTTGGATTTAAACATATGAGATTAGACAGTCGCGGACAGTATGATCCGCTCGTTTGTTCCACATGTCACACACATGTAGACATGTAGGGAGGAGTAGTTCTTCCCCAAATGAAGAAAGACATCGACGACAATCGAGCTCGATGACGATTGATAAGGAGACAACGCGACCTGAGGTAGCTGGAGCATTTCTAGAGGGTCGGAGGTAGGGACAGAAGGGGGTGCCTCCCCCTTTCGAGCTCGTGTACTACAAGAGAAAGACTTGAAGAAAGGTGCTTCTAAGGTTCCAGAACTGGTTTGTCCAGGTCTTGAAGATGGATGCTGAATCCGCTTCAATTGATGCTAATAGCTTGCGCTAGAAAGTTACCAATAAGTAGTTCAACCGCTGAACATCCTTAAGGAAACTATTTGGACTCAATTCCAAACGAGTCGGTATACAAGTAAAGAGGGTTCTTGCGCAACAAAAAAGTGGTTTAGATATGCGATTTTCATCTTAATATTGGATCAAGGAATAAAATCAGATGAATGGGATTTTGAATGGAATGGATAGGTGTATGATTAAAGAATCTAAAGAGGTTATTAACAGTCCTAATCAGGTGATGAAATCGAGAAGGATTGAAGGAAAAGGAATTTCACTTAAGAATGGAGGTATATGACCTTCTGCCTTCACTCGATGGGAAGTTGTTCCCGGAGCCTTACGTGATGATCAGAGTCATGATGCAAGGTTTGATCACCTTGGAACTACTCTTGGAACACTCATTTACCATGTGGATGCTCAAGCGACCTCCTCTGTCATCTGACGGTCGAAATACAAGCTAAGAAAGAGGAACTCTCGGTTTGTTAGAATTGATGAGTGGAGAAGTTACTTATTAGTGGCCAGCTTCATGGCCATAAATAGTAGAGATGGCGAGGAGTTAGGATGGTTAGAAGGACAGGCATGGATGGTGATTGTTAAGGCTAGAAGATGGATCAATCAAATCGGTTTTTAGAATGTGGGACGGTGGAATAAATGATAAAGATCGGGTGCGGCAACAGGCACAAACTCTTATTGAGGTAGAAGAAGCATTTATGGTTTGACAAATGTCAGCACCACAATAATCCAGAAATATAAGTTAATTTTTAACTATATAATAAATATTATATATTATTATTTTAAATAGGTATAAAATGAAAATTGTTAATAAATAAATTATCTAAACTACAATGAATTATTTACAAAAATAATATATATATTTTAAGATATATAAATAAAATATTAATAAATATATAATATACCTTACAAATAACAAATATATTTTTAATTCAATATGTTAATAAATAGGATATCATTTTTATATTTTTTTAATTTATATAATAATAAATAGGAGTTGTGTGAATTTTTATATATTTTAGTAATTTAATTACATATATTAATAAATGCAAGTATACACATTGTAGTTCAAATTTGCATATTTTTTGTGTTTTTGATTTATTTAAAACATCAAATAAATATTTTGCTTTTTTGGATTTTATTTTATAAAAAAACTTCAATATCAAGAAAATAATTGAAAATTGCTAAACATGTTGTATTATAAAAAGAATGTACAAAATAAAATAAATTGCCTAGAAACTCAATTGTTATTAGGTTCAAAAATCGACTTTTTTGTAAACGGAGTCCATTGTTGATGAAATTTTCTTTATTAATGAGATAATTTTATGTTATGAACTTTAATTGTGAGTAGAGTGAAATTGGAGCTCGTACGAAGAAGTTATGAGGTATATAAGTTGGGAAATTAACAATTTGGAAGTATATTGATTTGGCATATTTATAGGTTGGAATTTTTTTATTATTTTTATATTTTCATACATTTTTATAGACACATCGGTGAAGAAAATAATGAAAAATATATACATATGAATTAAGTAAAATTAGAAGATTTTATATTTAAAATAAGTAAATGTGAATTAGTGTTTTATATACATTGTTAATTATTTTTGTGTTTTATTCCATATATCCCCCAACTTTATTTTTTGTCGATCAAGACATGCTGACTTGGTCTCAGGGGTTAGGTTATATAAATATATCTTATTGTTATATTTATATTTTATGAGTCATCCTATACAGTAAATACATATTTACAGTTTACCTTCTTCTTTTCATTATTTTTTCCATTTTTTATGTCTTTTAAATGTAAAAAATGAATTTTTATTTATGAATGAGATTTTTTAAGAGATGGGAATTAACGCATATTTACACATATTTGTTAAGGGTTTTAAGATAGAATATGACATAAATGTTAATGAATCATGGATTCATCACACACTTAATGAACCGCATTTCGAACTGGTCTAGAGTTCTACACAACGCGAGAAAACAATCGATGTGATGACTATACATGAACCATAAATCCAAATAGTAATCAACCCGCAATTATTAATAAAGCAATTCAATATAAGTGTGAGGTCAAAATTTATTATAAACCCTACAAATAAATGTGTATAGTAGTCAACTATGTGTAGGGTGTCGAACATAGGGAACACATGTGTATAAGTACTATTATTTATATTTAATTAATAATATATGTATTGTAGATATTTACCATCTATGTACTTAGTTTTTTTGTGTGTTTTTAATTAAATTTATATATTATATTTTTTAATTTTTTTAATTTTTATTTCCTTTCTAAATTGTATGATTTTTAATTTAGTTGTATTATATATATAATAAGTACATATGAATATATACTAATATATTTTAATATGTATAATATATGGAATACATGTAATATATTTGTAAAAATATATAAAAAGTATTGAATACAAATAAAAATTGTCCTTTTTATTTTTTAAAGGATTTCAAATATATTTATGGTAAATAAGTATATATAATTATATAAGTATATTTACACTATATAAGGTATCTTATTTATAAATATAGCTATAAGTAGTCAAAAATTATAAAATAAAATATTTTTTTGTATTATTTGTACTTTCTTCGATTTTTGTGAATTTTTTGTGATTTATGCAAATTTTTATATATTTTTAGAATTCAAAATATCCCAAATCATGGAATAAATATATAAGATGAATTGTTTTGAGAATTAGAAATATAAAATAGGTCTAAAATTTCTCAAACTATTTTTAATATGTAATAATATGTACGTATGTATAAGAGAGAAAACTATTTTTGAAATTTTGAGAATCTTTTATAATTTATTTAGGGTTAGCAAGGGTTTTTTTCTTCTGATTTTTTAAGGTGATTTTTAATATAAAGTGATAAAATATAGTAATAAACACTCCCTATATTTTTTAGAATTTTTTAAAAAAAGGTTTTATATTTTTTTTGTTTTTTAAGACAAACTAGGAATTAGAGGGCTCCTTTTGATTTTTAATAAATATGCTAAATGTAAAGGGTATACATAGAGTGAATGATCATGCAATCAGGAATTTAAACCTATTTTTGCATAATTTTTCGAGCATGAAAACTATTTATAGAAAATTAAATGCATAAATAAAAATACATAAGCTATTAGGGGCATTTATAAATAATAATAAAAAGCAAGGTGCTGTGAAAAATACCCAAAGGATTTAAACTAGAATTTGATTTTTATAATATTAAACAGAAATTATGAAACTTGGAGGGGTACAATTGCAATTTGGCCACTCACGTGGGAGACCAAGTGTGGTGATCAGGTAGTGGGCCTACTTTTAATATCCAAACCATACAGGGGTTTCTTTGCATTTTTCCAAAAACTTTTACGCTTAATTAAATATTTACAAGGGTACTTAAATATTACAAAAAGTGTGGATTGGGTATGTGTAAAATACCCCACTTATTGGCCACTGATCTCATCGGGCGGCGGTGGGGGGGGTGACAATGCTTCATCTTGAAGGGATGCCTAGGATTAGACCTGGGGCTCGAAGGAGATCCAACAATTATCGAGGTCCTTAGAAGAACTCCCAAGAACACCAACGTGCCAAGCTTCAATCCTCATTTTCTCCAGCCTCTGACATCTTCTCTGCGATCCGATGGCTGTTATGGCTTGCTGGAGCTGCTCCGCGCATGCAGATGTCTTTCGATTAGCTCTAGGTACACTTGATGGAGATCTGGGAGGTGGTCTGCTTCAGGAGACCTGGAGGCATGTTTTTCATCGATTCTCAGCTCCAGAGAGGTGTTTAGACCTCAAGACCAACACCAAAATATTCCACGACTCGAAGGCTTCCTTCTCGGTCGAATGATGAAGTTGGGAATCAAAGGAGTGGTCGGGACAACGATGCTCTGGCGAAGGCCGGAGGATTGAACCTCGATTCACCAAGTCCATGAAGGACCTGGGTTGGAAAGGGGCCAATCGATAGAGAAAATGAAGGGGAACCATGTGATATGGAAGTTCGGGCGATTAACGATAGCGGGACAATGGATTTGGCCAAGAGATTAATCGCCATATAAAAATGGGGTTTTCTAATTAAACCTATCTTAAGAAATAAAAGATGAAATTAATGATGGGAAGTAAAATTAGACCTAAGATTTACCTGAAAATGGAAGAATGAGGGCTCGATTCTACCTGGGGCCGAAGAGGCAGATCCATCAACGGAGCACCGATGATGGGCGGATCAGGCTCCGACAAGCCTCCACCTTGCTGCAGAAGGGAAAGAAAAGCTCCCCGTCACTGAGCCTCTCCTTCATGCACAATCTAAGAGGCAAAGAGGCTCTTATAGAGTGATTAAATCACAAAATGATGGTAATGGGTGAAACTTTATAAAAGAAGGAATGGCGAGGTTCGAGGAGAGGTTGCATGCGATGGAGGAGGGATAGGTGGAAGGGCATGGGTCAGCATGGAAGAGGGTTGTGCAGGCTGCAAAAGAGTGGAAGGCTCGAGGTGAGGGCGGTGAGGGAGATGGCATGAAAAATCGATGAAGATGGCCCCCCGTGAGCTCTAACAGGAGCGACTAAAGAAGACCGTGCAGTTGACCGAGGTCAACTCACAGAGCCTCTTGGTTGGTGCATGTGCACCAAGTAGGATAAATATTGAATAAAAATATTTATAAAATAAAAAAATTAGAAATCAAATTTATTAAATTAAAGCTAAAACATAAAAAAATATTCTTTATTTTATGTATTATTTAATTTTGGTTTGTATTTATTTTTACAAGTTACTTTATTATAGGTTAATATTTACATGTATATATAGGAAAATATATGTGCACTTCCCTTATTTTTTAATTTAGATTTTGAATTTTATTATTATATACATGTATTTTATATGTTTTTCATTTATATAAATATATATTTGGCTATTATTACTTTTGTTAGTTTATCTACACACTTAATTAATTATGTATAGAACATATATATGTATTTTTAAGTATAATTCATCTATATATCTCATAGATTTATTTATTTTATTTTATTTTTGATGGTTTTATTTTATTTTATTTATTTACATTTGTTTTAAATAAGATTTATAAAATTATAAAAATAGAAGAAAGTGAAAAATATAAAGAATAAATATATTGATTATAATATACATGTATATTGCAAAATGAGGACCCTAGACCTAACTTGTGCATCTTAGATCCAAACTGAATGAAACCACCACCATTAAATAGCTATTTTTATTTTATGAAATAAAGGTGAGTTTGGTCAATTTCGAATTGATATGGATAAGATACAATTCTGCAAAGATTTCATTGCAGCATCTTATTTTGTGTGTCCTAAGCACACTCTGCATTATTCTTTAGTAAATTTTTCTTTGTTTTTTATATACAATATTCATGTTTAGGGTCTATTGATTTGTGTTCTAAAAATATTAAAATAAAATAGGTCCCAAAATGCAATTATTGGGGGAAATAAATTACGATTTTGTGTATTTTACGTATAGTTTCTCTATCATTTCTCCCCCTACTTCATTCCTTGTCGGCCAAGTCATTATGATGACTGGGTCTCGAGGTCCAGGGTCGCTCACTGTATTTGACACTACATTCTTTTTATTTTCTTTCCTTTATTCTTTTATTTTTGAATTAAATACATTATTTTATACAGTATTGTTTTGGGATTTATTGAGGGTTTATTTTGACAAATTAATGATATATACATGCATTTATCTAGGGATTTAAGGCCTAAATGAAAGAAGAAAGGCGGTGAAAAGGAGATCCATCACCGCCCTATACTTGCCTTTGCTAGTCCCTAGCAAACACTTATGACTATAAGTGCAGAAATAGAAAATAATGAAAACAGAATAATTTGGAATAAATTTCCGTATTTTAAACTTGCCTTGATAAGGTCAAAATTTGGAGCTCAGTTAAGACCTTTAGATTCTTGGTTTGTTCGGAACCGCATTAAGGATAGGAAGAGTGAAATAATAGCCCTAAGGTTCCATAATCCTATTATCTAGTTCACTTCACTATTTGGTCAGAATCATCCTCTCACTCGCATACTCTCGCAACCTTGAAATGATATAACTATGTGTGTGAATTTTTCTGCTCTCCCCAAACAAACCGCTGAACTATAAAAGAGTCCGCTCCTCTATTAACTTGTCCTCGTGGAGATAGATATTTCCTTTTAAGGTCGTGTATTTCTAGTCTTTACAATCGAATGGGAAAGAAACTAGAAGAATAGGAAAAGAAGTGGGAATGTGCCAGTGTAGTCGTCATTCCCTTATGAAGCCTGGTCAGTGTAACCGAGTCTTCACCAAGAAGCAGGCTTTTCTGGAAGCTCATGTATTTGTGGAATTTTTAATATAGGCTTCTTATTTGGATATTTTATTTTACTTTGCATTGCTCTGCATTCTTGTTTGTGCATCGATGGATATAGAGTCTTTTAGTGCGTCGATGTTTTGGTGTCTTGGAAAAAGTTGAGCTAATAAACCATTTCTCATCCGAAGCATTGATTCAATCTAGTATTCAGTATTTATATATCATTATTACCAAAAGAAGTGGGTTAGAGTACAGGTTTCAGTAATCCCCAAAATGCTTCTTGAGCAACCTTTGACGAAGCGACCTAGCATTGTACTGACATAGACTCCAAGATTTTTCAACAAATCCATATGGGTTGAGTTAAGTGTCAAGTGTGAGTTTTCTAGTCAAGCCACTATCTCAGGAGTCTTACATATGATATGAAGGGTTCTAGTTAGACACATTGAATCTACTCAAGAATATAGTC
Source organism: Ottelia alismoides (assembly GCA_037367405.1). Lineage (NCBI taxonomy): Eukaryota > Viridiplantae > Streptophyta > Magnoliopsida > Alismatales > Hydrocharitaceae > Ottelia > Ottelia alismoides. The sequence continues at coordinate 281,325 of JAZKJV010004240.1, read as the reverse complement.
TCATGGAACCAAAAGAATTAAGTCAAGATTACTTGAAGTATCCCTATTCCAATCTTCAATGGGTTCCTCTGAAATTAAGCGTATTGAGGTCTATACCAAGCTCCAATCTTTAGACTTTATTTGATTACTCCGAAAAATGTAGATGCTATATACATTGCAAGAAAATATTTTTGAGAAGCGATTTTCTGATTTTTAACTTTTTAAGGATTTTCGAAAAAGTCTTGCAAATTTTTATGCAATTTTTGAAAACATTTTGCATTTTTTGGGTTTTTGGTCTTTCAAAATTTTAGGGATTTTTTTTAAAAAAGAGTTAATGTAAGAATTATGTGCAGATATTTACACGGGAGTGCTTTCGTATTTACAAGAGTTACGTTTAAGAATTTACACCAGGTATTTTACAAGTTGACTATTATTGGTTATTTAAAGGCTTTTATATAGGGAGATTATAAAGAATTTTTATTGCTTTAATTATGTATATGGTTCTCAAAATAATTTGAAAATATTTTTCAAACATTTTGAAAACTTATTTTTGTAAATAATTTAACAATCATTTTTAAGTACATTTACCAAATTTGAAAATCATTTTGCAATGTTTTTTCAAACAGTATGTATAGGTTTTTCAAAGTATTTTTCAACATTTTTATATACCATTTGCAAATAGATTTTCAAGACATTTTATTCAAACAAATAAAAGTAATTTTTAGAAACAAAACATTTTTATGTAGTTTGAATACAAAATATATTCCCAACAGTTTTTAAAAGTTTTTCCGAAGAATTTTCCAACCATTTTTAAAACATTTTGCAAAACATTTTTAGCAGATTTATTAATCATAATTACAAATAATTTGATGTTTTTTTAAAATTTTATTGATTAGTCATATTACTGAAAATACAAAAGTACAAGTTATGAATAATGTACATACGATGTATATACAACACCCCTATAATTACCTTGAGCTATGTCCTCATAGGTCATAGAGAAAAAAGGAAGACATAACTCATGCTAAGTATAAGAAAGTCTATACAACAATGACTCAATAAAAGAGAGAATGAGAAGTCGACAACCCCCCTCCCCCCCAAATATAAGATTAACTAATCTTAAGTATAACAGATTGTATACAAAGCATGGAGGGTTGAGGGTGGGAATAAACAAATCATCGGCTCATCCTGTCTACACATGTACTTAAGGAAAAATAACCCTAAGTATAGACAAAATATCAAGAGTTGATGAGACTGGTGAGGGATAAACAATGAGCACCAATATACACTCATGCCCCCTATACTTAGGATGCAATATATCTTAAGTATAGATGATGAACGGGATGAGTGAGCTTATTATGAGAATAAAATAATTAAATTAAAAAAAAGAAAATAAGAAAAGAAGAAAAAGATTAATTAATCAAAAATGTTTTTGTAGGCCTCGTCTGATTTTATTGATGTTGTGTCTTCGAGTTGTTCGTGATAAACCACATTTTTGAATCAACAGTGGATAGGAATGTATCATGCTCTAAGTATGGCATCATCAACTATATGTTTATCATGAAAGGTTGCGCGTCAGCTGACAAATCAGATATCATCATGCTACCATTGTCACACAGATGTTTCACTGCAAATGGCCCTTTTTATTTGCTTTTCAACTTCCCTGGAACTTTACATCGAACAACCAAACCTTCTGACATGGATTGAAAGTCTTTTTGTGGATATGTTTGCCATGCCACTTATTGACTTTCTCCTTGTACGTATGGTTGTTGTCAGATAAATTTTTTTTCTTATCGGCCTTTTTGGAATTAAAATTATAGACATTGATTGCCCATAAAGATTTGTGAAGTAATTCCACGAGCAATTGGCACAGCTTGCCATAGACTAGATGGTAGGGATATATTCCCAAAGGTGACTTGTAATTTGTGTCATAGGCCCAAAGAACCGAGTCAAGAAATTGTGACCGGTTCTTCTTGACAGGTCGTACAAGCTTCTGAAGAATTGTCTTGATAAGCCATTGGACTGTGGGTGGTATGGAGAAGAGACTCGATGTTCAATGCAACATTCCAGGGTCATCTTCTTCACTTATTTATTGATGAAAAGGATACCACCAGCAGATATCATAAGTTTAGGGATCTCGAACCTTGCAATGATATTTTCTTTTAGAAATCGACAAATAGTGCAATAGTTGGCAGCTCGGGTTGGGATAGCCTCCACCTAATTACTCATATGGTCGACAATGAGCAGAATATATTCGAATCAATGATCGTTAGGAAATGGGCCCGTTAAGTCATTGCCCCATGTATCGAACATGTTTGATATCTAAATGTATTTCAAGGGCATTGTGTCTCTCAGTACAATGGTTCCACCCATTTTCTAACAGTCAATGCATAATTTCACGTAGTCTTCTGCATCTGTGAAAAGTGTTAGCTACCAGAGGGCACATTGAAGAACATTTACTATCGTTCTTTTCCTAAAGTGGTGTCCTCCTGATTCTCGGTTGTGGCAATATTCGAGGACACTATGGATTTCCTCTTGAGGAATGCACCTTCTATATATGCAATCTTCCTCGTCACGAAACAAATAAGAATCCTCCCACTGGTAGAAATGGATATCTGAAGAAAATTGTCAACTTTCAGCTTCGACCAATCTTGGGGAGTTCTCTTAGAAAAAAGATAATTCACAATATCGACGAACCAGGGGAGCGAGGTGACTGACAAAATTGCCTCGTCTGGAAAGGTTTCTATAATCAGTATAATGCTCTCCTCAGGAGTATCAGGATTCTGTAGTCTTTAAAGATGATCTACCACAACACTTTTAATTCCAGTCTTGTCTCTAATTTTGAGATCGAACTCTTGGAATAGAAGGATCCATACGATGATTCTCGATTTAGCATCTTTCTTTCTATGCAAGAACTTGATGGTAAAATGATCAATGTAAACAACGACTTTGGATCACAACAAATGTGATCTGAATTTCTCCAGGGTGAAAATGAGTGCTACCAGTTTTTTAGTGACACTATAGTTCTTTTGTGCTTCAACTAATGTCCTGCTAGCATAGTGAACAGCAAATGGTAAACCATCTCTCCTCTACCCCAAAATCGCTCCGATGACATAATTAGAAGCATCTCTCATGATCTGAAATGGTAGAGACCAATCTGGCTACTATAAGATAGGGGCTTGAGTAATCAATTCTTTCAGCAAATTAAAGGCTTGGAGAACTCTAGCATCTACAAAAAATCGGTCTCCTTGCCACGAAGTTCCATCAGTGGTAAGGCAATTTTAATGAAGTATTTTATGAATCTTTAATAAAATCCACCATGCCCAAGGAATGACCAGACTTACTTCAAAATTGTAGGTTCCTTGAGCTTGGAAATGATGTCCACCTTCACAGGATCAACTTCTATGCCACGCTTTAAGATGACATGACCTAACATGGCTCCATTAGTCACCATGAAGTGACTCTTCTCCCATGAAAGCACCAAGATAACTTCGTAGCAACTCTTTAATACTCGGTATAGATATGTAAGGCAATGATCAAAGCTGTCTCCATAAATCGAGAAAATCGTCCATGAAAACATAACGAAAACTACCAACCATATCTATGAAAACTGCCACCATGCACCTCTGGAATGTCGCAGGAGTGTTGCATAATCCAAATAGGTATTATGCAGAAGGCATATGTCCCAAATGGATAGGTGAAGGTAGCCTTATCTTGATCGTCAGGAGAAATGGCTACTTGATTATAACTAGAGTATCTACCCAAGAAACAAATATATTCCTTTGCGACCAGTATTTCAATTATCTGATCGATGAAGGGAAGTAGAAAATGATATTTCTTGGTCACTAGATTCAAGATCTTGTAATCCATACTGACGTGCCAAGAAGTTTGAACTTTGGTTGGGATCTCCTCTCCTTTGTCATTCTACACGATGATGATCCCTGATTTCTTCTATACAACAAGCAAGGGACTCGCCCGTTTTCAGTTGGAGATGGGATATATGAATTCGAGATCACACCACTTCGCAATTTCAGTCATAAAATCCTCCCGGATGTTAGGATTCAATCTGCGCTGAAATTCTTGGGAGGGTTTGCTGTCTTCTTCAAGGTAGATGTGATGGGAGCATAGTGAAGGACTAATCTCGTGGAGATCTAAAATTTTCTAGTCTATTACCTTGTGGTTTCTTTCTAGAACTTCGAGTAGGAGAGATTCTTGTTCATTTGTCAGTTTTGAATTTATGATGATCGGGAACATATTATGTTCACTCGCAAGGAAGTCATACTTCATATTTGTCAGTAATTCTTTTAGCTCAAGCGGGGTATGAATCATTTTAGTGGCAAATTCAACAACTATGCAATATGGTGGTGTCAGATCCATCAACTGTGAATTATCCACCATTAACAGTACAAGCTCCGAATTCAATGTTGCATAGGAATTTTCAATAATATCATCTTGCTAACAAAACTTTTCAATAGTATCCTCTTTCCCTACTAAGGACAAGTGGTCAACAATGCATTATCCTGGCAAATCAGTAAAGATCTTGTCTTCGAAGACATCATGGAACTCAACTGTGCTATCCACTCCTTCCTCGGTGAAGAGAAATTCGTGGGTCTCGATCTCATCCATGAGCAACCCTGTATCTCTGATTCTGGCTCCAAAGTCACTGTCTTCTATTATCTGATGTGCAGGCTCACTCTCATCTAATGTAAAATCTATCAGCTTTGGCACTTGGATCATCTCGATGGCCACCTTTGACGCTGCTTGAACAAAAGTTAATCTGTTTGGTGCCATACTCCATCAATACTTCAGTTGTTTGAAGGAAAGACTATCCAAGTATGATCGAGGAATGAAGTAGAGGAGTTGAGGTGTCCATGTCTAACACAATGAAGTCCACAGGAATTGCATCCCTTGAATGGTGACAATTACATTCTCCAGAATTCCCCTGGGCTACTTTATTGAGATCTCTACAAACTACATAACTATTCTGGTAGATTTGAGCAGTCCAACCCAAATTCTTTGGGTAGAGAAATAGGCATCAGATTTATAGATGATCCGCTATCACGAAGTATTCTATCGAACTCTTGGTCAAACATATGGCATCTAATGAGAGGGGCTCTCATGCCAATCTTTTTCTTAGGAGATTGCTGATTGCATTAATTGTAGCCACGGTCAGGATATGCTTCACATTTATTTTACGAACTCTTCATAGTTTTCGCTTTGAAGCACATGCCTCCTTCAGTCCTTTCTTGATATTAGGCATGTATGTGATGGTCTTAAGTAGAGACATTTCAATATCAAGATTCTAAATTATTTCCACAATATTAGTGTCTGGCAAGGTTGTTACCAATTTTCTATTTTTTTCGAAATTTTGTATTGAACCTGGAATGGAATATACAGAATCATAACTAAAAGCATTGTTCTTATTTACATCAAAATTAATGTCCACATCTTGTTGTACCCATGGATGACAAAATGGAGTGCAATCATCCATGAGAGATGGGCATCCAAAAGTTGTAGGCTGGGACCCATCGACTAGTACTAGATCGACTGATGGTGCAGTTTCTCCATTGTTGGTACAATGTTGCTTCGATTTTTGTCTTATTAGTATTTTTATTTTTATTATTTTTTTGAATTTTTTTACGGTGCTTCTCCACGTTTTCTTCTTTCTCACTCGACCCAGTTGTTGGATCGGTTGATTAAGAAGATGATGATTCGCTAGTAGAAGCTTTGTTTTTCACCTTCGTTATGGGAGAAGGCTGTAACGTCCTACCGCTCCTAAAAGTGACAACATTAGATAAAAACATATCAAGTATATATGACTCTTTTATATAAGACGGGACATCACAAACTACTTGCTCTCTAATTCTGAAGTTATTGGGGTTCGCCTCAACCTATGTCAGAATAGTGGTTTGGTGACGATGAGGTATCTAGCTTCTGGATCATTTTGTCTAGGCTCTTCACTAGTGGAACCAAGCAATCAAGAAATGGGTCCACGAGAGCAACCTCATATGGTTCAACATGCTTGCCACATTGAGATTGGGAATGGTGTGGGGGTAGCTGGTAGGAATTCTAAGAGCAGTACTAAGGAAAAGGCTGATACTTATGGCAATGAGGAGGATATGGTTGATATGGTGCAACCACGTACTGCTATTGTCGGTGTTGACAGTACAACAATTGTTGGTAGGAATTGTGTCTCTAATATTCTGGTAAGGTGGAGACTGGTTGTGTTGGGGCTGATTATTCTCGATAATTCTCCCTCCTTAATGTTGAAGGAATGGACATCTAGCAGAATCCTGGACCTGCTTATGTCCGCATGGGCAGGCCAGTCGTCCATCATTGGACCATATGCCATTCACCTCTTGAATGAGAGGAAGATGCAGGGAACATGGAATTGGAAGAATCTAAAAAGATCTAGCTTGTAAATAGCTAACTGCTAGTGTGACTGTCAAGGCAATGTTGGCTTGGGTGCTTGCACGTAGTATGCATGTTGTACCGCTAGTTTCTCTAGACTATGTGAGAGGATTGAGGCGATGAAGGCTTCGTTGTCTCAGTAGTAGTTGTGGTTGAAGTTGGTGCCGGCTGGCATAAGTTAATTGTGCTGACAAGCAGCTCCAGCAGCTTTGTGATTTAATCCAAATTTTCAAGGTTATGTGTTCTATGTTTGACCACAACTTATTTTTTGAGGTCATGTGATCGTTTCTCTATTATGCCAACTTTGGATAGATGGCTCACAAAGATGCTCAGGTTTGAGCTCTCATCTCTGTCAGGTTCATGTGATGCCATCATAAGAATAGGTTTCTGTAGATTCTGTGGCTGGCGTTGATATGTGCAGGATGGCGATAAGGTGGCCTCTCCTTCGACCATTTCCTTGAATTTCTGCTAGATGATGTCTTCACCTTTGTTGAAGTGTGACCCTCCATAAGCAGTATCAACGAGCCTCTGACTCTTGAGATTGAGTCCCCCAAAGAAATGTTGGACTATAATAGTTCGAGGAATAACATGATGGGGACACTTCTCCTATAAATCTCTAAAATACTCCTAAGCCTTATGGATAGATTGATGGGTGTCTTGGAAGAAGTTGGTGATTCTGTCCCGCATGTGATTGAGTCAACTAAGAGGGTAGAATTTATGGAGAAATGTTTACTTGAGCTCTTCTCAGTTTGTGATGACTTTTCAAAGTCGATTAATCTAGTAGAGCACCTTGTCTAGAAGGTTGAATGGAAAGGTCATCATCTTGATTATGACTAACGATATTCTGGGGTAGTGCGTGGAACCGCAGATGCGAGCAAACTATTGCAGGTAGATATAAGGTTCTTCATTTGCATTCCTGTAGAAGGTGGGAAGATGATCTAAGAGTTGAGACTTTAGCTCAAAATGTGCATGTACTACTGGAATCTATATCCACTCATTCATCTGGCCTATGCAAGTGCTGTAAGTATCCTTGAGAGTAGGCTTGGGGATCTCTCCTCTTAGCTCATTCATGGGACCTCCACAGTGTCCATCTCTCAATTCTTCATCATCTCCCCCTCCTGGGTTCTCTCTTCTTCTCCTCAAATCATTAAGCATGTCATGGAAGGTGACTTGGGCAAATGTTTGGTCTATGAGTTGCTGTTGAAAGCTTGAATGTATGCAAGAAACTATGCATTCACTACATTATGATCCAGATGCTAGCTCAGTTCTAGTTGCGGTGGGTCCTGAGGTCCCTTTACTCATCTTGTGGGTGCCATGTATGAATCAGAATCTAAAATTATCTTGGGCTCCAAATCAGTATCTTGGTCTGCAAATGGAATAATGCCCCGATCAATTTGAATAGAAGAACCATATGTAGAGAAGTGTTTTTGTTAAGGTCAACACAAAACTTCATTAAGGATGGAGAGATGTAAGGAGTGAAATATATTTCCATCCAACATGGGTAGAATTCATGACAAGAGTAATCTTAGATTATTGAAGAAGGCGGGGAGTCTGGAGAGCGATTTGCAAGGTCCGAGTTAGGTTCTCAGAACTCATCCTAAATTATAGGAGATGCCGGCTACAAGGAATTGATGTGGGTGTCGGTGGGGTCCCGACTAAGCCATCCATGAGTTGCCATCTCGAAGGTCAATAGTTAGATTGAGAATGGATGAAGGATTAGATGATGAACATGAAATATAAGAAGTGTAAAACAATATAATGGCTTAAAGTAAGAAAGGGTTAAAGAGGGATAAAACAGATGAATGAAAAAGGCACATATGTGTGGGACTGATCTTTGAACTCAATCTAATCAAAATAAATACCAAACAAGTTTTGGGTTCACCAACTCAACACCGATAAAGCAGTAAATGTTCAGCTAATTTTACCTTTTCCATTTTATTTTTGTTTTGCGGGCAAATCTTTTCTCTATTCCTTAGAGGGCTGTCCCTATAGGAGAGTGAGTACTGCAAGAAAAGGATCACGTACTTTCCATTCCCATTCTAACATGTGATATGTGCTCTTAGAGTCCTTGATCTCGTATGTATGGGGCTACTTAGCCTAAGAAATAGAAAGAGGAAGCCAATAGGAGAAACCAATACTTCCGTCACAAGTGAGGTACTTGGATGCAAGACAATGAGACAGACACATCCATGAGGGTGTGGCCTATGCTCAATATTTCAGACCAAGTCGGATGCTCCACACAAGGTTGGAACACCATCGTCGACAAGGCCCTATTCATCTACGTATGATATAAGCATCAATACGTTGTCGTCCTAGGTGATTATCAAGGCAACCATAGATCGGATTTGGGATCTAATCCTTTGGGGATGCACATCACTCTGTCTGAATGTTACCTGAAAACAGTGAGGGCATTATGAACCCAAAATAATGATGTCCATTAAAATTTTAATTAAGGTCATAGTGTTTTTAGCAATCCCCTTATTTTAGTTTTTGGGTTTTGACTTTTTTGAGTAATTTTCAATAATATTGCGTCTAACAATTTTTTTTGCGTTTTCTTTTTGATCCTACATTATCAAAAAACATAGGGATGTAGCAGAAATCTATGCAAGTGGATACTAGCATGGAAATCTCACCCTCGTATCAAACGATGCATGCAAAGTAAGAGGACTCACGGTGCTTCCCAACCCTCTCCATGCAGGATGCAAGACAGAATTGAAATATTTACACTACATGCATGATATGCAAAAGGCGTAAAATTGCCCTAAACAAGAATTGCTATTAATCATGAAGAACTAGCTACTGAAAACCTAGAAATGAAACCTAAAAGTTCGATCTTGGAGACTCCTCGGTGTTTGCCACAACAGACCCTCCTAGCATTGTATGGAGCCTCTCATGGCTCGATTCAAATCCAAAACCAAATGATCAACAATTATACAGTTGATTAGATCCAAGTGTAAAGAACTATAGGTACATGATTCCAATTAGGCTTTGGACATGTTATCGATGCAAGAAATCCTAAATCTAGGGGTTCCATCATAGAAAACAAATAAAATAAGGTGAAAAAGTCAGAACACGTAAAATAAAATAAAATAAAGGTGGTGAAAACAACGGGAAAACCGACGAGGTCCCTAGGTGAACAGACACACATGAAATGGACCTCGTGAAGTGGTAGTGTCCAAGTATCTTGAATTATAAGAAATTAATATGCAAAAATAAAATAGCAAATCTCTTACAATAAACAAAAACGTTATGCTATATGCTCTTCTCTTTCTCTCTTTCTCTCTCTATCTTGCTCTCTCTAATTGACCTATGTTGAAAAGGTCAATCTCTTATTGACTTGGGTGCACCAACCTCTTAAGAAGTCATCGTCGCATGCGGTTCCTCGCAAGAAATTCAACAAAGGAAATTGGTCAGAAACAAATAATTAATTATGTATAAAAAGAAAGAAATAAAAAGAAATAATGTGTAGCCAAATATACAGAATAATGCTACACTATCTGTTGCTCCTTGGAAATGATGCCATATGTTGAACCAGACTTCGAGTCAGACTAGTGTTCTACATAAGGCAAGAACACAGTTGTTGTGATGACTGTACACAAACCGTAATTCCAAACAACAATCAACTCACAATTAATAATAAAGCAATGCAATATATGTGTGAGGTCAAAATTTATTATAAAGTCCTACAAATAAATGTGTATAGTGGTCAAGTATGTGTAAGGTGTTGAACACAAGGAACACACAAGTGTAGTAATAGTATTATTTACCAACTACGTACTTAGTGTTTCATTTTTTAATATTTTTATTTTGTATATTATATTTTAAATTTTATAAATTTTTATTTCCTTTTTATATTCATGATTTTTAATTTCTTTTTTATATATAATAAGTATATGTGGGTATATATATCTATAGAATGTAATATATATAATATATGGAATATATATATATATATATAATATTTTTGTAAAAATATATAAAAAGCAATGAATACAAATAGAAAGAGTCTTTTTTTAAGGATTTAAAATATATTTATTGCATTTATAATAATTAATAGTAATATTAAGTATGAATACTTATATATATGTATATCAATACTATATAGGGTATTCTATTTTAAATATAGATTTATGTAGAAAAATTATAAAATAAATATTTTTATATTTTCTTCTCTCTTTTCAAATTTTTTAGTAATTTTTGCTAATTTTAGTTATTTTAAAGCCCAAAATATCCCAAACTAGGGAATATTAAATAGACTGAATTACTTTGAGAGTCAAAAATATACCATAGGTCCAAAATTTCTCAAAACTATTTTTATGTAATAATATGTATATATAAATAAATAGGACATAAAATTGGTTTAATTTTTTTTAGATTTTTTTAAACTTTTTTAGGGTTACCGAGTCTTTTCTATTTTTTGTTTTGCTTTTGTATTTTTAGTGATTTCTTTCCGAAGTGATAAAACATAGTAATAAATACTACATAATTTTTTAGAATTTTTGAAAAAGATTTTACTATGTTTTTTGTACTTTTTAAGTCAAATAAGGAATAAAAAGGGCTCCTTTTGATTTTAATAAATAGAAAATAAAGATAATATATAAATGGAATACATAGCGTGAATGAGCTTACAATCAGGCATTTATCCCTATTTTTGCATAATTTTTGGAGCATGGGAACTATATATTGAAAATGAAAATGCATAAATAAAAATACATAAACTAGTGGAGCATTTATGCAATGATAATAAAAAACGAGGTGTTTTGTGCAGAATACCGAAAAGATTTGAACTGGATTTGATTTTTTCATACTAAATATAAATTATAAAACCCATAGGGGTACAAGTGCAATTTCATCGCTCACGTGGGGGACCACGTGAGGTGACCTAGTATTGGACCTACTTGTAATATCCAAAACGTACAAAGGTTTATTTGCAATTTTTCCAACAACTTTTACACTTAATTAAATGTTTATAGTGGTATTTAAATATTATAAAAAAGTGTGGAGGGGTATGTAAATTCCCCCACTTATCATCCTTTGATCGCATTTCTCCTTGTATGATGTGTGGTAGAGCTGATGGTCGATAGAGGATGACGCTTCAGCTTGAACGGACACCCTGGATTTGACATGGGGCTCGAAGGAGATCAAATGGCTATCAAGGTCCTTGAATGAACTCCTAAGAACACCAACGAGCCGAGATTCAGTCCTCATTTTATCCGGCCTTTGATGTCTTATTCGCGATCTGGTGGCTACAATGGCTTGTTGAGGCTACTCCATGCGTGCAAGTCTCTTCCAATTAGCTCTTGGTAGATTCGATGGAGGTCTAGGAGGAAGTCTACTTCAAGAGACCTGGAAGCATGTTCTTCATCAATCTCATCTCCAAAGAGGTGTTCATACCTCAAGACCTGTGCCAAAAGATTCTCATCTCCATTTCAAAAGGGGGTTCTCTAATTAAACCTTATATAAGAAATAAAATATGAAATTAAATATGGGAACTAAATTTATACTTAAGATTACCTAAAAACGGAAGAATGAGGGCCTCGATTCGACCTGGGGCCGAAGAGGTAGAACCACGGGTAGAGCGTCGGTGATGGGCGGATCTAGCTCTAGAAAGCCTCCTCCTCGCTACAGAAGGTAAGGAAAAGCTCCTTGTCACCGAGCCTCTTCTTCACGCATAATCTGAAGAGCGAAGAGGCTTTTTAAGAGCGATCAACTCGCAAAATGGCGGAGGTAGGTCAAGCTTTATAGAAGAAGGAATGGTGAGGTTTGAGGTAAGGTTGCATGCAACAGAGGAGGGTTAGGTGGAAGGGCATGAGTTAGGTGAGGAAGAGGGTTGTGTGGGCAGCAACTGGGTGGAAGGCTCGAGGTGAGGGAGCTGAAAGAGATGGCATGAGAAATCGACGATGATGCCCCCCCATGAGCTCCGTCACGGTCGGCTTAAGAAGACCGTGGAGTTGGTTGTGGTCAACTCACGCAGGCTCTTGGTTGGTCCACATGAACCAACCAGGAAAAAGATTGAATAAAAAGATTTGTAATATCAAAAAAATAGAAATTGATTTTATTAAATTAAAATTATAACATAAAAAAATATCATAATTTTATGCAGTATTTTATTCTAATTTTAATTTATGTTTACAGGTTAATTTAGTATAGGTTAATATTTACATGTATATATAAGTAAATATACATGTATTTCCTATATTTTATTTTCTATTTCTTTTTTGTATTTTATTATTATATAAAGGTATTTTATACATTTGTAGTTTATTTAAATATGTATTTAGGTCATTTTTACTTTATTTTTATTAGTTTATTTACACACTTAATTAATTATGTGTATAAATTATAGGGTTTTTATATGTTGTGCCTCTTTGAGATATTGCAATTTCAGTTATGCCCCTCCCTTTTGGGGAATATCAGTTGTGCCCTCGACTTCTTGTCATTTTATCATGTGTGCCCATCAGATTATTTGTCGTCCCTTTCCAATTCAAATGGACATTAACTTTGAGGATACAACGAGAATGGTATTAAAAAATGGATTGAAATGTCAAGTCACTTCTTCTTACTTCTCTTCCCAGATCCTCTTCCTCTTCATCACCCTTCTCTTCCTCCTCCCCACCTCCTACTCCTCCACCAGCTCTTCCCGACCGTCCCTAGCCCCTTCCTCTACACCTATTCCTCCCCTTCCGCCTCGAAGCTCCTCCCCCTATTCCCCTAGCACCTCCCTTTGTCCCAAGCTCCTCCCCCGAACATGTGTTTTGGCCCCTCTACGCTCGAGCTCCTGCCTCCACCCTCGTGACTGTCCCTTAGCCTAGAGCTCTTCCCCCCGGTCCTCGCACCGCCGCCCCTACTCCTCCTTGGCCCCCCTCCTCCAGCTCCTCCCACCTACCCCTGCTTCTCTTTGTCCCCTATTCGTCCCTATCTCTGTCCCCTACCCTCGTACCTCCACCCCAGTGCGTCCCCCTCTATCTAGGATTCTCCCCCCTGCCCTCTTCTCCACCACCCCAAGATCATCTCCCCGCCCACAAACCTCCCCCTATGCCCCACAGGTCCTCCATCTGACCCAACACCTCACCTTCGCTCCCACACCTCTTTCTCCACCCCTAGCTCCTCCCCCACCTAGTAGGCCACCTCCGCCGCGAGGTCCTCCCCATGCACCCTCCTCCACCCAACTCACAACCTCGTCGTTGACATGCTGCTATTGATGGTGAGCGATAGAGGAGAAGGGGATGTATGAGGAGGTGGTCGGAGGAGGAAGGGTTGGAGGGTGAGGAGGAGGGAGGAAAAGTGAAAGGGGTATGTGGTCTTTTTTTCTAGATATGCCCCTCCTAATTGTATCATGGTTTGAGAAAACCATGGTTAGGTTCAAATTATTGACAGTTAAAGTAACGGAGGGGCCCAAGTGATAAAATGGCAAGAAGTTTGGGGTACAACTGGTATTCCCAAAAAGGGAGGGGCATAACTGAAATTGTAATATCTCAGAGGGACACAATTGATAAAAACCCAAAATTATGTAGGTATACTTAAGTACAATTCATCAAAATATCATGTAGCTTTATTTATTATATTTTATTTTTGATGGTTTTTTTTATTTTAATTATGTACATGACTTTAAATAATATTTACAAAATTATAGAAATATAAGAAAGATAAAAATGTAAAGAGTATATATATTGAATATAATATACATATATATTTCACAATGAGGGCCCAAAACCTAACTTTTGCATCTTAGCTCAAAATTGAATGAAACCACCTTTATTAAAAAGCTAGTTTTATTTTATAAACAATAAAGGTGACTTTGGTCAAATTTGAATTAGTATGGAGAAGATACATGTCTACAAAGATTTCTTTGAGGCTTTTATTTTGTGTGTCCTGGGTATTTTCAGTGAAATCAATTTTGTAATTTTAATTGTATTTATATGTACGATATTCATGTTGAGGTTTTATTTATTTGAGGTGTAAAAAGATAAAATAAAATACGTCTCAAAAAGCAATTATTGGACAAAATGAATTAGGGTTTTATGTGTATTTTATGTACAGTTTCTCTGTTCTATCTCCCTGTACTCTATTCCTTGTCAACCAAGTCATCATGATAACTAGGTCTCGGGGTCTAGGGTCACTCACTATCTTTCACACTTCATTCTTTTTCTTTTCTTTCCTTTCTCTTTTATTTTAGAATTATATATAATATTTTATACAATATTTTTTGGGGATTTATTCAGTGTTTATTTTGATAAATTAATGATATATACATGCATTTAGCTATGGATTTTAGGATTGAATGAAAGAATAAAGGTGATGAAATGGAGATTCATCAACACCAACCACTTAGATCTACCCAACCTCCTTCCCTCTTGTTTAACTGCTAAGATAAAGTGAGGAGGGTGTTGCACTCCACACATGGTGGGAGCGCAGACAATGTGGCGACGTCTCACATACCAAGCAAATAAAGCAACAATGAACCCACAAATAATAATGAAGAAATAAAAGCAACATATGTGGATCAAAATTAATAATACCCTACGATGAATGTGTAAAGTAGACAAGTAGGTAGTGATCGAACTCAGGGAACACACGTGTAGCAAGGTATTTTATTTATAAAAAAATAAAATAAGTACAAATATACATAAAGTGCACACTATTTACTTAGAATTTTGTCGATTATTTATTTGTTTTTAAGTAATTTAATTGTTTATTTTTCATTTTTTATATACTTTTTTATTTTAAAATAAATAAAATTATTTATAATATTAAATAGTATTATAACTTATATATTACTATATATAGATATATAATGAATAATAGGGTAATATACTTATAAATATAGGTTAAAGTAGTCAAAATAGCAAAATTAAATGTTTTGGGTTTTATATGATTTTCTACTATTTTTGTGAATTTTCAAATATTTTTGTTAATTTTTATATATTTTTATTGTCAAAAATTCCAAAAACATGGATTAACTAAATAGGCCCAATAGATTTGGGGTTTAAAAATAGCAACAAGCCTCAATTGTTTAAGACATTTTTAATATATACTCCACAACAACAACAACAAAGCCGTTTCCCATAATTAAGTAGGGTCCGCTACATGGATTCTTCGCATCCATTCAGATCTATCTTGGGTCAATCCCAGGTTTATATCCACAAAATAAAGATATCTTCGTATGGTCTCTTTCCAACACTTCTTGGGTCGTCCCCACCATCTCTTAGCTGACTCAACATCCCAACGCTCGCATCTCCTAACTGGTGCATCAGCTGATCTTCTTTGCAAATGACCAAACAATATTAAGCGGTTTTCTCGCATCTTATCTTGGGAGGGAAAGGCCAGGGAGTTTGTAGGGGGGTCTCGACGCAGGCTCTGAGGTGTGCGGTATCATCGACGGTGCGAAGCGAGAGGTGCTGCGCGGGGTAGAGGACAAGACAGTGCCAGTCCTGCAGCAGTGGAACCTTGACTGTTCTTGGAAATGAGCTTAGTCAGGAAAAAGATCGAGTTAGGGCACAGTAGACATTCCCTATACCCCCCTCTTTGAGAGACCGGGGTCTATTCGACAGATTTCCGAGGAAGATTTGATGGATTTTCCGGCGCGGCTAGGTCTTGGCCAGCTTGACTGACTAAGGTAATTTCCCGAGAAGTCGATAACTTTCTTTCTGATTGCATCATCCCGAATCCGATCTTTACGTGTGTGTCCACACATCCATCTTAGCATTTTCATTTCCGCTACAGCCATTCTCTGCACATGTATATGGTTCACAGGCCAACATTAAGATCTATATAGCATAGCAGGTCTCACGGATGCTTTGTAAAAATTTCCTTTAATTTTTAAAGGAATTTTCTTGTCATAGAGAACAACAGTGGCTCCTCTCCACTTTAGCCAGCCTGCATTTATTCTGTTAGTAACATCTCCATCGATTTCCCCATCATGTTGCAAAATAGAACCCAGATATCTAAAAGAATCTCTCTTCTGAATGTTATCATCTCCATCGATTTCCCCATCATGTTGCAAAATAGAACCCAGATATCTAAAAGAAACCAGATATCTTTAAATATATTATTATATTTTAATATACAAATATATTAAAATAAAAATACATAATATAAATAAATATGTTGGTTTTTTTGAAGATTTTTTATTTTTTCTATAGGATTTTGGAACTTTTAAATGTTTTTTTCATTTTAATTTTCTATTTTTAGGGGTTTTTGGTCTGGGGGTACTAGATGCTATAATAAACACATGCTATATTTTTTGGGATTTTTAAACATTATTTATAATTTTGTGGATTTTTTCAAAGAAAACAGGGAATCTTCGTGCATTATTTGATATTTAATAAAAAAGAAAAGGGCATAAAATGCAAATAGTTACATGGCATAAAACATCATGCATCCAAGTACCTCATCCTATTTTTCATAATTTTGTAGAACAGATGATATTTATAAAAATTAAAGAAACATACATAAAAATATTTTTACTAGTAGGGGTATATTTGCAATTGAAGTTAATGTCAGGGGTTGTAGTGCAAAATACCCAAAAGGTTATAACTAATATCTAAAATTTATATATGAATCAACAATTAGAAGAAACCATAGGGGTTTTCTTGCAATTTTTTACAAAACAACACATGCAGATACACATGACTGGCGAGGACTATTTTGCAATATTAAAAATTTTCGAGGTTATATATGCAAATTTTTCCATATTTTAAAGGCATAGAATATTTACAAGACCATTTAACTATTACAAAAAATGAAAGGTGCCTATGGTATTTACCCCTTAACACTTTGGATCCAATCATTCCTTTGCTGCCACGCGGGAGATCTGGCGATTCTAATCAGACAACAGTTCACTTCTAGTCGATTCTAGCTTGAGTTTATCGAACGACATAGGGAGGAGCTAGATGAATTGGGAAGAACAACTGCTTGGTGACTTTGGGTCTTTGATTCCTCACACCTCCGCACATGATTCGACTCTCCAAGGGGTTCTTCTTTTTCCTGGAGCTCCTCTACGCATGCAGGTAAGCTCCAATGAGCCAAAGGAGCGTCAATAGTGAACATGGATGGTGTCTTCTTCAAGCGTGATCTGGAGGTGTTCCAAGTGGTATTCTTCACTCTAAATAGCTCCTCGAGGTGTCGTTCCTACAACAAAAGGTCAGGTGGCTTTAGGTAGTAGACCTCGCCATAAAAGGGCAGCGTGAAGCTACGTGGATGGACAAGGCGAGTGGGCTTCGGTGAGATGAAAGTGTGGAGCATCGATACCTTGATTCATAATTGGAATCAAGGGGGAACATGTGGAGAATATGGAGAAAGTGATCAGGAATGACATTAGGGGGTTGGTGATGCAGTCAATAGGGATTTTTACGATGAACGAGGCCTTGATCTCAAGCTCCCGGTAAGTGAGATTTTTAGATTTTCCATAAAACTACAAATTAAAGCTAAAAATTAACAATGGAATTAAACTTCTACAATACAAGATTACGTAGAAAATAAAGAAAAGGGGCATTGCAGGAAACGAAGAGCTGAAACCTTGCGTCAAACTCTACGTAGATGGATGGATCAGCTCCGACACCTATCCTCCTCGCTGAAGATCCAAGGTACTCGATCCTGTCACTAACGAGATGCTCTTGGGGATGATCTGAGGGGTTAGGATTGGCTATGGAGCGATAAAAAAACTCAAGATAAGATTGAGGGGTGTATATAGGTGAGATTTTGATGAGTTTCGTGGGAGGTTTGCTAGTGAAGGAGCGTGGGTGGGTGAGGATTTGGGCATGGGAGAGGATCATGGATGAATGGTCTGCAGAGAGGTGGAACAACTCGAGGGAGAAAAGGTAGGGTGGAGGCATGGAAATTTGGCGAAGGATGGTGGTTCATGACTTAGACATGGGTCAGAGGGTGCTGGGATAGAGTTGACTGTAGGTTGATGAACAACCTGAGCGACTTAGGTTAAATAATATCAAAGGTTGTTGCGACCTCAACCACTTGAACCGGGTTCAACGAGAAACAAGAGACCACCAACAAAATCAAACAAGCATGAAAACAAGGCAAGCGGTCTCGCTATTTTTTAACAAGGTATAGCCACCTGGGTCGAACACAAGGAGCACAGGAAAAATCCTACAAAGTAATCAAGTAATCCAAAAAGAAATCAAAATGTTTTTAGTGGTTTTTAATATATTTTTTTATATTTTCTATTTAAGTA
Organism: Ottelia alismoides; assembly: GCA_037367405.1. NCBI lineage: Eukaryota > Viridiplantae > Streptophyta > Magnoliopsida > Alismatales > Hydrocharitaceae > Ottelia > Ottelia alismoides. Next base: position 262,748 of record JAZKJV010004240.1, on the reverse strand, counting down.
AATGAACAAGAAAATAAAAGCAAACACAATGCAATAATTTTTATCAAGGTGAAAAGAGCTCAAAAATTAAAAATAAAATTATTTTTGAGTTTTTAGAATATTCACGTGTTTTTTTGGTATTTTATGGGTTTTTTCTGATTTTTATATTTTCTGAAAATAAAAGACAGATGAAAATAGCAAGGAGTGTACAACCTGGATGAAAAGTCAAATTAAAAATATCTAAAATCCTGACAGCAATTTTATGTGAAACTATAAAATAAAATCTAACTACAGAAATGAAAAACACATTTTTTTTAGAAAATTATTAATGATTTTTATAAGGTTTTTAGTCTTTTGCGATTTTTAGGTTTTTTATAGAAGATAATAGAATGAAAATGGTATAGAAATTAAAACAACACAAACACTCACGAATATTTTGGAATTTTTAAAGGTATTTATCTATTTTTATGGGTTTTTTTAAATAGACACGGACACTTTTTAGGGTTTTCGATTTTAGGAAATAGCAAACAAAATCAAAATACATCTAAAAAAATAACAAAAATATTACACAATAGCAGGAGTTACTGATAATTTTTTGGAAATTTTTGGAGTAGTTTTGATATTTATTTGATTAAAAATGCAACACACAGTTCGTAGGGTCCTTACTGTAAATTATTTAAGTTTCTGCACTAAACAGTAACACGCATAAAAAGTCTGGGGTCAAATGTGCAATTTTACCAATAAATTACTCACATGCGTCAAATACACACTTACAGGGGCATATTTGCAATTTCAGGAAACATATTTTTCAATCATTAACATAAGAAAGCTCATGACCAAATCTGCAAATACACCAAAGGGCACGTGACGACACATGTGTCTTCAGACACGTGGGACTAAAGTGCAAATAACATAAACTACAGGGGCGAAATGCAAATAAGTTTAACTACGAATTTATTTTACAGAATAAAATGTAAACTAAAGGAAATATGGGGTAAAAAGGGGAAGATACCCTCGATGCACGTGAAGCGCGTGTGGGGTGGACGCGTGTCGCCCGTTGGAGCCAGGGATGGACGTGTGGCTCTGATGCTGTCAGGCATTAGATCTGATGGTGCCAGGACGGTCGAGAACATGTGGTGCATGCGACAATCAGATCTGACATCCAACAACCCGACACGACATCTGGATGAACGGTCAAGATGTAATCTGGAGGGGCCCGGTCAATCCAACATTGCGGAACGGGACTGGAAGAACAGGCGTTAGGAGAACTTCACCGGAGTGAAGAAAGAGATCCCCAACTCCGATGGAAGATCGGAGGATGCCGGCGTGACGGTGATGTGATTCTGCGTCGACTAGATGGCTCGGATGGAGGCTCCGTCGGCCTGATGGGTGTGTCGGCGATGAGCACCTGGAGCTTCTCCAGCGAGCCCTGGGGCTTCCAATCGCGCGGAACGACCTGTAAAGGATACCTATGACTCAGAGCTATGCTCCGATCCTGGTTATTTGGACTGAAAATGAATGAAGTGGCGGGGGATGCTAGTCGTTCTCCGGCGAAGGCGAAGGAAGAGATCTCGGACCTAATCTCGGCTAGATAGGCTAAGATTAAGGTGATCAGGATGCAGAGCTAGAAGGAGGGTGATTGTGCGATGGTATCGGAGCGGCTGGAATGGGGGAACTGAGCTATAACCACCTGGTCGGAGAAAACTAAGGTGCGATAGAGCCGAAATGGAAAATATGGACCAAATGACTCAAGCGAATGATAGAAGGCTCACCTGAAGATCTGCTTTGACTCCTGGGATTCAGGCAAAGGGGGTCGTCGGGGTAATATCCTCGACCGAGTGGCGAAAGGCAGGGGAGGCTGTTCGTGGCAGAACTCCGCCACGATGGCTGAGCTAAGGCGTCGCTGCACCAAATCGAATGCTAGGTGGCGCTCCAGACGGTTGTCACTCTACTGAAGATGGCTAGGGTATCGAGAGGGAGCGAGGCACGAGCTGAGCATCTGGAGAAGAGGATGAGAGATTTTATAGCACTCCTAGGTGGCTGGAAAGAACAGGCAAGAGCGCACGAACTGAGAAGGATCCGTACCACCCTAGGGATCCGTGTGGATCCTGGATCCATGGGGAGGACACAGGCGGAAATTAGGGGCAAGGGCACGCATGATCGGCCTAGGAGAATTTGTAGAATACAATCTGGTGGAGAAGTCGGGTCAGGTCAAGCCCTAGAAGAGGGGGTTGACCAGGGTCAACACTTCGACGTGGACCCAACACGAGCGTCGGGGGAAAAGACAAGATAGACTACAGGACAAAATAACAGGGAAAACTAAAAAATAAATAGATTAAAAAAAATAAATGAATTTTAAAAAAAAGAATAAAATGAAAAATGTTTATTATTTTTCATAGTATTTATTGGTGATTTTTATTTATTTTTATGAAAATAAATTACTCTATATACAATATATTTTATTATATACTGGTATATTATACCTATGGATTTTGTACAATTATTTTTAATTTATTATTTTTATAAATATACCCCAATTTTTTATTTTATTTATTTACATTATAATTTTTGGTGTATGAAACAATTTTTGTTTTGTTGTTAATATTTACTTACATGTATAAAACAAACAAGGAATTGAATATATATATATATATACATGTACTATGTACAAGTGAGAGAGAATTTTGATTTTCTTTTTATATTTATTTTTCTCATTTTTATTTTATTTTTAGAAATATGTACAAGGAGGTAAATTTTTTTATTTTTAATTTGGAAAAAATAATTTAATCATACCTCTGATATGTATAATCTAGAGTGGCCCTATCTCTCTCTACATGTTTTACTTGGAGATCAGGCCAATGCTTGGCCCTCTCTTGGGGTTCGGGTCACTCAATATTTATTCTAAATACTTCCTTCTTTTTATTTTTATTCTTTATTCTTTTCTTTTTGCACAAATACATGCTAATTATGTAATATTATCACATGCATGCATATTGCTAAGTTATTCTATTTACACCTATTTACATGATGCTTTGCAAAGATAATTAGATAAAATAAAAGAATAAAGAGTGATGAACATGGATTCATCACCCCCCTATACGTTACCTTTGTTAGTCCCTTAGCAAACATTTATTTGAAAAAGAAGTGAAAAGAAAGAGAAGCAGAATCAAGGTTGATTATTAAACTTGTCTTCATTAAATTGGAGTATGGAGCTCAGTTAGATTTTTGGATTATTAGTTTGTCGGAACCTTATTTGGACCTAAGTTTAAAACTCTATAGCTTCTAAGTTCCACCAATCTATGGTAAAGAATCCTCAATAATCTAGATCAGAACAAGTCTACATACGCAAACTCTAATGACCGTGAATCTTTTCTTGTACAGTGTAAGTGAAATGTAGCTCCCCACCTCAGAAATGGCAAAGTAACAGCCCCCATTAACAAGGCAACTCTAATGCCCTAGTATGGCAGCTCTTTCCTCGAGGAGCGAGGTATTCCCTTCTAAGTTCAAGTTCAACCGGCTCAAGAAGATAAGGAAGAAGAGAATGGACCATGACCAATGTAGTCATGTATCCGTGGGAGCCCAACCAGTGTAGCTAAGTCTCCCTGCTGCAAGCTTGATGAGATGAGAATGGGTAACATAAGCTTTGCTTTATTTGGCTATATACACTCTGGTGGGAATTTCATTTTCTATCAGACCCACCATTTTTTGGAGTTTTTTTTTCTTTTGCACAATTTTTTGATGTGCATCTATACAACATATCTACATGGTGCAACATATATACCCAAGGAGTTTTCCTCTTAAGCCAGTAGCTAATTATATACAAGAAATTTTTTTGAAAGTTTTATGATTTTTAGATAAAGGATTTTAGCCATTTTATTTATTAACACACACACACACACAAAGTACGAGTTATGACTAAAGTATATATGAAATATATGCGACACCCACTATACTTAGCTCAAACGATGTCCTCAGAGTGGATATTGAGCGATTTAGACATAACTCGTGCTTAGTACAGGAAAGTGAAAAGGAAAGCTATACTACAACGACGAATCAAAGAATACATAAGGTTTAATAGTCATCCACATGGACATTGATGCTTTTGTTGCAACAATTTCTATTGGATAGATAGACTTCATATTTTCAGTGAGAGAGCCCTAAGTCTTAGAGAATGTCTTTATGACCTAGATACTAGAATACACTCATAGTTTATTTCTAAATGTTGGAAATAAACATGAATTCTGGAATAGACCTATCATAAAGAGTCATGATAGATATATTTCAGAAAGAAAACTAACATCTTGAGGAATCTATTAAATCAGAAAATTCATGCATGGTTCATTAACATTTCTAATACTGAAAATTAAATCTTATAAGATCAATAGAAGGATGAAGATCATTTGACAATGATCCGGCATCAAATCTTTGCATGTTGATGAGATCAATAGACTAGTAAGAGATGAAACTGTAGAATGTCTAAAATTTCAAATCTTACATGCTTGTGAAATATTGTATTGAAAGTAAAAATGTCCAATGCACCCTTCTGTGGGAATGGTGTAAGATGTCAAGGTATTCAAGATGTCACACATATTGATGTATGTGGATCGTCTATATCATAATGAACATTAATGATATGTGATATCATTTGATGATTATTTGTGATATGAGATTTCTTCCCTTCACCTTAGAAAGCTTTAAAAAGTTCAAAGATTTCACAATTTTTATTTAGAACCAAAGTTTGAAGGAAGATGAAATGAATTTGATCTAACCGAGGTAGCAAGTACCTATTAGACGAATTTAATACCTTATGGAGAAAGGAATATTATTTGTATCTTAATCCTCCTAATGCACATAAACTCAAGAGAGTTGTAGAGAGATATAAGTGTATCATGTGTGACATGATTTGATCAATGATTAATCTTAGCATAATTACCTCTTAGTTTTCAAGGTATATATGTAGTAGAGACTACAATATATATCTTTAATAAGGTTCCATGCAAGTAAGTTGTATCTAGCACTAGAGAGTGCTACTTCATTAGGAAAGTAAAGGATAGTATTGAATACTTTATGATCTTGAGATTCTTAAAAGATTTCACCTCTAAGGATATGATTCTTAGATGATATCTAATAATTTTGATATGATATCCTAATCATTTGGAATGAGTTAAGGTGGACCTTAAATATACTCAATCCAGGAACCTTATAGGAACTAGAATTGAGATACTTCTGCTCCGCTAGATAAAATTCTTTAAGAACATGAGACTTGATTCAATGTCGTCTTGACTGCCTAAGTAGAATAACTCATAGCATATGCACGATTCTTGAGGATAATGACCTAGCTTCCACACCTACACATAACACTTTGCTCACCTCAGTTGGAGTAGTAGAAGATTGGATTTACTGGCATGAGAGACAAGCCTATTTAAACATTGGAAGTCAAATATTTGTGGCCAATGTACCCAAACCCGATCCAGTAGCCATGAGGTATTATGATAGTCTACCTCCCCTTTATATAGGCTAATATATCCTAAAGTATAGGCAACAAAACAGAGGTAAAAAGAATCAAAAGATAAATCAAGAGTTTGACATCCCCCCTATACTTGCGGTAAAGTGCATCCTAAGTATAGCATAATCACTAGATGCAAAGTTGGGTGTTGGACTAAAGAATGAGATGTTATGGACATCTGGATCTATACAAGGCAGAGGACAGCGATAATCAAGCATGGGATGCAATAGATGTGAGTCAAAGACCACATCTCATGCAAAAAGAATAGGGGTGACGTCAACGACTAGCAGCTCATGATCTAGATATGGTTTGAGTTGATGCCTATTAACACGAAAGGTAGACTCATATGACATCTGAGATATGTCAATACTCCCATTGTCATGTACCTTTCGGACCAGGTATGGTCCCTTCCACTTGCTCTGCAACTTCCCTCGAAATAATCTAAGCCTAGCATCGAACAACCATACTCTTTGCTCTGGCTCAAATTGCTTATGGCTGATGTGAATCATGCCATTCCTTTACTGTCTCCTTGTATTGAAGGCTTCTCGAAAAGGCTGTATCTCTAAGCTCCTCCAAGGCTGCCAATTCTGGCTTCCTCTGATCTCCTACACTCACTGGATCTAATAATATGTCTGTGACAGCCCAAAGTGACTTGTGCCTAATCTCAACAGGTGAATGGCACAACTTTCCATAAACGAGGCAAAAGGAGATGTACCCAAAGGAGTCTTGAAGGAGGTCCGATAGGCCCACAAGATCGAGTCCAAAAGCTGTGACCAATCCATTCGGTCTGGGCAGACTACCTTCTGCAATATCATCTTGATCTCCCTGTTCGACACTTCAGCAAAACCATTGGTCTGAGGATGATATGGAGTGGCTACTCTATGGTCTATGCTGAACTCGCTAGCAAGGGCCTTTACCTTGTCGTTGACGAAATGAGACCCCCGTAAGATATCAGCACTCTAAGCACCCCGAACCGTGAAATGATATTCTTCCTCAAAAATTTGCAAACAGTCCTAGCATCTGTAGTTCGGGTGGGGATGGCCTCAATTCAACGACTAACATAATCCATAGCCAACTGAATGTACTCGAATCCTTGACTCTTAGGGAATGGACCCATGAAATAAATTCCCCATGCGTCAAAAACCTCACAGAAGTGAATGGGCTGCATCGGCATCATATCATGTTGTCCACAAGTGCACATCCACTAACAGTCAGTACACCTCTTCACGAATTCATCAGAATCCTCGAAGAGGGTAGGCGACCATTGACTAGATTGGAGCACTTTCAGTGCTGTTCTCCTCCCAGAGTGATGTTCCTGCCTCAAGCTTGTGGTAGTATGTGAGGACGCTATGGTGCTCCTCCTGAGGAATGCACTGGCGCCAGACGCTATCCCCTCCTTCATGATAAAGGATGGGATCCTCCTAGTGGTAGAACTTGTCCTTCGCAAGGAAGGTCTCAAATCGCTACCTGGGCCAACCTTGTGGAAATTTCTTGGCAACAAGATAGTTCAAAATGTCAGCATACCACAGAAGTGAGGCGATAGAAAATATCTCCTCATCTTGGAAGGTCTCAGAAATGGGGTCCGTCTGCTAAGATTCCTCAAGATGCTCCAATTGGGAGAGATGATCCGGTGATGAATCCATGATTCATTTACTTTTCCATCGCATTTTGTCTTAAAACCCTTAATAGATGCATGTAAATATTCATTAATTCCCATCTTTTATACAAACATCATTCATGAATAAATATTCACTTTTAAGCATAAAAAGCATGTAAATAAATAAAGAACAAAGAAAAAGAAAAGAAGGCAGATTGGAGATAAGTATATATGCACAATATGACTTATAAATATAAATATAACTGCAAGGTATATTTATAGCCGAACCCTCGAGACCAAGTCAGCATGGATTGGTCGACAAACTAATAAGTGGGGGGAGATAAGGAAAGAAAACCCTACAAACAAATTAAGACACACTTCATGTACTTTCCACTATTTATCAAATAAATAGAAAACTTCAATGACTTGTAATTAATCAACATGTAAATATTTTTCACCAAACTCTTTTCCTTATTATTTCTAATAATGTATATAAAAATATAAAAATAAGTTAAAAATATTATCCCGTATATATGCTAAGAAATCCAGCTTATAAATTATCAAAATCTCAACTTCCGAACATCATAAATTCTTCATACGAACTCCAATTTCACTATACTCACCTTTAAAGTTCATAAAATAATATTCTCTAATTAATAAAGGTGGTTATATTGAATTCGGAGTCCATTTGCAAAAAGTCGGTTTTGGGACCAAATGACAACGGGGTTTCTGGGCAATTGATTTTATATAGAACACATTATTTATATTTTTATTAATTTTATAATTTCTAATTATTTTCATGATCTTGTAATTTAACCTTGATTTATTTCATATTTTTTGGAGCTCATTTATTATTTTAATAAAATCAAAAACCCTAAATTATAGGTTAAAATGAACTGGATAACTTATACATATATTTATTAATATATGTAAATTAATTTATTAAAAACCCTAAAAATTCACACAACTCATTTTTATTATTCTAATAATTAAGAAAATATAAATTAATTTTTAATTATTTTTTTATTAAATTAAAAATCCAAAACCTATTTATCTGTACATATTTATTAATATAATATTTATATTTAGAATAGTATTTATTATTTATAAAAAGTAATTATTCTATAATTTAGATAATTTAATTATTTACATTTCTTGTCTTTGTACATATTTAAAATAACTTTATTTAGTATTTATTATCGAATTTACAAGAATTTTAACTCATCTGGCCAACCAGGTACTGACACTTGTCAGCACCTGGTTCATCTTCTTCAGGAAGGCTGTTAGCCTTTCTGTTTTGGACAGCCATCTTCAACCATTTCTCCAGCATGCTTCATAACTCATCCCGACAATCCAATCCATTGATCCAACTCCCCTATCAACCTAGACATTAGGCCACCCTTAGATTTATCTTGGAGCTCACGAAATCGATCTATATAAACCTCCAAAGTGGGCAGTTCACAACTAACTTTCCTAACTGAACCCAACCTTCCCCTCTCGATTCTAGCCATTCCAGGAGGTGACAGCTCCTATTCGTTGGCTCGCATGGAAGAAGGGAGATCGGAGGAGGTTCCAAGGTGCTCGTCAGCCCTTGCATCGCCGCCACGCGCGCGTCTAACTCCAACGAAGATCGGCCGTCGCAGAAACTATTTGAGGTAATACACCTCTGTTTTCCCAGATCTAATCACCCACCTTTATCAAATTTCTTCTCAGATCTCCTGCCACGATTAGCGTGGCTAAGTACGTAATTAGTTAACCTAAACATCTAGGTTAAACACACACCCAAATTCAATTCCAAATTTGTTTGAAATTAATCCAAATTGCTTTTCCTTTTTCATACATTGCTCATGCACACTTCACTAAGTCTGAAAACAACCATCTTTGATCTTGCAAAAACCTTACTTGTTGGCCGCTTTCTCGCAAATCGAGCACATGATTTTGTGATTTGCATATCCAGCTTTCATCAGGAGCAATTTTCAAAGCATCTGGAGCTCTAAATCTTCAAGAAACTCGTTATTCCAAGAAGCTGTAACAAACTCCATCATCTCCAGGAGAAGAGGACCGCCAACTTTGTCGACCTTCCGCCGCCGCTCTGAGCCATCGCCGCCTGACGACCACCACGGGCGAGCTCGAGGGTTAGAGGAGCTAACCGTCTGGCCCCGCCGGAGACCCTAGCTCGTTGCCAGCTACCCGTGGATATTCGGAGAAGACGCCGTCGTCAACCACCCGCGAAGAACCTGAAGAACGGCCCAAGAATATTCGTTGTACAGGATGTTGACACGTGGAAGCAGTGGACGATCCAGATCACACCGCACGTTATTATATCAGCCGTCCATCTGAACCGGTGGAAAAATTGCAGAATAAATCCAGAAGATTTCCAGATATTCCAAAGCACTCCAAAGTTTTCCAGATTTACATTTAGGTCCCCGCATATGGACCTAAATGTAAACTTTTATATTTCCATTTCAAAACAGCCCCTGTTGAGGACCTTTTTGCAGCACTTTTTGTTTCTTTTTCTTGCAATTATACCCCTGACCTGTAGGGAAGTTTTGGAGCTATTGTTGACACATTTTTTCGTAGATTTTTTTAAGGTAGTTACGCAACTACCCCAGCTAGTTTTTCATTAATTTTTCGTATATTTTTGTCATGTTTTCATCGTGTTTTGCTTTGTCGCTAATTGATCCGTTTTGATTTATTTTATGTGTCCTTCAAGACTGTTTCTCGACCGTTTCATACTATATAATATCATCTAAATTTCACCTATATGTCACCTATTATATAGTAAGTAAATTATGTGAAAAATACTATTTTGAAAAATAAATGAAAATTGGAAAAGAATAAAATCAAATAAAAATTAAAAATAAAAAAATCTCATAAAAATTGCAGCTTTTCCTTGATCGCTTTAAGAAGAGATAAAATAATCACAAAAATTTTTTCTCTTAAAAAATTCAAAATACCCTATTCTGCCTCCTTGTGTTTGACCCAAGAACACTTCCTTGGTTATAAAATTAGTGTAAGGTTTTTCTTAACAAAACCGATCTTTGATTGATTGACTAGGATCCCTTTGTGGCTTTTCTACAATGACTACCTCTTCTTCTAAAAAGCCGTAAACCGATTCCTAAGTGTCGCATCAAAATGGCGCCGTTGTCGGGGAGGCGATAGTGTATTTTGATTTTTTTTACATATTTTGTGATTTTATTTTCTCTCTTCTTTTTATTTTCTTTCTCGTAGCTTTTCTTCGGTTTTTTTACGGCTTTTCTCGATTCGACTCTAAATTTTCTTTAGACCGCTAACTAATTTTTGTAGGGCCTGCAGGATCAGCTGGTTTCTTAGGAAGTCAATTCAGTTGAAAGAGCAGAGGCCGATTCCTTCTTTACGAGTCGGTTGCAGAGGGCAGAAATTAAGTAGTGTAACTTTGTAAAAGAGAGAGAAAGAGAAAGAGAAGTTGTATTGAACTCTAGTAGAAGGGGTCCACTAAGGACATCCCGACTTGTACTTCCCCCACTCCCCCCCATTTTTTTTCGAGGTCTGATCTACCGAGTACCGTATATTCGGGGGATCAGGGCACCCACCGCGGTTTTCTCGCATTGACGGTTTTTCCACAGCTTTTTTGATAGATGCTTGCTTAGGTTTTTTTATTCTATCTGATTGTGCCTATATAGTTAGTCTTAGGACTTGCAACCTAGGTGCATGATTTTAGGATTCTTATAAAAAGAAAATAAAAAAGTAGACGCTTGCTTGAAAAAACTCAAAAAAAAATTATAAAACCCATAAATAAAATCGGGACTGCTAAAGATATTTGACTTAAAAACCGTAAAGATTCATCTGATTTGGGAGAGTAATCCCCGCACAACTTCTCAGAGTGCGCGAGCGAGAGACGACCCATAAGGCTAGAACCACAACCCCGTATTTCTAGCGAAATACTACTTAGTCTATACACCTAATCATTGTCCCTCAGTAGGTACGCTTGGGTAGCCGGAAACGATCCGGGATTACTTAGCAGAGTGGGAGGTTTAGAGGACACTGCGTAAGGCTCCGTCCTCAAGTAACACGGGTAGCTGGAAATGATCCGTACTTACTCCCATACTGGCTGAGTGCGAGTGATTTTTTGTAAAGACTCGGGCTCATGTTTCGGAGAAACTATCAGGCACCTATCAGCTCGCATCTGCTCGCGATAACCGATTATACTTGTTTGCTAATTACAACCCTAAAACCGACAAGATAAAAGACCGAACTCTTACGGTCTTCACCGGGTTGTGTTGGTGAAAGCGGGGTTTGCTTTGTGTTTGCTTGTGGGGCGTGAGTTACCGCGACTTTACACATTTTCCCTCTCCTTTGAATAGAAAATCGTGCTTTCCCTATCATTCTCTTGATATCGAAGATGACGTCTCGACGACTTTTCTGCTCAGACTCCATAAGCTTTCGACCGTCCACCATCGTTCGTACATCTTTACAAGTTTGGGATGACTCTTTTCCCAAGTTGGTTCCATCTGATCTCGAGGAGAGTCAGACCCAGACTCCCTCGCCTCCTGGCCAGAATATTGAGGCAGACCCTTGCCTCAATACATCATCAAGATCTCCATCCAATTTTTCGCCGAGTTCTTACGAGAGCTTTTCTTTTCCAAACGATTTGAAGCAGATGGCTCACGTCAAAGGACCAGCAGATGAGAGGCCACCAGATGAGGAGCATCATGAAGGAAGACCAGACTCCGCAGACATTACAATCGGGATTCTCGACACAATCCAACAGATGAACATCCAGATTCGAGAACAATTCAGAACTTAGAATGAGTTGTGGGCTAAGATAGCTGCACTGCGAGCAAGGGTCGGGAACCAATTACTGCTTGCAGTGGTTCCCGCTACTTTACGGGAAGAGTATGACTCGAGCGCGAGAATGATCCACCACTGGATTCGGCTACCACAGAATCAAGGGTCATACGAGTTGAGACCGTTCTTCATATCACTGCTTCCCATGTTTTACGGGAATGCTACAGAGGAGCTGTTTACCTTTCTACAGCAATTCGAGATGATATTTGGCACGGTTAGTTATCCAAGAGTTACGCAGGAGGCTGTACGCCTCAAAGCCTTTCCCTTTGCCTTAACCGATAAGGCACTTTACTGGCTGAGTCACTTGGGAAGGGAAATTACTACATGGGACGATCTGAAGTCCACATTCCTGCTTAAATATTTTCCTCTGGGGAGGACAAACATGATGAGGAGTCAGATCTCCAATTTCACGTAGCTTCCGCATGAGTCTTTCCATGAGGCATGGGATAGATTCAAAGACCTTACAGAGAGATGCCCGCATCATGAGATACCAATGAAGGTGCTAGTTTAAAATTATTTCGAGGGACTCCAGCCGGACATCCAGGGGCTAGTGAGTGCTGCATGTGGCGGTAGCTATTTGAACAAGGATGCTGAGTTAGTCTGGGACATCTACGAAGGGATGACTAAGAACTCGAGAGTCGTTGACTCTACTCGTGCATTTCAGAAAGCTCCTCAGCCACCACATCACCTAAAGCATCATAAGGTGGCTAACATCTCAGAATCCGAATCCAACACCAACATGGGCTTTATTAGCGAGAAGTTAACGTTGGTGGACGTGATTCAGAAGCAATCCCAGGACTTACAACCACTGCGAGAGTTGGAGAAACTCTCATCTCTACCTCAGCAGCTGAGTGATCGTTCGAAGAAGGTTTCTGAGCTTCAACTTCAGTACCAGCAGAGCCAATCTTCTTCAACCGCACAATCTACACGAAAAATATTACCCGCTCCACCCACCCGTCAGATTCACTATGTACAGAGAGAGCCAAAGACTCCGGAGATTGATTGGCATGAGGATCAGTCTCATGCCAATCCCAACCAAATAACCAGCACTGCAGATATGGAGGTTGAGCCGCAAGCCACCCTCGAGATTAACGGGATTTGTTATACTCCGATTCAGCAACCGAGTATACTGCATCAGCAGCAGCAGCCGTATAGTCATCCGCAGCATGGACATCTACATTTCCAACACCGCCAGAACTTCACGCAGCAGTCTCACCAGAATGTTTATTAGAGACCACAATCATACCAGTATCTTGCTCATTATTCACAGACATATCCTTATCAGTAGCCGCAGAAATCTTCCTCCACACCACAGAGATACTCCCAGCCTTCCACTTCTCAGCAATACACGCCAAGGTAGGAGAGAGGAGCAAGCCAGTGCCACCATACCAAATCTAAAACGAATCCACTGGCCCAGGCACTAAATCAGATCATGGATATGCTGACTACGCTCCAGATTGCGCATAAAACCGAGATTGAGCAGGTTAACCATCATCTGGATGAGTTAACTACACCAATGACCACTCTTCCAGTCCAGCCTCAGATTAACCCGAACAACAAGAAGAGGCATCCAGACCAGGTAGACAACACTACAGGTAAGATCTCATTTCTTGAATTTTTATCTAACTTCATTCGTCTCAGCAGTGGTAGATCACCACGAGCACCTACTGGAGTAGAGGAGAGGGCACTAGAGGAGCAGGAGCAAATCCATGAGCTGCAAGATTCTGATGTTGAGGAGGAGTACCAGCACGTTGATGAGGACCACTTTGAAGATCCAAGATAAGGGAGCGATGACGATACTGTTGACATGGACACTAGCGAATTAGACGATGACATCACGCCAGACCATGCAGATACTCCTGAGAAAAAACATTTCTTCCCCTGTTTTAGAGAGTTTTGTACATAATTCTGAAACTCTCGATGTACAAGCTGATTCCAATATCAATAAAAATTCTTATTTTCTGATTCCTGACATTGTTCCTTTTCCTGATGCTCTGTTTGGAAAAGGAAAGAAAAATAAAAAAGAATGTTGTGACTCCAGAAACCGAGCGTTTGCTAAAAAATCACATCTTTTTGAAGATCCCGCTTCACGATGCCTTGGATCATTTTCCTACGCTTAAGAATCAGATAAAAAATCGGTGTACCACGCGTAGGAAGAAGAGATCACGAGTTGAAAAGCACATATTGACCTAGGAAACTTTGTGTGCAATTCGAAACAAGGTACCCAAGAAGAAGAAAGATTCTGGAGCTCACTATGTCAATTGTCAGATTGAAGACCCTACATTCCATCGTACTCTCTTTGATGATTGTTCCTCGATCAATTTACTTCCATCCTCTTTCCTTGATAAGCTCAAGCTAGGTACTCTTTACAAATCACGGGCGATACTTCAGTTTGCAGATCGATCTGTGAAGAGACCTAGAGGTGTAATAAGGAACATTATCGTGACCGTTCAGGGCTCGCAGTTTCTAGTGGACTTTACTGTCCAAGACATGACATGCCTTACACAGTTACACCTTGCTCGAATCATTCCCGGGAGACCCTTTTTGCAGACAGCAAGAGCACTCTTTGATTATGATGTTGGGAGAGTATCATTCTGCATAGACAATGGAGAGATACACATTGAGATAGAGAGAGAATGTAGCAGACCTCGATCGATATTGTCATTCATTTCTGTGGACACCAGTCTTGCAGAAGATTGCTAGCACATAGATGAGACACAGTTTCCTGATCTAGAAAGCGTTTATTTTGATACCCACGATATCCTACACGAGGATAGGGTAGATCACCTGGTACATAGTTCTTCAGATGATTGTTCACATACAGAGACATATTTCATACAAGATTCAGATGAGAAGTCACTTGCAGTAGACATCTCAGTGCTGCAGATTAAGAGTACACATATTACAGCACAAGAGTTAATTGATTACATTTCACAGATTATACAGTCTATTCAGCGTAGAGAGTCGAATGGTGTGATGCTTACACATATAGACACCTTCTGTAGTCCGACTCCATAGACACATATTTCAGAAAAGAGAGCTATGCCATGTACAGAGTCTACTTACAGAGGAGGCTCTACTTTTTCAGCCAAGGATCAGTACGTACATAAAAAGCAGAAAATACAGTATGACCCTGATTGAAGTGGTCTATTTTGTACAGGATTCATGATCATTCTTTCACTTCATCTCATCATGTACAAATGTTTTTGAGCCATTCGATTTCTGGAGATCCACAACACTTGTATATTCTTCGTAGACCACAATCGTCCCCATTTTTGCTCGTCTTTTATGCTTAGGATACCAGATCCTAAGTATAGGGGGGACCGATTGTTCGCTGATTGACGTTTTATATTTTGTTCTGATTCTTTTGTATATCCTTTCTTTCTCACAAATCAATGTTCTCCGATTTTTGGCTACACTGTTTTCTATACTTAGGATGCCTTATCCTAAGTATAGGGGGGACCAAGTGATTTCGATGATTTCGTATTCTTTATTCCTTTTGTTTCTTCGTGTATATTCTTTTTACTCAGTCACCTCATTTTTGCTCTTCCGTTATACTTACGATGACCTGATCGTAAGTATAGGGGGGTTGACTGACTTGTACTCTCTATTCTTTTTCACCCACTTTTACTCAGCACGAGTTATGTCATTCTTTTTCTCTTTTGACGCTATGAGGACATAGCACAAGCTAAGTATAGGGGGTGCATATATATTATATATATACTTTTGTCCTTAACTCGTACTTTTATGTATTTTCTATATCTATAAAATCCATAAAAGTGGGTAAGGGTTAATTTAAAATCCATTTATATATTATTACTTATAAAATCCTTGTAAAAAAGTAAATTATGTTTAAAACTTGTATTTAAAATCTGTAATTAAAATATGAATTTAAAATTTATATTTAAAAATTGTATAATACTTTTATAAATCCTATTTATTAAAACATGTGTAAAAATCATTTAATCCTTGTAAAATCCCTTGTAGATAAAATCTGTAAAATACATTAGATATTTAAACCAAATAAAATATATCTTTTAAAATTCATGTACAAAAACTTGTTTATAAAAATCAGGAAATCTATAAAAAATACAAAGTCCTAAAACTCATAAAAATTACAAAAGCGTTAAAATCCATAAAATGAGTAAAATCAAGAAAATATACTTCACAAAAACATGGTTGCATTTGCATTTTTCAGATAAGTTTGATTTCTGGAACTAAGGATTAAGTGTAGTCTAAAGGATAGAGCTTGATTACGGCCTTCAACTTTCATTGTAAGGAACCTAGTTAGGATCTGGAATTTTGACTCTTCAGGTCTTGCGACTTAAAATCTTTGGGTTCCATAAAACCATATTCGGGAAATCAAGTCATATGTGCTTAAGTAGACTATTTGGTGTCATCCGTACAACTCTACACCAGTGAACCAATCTTGAACACATGCACTCTGCACTTAGCTCAACTCGCATGGAGTTACGAAGGGTAGTACATCTTGGTAGTGCGTTTCTATCCTTATCTTTGCGGCATTGACATCTAAAGACGGGAGAGATTGGGGTTGCGATAGTTGCTTCGGATGAGGGAAGGATCTACTGACACAATCTTTCTAAGACCTCAAAAAAGGGACGGAACAAAAAGATGATATATTCGTCGAGGCACAATTACAAAGTCAAATCAAAGAAGAATCCACCAAATACGACCACAATGGTCCAAGCTTCCACCAAAAATACATGCATGTCTTAGTGAGCTTCACAAGGAGATGCATCTATACTAGTCGCACTCAACTTCTTTTCTCATTTTTCTACTTTCTCTCTATACTCGATTGTGGACATAGCACGAACAGACCTCAGAAGGGAATACCTCCCTCCCCGAGGAAAGAGAAGCTGGATGAGGAAGCCATAGAAGAGTATATCCCGGATGGATGGTTTCTTTGTTTCTCTAAGCAGGAAGAGCTAAATCAATTCACACACTGTACAAATTGACTTCACGGATGATAGAGTTTGCGATATGAATAAGTGAGTCTGAACTAGCTGATGAAGTGATCTTGAATAAGGATTTGTGGAACTTGAGGACTGTTGAGGATAAAATCCTATTCTAGTTAAGGCTCCGACAAAATGCTTGTTTCAGGACCAATCGAGTTCTGTCCTTTGTCTGTTCTCATGAATTGGTTTAGGAAAACAAATTTATTCTAACTTTCTTTCTTTTTCACTTAGTTTTTCAAATAAGCGTTTGCAAAGGGAATAGCAAAGTTTAAGTATAGGGGGTTGATGAATCCATGATTCATTAACTTTTCCGTCGCATTTTGTCTTAAAACCCTTAACAAATGCAAGTAAATATTCATTAATTCCCATCTTTTATAAAAAAACTTCATTCATGAATAAATATTCACTTTTAGGCATAAAGGCATGCAAATAAATAAAGAACAAAGAAAAAGAAAAGAAGGCAGATTGGAGATATGTATATATGTACAATATGACTTATAAATATAAATATAACTGCAAGGTATATTTATAGCCTAACCTCTGAGACCAAGTCATCATGGATTGGTCGACAAATCAATAAGTAGGGGGACATAAGGAAAGAAAAGCCTAAAAATAAATTAAGACACACTTCATGTACTTTCCACTATTTATCAAATAAATACAAAACTTCAAAGATTTTTAATTAATCCACATGTACATATTTTTCACCAAACTCTTTTCTTAATTATTTCCAAAAATATGTATAAAAATATAAAAATAATTTAAAAATATTATCATGTATATATGCCAAGAAATCCAGCTTATAAATTGTCAAAATCTCAACTTCCGAACATCATAACTTCTTCATACGAACTCCAATTTCACTCTACTCACCTTTAAAGTTTATAAAATAATATTCTCTAATTAATAAAGGTGGTTTCATCGAATTCAGAGTCTGTTTGCAAAAAGTCAATTTTGGGACCAAATGACAACGGGGTTTCTGGGATATTTAGTTTATGTAGAACACATTATTTATATTTTTATTAATTTTATAATTTCTAATTATTTTCAAGATCTTGTAATTTAACATTGACTTATTTCATATTTTTTGGAGCTTATTTATTATTTTAATAAAATCAAAAACCCTAAATTATAGGTAAAAATGAACTTGATAACTTATACCTATATTTATTAATATATGTAAATTAATTTATTAAAATCCCAAAAAATTCACACAACTCTTATTTATTTTTCTAATAATTAAGAAAATATAAAATTGATTTTTAATTATTTAATTATTAAACTAAAAATCCAAAACCTATTTATCAATACATATTTATTAATATAATATTTATATTTAGAATAGTATTTATTATTTATAAAAAGTAATTATTCTTTAATTTAGATAATTTAATTATTTACATTTCTTGTTTTTATACCTAATTAAAATAACTTTATTTACTATTTATTATCGAATTTTAACTCATCTGGCCAACCAGGTGCTGACACTTGTCAGCACCTGGTTCATCTTCTTTAAGAAGGTTGTTTGCCTTTCTGTTCTGGATAGACATCTTCAACCATTTCTCCAGCGCTCCTCATAACTCATCCCGACGATCCAATCCATTGATTCAACTCCCCTAACAACCTAGACATTCGGCCACCCTTAGATTTATCTTGGAGCTCACGAATTTGATATATATAAACCTCCAAATTGGGCGGTTCCCAACTAACTTTCCTAACCACCTGAGACACCCAGTTCCAGTGGCCAAATCCCAACCTTCCCCTCTCGATTCTGGCCATTCCAGGAGGTGACAGCTCCTATTCATCGGCTCGCGTGGAAGAATGGAGATCGGAGGAGGTTCCAAGGTGCTGGTCAGCCCTTGCATCGCCGCCACATGCTTCCAGCTCCGGCAAAGATCGGCCGTCACAACAACTATCTGAGGAAATACACCTTTGTTTTCCCAAATCTAATCACCCACTTTTATCAAATTTCTTCTCGAATCTCGTGCCACGATTAGCATGGCTAAGTACATAATTAGTTAACCTAAACATCTAGTTTACACGCACACCCAAATTCAATTCCAAATTCGTTTCAAATCAATCCAAATCGCTTTCCATGTTTCATACATTTCTCACGCACACTTCACTAAGTCTGGAAACAACCATCTTTGTTCTTGCAAAAACCTAACTTGTTGGCTGATTTCTCGCAAATCGAGCACATGAAATTGTGATTTGTAGATCCAACTTTCATCAGGAGCAATTTTCAAAGCATCTGGAGCTCTAAATCATCAAGAAACTCGTGATTCCAAGAAGCTGTAACAAACTCCATCATCTCCTAGAGCAGAGGACCGCCAACTTTGTCGACCTTCCGCCGCCGCTCTGAGCCATCACCGCTTGACGACTACCGTGGGCGAGCTCGAGGGTTAGAGGAGCTAACCCTCTGGCCCTGCCGGAGACCCTAGCTCATCGCCAGCTACCCGTGGAAATTCGGAGAAGACGTCGTCGTCAATCACCCACGAAGAACCTGAAGAACAATCCAAGAATAGTCTCAATACATGCTATTGACACGTGGAGGCAGCAGACGATCCAGTTCACACCGCACGTTGTAATCTCAGTCATCCATCTGAATCGGTTGAAAAATTGCAGAATAAATTCAAAAGAGTTCCATATATTCCAAAGCACTCCAAAGTTTTCCAGAGTTACATTTAGGTCCCCACGCAAGGACCTAAATGTAAACTTTTATATTTTCATTTCAAAACAGTCCCTGTCGAGGACCTTTTTGCAGCACTTTTTGTTTCTTTTTCTTGCAATTATACCCCTGACCTGTTGGGATGTTTTGGACCTATTTTTGACACTTTTTTTCATAGTTTTTTTTGGGTAGTTATGCAACTACCTCAACAAGTTTTTCATTAAGTTTTCGTATATTTTTGTCGTGTTTTCATCGAGTTTTGCTTTGTCGCTAATTGATCCCTTTTGATTTGTTTTCGTGTGTTCTTCGAGCCCGTTGCTCGACCATTTCACCTACTATATAATATCATCTAAATTTCACCTATATTTCACCTACTATATAATAAGTAAATTGTGTGAAAAATACCAGTTTGAAAAATAAATAAAAATTGGAAAAGAATAAAATCAAATAAAAATTTAAAAAAAATCCCATAAAAATTGTAGCTTTTTCCTTGATCACTTTAAGAAGAGATAAAATAATAACAAAAATATTTTCTCTTAAAAAATTTAAAATACCCTATTCTGCCTCCTTGTGTTCGAGCACATGAACACTTCCCTGGTTAAATAATTAGTGTAAGGTTTTTCTTAATAAAACCAATCTTTGTTTGATTGACTAGGATCCCTTTGTGGTTTTTCTACACTTACAACCTCTTCTTTTAAAAAGCCGTAAACCGTTTCTAAGCTCGCATCATCCGGCACCATATTCTTGACTCTAGGTTTATCCGTAATTTCAATATCAAACTCCTGGAGTAGAAGGATCCATCTAGTCGGTGTCGGTTTGGCATCCTTCTTTACCATGAGGTATCTAATGGCGGTATGATCAGTAAAGATAGTCACATTTGATCCAATGATGTACGACCTGAACTTATCCAAGACAAAAACTATGGCTAGCATCTCCTACTCAGTGACAGTGTAGTTCCGCTGCACGACATCCAATATACGGCTAGCATAGTGAATGGCAAAAGGCAGTCCATCCCTCCTCTATCCCAGCATGGCCCCTACGCCAAAATTGAAGGCATCCGTCATGATCTCGAATGAGAGAGACCAATCAGGCGGCTGAAGGATAAGAACCTCAACAACTAGACTCTTGAGAGTCTCAAATGATGCAAGACACTTATCATCTACAATGAACTCAGTGTCTTTGGTCAGCAAAACAGTCAACGGTTGGGCAATGCTGCTGAAATCAGGAATGAATCGTCGGTAGAAACTGGCGTGACCTAGAAAGGACCGTAACTGTCACTGGGGTCCATCACATTACAGTTCATCACTTTTTGAATCCTCTTTAAAAGCTCAATATCTTCCTATGCTAGGAAGCCAGAGGTGTCAAAACCAAAGGGGATGAAGGCATGTTGATTCTTCGTGCAAGTTTTCTCGTGTTTCACCACTTTTGCTAAAGAAGCTTTAAGGGTAGCCTGCCCTGCTGTGAAGGTCCCGCTCTTCAACCCCACCATCAGAGAAACTCCTGTCAAATCTACACAAGCATGTTTTCCTCCTATCCATCCAAAAATCAAAATATTAGCCGGTTTAAGTGTGGATCTTCCCTCCTGTGGATCTGTTAAAAAGTTCACTGGCACCTCTTTCTTAGCGGCAATACCTGCATGTTTGAGGACATTGGATAAACGTCTCTAACAAGATCGTGTCTGTACTTAAATCCTGGGAGCTCCCTACATTGAATGGCATGATATTTAAAAGGTAGGCCAAAAGATCATCTCTACCAATATCTGGTGGGAACACTCCTTTGTGAAGTTTCCCGCTATCACAGGTAGGCCAAAAGAGTTCTGTTTTGTGAATATTTAAAACTAGCCCCAAGTCTAGCCCACGTTGTTGGATGATATTTAAAACCTTGGCCACCTCAAATGTATCTCCAATAACTGTACCATCATCAAACATGCATGAAGAAGTAGTTTGAAATTATCCCTGATATAATGGATAAGTGGGTGTAAAACAAGAGAAAATAGGAGCGGGCCTAGAGGATCACCTTGCTGCACTCCAGTGGAAGACCAAATATGCATATCTCCAAGGTACAACCTTGCAACTTTACCATAGAAGAACTCCGTCCATAAATATATAGAAGGGCACCTTTCTCTCACATGTCGTAATAAGGCGGACCTATCAACCATATTGAAGGCATTAGAAAAATCTACTGTAAGTATGGAAAGAGAGCCATCAATGTGATGTGCATTCAACACTCTGTTAACATTGTGTAGAATAGCCTCAGCTCCACCAGAAACACCCACTCCAAACTGAAAGTCATTAATATATTTAGTCATATCTTTACTAACTCCTGCCATAGCCACTTTGGACACTAGCCGCCTCCAAATAGTACCAACTGTAATTGGTCGATTGCTATTATCTTGTTTGAGCAACGGTGTAAGCGGTGCAGACGCTATAAATTATGACAAAGAAATGGGGCACCTTCCACCCAGCCATAAATTAACCACACGAGTGATGTCATGTAAAAGATCCATGGCCACAACAAACCCCTCTCCACACATAGCATCAAGTAGGTGTTGGCCCTCAACCCATCTCTACCACAAGAAGTCCCTCTAGGAAAGGACTTAATGCACCCAAGAATGGCGTCAACCTCCACAACAAGAGGGGCTTCAGAACTGAGAAAACTAGGCAAGGACAGAGGTGGACTACACGGGTGCTTCGCCTCCAACTCCCTAATAGTATCTCTATTGAAAGGTTCTACACCTGAAGATGACAAAACCTTTACCGTGCAGTAAAATGTCCATCAGCAACATTACAAAGACATTGCTTGATGTCTGGATTTAATTTCTTCTCTCCCTCTGCAGAATAGCCACTGCCAACGTCCATTCCCACAGGAACAGGAGCTTCCAATATTTGATCCACAAGCCTAGCAATACCACCAGCTTCTCCCCATGTAGAGAGAGACTTGAGGATAAGGTGTTGTTGCAATGACTTCCTGTTACCAGACCTGCAATCACGTCTATTCTGAGGACGGAACACCTGCAAAGTACAACATGGAAGAAGCAACAACGTAACCCATGCAGAAACGGATCCCGGCTCTGCGATCACTTTATAAAGAGATGTCTTTAAAGCTTGAGAGAAGGCAACTCGACAACTAGGAGGGATGCTCTTGACTGTTAAGATAGGTGCTTTAAAAACCCGATCAAGAAGTCATCCATCAAGAACCAATCCCTCCTTGTCAGTAGTAATCTCCAGAGTCTTCTTGAGAGGATTAATAATGCCAACGATATAACTTTCAATCTCTCATGTATCATTAGTGACCCTAGAAATACCATCATCATGGTGACATGCCCGGCTCCTTGATTGTACCTTCATGCACTTCCCACATAACCAATGATCAAGGACCCTCAATGTCTCATCTACCGTGAGAAATAAATCACAATCCTTTTGAAGAGCATCCTGCAATAAGTTACACCGGTCTTCATAAGAGAAATGCACTCTTTTGAAATGGGAGATCAAACGTGTAAACCTTTGCTACCCTCTCTAACATTCGGACAACAATGAAAGTCTCAGAAAGGGCACAATAGAACCCCTGTAGATGAGTTCTCAGGAGGCCACAAAGAAGGAAGCGGGTGGCGAGAAGCCTGCGGTGCAACGTTTGGAAGTTCTCCTTCTTCCAATGTGGACATGATAAGACTCTTCGAGAATAAAAGACTGGATATACAAAACCTCAAACACCTTGAGGGCACCACACACTAAGGTCGCAGGTAGGCAGGAGCACAACGACCAGGGAGGTCGGGGGCTGGCAGGATGCACTGGTCGGGCACAGGCGCTGAATGGTCGCTGGTAGGCAGAGAAACAACGACCAGGAAGGTCGGTGGCTGGCAGGGCACACAGGTCGGGCGCTGGCACACTGGTCGGGCACTAGATGGGTGTGTTGGCTGGGCGTTGGGCGCTGGCGCTGGTGGAGGGGCCGCTGGGGGGTCGGGTGGGAGGGGTCGCTGGGGTCGGCTGAGGGTGGGGGGGGGAGGGGCCGCTGGAGGGTCGGGTGGTAAAAGACTCTCTCTCTATCTCTTTTCACTTGATATTTACAAGGTAAGTTTCCATAGGTCGAAAAGAAGGAGGAATGAAGTATACTCTAATATTTGAGATTGGATATTTTTGTGATTGATTTTTCTCCTTTGAAAAGATTATTTTTGTGGATTTTGTTATTACGATTTTTATTGGTTTTAAATTTTGCAAATTTTTATTTTATTTTTATTTAGTAAATTTTATTTTTTTTTCAGAATTTATTAATTTTGGAAAAGAAGTGTTATAATATAGTAGGTGGTATCCATTGTAGTATATTATTCTAATATAAGTGCAATTCATAATTTAAAAGAAAATTAAAAGAATTTTTTAAAATTTCTAACAGATAAAATATATTTTCAAAATAATGTACTATATAATAGAGATATGTTAAATATAGTAGCGGTGATACTATATAGTAGAACAGAGACGAAAAGAAAATCGAGCAACGAGCTCGAAGACACACCAAAAGAAATCAAAACGAGATGAAATTTAAAATATCAAAACAAAACAACAAAGTGATTAAAATACTCTAAAATTTAATACAATTATGCTAGCATAGTATGGAATCTACCCTAGAAAATTACCAAAAAATAATGTTATAGTTTCCAAATATGGTATGCATTATAGGGGTATAAATGCAAATGAAGAGAAATAAGAGTTTATATAGATCGTTCCTCGGTCAGGGATTGAAATGAAATAAAATAAAGTTTATTTTCTATTAGGTCCCTATGCGGGGACATAAATGCAAATAATAAAAACTCTAATGGCGACACTAAATTATGAAATGTTAAGGGCCTCTAGTGCAAATGTTCTACTGGTTGGATTTAAACATATGAGATTAGATAGTCGCGGACAGTATGATCTGCTCGTTTGTTCCACATGTCACACACATGTAGACATGTAGGGAGGAGTAGTTCTCCCCCAAATGAAGAAAGACATCGACGACGATCGAGCTCGATGACGATTTATAAGGAGACAGCGCGACCTGAGGTAGCTGGAGCATTTCTGGAGGGTCGGAGGTAGGGACAGAAGGGGGTGCCTCCCCCTTTCGAGCTCGTATACTACAAGAGAAAGACTTGAAGAAAGGTGCTTCTAAGGTTCCAGAACTGGTTTGTCCAGGTCTTGAAGATGGATGCTGAATCCGCTTCAATTGATGCTAATAGCTTGCGCTAGAAAGTTACCAATAAGTAGTTCAACCGCTAAACATCCTTAAGGAAACTATTTGGATTCAATTCCAAACGAGTCGGTATACAAGTAAAGAGGGTTCTTGTGCAACAAAAAAGTGGTTTAGATATGGGATTTTCATCTTAATATTGGATCAAGGAATAAAATCAAATGAATGGGATTTTGAATGGAATGGATAGGTGTATGATTAAAGAATCTAAAGAGGTTATTAACAGTCCTAATCAGGTGATGAAATCGAGAAGGAATGAAGGAAAAGGAATTTCACCTAAGAATGGAGGTATATGACCTTCTGCCTTCACTCGATGGGAAGTTGTTCCCGGAGCCTTACGTGATGATCAGAGTCATGATGCAAGGTTTGATCACCTTGGAACTACTCTTGGAACACTCATTTACCATGTGGATGCTCAAGCGACCTCCTCTATCATCTGAAGGTCAAAATACAAGCTAAGAAAGAGGAACTCTCGGTTTGTTAGAATTGATGAGTGGAGAAGTTACTTATTAGTGGCCAGCTTCATGGCCATAAATAGTAGAGATGGCGAGGAGTTAGGATGGTTAGAAGGACGGGCATGGATGGTGATTGTTAAGGCTAGAAGATGGATGAATCAAATCGGTTTTTAGAATGTGGGACGGTGGAATAAATGATAAAGATCGGGTGCGGCAACAGGCACAACCTCTTACTGAGGTAGAAGAAGCATTTATGGTTTGACAAATGTCAGCACCACAATAATCCAGAAATATAAGTTAATTTTTAACTATATAATAAATATTATATATTATTATTTTAAATAGGTATAAAATGAAATTTTTAATAAATAATTATCTAAATTACAATGAATTATTTACAAAAATAATATATATTTTAAGATATATAAATAAAATATTAATAAATATATAATATACCTTACAAATAACAAATATATTTCTAATTCAATATGTTGATAAATAGGATATCATTTTTATATTTTATTAATTTATGTAATAATAAATAGGATTTGTGTGAATTTTTATATATTTTAGTAATTTAATTACATATATTAATAAATACAAGTATACACATTGTAGTTCAAATTTGCATATTTTTTGTGTTTTTGATTTATTTAAAACATCAAATAAAGATTTTGCTTTTGGATTTTATTTTATAAATAAACTTCAATATCAAGAAAATAATTGAGAATTGCTAAACATGTTGTATTATAAAAAGAATGTACAAAATAAAATAAATTTCCTAGAAACTCAATTGTTATTAGGTTCAAAAATCGACTTTTTTTTAAACGGAGTCCATTGTTGATGAAATGTTTCTTATTAATTAGATAATTTTATGTTATGAACTTTAGTTGTGAGTAGAGTGAAATTGGAGCTCGTACGAAGAAGTTATGAGGTATATAAGTTGGGAAATTAACAATTTGGAAGTATATTGATTTGGCATATTTATAGGTTGGAATTTTTTTATTATTTTTATATTTTCATACATTTTTATAGGCACATCGGTGAAGAAAATAATGAAAAATATATACATATGAATTAAGTAAAATTAGAATATTTTATATTTAAAATAAGTAAATGTGAATTAGTGTTTTATGTACATTGTTAATTATTTTTGTGTTTTATTCCATATATCCCCCAACTTTATTTTTTTGTCGATCAAGACATGCTGACTTGGCCTCAGGGGTTAGGTTATGTAAATATATCTTATAGTTATATTTATATTTTATGAGTCATCCTATACAGTACATACATATTTACAGTTTACCTTCTTCTTTTCATTATTTTTTCCATTTTTTATGTCTTTTAAATGTAAAAAATGAATTTTTATTTATGAATGAGATTTTTTAAGAGATGGGAATTAATGCATATTTACATATATTTGTTAAGGGTTTTAAGATAGAATATGACATAAATGTTAATGAATCATGGATTCATCACACACTTAAGGAACCACATTTCGAACTGGTCTAGAGTTCTACACAACGCGAGAAAACAATCGATGAGATGACTATACATGAACCATAAATCCAAATAGTAATCAACCCACAATTATTAATAAAGCAATGCAATATAAGTGTGAGGTCAAAATTTATTATAAACCCTACAAATAAATGTGTATTGTAGTCAACTATGTGTAGGGTGTCGAACATAGGGAACACATGTGTATAAGTACTATTATTTATATTTAATTAATAATATATGTATTGTAGATATTTACCATCTATGTACTTAGTTTTTTTGTGGGTTTTTAATTAATTTTATATATTATATTTTTTAATTTTTTTAATTTTTATTTCCTTTCTAAATTGTATGATTTTTAATTTAGTTGTATTTTATATATATAATAAGTACATATGAGTATATACACTAATATATTTTAATAAGTATAATATATGGAATACATATAATATATTTGTAAAAATATATAAAAAGTATTGAATACAAATAAAAATAGTCCTTTTTATTTTTTAAAGCATTTCAAACATATTTATGGTATTTATAATAATAAATACTATAAATAAGTATATATAATATATAAGTATATTTACACTATATAAGGTATCTTATTTATAAATATAGCTATAAGTAGTCAAAAATTATAAAATAAAATATTTTTTGTATTATTTGTACTTTCTTCGATTTTTGTGAATTTTTTGTGATTTATGCAAATTTTTATATATTTTTAGAATTCAAAATATCCCAAATCAGGGAATAAATATATAAGATGAATTGTTTTGAGAATTAGAAATATAAAATAGGTCTAAAATTTCTCAAAACTATTTTTAATATGTAATAATATGTACGTATGTATAGGAGAGAAAACTATTTTTGAAATTTTGAGAATCTTTTATAATTTATTTAGGGTTAGCAAGGGTTTTTTTCTTCTGATTTTTTAAGGTGATTTTTAATATAAAGTGATAAAATATGGTAATAAACAATCCCTATATTTTTTAGAATTTTTTAAAAAAAGGTTTTATATTTTTTGTTTTTTTAAGACAAACTGGGAATTAGATGTCTCCTTTTGATTTTTAATAAATATGCTAAATGTAAAGGGTATACATAAAGTGAATGAACATGCAATCAGGAATTTAAACCTATTTTTGCATAATTTTTCGAGCATGAAAACTATTTATAGAAAATTCAATGCATAAATAGAAATACATAAGCTATTAGGGGCATTTATAAATAATAATAAAAAGCAAGGTGCTGTGAAAAATACCCAAAGGATTTAAACTAGAATTTGAATTTTATAATATTAAACAGAAATTATGAAACTTGGAGGGGTACAATTGCAATTTGGCCACTCACGTGGGAGACCAAGTGTAGAGATCAGGTAGTGGGCCTACTTTTAATATCCAAACCATAAAGGGGTTTCTTTGCATTTTTTCCAAAACTTTTACGCTTAATTAAATATTTACAAGGGTACTTAAATATTACAAAAAGTGTGGATTGGGTATGTGTAAACTACCCCACTTATTGGCCACTGATCTCATCGGGCGGCGGTGAGGGGGGGGGGGGTGACAATGCTTCATCTTGAAGGGATGCCTAGGATTAGACCTGGGGCTCGAAGGAGATCCAACAATTATCGAGGTCATTAGAAGAACTCCCAAGAACACCAACGTGCCAAGCTTCAATCCCCATTTTCTCCAGCCTCTAACATCTTCTCTGCGATCCGATGGTTGTTATGGCTTGCTGGAGCTACTCCGCGCATGCAGATGTCTTTCGATTAGCTCTAGGTACACTTGATGGAGATCTGGGAGGTGGTCTGCTTCAGGAGACCTGGAGGCATGTTTTTCATCGATTCTCAGCTCCAGAGAGGTGTTTAGACCTCAAGACCAACACCAAAATATTCCACGACTCGAAGGCTTCCTTCTTGGTCGAATGATGAAGTTGGGAATCAAAGGAGTGGTCGGGACAACGATGCTCTGGCGAAGGCCGGAGGATTGAACCTCGATTCACCAAGTCCATGAAGGACCTGGGTTGGAAAGGGGCCAATCGATAGAGAAAATGAAGGGGAACCATGTGATGTGGATGTTCGGGCGATTAACGATAGCGGGACAATGGATTTGGCCAAGAGATTAAGCTCCATATAAAAATGGGGTTTTCTAATTAACCCTATCTTAAGAAATAAAAGATGAAATTAATGATGGGAACTAAAATTAGACCTAAGATTTACCTGAAAATGGAAGAATGAGGGCTCGATTCGACCTGGGGCCGAAGAGGCAGATCCATCAACGGAGCATCGATGATGGGCGGATCAGGCTCCGACAAGCCTCCACCTTGCTGCAGAAGGGCAAGAAAAGCTCCCCGTCACTGAGCCTCTCCTTCATGCACAATCTAAGAGGCAAAGAGGTTCTTATAGAGTGATTAAATCACAAAATGATGGTAATGGGTGAAACTTTATAAAAGAAGGAATGGCGAGGTTCGAGGAGAGGTTGCATGCGATGGAGGAGGGATAGGTGGAAGGGCATGGGTCAGGATGGAAGAGGGTTGTGCAGGCTGCAAAAGAGTGGAAGGCTCGAGGTGAGGGAGGTGAGGGAGATGGCATGAAAAATCGATGAAGATGGCCCCCCGTGAGCTCTAACAGGAGCGACTAAAGAAGACCGTGCAGTTGACCGAGGTCAACTCACAGAGCCTCTTGGTTGGTCCATGTGCACCAAGTAGGATAAATTATGAATAAAATTATTTATAAAATAAAAAAAATTAGAAATAAAATTTATTAAATTAAAGCTAAAACATAAAAAAATATTCTTTATTTTATGTATTATTTAATTTTGGTTTGTATTTATTTTAACAAGTTAATTTATTATAGGTTAATATTTACATGTATATATAAGAAAATATAGGTGCACTTCCCTTATTTTTTAATTTAGATTTTGAATTTTATTATTATATACATGTATTTTATATGTTTTTCATTTATATAAATATATATTTGGCTATTCTTACTTTTGTTAGTTTATCTACACACTTAATTAATTATGTATAGAACATATATATGTATTTTTAAGTACAATTCATCTATACATCTCATAGATTTATTTATTTTATTTAATTTTTAATGGTTTTATTTTATTTTATTTATTTACATTTGTTTTAAATAAGATTTATAAAATTATAAAAATAGAAGAAAGTGAAAAATATAAAGAATAAATATATTGATTATAATATACATGTATATTGCAAAATGAGGACCCTAAACCTAACTTTTGCATCTTAGATCCAAATTGAATGAAACCACCACCATTAAATAGCTATTTTTATTTTATGAAATAAAGGTGAGTTTGGTCAATTTCGAATTGATATGGATAAGATACAATTCTGCAAAGATTTCATTGCAGCATCTTATTTTCTGTGTCCTAAGCACACTCTGCATTATTCTTTAGTAAATTTTTATTTGTTTTTTATATACAATATTCATGTTTAGGGTCTATTGATTTGTGTTCTAAAAATATTAAAAAAAATAGGTCCCAAAATGCAATTATTGGGGGAAATAAATTACGATTTTGTGTATTTTACGTATAGTTTCTCTATCATTTGTCCCCCTACTTCATTCCTTGTCGGCCAAGTCATTATGATGACTCGGTCTCGAGGTCTAGGGTCGCTCACTGTATTTGACACTACATTCTTTTTATTTTCTTTCCTTTATTCTTTTATTTTTGAATTAAATACATTATTTTATAAAGTATTGTTTTAGGATTTATTGAGGGTTTATTTTGACAAATTAATGATATATACATGCATTTATCTAGGGATTTAAGGCCTAAATGAAAGAAGAAAGGCGGTGAAAAGGAGATCCATCACCGCCCTATACTTGCCTTTGCTAGTCCCTAGCAAACACTTATGACTATAAGTGCAGAAATAGAAAATAATGAAAAAAGAATAATTTGGAATAAATTTCCGTATTTTAAACTTGTCTTGATAAGGTCAAAATTTGGAGCTCAGTTAAGACCTTTAGATTCTTGGTTTGTTCGGAACCGTATTAAGGATAGGAAGAGTGAAATAATAGCCCTATGGTTCCATAATCCTATTATCTAGTTCACTTCACTATTTGGTCAGAATCATCCTCTCACTCGCATACTCTCGCAACCTTGAAATGATAGAACTATGTGTGTGAATTTTTCTGCTCCCCCCAAACAAACTGCTGAACTATAAAAGAATCCGCTCCTCTATTAACTTGTCCTCGTGGAGATAGATATTTCCTTTTAAGGTCGTGTATTTCTAGTCTTTACAATCGAATGGGAAAGAAACTAGAAGAATAGGAAAAGAAGTGGGAATGTACCAGTGTAGTCGTCATTCCCTTATGAAGCCTTGTCAGTGTAACCGAGTCTTCACCAAGAAGCAGGCTTTTCTGGAAGCTCATGTATTTGTGGAATTTTTAATATAGGCTTCTTATTTGGATATTTTATTTTACTTTGCATTGCTCTGCATTCTTGTTTGTGCATCGATGGATATAGAGTCTTTTAGTGCGTCGATGTTTTGGTGTCATGGAAAAAGTTGAGCTAATAAACCATTTCTCATCCGAAGCATTGATTCAATCTAGTATTCGGTATTTATATATCATTATTACCAAAAGAAGGGGTTTAGAGTACAGGTTTCAGTAATCCCCAAAATGGTTCTTGAGCAACCTTTGACGAAGCGACCTAGCATTGTCCTGACTTAGACTCCAAGATTTTTCAACAAATCCATCTGGGTTGAGTTAAGTGTCAAGTGTGAGTTTTCTAGTCAAGCCACTATCTCAAGAGTCTTACATATGATATGAAGGGTTCTAGTTAGACACATTGAATCTACTCAAGAATATAGTCTCATGGAACAAAAAGAATTAAGTCAAGATTACTTGAAGTATCCCTATTCATATCTTCAATGGGTTCCTCTGAAATTAAGCATATTGAGGTCTATACCAAGCTCCAATCTTTAGACTTTATTTGATTACTCCGAAAAATGTAGATGCTATATACAGTGTAAGAAAATATTTTTGAGAAGCGATTTTCTGATTTTGAACTTTTTAAGGATTTTCGAAAAAAGTCTTGCAAATTTTTATGCAATTTTTGAAAACATTTTGCATTTTTTGGGTTTTTGGTCTTTCAAAATTTTAGGGATTTTTTTTAAAAAAAGAGTTAATGTAAGAATTATGTGCAGATATTTACAGGGGAGTGCTTTTGTATTTACAAGAGTTAGGTTTAAGAATTTACACCAGGTATTTTACAAGTTGACTATTATTGGTTATTTAAAGGTTTTTATATAGGGAGATTATAAAGAATTTTTATTTCTTTAATTATGTATATGGTTCTCAAAATAATTTGAAAATATTTTTCAAACATTTTGAAAACTTATTTTTGTAAATAATTTAACAATCATTTTTACGTACATTTACCAAATTTGAAAATCATTTTGCAATGTTTTTTCAAACAGTATGTATAGGTTTTTCAAAGTATTTTCCAACATTTTTCTATACCATTTGCAAATCGATTTTCAAGACATTTTATTCAAACAAATAAAAGTAATTTTTACAAACAAAACATTTTTACGTAGTTTGAATATAAAATATATTCCCAACAGTTTTTAAAAGTTTTTCCGAAGAATTTTCCAACCATTTTTAAAACATTTTGCAAAACATTTTTAGCCGATTTATTAATCATAATTACAAATAATTTGATGTTTTTTTAAAATTTTATTGATTAGTCATATTACTGAAAATACAAAAGTACAAGTTATGAATAATGTACATACGATGTATATACGACACCCCTATAATTACCTTGAGCTATGTCCTCATAGGTCATAGAGAAAAAAGGAAGACATAACTCATGCTAAGTATAAGAAAGTCTGTACAACAATGACTCAATAAAAGAGAGAGTGAGAAGTCGACAACCCCCCTCCCCCCCAAATATAAGATCAACTAATCTTAAGTATAACAGATTGTATACAAAGCATGGTGGGTTGAGGGTGGGAATAAACAAATCATCGGCTCATCCTGTCTACACATGTACTTAAGGAAAAATAACCCTAAGTATAGACAAAATATCAAGAGTTGATGAGACTGGTGAGGGATAAACAATGAGCACCAATATACACTCATGCCCCCTATACTTAGGATGCAGTATATCTTAAGTATAGAAATGATGAACGGGATGAGTGAGCTTATTAGGAGAATAAAATAATTAAATTAAAAAAAAAGAAAATAAAAAAAGAAGAAAAAGATTAATTAATCAAAAATGTTTTTGTAGGCCTCGTCTGATTTTATTGATGTTGTGTCTTCGAGTTGTTCGTGATAAACCACATTTTTGAGTCAACAGTGGATTGGAATGTATCATGCTCTAACTACGGCGTCATCAACTATATGTTTATCATGAAAGGTAGTGCGTCAGCTGACAAATCAGATATCATCATGCTACCATTGTCACACACATGTTTCACTGCAAATGGCCCTTTCCATTTGCTTTTCAACTTCCCTGGAACTTTACATCGAACAACCAAACCTTCTGACCTGGATTGAAAGTCTTTTTGTGGATATGTTTGCCATGCCACTTATTGACTTTCTCCTTGTACATATGGTTGTTGTCAGATAAATTTTTTTTTCTTATCGGCCTTTTTGGATTTAAAATTATAGACATTGATTGCCCATAAAGATTTGTGAAGTAATTCCACGAGCAATTGGCACAGCTTGCCATAGACTAGATGGTAGCACGATATATTCCCAAAGGTGACTAGTAATTTGTGTCATAGGCCCAAAGAACCGAGTCAAGAAATTGTGACCGGTTCTTCTTGACAGGTCGTACAAGCTTCTGAAGAATTGTCTTGATATCCCTCTTTGAGCATTCTGCTAGGCCATTGGACTGTGGGTGGTATGGAGAAGAGACTTGATGTTCAATGCAACATTCCAGGGTCATCTTCTTCACTTATTTATTGATGAAAAGGATACCACCAGCAGATATCATAAGTTTTGGGATCTCGAACCTTGCAATGATATTTTCTTTTAGAAATCGACAAATAGTGCAATAGTTGGCAGCTCGGGTTGGGATAGCCTCCACCTAATTACTGATATGGTCGACAATGAGCAGAATATATTCGAATCAGTGGTTGTTAGGAAATGGGCCCATTAAGTCATTGCCCCATGTATCGAACATGTCTTATATCTAAATGCATTTCAAGGGCATTGTGTCTCTCAATACAATGTTCCACCCATTTTCTAACAGTCAATGCATAATTTCACGTAGTCTTCTGCATCTGTGAAAAGTGTTAGCTACCAGAGGGCACATTGAAGAACATTTACTATCGTTCTTTTCCTAAAGTGGTGCCCTCCTGATTCTCGGTTGTGGCAGTATTCTAGGACACTATGGATTTCCTCTTGAGGAATGCACCTTCTATATATGCAATCTTCCTCGTCACGAAACAAATAAGAATCCTCCTACTGGTAGAAATGGATATCTGAAGAAAATTGTCAACTTTCAGCTTCGACCAATCTTGGGGAGTTCTCTTAGAAAAAATATAATTCACAATATCGACGAACCAGGGGAGCGAGGTGACTGACAAAATTGCCTTGTCTGGAAAGGTTTCTGTAATCAGTATAATGCTCTCCTCAGGAGTATCTGGATCCTGTAGTCTTGAAAGATGATCTACCACAACACTTTTAATTCCAGTCTTGTCTCTAATTTCGAGATCGAACTCTTGGAATAGAAGGATCCATATGATGATTCTCGATTTAGCATCTTTCTTTCTATGCAAGAACTTGATGGTAAAATGATCAGTGTAAACAACGACTTTGGATCACAACAAATGTGATCTGAATTTCTCCAGGGTGAAAATGAGTGCTACCAATTTTTTAGTGACAGTATAGTTCTTTTGTGCTTCAACTAATGTCCTGCTAGCATAGTGAACAGCAAATGGTAAACCATCTCTCCTCTACCCCAAAATCGCTCCGATGACATAATTAGAAGCATCTCTCATGATCTGAATAGTAGAGACCAATCTGGCTACTATAAGATAGGGGCCTGAGTAATCAATTCTTTCAGCAAATCAAAGGCTTGGAGAACTCTAGCATATACAAAAAATCGATCTCCTTGCCAAGAAGTTCCATCAGTGGTAAGGCAATTTTAATGAAGTATTTTATGAATATTTAATAAAATCCACCATGCCCAAGGAATGACCAGACTTACTTCAAAATTGTAGGTTCCTTGAGCTTGGAAATGATGTCCACCTTCACAGGATCAACCTCTATGCCACGCTTTAAGATGACATGATTTAACACGGCTCCATTAGTCACCATGAAGTGACTCTTCTCCCATGAAAGCACCAAGTTAACTTTGTAGCAACTCTTTAATACTCGGTATAGATATGTAAGGCAATGATCAAAGCTGTCTCCATAAATCGAGAAAATCGTCCATGAAAACATAACGAAAACTACCAACCATATCTATGAAAACTGCCACCATGCACCTCTGGCATATGTCCCAAATGGACAGGTGAAGGTAGCCTTATCTTGATCGTCAGGAGAAATGGCTACTTGATTATAACTAGGGTATCTACCCAAGAAACAAATATATTCCATTGCGACCAATATTTCAATTATCTGATCGATGAAGGGAAGTAGAAAATGATATTTCTTGGTCACTAGATTCAAGATCTTGTAATCCATACTGACGTGCCAAGAAGTTTGAACTTTGGTTGGGATCTCCTCTCCTTTGTCATTCTACACGATGATGATCCCTGATTTCTTCTATACAACAAGCAAGGGACTCGCCCATTTTCAGTTGGAGATGGGATATATGAATTCGACATCACACCACTTCGCAATTTCAGTCATAAAATCCTCCCGGATGTTAGGATTCAATCTGCGCTGAAATTCTCGGGAGGGTTTGCTATCTTCTTCAAGGTAGATGTGATGGGAGCATAGTGAAGGACTAATCCCGTGGAGATCTAAAATTTTCTAGTCTATTACCTTGTGGTTTCTTTCTAGAACTTCGAGTAGGAGAGATTCTTGTTCATTTGTCAGTTTTGAATTTATGATGATCGGGAACATATTATGTTCACTCGCAAGGAAGGCATACTTCATATTTGTCAGTAATTCTTTTAGCTCAAGCGGGGTCTGAATCATTTTAGTGGCAAATTCAACAACTATGCAATATGGTGGTGTCAGATCCATCAACTGTGAATTATCCACCATTAATAGTACAAGCTCCGAATTCAATGTTGCATAGGAATTTTCAATAATATCATCTTGCTAACAAAACTTTTCAATAGTATCCTCTTTCCCTACTAAGGACAAGTGGTCAACAATGCATTATTCTGGCAAATCAGTAAAGATCTTGTCTTCGAAGACATCATGGAACTCAACTGTGCTATCCACTCCTTCCTCGATGAAGAGAAATTCGTGGGTCTCGATCTCATCCATGAGCAACCCTGTATCTCTGATTCTGGCTCCAAAGTCACTGTCTTCTATTATCTGATGTGCAGGCTCACTCTCATCTGATGTAAAATCTATCAGCTTTGGCACTTGGATCATCTCGATGGCCACCTTTGACGCTGCTTGAACAAAAGATAATCTGTTTGGTGCCATACTCCATCAATACTTCAGTTGTTTGAAGGAAAGACTATCCAAGTATGATCGAGGAATGAAGTAGAGGAGTTGAGGTGTCCATGTCTAACACAATGAAGTCCACAGGAATTGCATCCCTTGAATGGTGACAATTACATTCTCCAAAATGCCCCTGGGCTACTTTATTGAGATCTCTACAAACTACATAATTATTCTGGTAGATTTGAGCAGTCCAACCCAAATTCTTTGGGTAGGGAAATAGGCATCAGATTTATAGATGATCCGCTATCAAGAAGTGTTATGTCGAACTCTTGGTCAAACATATGGCATCTAATGAGAGGGGCTCCCATGCCAATCTTTTTCTTAGGAGATTGCTGATTGCATTAATTGTAGCCACGGTCAGGATATGCTTCACATTTATTTTACGAACTCTTCACAGTTTTCGCTTTGAAGCACATGCCTCCTTCAGTCCTTTCTTGATAT
Source organism: Ottelia alismoides (assembly GCA_037367405.1). NCBI lineage: Eukaryota > Viridiplantae > Streptophyta > Magnoliopsida > Alismatales > Hydrocharitaceae > Ottelia > Ottelia alismoides. The sequence goes on along the minus strand of JAZKJV010004240.1, from coordinate 225,963 downwards.
TAGGCATGTATGTGATGGTCTTAAGTAGAGACATTTCAATAACAAGATTCTAAATTATTTCCACAGTATTAGTGTCTGGCAAGGTTGTTACCAATTTTCTATTTTTTTTGAAATTTTGTATTGAACCTGGAGTGGAATATGTACAGAATCATAACTAAAAGCATTGTTCTTATTTACATCAAAATTAATGTCCACATCTTGTTGTACCCATGGACGACAAAATGGAGGGCAATCATCCATGAGAGATGGGCATCCAAAAGTTGTAGGCTGGGCACCATCGACTAGTACTAGATCGACTGATGGTGCAGTTTCTCCATTGTTGGTACGGTGTTGCTTCGATTTTTGTCTTATTAGTATTTTTATTTTTATTATTTTTTTGAATTTTTTTACGGTGCTTCTCCACATTTTCTTCTTTCTCACTCGACCCAGTTGTTGGATCGGTTGATGAAGAAGATGATGATTCGCTAGTAGAAGCTTTGTTTTTCACCTTCGTTATGGGAGAAGGCTGTAACGTCCTACCGCTCCTAAAAGTGACAACATTAGATAAAAACATATAAAGTATATATGACTCTTTTATATAAGATGGGACATCACAAACTACCTGCTCTCTAATTCTGAAGTTATTGGGGTTCGCCTCAACCTATGTCACAATAGTGGTTTGGCGACGATGAGGTATCTAGCTTCTGGATCATTTTGTCTAGGCTCTTCACTAGTGGAACCAAGCAATCAAGAAATGGGTCCACGAGAGCAACCTCATATGGTTCAACATGCTTGCCACATTGAGATTGGGAATGGTGTGGGGGTAGCTGGTAGGAATTCTAAGAGCAGTACTAAGGAAAAGGCTGATACTTATGGCAATGAGGAGGATATGGTTGATATGGTGCAACCACGTACTGCTATTGTTGGTGTTGACAGTACAACAGTTGTTGGTAGGAATTGTGTCTCTAATATTCTGGTAAGGTGGAGACTGGTTGTGTTGGGGCTGATTATTCTGGATAATTCTCCCTCCTTAATGTTGAAGGAATGGACATCTAGCAGAATCCTGGACCTGCTTATGTCCGCATGGGCAGGCCAGTTCGTCCATCATTGGACCATATGCCATTCACCTCTTGAATGAGAGGAAGATGCAGGGAACATGGAATTGGAAGAATCTAAAAAGATCTAGCTTGTAAATAACTAACTGCTAGTGTGACTGTCAAGGCAATGTTGGCTTGGGTGCTTGCACGTAGTATGCATGTTGGACCGCTAGTTTCGCTAGACTATGTGAGAGGATTGAGGCGATGAAGGCTTCGTTGTCTCAGTAGTAGTTGTGGTTGAAGTTGGTGCCGACTGGAATAAGTTAATTGTGCTGACAAGCAGCTCCAGCAGCTTGGTGATTTAATCCAAATTTTCAAGGTTATGTGTTCTATGTTTGACCACAACTAATTTTTTGAGGTCATGTGATCATTTCTCTATTATGTCTACTTTGGATAGATGGCTCCCAAAGAAGCTCAGGTTGGAGCTCTCATCTCTGTCAGGTTCATATGATGCCATCATAAGAATAGGTTTCTGTAGATTCTGTGGATGGCGTTGATATGTGCAGGATGGCGATAAGGTGGCCTCTCCTTCGACCATTTCCTTGAATATCTTCCAGATGATGTCTTCACCTTTGTTGAAGTGTGACCCTCCATAAGCAGTATTAACGAGCCTCTGACTCTCGAGATTGAGTCCCCCAAAGAAATGTTGGACTATAATAGTTCGAGGAATAACATGATGGGGACACTTCTCCTGTAAATCTCTAAAATACTCCTAAGCCTTATGGATAGATTGATGGGTGTCTTGGGAGAAGTTGGTGATTCTGGCCCGCATGTGATTGAGTCAACTAAGAGGGTAGAATTTATGGAGAAATGTTCACTTGAGCTCTTCTCAGTTTGTGATGACTTAACCAAGTTGATTAATCTAGTAGAGCACCTTGTCTTGAAGGTTGAATGGAAAGGTCATCATCTTGACTATGACTAAAGATATTTTGGGGTAGTGCGTGGAACCGCAGATGCGAGCAAACTATTGCAGTTAGATGTAAGGTTCTTCATTTGCATTCCTGTAGAAGGTGGGAAGATGATCTAAGAGTTGAGACTTTAGCTCAAAATGTGCATGTACTACTGGAACCTATATCCACTCATTCATCTGGCCTATGCAAGTGCTGTAAGTATCCTTGAGAGTAGGCTTGGGGATCTCTCCTCTTAGCTCATTCATGGGACCTCCACGATGTCCATCTCTCAATTCTTCATCATCTCCCCTTCCTGGGTTCTCTCTTCTTCTCCTCAAATCATTAAGCATGTCATGGAAGGTGACTTGGGCAAATGTTTGATCTAAGAGTTGCTGTTGAAAAGCTTGAATGTATGCAAGAAACTATGCATTCACTACATTATGATCCAGATGCTAGCTCTGTTCTAGTTGCGGTGGGTCCTGAGGTCCCTTTACTCATCATGTGGGTGCCATGTATGAATCAGAATCTAAAATTATCTTGGGCTCCAAATCAGTTTCTTGGTCTGCAAATGGAATAATGCCCCGATCAATTTGAATAGAAGAACCATATGTAGAGAAGTGTTTTTTGTTAAGGTCAACACAAAACTTCATTAAGGATGGAGAGATGTAAGGAGTGAAATATATTTCCATCCAACATGGGTAGAATTCATGACGAGAGTAATCTTAGATTATTGAAGAAGGCGGGGAGTCTGGAGAGCGATTTGCAAGGTCCGAGTTAGGTTCTCAGAACTCATCCTAAATTATAGGAGATGCCGGCTACAAGGATTTGATGTGGGTGTCGGTGGGGTCCCGACTAAGCCATCCATGAGTTGCCATCTCGAAGGTCAATAGTTAGATTGAGAATGGATGAAGGATTAGATGATGAACATGAAATATAAGAAGTGTAAAACAATATAATGGCTCAAAGTAAGAAAGGGTTAAAGAGGGATAAAACAGATGAATGAAAAAGGCACATATGTGTGGGACTGATCTTTGAACTCAATCTAATCAAAATAAATACCAAACAAGTTTTGGGTTCACCAACTCAACACCGATAAAGCAGTAAATGTTCAGCTAATTTTACCTTTTCCATTTTATTTTTGTTTTGCGGGCAAATCTTTTCACTATTCCTTAGAGGGCTATCCCTATAGGAGAGTGAGTACTGCAAGAAAAGGATCACGTACTTTCCATTTCCATTCTAACATGTGATATGTGCTCTTAGAGTCCTTGATCTCGTATGTATGGGGCTACGTAGCCAAAGAAATAGAAAGAGGAAGCCAATAGGTGAAACCAATACTTCCGTCACAAGTGAGGTACTTGGATGCAAGACAATGAGACAGACACATCCATGAGGGTGTGGCCTATGCTCAATATTTCAGACCAAGTCGGATGCTCCACACAAGGTTGGAACACCATCGTGGACAAGGCCCTATTCATCTACGTATGATATAAGCATCAATACTTTGTCGTCCTAGGTGATTATCAAGGCAACCATAGATCGGATTTGGGATCTAATCCTTTGGGGATGCACATCACTCTGTCCGAATGTTACCTGAAAACAGTGAGGGTATTATGAACCCAAAATAATGATGTCCATTAAAATTTTAATTAAGGTCATAGTGTTTTTAGCAATCCCCTTGTTTTAGTTTTTGGGTTTTGACTTTTTTGAGAAATTTTCAATAATATTGCGTCTAACAATTTTTTTTGCGTTTTCTTTTTGATCCTACATTATCAAAAAACATAGGGATGTAGTAGAAATCTATGCAAGTGGATACTAGCATGGAAATCTCACCCTCGTATCAAACGATGCATGCAAAGTAAGAGGACTCACGGTGCTTCCCAACCCTCTCCATGCAGGATGCAAGACAGAATTGAAATATTTACACTACATGCATGATATGCAAAAGGCGTAAAATTGCCCTAAACAAGAATTGCTATTAATCATGAAGAACTAGCTACTGAAAACCTAGAAATGAAACCTAAAAGTTCGATCTTGGAGACTCCTCGGTGTTTGCCACAACAGAGCCTCCTAGCATTGTATGGAGCCTCTCATGGCTCGATTTCAAATCCAAACCCAAATGATCAACAATTATGAAGTTGATTAGATCCAAGTGTAAAGAACTATAGGTACATGATTCCAATTAGGCTTTGGACATGTTATCGATGCAAGAAATCCTAAATCTAGGGGTTCCATCATAGAAAACAAATAAAATAAGGTGAAAAAGTCAGAACACGTGAAATAAAATAAAATAAAGGTGGTGAAAACAACAGGAAAACCGACGAGGTCCCTAGGTGAACAGACACACATGAAATGGACCTCGTGAAGTGGTAGTGTCCAAGTATCTTGAATTATTAGAAATTAATATGCAAAAATAGAATAGCAAATCTCTTACAATAAACAAAAACGTTATGCTATATGCTCTTCTCTTTCTCTCTTTCTCACTCTATCTTGCTCTGTCTAATTGACCTATGTTGAAAAGGTCAATCTCTTATTGACTTGGGTGCACCAACCTCTTAAGAAGTCATCATCGCATGCGGTTCCTCGCAAGAAATTCAACAAAGGAAATTGGTCAGAAACAAATAATTAATTATGTATAAAAAGAAAGAAATAAAAAGAAATAATGTGTAGCCAAATATGCAGAATAATGCTACACTATTTGTTGCTCCTTGGAAATGATGCCATATGTTGAACCAGACTTCGAGTCAGACTAGTGTTCTACATAAGGCAAGAACACAGTTGTTGTGATGACTGTACACAAACCGTAATTCCAAACAACAATCAACTCACAATTAATAATAAAGCAATGCAATATATGTGTGAGGTCAAAATTTATTATAAAGTCCTACAAAGAAATGTGTATAGTGGTCAAGTATGTGTAAGGTGTTGAACACAAGGAACACACAAGTGTAGTAATAGTATTATTTACCAACAACGTACTTAGTGTTTCATTTTTTAATATTTTTATTTTGTATATTATATTTTAAATTTTATAAATTTTTATTTTCTTTTTATATTCATGATTTTTAATTTCTTTTTTATATATAATAAGTATATGTGGGTATATATATCTATATAATGTAATATATATAATATATGGAATATATATAATATTTTTGAAAAAATATATAAAAAGTAATTAATACAAATAGAAAGAGTCTTTTTTTAAGGATTTAAAATATATTTATTGCATTTACAATGATTAATAGTAATATTAAGTATGAATAATTATATATATGTATATTAATACTATATAGGGTATTCTATTTTAAATATAGATTTATGTAGAAAAATTATAAAATAAATATTTTTATATTTTCTTCTCTCTTTTCAAATTTTTTAGTAATTTTTGCTAATTTTAGTTATTTTAAAACCCAAAATATCCCAAACTAGGGAATAAATAAATAGACTGAATTACTTTGAGAATTAAAAATATACCATAGGTCCAAAATTTCTCAAAACTATTTTATGTAATATTATGTATATATAAACAAATAGGGCATAAAATTTTTTTAAAATTTTTTTAGATTTTTTTAAACTTTTTGATGGTTACCGAGTCTTTTCTATTTTTTGTTTTGCTTTTGTATTTTTAGTGATTTCTTTCTGAAGTGATAAAACATAGTAATAAATACTACGTAATTTTTTAGAATTTTTGAAAAAGATTTTACGATGTTTTTTGTACTTTATAAGTCAAACAAGGAATAAAAAGGGCTCCTTTTGATTTAATAAATAGAAAATAAAGATAATATATAAATGGAATACATAGCGTGAATGAGCTTACAGTCAGGCATTTATCCCTATTTTTGCATAATTTTTGGAGCATGGGAACTATATATTGAAAATGAAAATGCATAAATAAAAATACATAAGCTAGCGGAGCATTTATGCAACGATAATAAAAAAAAGGTGTTTTGTGCAGAATACCGAAAAGATTTGAACTGGATTTGATTTTTTCATACTAAATATAAATTATGAAACCCATAGGGGTACGAGTGCAATTTCATCGCTCACGTGGGGGACCACGTGAGGTGACCTAGTATTGGACCTACTTGTAATATCCAAAACGTACAAAGGTTTATTTGCAATTTTTCCAACAACTTTTACACTTAATTAAATGTTTATAGTGGTATTTAAATATTATAAAAAAGTGTGGAGGGGTATGTAAATTCCCCCACTTATCATCCTTTGATCGCATTTCTCCTTGTATGATGTGTGGTAGAGCTGATGGTCGATAGAGGATGATGCTTCAGCTTGAACGAACACCCTGGATTTGACCTGGGGCTCGAAGGAGATCAAGTGGCTATCAAGGTCCTTGAATGAACTCCTAAGAACACCAACGAGCCGAGATTCAGTCCTCATTTTATCCGGCCTTTGATGTCTTATTCGTGATCTGGTGGCTACAATGGCTTGCTGAGGCTACTCCATGCGTGCAAGTCTCTTCCAATTAGCTCTTGGTAGATCCGATGGAGGTCTAGGAGGAAGTCTACTTCAAGAGACCTGGAAGCATGTTCTTCATCAATCTCATCTCCAAAGAGGTGTTCATACCTCAAGACCTGTGCCAAAAAATTCTCATCTCCATTTCAAAAGGGGGTTCTCTAATTAAACCTTATATAAGAAATAAAATATGAAATTAAATATGGGAACTAAAATTATACTTAAGATTACCTAAAAATGGAAGAATGAGGGCCTCTATTCGACCTGGGGCCGAAGAGGTAGAACCACGGGTAGAGCGTCGGTGATGGGCGGATCTAGCTCTAGAAATCCTCCTCCTCGCTACAGAAGGTAAGGAAAAGCTCCTTGTCACCGAGCCTCTTCTTCACGCATAATCTGAAGAGTGAAGAGGCTTTTTAAGAGTGATCAACTCGCAAAATGGCGGAGATAGGTCAAGCTTTATAGAAGAAGGAATGGTGAGGTTTGAGGTAAGGTTGCATGCAACAGAGGAGGGTTAGGTGGAAGGGCATGGGTTAGGTGAGGAAGAGGGTTGTGTGGGCAGCAACTGGGTGGAAGGCTCGAGGTGAGGGAGCTGAAAGAGATGGCATGAGAAATCGACGAAGATGCCCCCCCATGAGCTCCGTCACGGTCAGCTTAAGAAGACCGTGGAGTTGGTTGTGGTCAACTCACGCAGGCTCTTGGTTGGTCCACATGAACCAACCAGGAAAAAGATTGAATAAAAAGATTTGTAATATCAAAAAAATAGAAATTGATTTTATTAAATTAAAATTAAAACATAAAAAAATATCATAATTTTATGCAGTATTTTATTCTAATTTTAATTTATGTTTACAGGTTAATTTTGTATAGGTTAATATTTACATGTATATATAAGTAAATATACATGTATTTCCTATATTTTATTTTCTATTTCTTTTTTGTATTTTATTATTATATAAAGGTATTTTATACATTTGTAGTTTATTTAAATATGTATTTAGGGCATTTTTACTTTATTTTTATTAGTTTATTTACACACTTAATTAATTATGTGTATAAATTAAAGGGTTTTTATACGTTGTGCCTCTTTGAGATATTGCAATTTCAGTTATGCCCCTCCCTTTTGGGGAATATCAGTTGTGCCCTCGACTTCTTGTAATTTTATCATGTGTGCCCATCAGATTAGTTGTCGTCCCTTTCCAATTCAAATGGACATTAACTTTGAGGATACAACGAGAATTGGTATTAAAAAATGGATTGAAATGTCAAGTCACTTCTTCTTACTTCTCTTCCCAGATCCTCTTCCTCTTCATCACCCTTCTCTTCCTCCTCCCCACCTCCTACTCCTCCACCAGCTCTTCCCGACCGTCCCTAGCCCCTTCCTCTACACCTATTCCTCCCCTTCCGCCTCGAAGCTCCTCCCCCTATTCCCCTAGCACCTCCCTCTGTCCCAAGCTCCTCCCCCGAACATGTGTTTTGGCCCCTCTACGCCCGAGCTCCTTCCTCCACCCTCGCGACTGTCCCTTAGCCTAGAGCTCTTCCCCCCGGTCCTCGCACTGCCTCCCCTACTCCTCCTTGGCCCCCCTCCTCCAGCTCGTCCCACCTACCCCTGCTCCTCTTTGTCCCCTATTCGTCCCTATCTCTGTCCCCTACCCTCGTACCTCCACCCCAGTGCGTCCCCCTCTATCTAGGATTCTCCCCCTGCCCTCTTCTCCACCACCCCAAGATCATCTCCCCGCCCACAGACCTCCCCCTATGCCCCACAGGTCCTCCATCTGACCCAACACCTCGCCTTCGCTCCCACACCTCTTTCTCCACCCCTAGCTCCTCCCCCACCTAGTAGGCCACCTCTGCCGCGAGGTCCTCCCCATGCGCCCTCCTCCACCCAACTCGCAACCTCGTCGTTGACATGCTACTATTGATGGTGAGCGATAGAGGAGAAGGGGATGTATGAGGAGGTGGTCGGAGGAGGAAGGGTTGGAGGGTGAGGAGGAGGGAGGAAAAGTGAAAGGGGTATGTGGTCTTTTTTTCTAGATATGCCCCTCCTAATTGTATCATGGTTTGAGAAAACCATGGTTAGGTTCAAATTATTGACAGTTAAAGTAATGGAGGGGCCCAAGTGATAAAATGGCAAGAAGTTTGGGGTACAACTGGTATTCCCAAAAAGGGGGGGCATAACTGAAATTGTAATATCTCAGAGGGACACAATTAATAAAAACCCAAAATTGTGTAGGTATACTTAAGTACAATTCATCAAAATATCATATAGCTTTATTTATTATATTTTATTTTTGATGTTTTTTTTTATTTTAATTATGTACATGTCTTTAAATAATATTTACAAAATTATAGAAATATAAGAAAGATAAAAATGTAAAGAGTATATATATTGAATATAGTATACATATATATTTCACAATGAGGGCCCAAAACCTAACTTTTGCATCATAGCTCAAAATTGAATGAAACCACCTTTATTAAAAAGCTAGTTTTATTTTATAAACAATAAAGGTGACTTTGGTCAAATTTGAATTAGTATGGAGAAGATACATGTCTACAAAGATTTCTTTGAGGCTTTTATTTTGTGTGTCCTGGGTATTTTCAGTGAAATCAATTTTGTACTTTTAATTGTATTTATATGTACGATATTCATTTTGAGGTTTTATTGATTTGAGGTGTAAAAAAGTAAAATAAAATACGTCTCAAAAAGCAATTATTGGACAAAATGAATTAGGGTTTTCTGTATATTTTATGTACAGTTTCTCTGTTCTATCTCCCTGTACTCTATTCCTTGTCAACCAAGTCATCATGATAACTAGGTCTCGGGGTCTAGGGTCACTCACTATCTTTCACACTTCATTCTTTTTCTTTTCTATCCTTTCTCTTTTATTTTAGAATTATATATAATATTTTATACAATATTTTTTGGGGATTTATTCAGTGTTTATTTTGATAAATTAATGATATATACATGCATTTAGCAATGGATTTTAGGAGTGAATGAAAGAATAAAGGTTATGAAATGGAGATTCATCAACACCAACCACTTAGATCTACCCAACCTCCTTCCCTCTTGTTTAACTGCTAAGATAAAGTGAGGAGGGTGTTGCACTCCACACATGGTGGGAGCGCAGACAATGTGGCGACGTCTCACATACCAAGCAAATAAAGCAACAATGAACCCACAAATAATAATGAAGAAATAAAAGCAACATATTTGGATCAAAATTAATAATACCCTATGATGAATGTGTAAAGTAGACAAGTAGGTAGTGATCGAACTCAGGGAACACACGTGTAGCAAGGTATTTTATTTATAAAAAAATAAAATAAGTACAAATATACATAAAGTGCACACTATTTACTTAGAATTTTGTCGATTATTTATTGGTTTTTTAAGTAATTTAATTGTTTATTTTTCATTTTTTATATACTTTTTTATTTTAAAATAAATAAAATTATTTATAAAATTAAATAGTATTATAACTTATATATTACTATATATAGATATATAATGAACAATAGGGTAATATACTTATAAATATAGGTTAAAGTAGTCAAAATAGCAAAATAAAATGTTTTGGGTTTTATATGATTTTCTACTATTTTTCTGAATTTTCAAATATTTTTGTTAATTTTTATATATTTTTAAAGTCCAAAATTCCAAAAACATGGATTAACTAAATAGGCCCAATAGATTTGGGGTTTAAAAATAGCAACAAGCCTCAATTGTTTAAAACATCTTTAATATATACTCCACAACAACAACAACAACAACAACAAAGCCGTTTCCCATAATTAAGTAGGGTCCGCTACATGGATTCTTCGCATCCATTCAGATCTATCTTGGGTCAATCCCGGGTTTATATCCACAAAATAAAGATATCTTCGTATGGTCTCTTTCCAACACTTCTTGGGTCGTCCCCACCGTCTCTTAGCTGACTCAACATCCCAACGCTCGCATCACCTAACTGGTGCATCAGCTGATCTTCTTTGCAAATGACCAAACAATATTAAGCGGTTTTCTCGCATCTTATCCTCAATCGGAGCAACACCAACTTTCTTTCTGATTGCATCATCCCGAATCCGATCTTTACGTGTGTGTCCACACATCCATCTTAGCATTTTCATTTCCGCTACAGCCATTCTCTGCACATGTATATGGTTCACAGGCCAACATTCAGATCTATCTTAGCGATTTTTAAAGGAATTTTCTTGTCATAGAGAACAACAGAGGCTCCTCTCCACTTTATCCAGCATGCATTTATTCTGTTAGTAACATCTCCATCGATTTCCCCATCATGTTGCAAAATAGAACCCAGATATCTAAAAGAATCTCTCTTCTGAATGTTATCATCTCCATCGATTTCCCCATCATGTTGCAAAATAGAACCCAGATATCTAAAAGAAACCAGATATCTTTAAATATATTAGTATATTTTAATATACAAATATATTAAAATAAAAATACATAATATAAATAAATATGTTGGTTTTTTTGAAGATTTTTTATTTTTTCTATAGGATTTTGGAACTTTTAAATGTTTTTTCATTTTAATTTTCTATTTTTAGGGGTTTTTGGTCTGGGGGTTCTAGATGCTATAATAAACACATGCTATATTTTTTGGGATTTTTAAACATTATTTATAATTTTGTGGATTTTTTCAAAGAAAACAGGGAATCTTCGTGCATTATTTGATATTTAATAAAAAAGAAAAGTGCATAAAATGCAAATAGTTACATGGCATAAAACATCATGCATCCAAGTACCTCATCCTATTTTTCATAATTTTGTAGAACAGATGATATTTATAAAAATTAAAGAAACATACATGAAAATATTTTTACTAGTAGGGGTATATTTGCAATTGAAGTTAAAGTCAGGGGTTGTAGTGCAAAATACCCAAAAGGTTATAACTAATATCTAAAATTTATATATAAATAAACAATTAGAAGAAACCATAGGGGTTTTCTTGCAATTTTTTACAAAACAACACATGCAGATACACATGACTGGCGAGGACTATTTTGCAATATTAAACATTTTCGAGGTTATATATGCAAATTGTCCCATATTTTAAAGGCATAGAATATTTACAAGACCATTTAACTATTACAAAAAATGAAAGGTGCCTATGGTATTTACCCCTTAACACTTTGGATCCAACCATTCCTTTGCTGCCACGCTGGAGATCTGGCGATTCTAATCGGACAAGAGTTCACTTCTAGTCGATTCTAGCTTGAGTTTATCGAACGACATAGGGAGGAGCTAGATGAATTGGGAAGAACAACCGCTTGGTGACTTTGGGTCTTTGATTCCTCGCACCTCCGCACATGATTCGACTCTCCAAGGGGTTCTTCTTTTTCCTGGAGCTCCTCTACGCATGCAGGTAAGCTCCAATGAGCCAAAGGAGCGTCAATAGTGAACATGGATGGTGTCTTCTTCAAGCGTGATCTGGTGGTGTTCCAAGTGGTATTCTTCACTCCAAATAGCTCCTCGAGGTGCCGTTCCTACAACAAAAGGTCAGGTGGATTTAGGTAGTAGACCTCGCCATAAAAGGGCAGCGTGAAGCTACGTGGATGGACAGGGCGAGTGGGCTCCGGTGAGATGAAAGTGTGGAGCATCGATACCTTGATTCATAATTGGAATCAAGGGGGAAACATGTGGAGAATATGGAGAAAGTGATCAGGAATGAAATTAGCGGGTTGGTGATGCAGTCAATAGGGATTTTTACGATGAACGAGGCCTGGATCTCAAGCTCTCGGTAAGTGAGATTTTTGGATTTTCTGTAAAACTACAAATTAAAGCTAAAAATTAACAATGGAATTAAACTTCTACAATACAAGATTACGTAGAAAATAAAGAAAAGGGGCATTGCAGGAAACGAAGAGCTGAAACCTTGCGTTAAAGCTCTGCGTAGATGGATGGATCAGCTCCGACACCTATCCTCCTCGCTGAAGATCCAAGGTACTCGATCCTGTCACTAACGAGATGCTCTTGGGGATGATCTGAGGGGTTATGATTGGCTAAGGAGCGATAAAAAAAACTCAAGATAAGATTGAGGGGTGTATATAGGTGAGATTTTGATGAGTTTCGTGGGAGTTTTGCTAGTGAAGGAGCGTGGGTGGGTGAGGATTTGGGCATGGGAGATGATCATGGATGAATGGTCTGCAGAGAGGTGGAACAATTCGAGGGAGAAAAGGTAGGGTGGAGACATGGAAATTTGGCGAAGGATGGTGGTTCATGACTTAGACATGGGTAAGAGGGTGCTGGGATAGAGTTGAATGTAGGTTGATGAATAGCCTGAGCGACTAAGGTTAAATAATATCAAAGGTTGTTGCGACCTCAACCACTTGATCCGCGTTCAACGAGAAACAAGAGACCACCAACAAAATCAAACAAGCATGAAAACAAGGCAAGCAGTCTCGCTATTTTTCAACAAGGTATAGCCACCTGGGTCGAACACAAGGAGCACAGGAAAAATCCTACAAAGTAATCAAGTAATCCAAAAAGAAATCAAAATGTTTTTAGTGGTTTTTAATAATTTTTTTAAAATTTTATATTTAAGTAAATGAACAAGAAAATAAAAGCAAACACAATGCAATAATTTTTATCAAGGTGAAAAGAGCTCAAAAATTAAAAATAAAATTTTTTTTGTGTTTTTAGAATATTCATGTGTTTTTTTGGTATTTTATAGGTTTTTCTGATTTTTATAGGATTTTCTGAAAATAAAAGACAGATGAAAATAGCAAGGAGTGTACAACCTGGATGAAAAGTCAAATTAAAAATATCTAAAATCCTGACAGCAATTTTATGTGAAACTATAAAATAAAATCTAACTAGAGAAATGAAAAACAAATTTTTTATTTTTTTGAAAATTATTAATGATTTTTATAAGGTTTTTAGTCTTTTGCGATTTTTAGGTTTTTTATAGAAGATAATAGAATGAAAATGGTATAGAATTTAAAACAACACAACACAAACACTCACGAATTTTTTGGAAATTTTAAAGGTATTTATCAAATTTATGGGTTTTTTTTAAATAGACACGGACACTTTTTAGGGTTTTCGATTTTTAGGAAATAGAAACAAAATCAAAATACATCTAAAAAAATAACAAAAATATTACACAATAGCAGGAGCTACTGATAATTTTTTGGAAATTTTTGGAGTAGTTTTGATATTTATTTGATTAAAAATGCAACACACAGTTCTTAGGGTCCTTACTGTAAATTATTTAAGTTTCTACACTAAACAGTAACACGCATAAAAAGTTTGGGGTCAAATGTGCAATTTTACCAATAAATTACTCACATGCGTCAAATACACACTGATAGGGGCATATTTGCAATTTCAGGAAACATATTTATCAATCATTAACATAAGAAAGCTCATGACCAAATCTGCAAATACACCAAAGGGCACGTGACGACGCATTTGTCTTCAGACACGTGGGACTAAAGTGCAAATAACATAAACTACAGGGGCGAAATGCAAATAAGTTTAACTACGAACTTATTTTACAGAATAAAATGTAAACTAAAGGAAATATGGGGTAAAAAGGGGAAGATACCCTCGATGCACGTGAAGCACGTGTGGGGTGGACATGTGTCGCCCGTTGGAGCCAGGGATGGACGTGTGGCTCTGATGCTATCAGGCATTAGATCTGATGGTGCCAGGACGGTCGAGAACATGGGGTGCATGCGACCATCAGATCTGACATCCAACAATCCGACACGACGTCTGGATGAATGGTCAAGATGTAATCTGGAGGGGCCAGGTCAATCCAACATTGCAGAACGGGACTGGAAGAACAGGCGTTAGGAGAACTTCACCGGAGTGAAGAAAGAGATCCCCAGCTCCGATGGAAGATCGGAGGATGCCGGCGTGACGGTGATGTGATTCCGCGTCGACTAGATGGCTCGGATGGAGGCTCCGTCGGCTTGATGGGTGTGTCGGCGATGAGCACCTGGAGCTTCTCCAGCGAGCCCTAGCGCGGATGGAAAGAGGGCTTCCAATCGCGCGGAACGACCTGTAAAGGATACCTATGACTCAGAGCTATGCTCCGATCCTAGTTATTTGGACTGAAAATGAATGAAGTGGCGGGGGATGCTAGTCGTTCTCCGGCGAAGGCGAAGGAAGAGATCTCGGACCTAATCTCGGCTTGATAGGCTAAGATTAAGGTGATCAGGATTCAGAGCTAGATGGAGGGTGATTGTGCGATGGTATCGGAGCGGCTGGAATGGGGGAACTGAGCTATAACCACCTGGTCGGAGAAAACTAAGGTGTGACAGAGCCGAAATGGAAAATATGGACCAAATGACTCAAGTGAATGATAGAAAGCTCACCTGAAGATCTGCTTCGACTCCTGGGATTCAGGCGAAGGGGGTCGTCGGGGTAATATCCTCGACCGAGTGGCGTAAGGCAGGGGAGGCTATTCGTGGCAGAACTCCGCCACGATGGCTGAGCTAAGGCGTCGCTGCACCAAATCGAATGCTAGGCGGCGCTCCAGACGGTTGTCACTCTACTGAAGGTGGCTAGGGTATCGAGAGGGAGCGAGGCACGAGCTGAGCATCTGGAGAAGAGGATGAGAGATTTTATAGCACTCCTAGTGGCTGGAAAGAACAGGCAAGGGCGCACGAACTGAGAAGGATCCGTACCACCCTAGGGATCCGTGTGGATCCTGGATCCATGGGGAGGACACAAGCAGAAATTCGGGGTAAGGGCACGCATGATCGGCCTAGGAGAATTTGTAGAAGACAATCTGGTGGAGAAGTCGGGTCGGGTCAAGCCCTAGAAGAGGGGGTTGACCAGGGTCAACACTTCGACGTGGACCCATCACGGGCATCGGGGGAAAAGACAAGATAGACTACAGGACACAATAGCAGGGAAAACTAAAAAATAAATAGATTAAAAAAAATAAATGAATTTTAAAAAAAAGAATAAAATGAAAAATGTTTATTATTTTTCAAAGTATTTATTGGTGATTTTTATTTATTTTTATGAAAATAAATTACTCTATATACAATATATTTTATTATATACTGGTATATTATACCTATGGATTTTGTACAATTATTTTTAATTTATTATTTTTATAAATATACCCCAATTTTATATTTAATTTATTTACATTATAATTTTTGGAGTATGAAACATTTTTTGTTTTGTTGTTAATATTTACTTACAGGTATAAAACAAATAAGGAATGGAATATATATATACATGTACTATGTACAAGTGAGAGAGAATTTTGATTTTCTTTTTATATTTATTTTTCTCATTTTTATTTTATTTTTAGAAATATGTACAAGGAGGTCAATTTTTTTATTTTTAATTTGGCAAAAATAATTTAATCATACCTCTGATATGTATAATCTAGAGTGGCCCTATCTCTCTCTACATGTTTTACTTGGAGATCAGGCCAATGCTTGGCCCTCTCTTGGGGTTCGGGTCACTCAGTATTTATTCTAAATACTTCCTTCTTTTTATTTTTATTCTTTATTCTTTTATTTTTGCACAAATACATGCTAATTATGTAATATTATCACATGCATGCATATTGCTAAGTTTTCTATTTACACCTATTTACATGATGCTTTGCAAAGATAATTAGATAAAATAAAAGAATAAAGAGTGATGAACTTGGATTCATCACCCCCCTATACGTTACCTTTGTTAGTCCCTTAGAAAACATTTATTTGAAAAAGAAGTGAAAAGAAAGAGAAGCAGAATCAAGGTTGATTATTAAACTTGTCTTCATTAAATTGGAGTATGGAGCTCAGTTAGACATTTGGATTATTAGTTTGTCGGAACCTTATTTGGACATAAGTTTAAAACTCTATAGCTTCTAAGTTCCACCAATCTTTGGTCAAGAATCCTCAATAATCTAGATCAGAACAAGTCTACATACGCAAACTCTAATGACCGTGAATCTTTTCTTGTACAGTGTAAGTGAAATGTAGCTCCCCACCTCAGAAATGGCAAAGTAACATCCCCCATTAACAAGGCAACTCTAATGCCCTAGTATGGCAACTCTTTCCTCGAGGAGCGAGGTATTCCCTTCTAAGTTCAAGTTCAACCGGCTCAAGAAGATAAGGAAGAAGATAATGGACCATGACCAATGTAGTCATGTATCCGTGGGAGCCCAACCAGTGTAGCTAAGTCTCCCTGCTGCAAGCTTGATGAGATGAGAATGGGTAACATAAGCTTTGCTTTATTTGGCTATATACACTCTGGTGGGAATTTCATTTTCTATCATACCCACCATTTTTTGGAGTTTTTTTTCTTTTGCACAATTTTTTGATGTGCATCTATACAACATATCTACATGGTGCAACATATATACACAAGGAGTTTTCCTCTTAAGCCAGTAGCCAATTATATACAAGAAATTTTTTTGAAATTTTTATGATTTTTAGATAAAGGATTTTAGCCATTTTATTTATTAACACACACACACAAAGTACGAGTTATGACTAAAGTATATATGAAATATATACGACACCCACTATACTTAGCTCAAACGATGTCCTCAGAGTGGATATTGAGTGATTTAGACATAACTCGTGCTTAGTACAGGAAAGTGAAAAGGAAAGCTATACTACAACGACGAATCAAAGAATACATAAGGTTTAATAGTCATCCACATGGATATTGATGCTTTTGTTGCAACAATTTCTATTGGATAGATAGACTTCATATTTTCAGTGAGAGAGCCCTTAGTCTTAGAGAATGTCTTTATGACCTAGATACTAGAATACACTCATAGTTTATTTCTAAATGTTGGAAATAAACATGAATTCTGGAATAGACCTATCATAAAGAGTCATGATGGATATATTTCAGAAAGTAAACTAACATCTTGAGGAATCTATTAAATCAGAAAATTCATGCATGGTTCATTAACATTTCTAATACTGAAAATTAAATCTTATAAGATCAATAGAAGGATGAAGATCATTAGACAATGATCTGGCATCAAATCTTTGCATGTTGATGAGATCAATAGACTAGTAAGAGATGAAACTGTAGAATGTCTAAAATTTCAAATCTTACATGCTTGTGAAATATTGTATTGAAAGTAAAAATGTCCAATGCACCCTTCTGTGGGAATGGTGTAAGATGTCAAGGTATTCAAGATGTCATGCATATTGATGTATGTGGATCATCTATATCATAATGAACATTAATGATATGTGATATCATTTGATGATTATTTGTGATATGAGATTTCTTCCCTTCACCTTAGAAAGCTTTAAAAAGTTTAAAGATTTTACAATTTTGATTTAGAACCAAATTTGAAGGAATATGAAATGAATTTGATCTAACCGAGGTAGCAAGTACCTATTAGATGAATTTAATACCTTATGGAGAAAGGAATATCATTTGTATCTTAATCCTCCTAATGCATATAAACTCAAGAGAGTTGTAGAGAGATATAAGTGTATCATGTGTGACATGATTTGATCAATGATTAATCTTAGCATAATTACCTCTTAGTTTTCAAGGTATATATGTAGTAGAGACTACAATATATATCTTTAATAAGGTTCCATGCATGTAAGTTGTATCTAGCACTAGAGAGTGCTACTTCATTAGGAAAGTAAAGGATAGTATTGAATACTTTATGATCTTGAGATTCTTAAAAGATTTCACCTCTAAGGATATGATTCTTAGATGATATCTAATCATTTGGATATGATATCCTAATCATTTGGAATGAGTTAAGGTGGACCTTAAATATACTCAATCCAGGAACCTTATAGGAACTAGAATTGAGGTACTTCTGCTCCGCTAGATAAAATTCTTTAAGAACATGAGACTGGATTCAATGTCGTCTTGACTTCCTAAGTAGAATAACTCATAGCATATGCACGATTCTTGAGGATAATGACCTAGCTTCCACACCTACACATAACACTTTGCTCACCTCAGTTGGAGTAGTAGAAGATTGGATTTACCGGCATGAGAGACAAGCCTATTGAAACATTGGAAGTCAAATATTTGTGGCCAATGTACCCCAACCCGATCCAGTAGCCATGAGGTATTATGATAGTCTACCTCCCCTTTATATAGGCTAATATATACTAAAGTATAGGCAACAAAACATAGGTAAAAAGAATCAAAAGATAAATCAAGAGTTTGACATCCCCCTTATACTTGCGGTAAAGTGCACCCTATGTATAGCATAATCAGTAGATGCAAAGTTGGGTGTTGGACTAAAGAATGAGATGTTATGGACATCTGGATGTATACAAGGCAGAGGACAGTGATAATCAGGCATGGGATGCAATAGATGTGAGTCAAAGACCACATCTCATGCAAAAAGAATAGGGGTGACGTCAACGACCAGCAGCTCATGATCTAGATATGGTTTGAGCTGATGCCCGTTAATACGAAAGGTAGACTCAGATGACATCTGAGATATGTCAATACTCCCATTGTCATGTACCTTTCGGACCAGGTATGGTCCCTTCCACTTGCTCTGCAACTTCCCTGGAAATAATCTAAGCCTAGCATCAAACAACCATACTCTCTGCTCTGGCTCAAATTGCTTATGGCTGATGTGAATCATTGATAACAGGCCTGCTGGTCAGTGAGGAGGCGGGCGATGTCATCCAAAGCAGGGCTCTCGTGGGAACCCGACGGGTAGCCTCTCTGTGGGTGAGGCTGCTGGAACTGCTGCTGCTGGTGCTGGTAAGAGGGGTATGAGGAAGGGTGCTGCTGCTGAACTGGGTGAGCCTGGTGCTCACATCTCCACAACTCTCCCTGCTGCTGATAGGGACGCGGACCGAAGGATGATGGCTGGTGCTGCTGAAATGCTGGGGGCTGCTGCTGCGGCTGGTGGTGATCTCTCTGCTGGGAGTACTGCCCTCCCTGTCCTGACGGCTGCTGCTGGGGCTGGGTACCACCATTCCCCCACCTGAATCCGGGATGGTCTCGTCTGATCCCGGGCTGGGGGCGGTCATACCAAATCCCGTTGACATCCATCAACGACTCAGCATCGTAGGGGGCTGGTGGGAGTACTGCCAGAGGCTGGTCCGGCTGGTAGACCACCATCTGCATCTCTGGAGATGGTGGGGACTGGTAGGTGGGCTGCGGCTGCTGGTACGGCTCCGCCTGTACAAGGTGAACCTGTCTAGGCTGCACAGGGGTGCTGGAGCGCTGGGACGAGCTGCTGCTACTGCCGGAGTCGCCTCGCGACAGAAGACGGGGCTGAGGAGCCATCTGTTCCTCCTGGAGACACATGAGCTGTGTCTTCATGTCGCTCAGAACCAGTGCCATCTGTTCCATCTGAGTGATGCTCTGGCACTGCTTCTTCTCTATCAGCTCCATACGGTCCAACTTCTCGCTGATAATGCCAATGTCCGCAGCTGTCGACTCTTCCTGTGCTGCTGCGGCTGCGGACGAACTGGATGGACCTGTATCTACCCGTGCTATCCTCTGGTACTGCACGGGTCCTGGCTGTTGTGGCTGGGGTCTCTGGGTATACAACCTGGTCTGAGACATCACCATATAGTTCTCAGCTATCTCCTCGAAGATGGGCCAGACCTGGTCGTGGTCCTTGGCGAAGTAGGACCCGCCGCAAGAAGCATTCACCAGGCCCTGTAGCTCTGGTGTCAACCCGCTGAAGAAGCTCTGCACAAGGTTCGGCTTCGTGATGTCGTGGTGCGGGCATCTGTCCAGGAGCTCTCGGAACCTCTCCCATGCCTCGTGAAACTGCTCGTTGGGGAATATGGAGAAGTTGCTGATCAGGGCCCTCGCTGCATTCGTCCGCTCGAGTGGATAGTACTTGTTCAAGTACTCGGTGCGGAGCTGCTCCCAGGTGTAGACAAACCTCCCAAGTTGCTTCAGCCAGGTGGCTGCTCTATCTGCCAGTGAAAACGGGAAGGCTATCATCCGGATCATGTCCTGGTCCACATGGCGATCGTGGACAGTGCTGCAAATCATCAGAAACTCCTGGAGGTGGAGGTGGGGATCCTCAGTGGCAAGTCCGTGAAAATGAGGAAGCATCTGCAGGGTGTTCGGGGGGAACTTGAATTCCCCCACGATAGCAGGTACCACCACCCAATGGTACATCAGTGTAGATCCGAGGTTGTGCAACTCCCGCATCGGTCTAGGTGGTCCTCCTCCTCCCGCAGCTGCTGCCGCTGCGGCGGCGGCTGCGGCTGCTGCTGCTGCTGCGGCTCGTGCCTCTGCATCTGGTATCTCCTCAGGCTCGCTCTGCTGGTCTCTCTCTGCTCTGAGCCTCTCCAACTCTCACCTCATCTCTATCATAAATGCCCCCTGATCGCGTAACTGCTGCTGGACTGTCTCGAGTGATGCGATCAAGGTGGAGTTGATCGCTCCCTGGTCAAGTACAAAGTGCTCGGGCTGTCGGGAGTGATCATCTGAACTGCCGGCTTCGGCCATAATGACGTCTGCAAAATCAAACGAGCCCAACTCAGGTGCTGTCAAATGAATCAGTCTCTCCTCGGGCTCGTGTCTCTCAGGTAGAACAGAAAGGGGGTCGAGGGGGAACAGGGTGGAATCGTACTCGGGCTCGGAGATCGGGTCTGAGCTCTCGCGAGCCAACCTAGATGATGAGGTAGACGTGCCCGAAAGCGGTGCAGCCAGAGGCTGCCTAAAGACCGTCTACCCATCATCTTGATCTGGCGAGCAGTGCGGATGAGATCTGGAAAAATTATGATCAGAAAACAAACCCCCGGTTCACCAACGCAACGCGAGCTGAAGACCGTGAAAGTTCGGTCAAATTATCTTGTCAAATTTATTTGGTGAACACACAAAATATCAGAGCGCTTACGTGACCTGTTGGGATATCCGATGCTAACCCAACCGACTGGCCCGCACGGAAAAGTCGGTAATCAGTCGGGACTAGCAACGGGGGGCTCTATCTAGGGTGGGGGTCACTCTCTCGCGCATCCAAACCATCCAATGAGGGGGTTGCTCTCCCCAAGACAAAGTTTTTAGGGTGAGCAGATTTTAAGATCAATAATTTTAGCTGTCCCAATTTTATGGTTTCACTTTTTTAATCTTTTTCAAAGCAAACAAAAGGCCTAACGGATTTTTCGGTTCTCCTGATTATTAAGTCCAAAACAGGGGGGAGAAGACGAAAAAGCCGATGCACGATAAATCAATGATGCATGCAAAGTTAGAAATGCGTACCTTGCCTCCAGCACTCTACATGCAAAATGATCCGCGCATAAAAGTAAAGGCAGGAATAAAACTACCTATATGATGCAACGGGAAAGCCGAGTCCTAAGCGAGCAATTTCTAGCGAAGAACCGTCTAACCGGTCACCGACCTCCAAGCCAAAGAGTCCGGTCTTGGCCCGTCCCTCCTCTGTCCGACAAATCGGGGGTAGGAGAAAGCGCTTTACAGGACGGGCTACGGCACGTAGGCTACGAAGGCAAATGAATCGGTTATTTTTATTAATGATTTTTAAGTAGGTCCAATTATCGATCTATGGGAACAGATAAGCAATTAGGTGTGTGGATCCTATTAATTACGGCACAAGTCACCAGAAATTCCTAAGTCTAGGGGCTCGAGCAAAAACCGCGTAAACACCGGAAAAGGCAGAAAGAAAAGAAAAAGAAAGCCGCGAAAAAGCCGCGAAAAACCGCTAAGGTCCTAAGGGTCCCCCGAGCAAACCGTTGCTCGGAGAAACAGACCCGCTACGGCAAGTCCACAACTGTCCAAGTCCTGGTCCTGTATTATTACAATAATAATGAAATAAAATAAAAGACCTAATCTAACCTCACCCACTCAACTCTCTCCCTCTCGCTCTCTCCTGCGGCTTCGTAGAGAAGGAAGATGCCTCCAAGTTCCTCGGTTGCACCGGCTCCTCGAAAGTCGCCTCCGCAGTCCTCGGGCCCTCGCAAGAAAAAGAGATGAGTGGTCAGACCAGCAAAAATAATCAAATAATAAGGAAAAAGAAATGAAAATAAAAGTGAGGGTATATATGCGGAAATGTAAAATAAAATAAACACAGAAAAGAAAACAAAAAATAAAAATAAAAGAAAAAGAAAATAAGGCAAAATAAAACAAAAAGAAAATATAAACAAAAGCCGCGAAGAGCCGCGAGCTCTGAAAGAGCCGCGAAAAGCCGCGAAAATAAAAACTAAAGGAAAAAGAAAACTACTAAGCCGTGCTCCCCGGCAACGGCGCCATTCTGATAACAGGCCTGAAGGCTAGGGTATTAGGTACAGAAATAGGGTCGTTGTGACCCGAGCAATCAGACCATGTATATCAAGAAAAATATCAGACCACTACAAAAATCAATCAGGCACGAATATAGCGGTCCTGCTATATGTTTAACCTGGTATAGCACCCAGGGTCGAACTCAAGGAGCACGGGTTGGCCGAAGGCCTACGAAGTAGTAAAAATGAATAAAATAAAAGACAAAATATTTTTAGTGGTTTTTTAATTATTTTTATATTTTTTTTTTGATTTTTAAAATATAAAGAAAAGAAGAAAACCAAAAACAAGCACACTTCAACAATTTATTTAATGCAACAAAAATCAAGCAAAAATTCAAACAAAAATATTTTTATGTGTTTTATATTTTTTTATGTTTTTGGTGAATTTTTGGAATTTTTCTGATGTGTGTTTTATTTTCTAAAAATCAAACAGTAGCAAAAATGCAAGGTACTGTCCAGCCAGGACCAAAAGCCCTAGATAAAATATCTAAGGGCCTCAAAAGGACCTAGAGGTATTTTTCCTGTAAACTAGGTAAAACAAGGAAAATTTGAGTCCAAAATTATTGTTTTTGGGTTTTTAGATTATTTAATAGAATTTTTATGAGTTTTTAGGTGTTTTGAAGTTTTTAAGGTTTTTCAGTGGTTAAAAATAGCCAAAATTGGCTAGAAAATAAAAGAACACAAGACAAACAGTAGCTAATTTTTATAGAATTTTTAGAGGGGTTTTTATATTTTTTTGGGGTTTTTAAAACTAGATAGTAGCTAAAACGATAGTTTTTGAATTTTTAAAAATAACAAACGAAATCAAAAATGTCCTCAAAAATTCACAAAAATCCTACACCATGGCAGGAGCCATGTGTCAAATTTTCGTCGAATTTGGAGGGGAATTGATATTTTATTCAAAAATCACAAGAGAATACTGTGCACAAGGACTGAAATGCAAATACCAAAAGTTCTGGGGGTCTCGGTGCAAAATACCCAGCAAAACACGCGCGAGGCGCGTGCCTGGGGCACTCAGGGACCTCTATGTAATAAAAATAAGGTCCGGGGACTAATTGGTAACACGTACCAAAAGTCCAAGGGCCTCAGCTGCAAATATCCCAAAAATAAACGCACATGCGGAATAAAACCATTCACAGGGGCATAAATGCAAATACTAAAAAGATTCTTTCATTTCAGAACAATCAGAACTACAAGGGCATATGATGCAAATAACCCAAAAATACACGTGACGATGCACGTGGCTCACACAGGCAGGGGTATATAAGCAAATACTCTAAAGTACAGGGTCCATTGTGCAAATAAACCTAAATTAAATAATGTGCTTAAATATTTACAGGACTCAAACGAAATAAAACTAAGATAAGGGCCTAAGGGTAATTTACCCTTTATTAACCAGAGCTGATGGATGGCTGCCACGTGGCGATCGGACGGTCGAGGTGGGGGACGGCTCTCAACGCTGCTCTGCTCTGGTCGATCCAACGGTCTAGGCCAGGACACGTGTGGATCTAACGGCCTGGATCTGTCTCCTCAGATCTGACGTCCACGTGCGCTCCAAAGATGGACGGTGCTGATCACAACTGGAGCGAGGAGGGCAATCCAACGGCTGCTGGAGGGTCTGGAAGAACTGATGGTCGGCGAGCTTCGCCGGCTTCGTGAAGCTACCTCAGGCCTCCTCTGCTGCGCCTGAGTGTCGGAGGAGCTCCGTCGTGAAGGTGCGCAGCTGCTAGTGGTCTCCGATGCCCCAGCCGAGCTCGGATAAGCTCCGACGAGGGTGGCGGAGGTGAAGCTCCTGGGCTAGATGTCGAGAGGCCTCAGATGGCATCTGCTTGTCCTGCAAAACAGCTCAGAAACTTCGCGGGTCGAGGGCAAAGTGCCTCGACCCGGTTAGGCGACGTGAAGGTGAATGGTGCGTCGGTGCGGGCGAACCCCGGCGATGCGACGGCGAAGGGATTCGAACCCCAGCTCCTGTGCGAGCTGGGTTGAACGGAAGGGCGGAGAAGGTGCGTGGAAGGAAGGCGGAGGCGATGGTGGATTCCGATGGTCGAACGGGAGGGTGAGGCGGTCGGAATCAGCGAAAATCAATGGCGGCGCGATTTGGGGCTAATCGGAAATTAGACTAAATAGGGGAGCTACGGGACTACCTAGGTGGATGAATAGACTGGGCTGGAGCTGGGGAAGCTCCCGGTCGTAGCCTCGAGGGACATCTGGGCCCGAGGCTCGGAGCTCGCACCAGTGGCGGAGCTACGGCGGAGCTACTCGCCGGATCAGTGGTATCCGGCCCCTCTCCTCGCTGCGACAGCACCTGGAGCGAGCTGTCACTCACGCTCGAGCACTGGAGGTCACGGGGGATGGAGCGAATGAGCCAAAGATGATCAATGAAGGAGGCAGAGCTCGGCTTTATACGTGGGGTTGATCCGGAAAGAAGTGCGCGGGTAGGGAAATCAGGAGCGCGGATCCCGATGCGGTAGCTCCGGCGAGGGTCTCAGGTGTGACGTGAAGGAGTCGGACCCGGGGTTTAGGCGAGATGGAGTCGGGTCGAGCGGGTAAAAATCCGAGAATAGGGGTCCGGTGATCGAGTCCGTGGGAAGTGGTCCTGGGGGGGCCAGTTGACCGGGCGGTCAACATCCCCCAGGACCAATGGCTGAAGGCCACGTGGCTGAATCAAGAAGTGACGCATACACATAGCTAGGGGCCGAATCAGCAAAAACCCAAAACATGAAATATTTTTATTTTATTTTTTTCTATTTTTTGGTGATTATATATCTATATATATAGGTATATATACAATATGTATTTTTGGTATTTTTGATTTTTCTATTTTTATTTTGATTTTTGCTTTGATTCTTTTTATTTTATTTATTTACAAAGTATAACATAAACTATTTTCAAAAAGTTTAAAAATTAATTTTGTATATTTATAAAGCTAAATAAATATATATATATAGGTGTGGTTTATGTACATGATGAAAGGATATTTTTAATCTTTTTGATTTTTTTTATTATTATATTTTATTTATTTATTTATTTATTTTATTTTGTTTTTATATTAATAAATATATACAAATATTTATATGCATATTTTTGGGTGAGGAAAATATAATTTTATTTATTTACATAGATATTTACACAAGAGCCCCTATCTCCCTCTACTTTGGCTTTTATGCGGTCAGGCCCATGCTGAGCCCTCCCTTGGGTTAGGTTGCTCAATATTTATTCTAAATATTTCCCTCTTTTTCTTTTTAATCTTTATTCTTTTATTTTTGCACAAAAACATGCTAATTATAGGTTTTTACACAATGCATGCTTCTGGTAATTATTCCTATTTACACATATCTACATGCATTTGCAAAGGTTTTTGTAGCTAAAATATAAGAATAAAGAGTGATGAATGAGTATTCATCAATCATGCCATTCCTTTACTCTCTCCTTGTATTGTAGGCTTCTCGAAAAGGCTATATCTCTAAGCTCCTCCAGGGCTGCCAATTCTGGCTTCCTCTGATCTCCTACACTCACTGGATCCAATAATATGTCTGTGACAGCCCAAAGTGACTTGTGCCTAATCTCATCAGGTGAATGGCATGACTTTCCATAAACGAGGCAAAAGGAGATGTACCCAAAGGAGTCTTGAAGGAGGTCCGATAGGCCCACAAGATCGAGTCCAAAAGCTGTGACCAATCCATTCAGTCTGGGCGGACTACCTTCTGCAATATCATCTTGATCTCCCTGTTCGACACTTCAGCAAAACCATTGGTCTGAGGATGATATGGAGTGGCTACTCGATGGTCTATGATGAACTCGCTAGCAAGGGCCTTTACCTTGTCATTGACGAAATGAGACCCCCGTAAGATATCAACACTCTAAGCACCCCGAACCGTGAAATGATATTCTTCCTCAAAAAATTGCAAACAGTCCTAGCATCTGTAGTTCGGGTGGGGATGGCCTCAATTCAACGACTAACATAATCCATAGCCAACTGAATGTACTCGAATCCTTGACTCTTAGGGAATGGACCCATGAAATAAATTCCCCATGCGTCAAAAACCTCACAGAAGTGAATGGGCTGCATTGGCATCATATCATGTTGTCCACAAGTGCACATCCACTAACAGTCAGTACACCTCTTCACGAATTCATCAGAATCCTCGAAGAGGGTAGGCGACCATTGACTAGATTGGAGCACTTTCAGTGTTGTTCTCCTCCCAGAGTGATGTTCCTGCCTCAAGCTTGTGGCAGTATGTGAGGACGCTATGGTGCTCCTCCTGAGGAATGCACTGGCGCCGGACGCTATCCCCTCCTTCATGATAAAGGATGGGATCCTCCTAGTGGTAGAACTTGTCCTTCGCAAGGAAGGTCTCAAATCGCTACCTGGGCCAACCTTGTGGAAATTTCTTGGCAACAAGATAGTTCAAAATGTCAGCATACCACAGAAGTGAGGCGATAGAAAATATCGCCTCATCTTGGAAGGTCTCAGAAATGGGGTCCGTCTGCTTAGATTCCTCAAGATGCTCCAATTGGGAGAGATGATCCGGTGATGAATCCATGATTCATTTACTTTTCCGTCGCATTTTGTCTTAAAACCCTTAATAGATGCATGTAAATATTCATTAATTCCCATCTTTTATACAAACATCATTCATGAATAAATATTCACTTTTAAGCATAAAAAGCATGTAAATAAATAAAGAACAAAGAAAAAGAAAAGAAGGCAGATTGAAGATATGTATATATGCACAATATGACTTATAAATATAAATATAACTGCAAGGTATATTTATAGCCGAACCCTCGAGACCAAGTCAGCATGGATTGGTCGACAAACTAATAAGTGGGGGGAGATAAGGAAAGAAAACCCTACAAACAAATTAAGACACACTTCATGTACTTTCCACTATTTATCAAATAAATAGAAAACTTCAATGACTTTTAATTAATCCACATGTAAATATTTTTCACCAAACTCTTTTCCTTATTATTTCTAATAATGTATATAAAAATATAAAAATAAGTTAAAAATATTATCCCGTATATATGCTAAGAAATCCAGCTTATAAATTATCAAAATCTCAACTTCCGAACATCATAAATTCTTCATACGAACTCCAAATTCACTATACTCACCTTTAAAGTTCATAAAATAATATTCTCTAATTAATAAAGGTGGTTATATTGAATTCGGAGTCCATTTGCAAAAAGTCAGTTTTGGGACCAATTGACAACGGGGTTTCTGGGCAATTTATTTTATGTAGAACACATTATTTATATTTTTATTAATTTTATAATTTTTAATTATTTTCATGATCTTGTAATTTAACCTTGATTTATTTCATATTTTTTGGAGCTCATTTATTATTTTAATAAAATCAAAAACCCCAAATTATAGGTTAAAATGAACTGGATAACTTATACATATATTTATTAATATATGTAAATTAATTTATTAAAAACCCAAAAAATTCACACAACTCGTTTTTATTATTCTAATAATTAAGAAAATATAAATTAATTTTTAATTATTTTTTTATTAAATTAAAAATCCAAAACCTATTTATCTGTACATATTTATTAATATAATATTTATATTTAGAATAGTATTTATTATTTATAAAAAGTAATTATTCTATAATTTAGATAATTTAATTATTTTCATTTCTTGTCTTTGTACCTATTTAAAATAACTTTATTTAGTATTTATTATCGAATTTACAAGAATTTTAACTCATCTGGCCAACCACGTGCTGACACTTGTGAGCACCTGGTTCATCTTCTTCAGGAAGGCTGTTAGCCTTTCTATTTTGGACAGCCATCTTCAACCATTTCTCCAGCGTGCTTCATAACTCATCCCGACAATCCAATCCATTGATCCAACTCCCCTATCAACCTAGACATTCGGCCACCCTTAGATTTATCTTGGAGCTCACGAAATCGATCTATATAAACCTCCAAAGTGGGCAGTTCACAACTAACTTTCCTAACCACTTGAGACACCCAGTACACTTGGCTGAACCCAACCTTCCCCTCTCGATTCTAGCCATTCCAGGAGGTGACAGCTCCTATTCGTCGGCTCGCTTGGAAGAAGGGAGATCGGAGGAGGTTCCAAGGTGCTCGTCAGCCCTTGCATCGCCGCCACGCGCGCGTCTAACTCCAGTGAAGATCGGCCGTCGCAGAAGCTATCTGAGGAAATACACCTCTGTTTTCCCAGATCTAATCACCCACCTTTATCAAATTTCTTCTCGGATCTCGTGCCACGATTAGCGTGGCTAAGTACGTAATTAGTTAACCTAAAACATCTAGGTTAAACGCACACCCAAATTCAATTACAAATTTGTTTGAAATTAATCCAAATCGCTTTTCCTTTTTCATACATTGCTCACGCACACTTCACTAAGTCTGAAAACAACCATCTTTGATCTTGCAAAAACCTTACTTGTTGGCCGCTTTCTCGCAAATCGAGCACATGATTTTGTGATTTGCATATCCAGCTTTCATCAGGAGCAATTTTCAAAGAATCTGGAGATCTAAATCATCAAGAAACTCGTGATTCCAAGAAGCTGTAACAAACTCCATCATCTCCAGGAGAAGAGGACCGCCAACTTTGTCGACCTTCCGCCGTCGCTCTGAGCCATCGCCGCCTGACGACCACCGCGGGCGAGCTCGAGGGTTGGAGGAGATAACCGTCTGGCCCCGCCGGAGACCCTAGCTCGTTGCCAGCTACCCGTGGAAATTCGGAGAAGACGCCGTCGTCAACCACCCGCGAAGAACCTGAAGAACGGCCCAAGAATAGTCGCAGTACAGGCTGTTGACACGTGGAGGCAGTGGACGATCCAGATCACACCGCACGTTATTATATCAGCCGTCCATCTGAACTAGTGGAAAAATTGCAGAATAAATCCAGAAGATTTCCAGATATTCCAAAGCGCTCCAAAGTTTTCCAGATTTACATTTAGGTCCCCGCGTATGGACCTAAATGTAAAATTTTATATTTCCATTTCAAAACAGCCCCTGTTGAGGACCTTTTTGCAGCACTTTTTGTTTCTTTTTCTTGCAATTATACCCCTGACCTGTAGGGAAGTTTTGGAGCTATTGTTGACACATTTTTTCGTAGAATTTTTTAAGGTAGTTACGCAACTACCCCAACTAGTTTTTCATTAATTTTTCGTATATTTTTGTCATGTTTTCATCGTGTTTTGCTTTGTCGCTAATTGATCTGTTTTGATTTGTTTTATGTGTTCTTCGAGCCTGTTTCTCGACCGTTTCATACTATATAATATCATCTAAATTTCACCTATATGTCACCTATTATATAGTAAGTAAATTATGTGAAAAACACCATTTTGAAAAATAAATGAAAATTGGAAAAGAATAAAATCAAATAAAAATTTAAAATAAAAAAATCTCATAAAAATTGCAGCTTTTCCTTGATCGCTTTAAGAAGAGATAAAATTATCACAAAAATTTTTTCTCTTAAAAAATTCAAAATACCCTATTCTGCCTCCTTGTGTTTGACCCAAGAACACTTCCTTGGTTATATAATTAGTGTAAGGTTTTACTTAACAAAACCGATCTTTGATTGATTGACTAGGATCCCTTTGCAGCTTTTCTACAACGACTACCTCTTCTTCTAAAAAGCCGTAAACCGATTCCTAAGCATCGCATCAAAATGGCGTCATTGCCGGGGAGGCGATAGTGTATTTTGATTTTTTTACATATTTTGTGATTTTATTTTCTCTCTTCTTTTTATTTTGTTTCTCGTAGCTTTTCTTCGGTTTTTTACGGCTTTTCTCGATTCGACTCTAAATTTTCTTTAGACCGCTAACTAATTTTTGTAGGGCCTGCAGGATCAGCTGGTTTCTTAGGAAATCGATTCAGTTGAAACAGTAGAGGCCGATTCCTTCTTTACGAGTCGGTTGTAGAGGGCAGAAATTAAGTAGTGTAACTTTGTAAAAGAGAGAGAAAGAGAAAGAGAAGTTGTATTGAACTCTAGTAGAAGGGGTCCACTAAGGACATCCCGACTTGTCCTTCCCCCACTCCCCCCCATTTTTTTTCGAGGTCTGATCTACCGAGTACCGTATATTCGGGGGATCAGGGCACCCACTGCTGTTTTCTCGCCTCGACGGTTTTTCCACGGCTTTTCTGATAGATGCTTGCTTAGGTTTTTTTATTCTATCTGATTGTGCCTATATAGTTAGTCTTAGGACTTGCAACCTAGGTGCATGATTTTAAGATTCTTATTAAAAAAAATAAAAAAGTAGAAACTTGCTTGAAAAAACTCAAAAAAAATTATAAAACCCCTAAATAAAATCGGGACTGCTAAAGATATTTGACTTAAAAACCGTAAAGATTCATCTGATTTGGGAGAGTAATCCCCGCACAACTTCTCAGAGTGCACGAGCGAGTGACGACCCATAAGGCTAGAGCCAAAACCCCGTATTTCTAGCGAAATACTACTTAGTCTATACACCTAATCATTGTCCCTCAGTAGGTACGCTTGGGTAGCCGGAAACGGTCTGGGTTTACTTAGCAGAGTGGGAGGTTTAGAGGACACTGCGTAAGGCTCCGTCCTCAAGTAACACGGGTAGCTGGAAATGATCCGTACTTACTCCCATACTAGTTGAGTGCGAGTGATTTTTTGTAAAGACTCGGGCTAGTGTTTCGGAGAAACTATCAGGCACCTATCAGCTCGCATCTGCTCGCGATAACCGATTATACTTGTTTGCTAATTACAACCCTAAAACCGACAAGATAAAAGACCGAACTCTTACGGTCTTCACCGGGTTGTGTTGGTGAAAGCGGGGTTTGCTTTGTGTTTTCTTGTGGGGCGTGAGTTACCGCGACTTTACACATTTTCCCTCTCCTTTGAATCGAAAATCGTGCTTTCCCGATCATTCTCTTGATATCAAAGATGACGTCTCGACGACTTTTCTGCTCAGACTCCGTAAGCTTTCGACCGTCCACCATCGTTCGTACATCTTTACAAGTTTGGGATGACTCTCTTCCCAAGCTGGTTCCATCTGATCTCGAGGAGAGTCAGACCCAGACTCCCTCGCCTCCTGACCAGAATATTGAGGCAGACCCTTGCCTCAATACATCATCAAGATGTCCCTCCAATTTTTCCTCGAGTTCTTACGAGAGCTTTTCTTTTCAAAACGATTTGAAGCAGATGGCTCACGTCAATGGACCAGCAGATGAGAGGCCACCAGATGAGGAGCATCATGAAGGAAGACCAGACTCCGCAGACATTACAACCGGGATTCTCGACACAATCCAACAGATGAACATCCAGATTCGAGAACAATTCAGAACTTAGAATGAGTTGTGGGCTAAGATAGTTGCACTGCGAGCAGGGGTCGGGAACCAATTACCGCTTGCAGTGGTTCCCGCTACTTTACGGGAAGAGTATGACTCGAGCGCGAGAATGATCCACCACTGGATTCGGCTACCACAGAATCAAGGGTCATACGAGTTGAGACCGTCCTTCATATCACTGCTTCCCAAGTTTTACGGGAATGCTACAGAGGAGCCGTTTACCTTTCTATAGCAATTCGATATGATATTTGGCACGGTTAGTTATCCAAGAGTTACGCAGGAGGTTGTATGCCTCAAAGACTTTCCCTTTGCCTTAACCGATAAGGCACTTTACTGGCTGAGTCACTTGGGAAGGGAAATTACTTCATGGGACGATCTGAAGTCCACATTCCTGCTTAAATATTTTCCTCTTGGGAGGACGAACATGATGAGGAGTCAGATCTCCAATTTCACGTAGCTTCCGCATGAGTCTTTCAATGAGGCATGGGATAGATTCAAAGACCTTACAGAGAGATGCCCGCATCATGAGATACCAATGAAGGTTCTAGTTTAAAACGCTTTCTAGGGACTCCAGCCGGACATCCAGGGGCTAGTGAGTGCTGAATGTGGCGGTAGCTATTTGAACAAGGATGTTGAGTTAGTCTGGGACATCTTCGAAGGGATGACTGAGAACTCGAGAGTCGTTGACTCTACTCGTGCATTTCAGAAAGCTCCTCAGCCACCACATCACCGAAAGCATCATAAGGTGGCTAACATCTCAGAATCCGAATCCAACACCAACATGGGCTTTATTAGCGAGAAGTTAACATTGGTGGACGTGATTCAGAAGCAAGCCCAAGACTTACAACCGCTGCGAGAGTTGGAGAAACTCTCATCTCTACCTCAGCAGCTGAGCGATCGTTCGAAGAAGGTTTCTGAGCTTCAACTTCAGTACCAGCAGAGCCAATCTTCTTCGACCGCACAATCTACACGGAAGATATTACCCGCTCCACCCACCCGTCAGATTCACTATGTACAGAGAGAGCCAAAGACTCCGCATATTGATTGGCATGAGGATCAGTCTCATGCCAATCCCGACCAGATAACCAGCACTGCAGATATGGAGGTTGAGACGCAAGCCACCCTCGAGATTAACGGGATTTGGTATACTCCGATTCAGCAACCGAGTATACTGCATCAGCAGCAGCAGCCGTATAGTCATCCGCAGCATGGACATCCACATTTCCAACACCGCCAGAACTTCACGCAGTAGTCTCACCAGAATGTTTATTAGAGACCACAATCATACCAGTATCCTGCTCATTATTCACAGACATATCCTTATAAGTAGCCGCAGAAATCTTCCTCCACACCACAGAGATACTCCCAGCCTTCCACTTCTCAGCAATACATGCCAAGGTAGGAGAGAGGAGCAAGCCAGTGCCACCATACCGAATCTAAAACGAATCCAATGGCCCAGGCACTAAATCAGATCATGGATATGCTGACTACGCTCCAGATTGCGCATAAAACCGAGATTGAGCAGGTTAACCGTCATCTGGATGAGTTAACTGCACCAATGACCACTCTTCTAGTCCAGCCTCAGATGAACCCGAACAACAAGAAGAGGCATCCAAACCAGGTAGACAACACTACAGGTAAGATCTCATTTCCTGAATTTTTATCTAACTTCATTCGTCTCAGGAGTGGTAGATCACCACGAGCACCTACTGGAGTAGAGGAGAGGGCACTAGAGTAGCAGGAGCAAATCCATGAGCTGCATGATTCTGATGCTGAGGAGGAGTACCAGCACGTTGATGAGGACCACTTTGAAGATCCAAGAGAAGGGAGCGATGATGATACTGTTGACATGGACACTGGCGAATTAGACGATGACATCACGCCAGACCATGCAGATACTCCCGAGAAAAAACATTTCTTCCCCTGTTTTAGAGAGTTTTGTACATAATTCTGAAACTCTCGATGTACAATCTGATTCCAATATCAATAAAAATTCTGATTTTCTGATTCCTGACATTGTTCCTTTTCCTGATGCTCTGTTTGGAAAAGGAAAGAAAAATAAAAAAGAATGTTGTGACTCCAGAAACCGAGCGTTTACTTAAAAATCACATCTTTTTTAAGATATCTCTTCACGATGCATTGGATCATTTTCCTACACTTAAGAATCAGATAAAAAATTGGTGTACCATGCGTAGGAAGAAGAGATCACGAGTTGAAAAGCACATATTGACCTAGGAAACTTTGTGTGCAATTCGAAACAAGGTACCCATGAAGAAGAAAGATTCTGGAGCTCACTATGTCAATTGTCAGATTGAAGACACTACATTCCATCGTACTCTCTTTGATGATTGTTCCTCGATCAATTTACTTCCATCCTCTTTCCTTGATAAGCTCAAGCTAGGTACTCTTTACAAATCACGGGCGATACTTCAGTTTGCAGATCGAACTGTGAAGAAACCTAGAGGTGTACTAAGGAACATTATCGTGACCGTTCAGGGCTCGCAGTTTCTAGTGGACTTTACAGTCCTAGACATGACATGCCCTACAGAGTTACACCTTGCTCGAATCATTCCCGGGAGACCCTTTTTGCAGACAGCAAGAGCACTCTTTGATTATGATGTTGGGAGAGTATCATTCTGCACAGACAATGGAGAGATACACATTGAGATAGAGAGAGAATGTAGCAGACCTCGATCGGTATTGTCATTCATTTCAGAGGACACCAGTCTTGCAGAAGATTGCTAGCACATAGATGAGACACAGTTTCCTGATCTAGAAAGCGTTTATTTTGATACCCACGATATCCTACACGAGGATAGGGTAGATCACCTGGTACATAGTTCTTCAGATTATTGTTCACATACAGAGACATATTTCATATAAGATTCAGATGAGAAGTCACTTGCAGTAGACATCTCAGTGCTGCAGATTAAGAGTACACATATTACAGCACAAGAGTCAATTGATTACATTTCACAGATTATACAGTCTATTCAGCGTAGAGAGTCAGATGGTGTGATGCTTACACATATAGACACCTTCTGTAGTCCGACTCCAGAGACACATATTTCAGAAAAGAGAGCTATGCCATGTACAGAGTCTACTTACAGAGGAGGCTCTACTTTTTCAGCCAAGGATCAGTACGTACATAAAAAACAGAAAATACAGTATGACCCTGATTGAAGTGATCTCTTTTGTACAGGATTCATGATCATTCTTTCACTTCATCTCATCATGTACAAATGCTTTTGAGCCATTCGATTTCTGGAGATCCACAACACTTGTATATTCTTCGTAGACCACAATCGTCCCCATTTTTGCTCGTCTTTTATGCTTAGGATACCAGATCCTAAGTATAGGGGGACCGATTGTTCACTGATTGACGTTTTATATTTTGTTCTGATTCTTTTGTATATCCTTTCTTTCTCACAAATTAATGTTCTCTAATTTTTGGCTACACTCTTTTCTATACTTAGGATGCCTTATTCTAAGTATAGGGGGGACCAAGTGATTTCGATGATTTCGTATTCTTTATTCCTTTTGTTTCTTCGTGTATATTCTTTTTACTCAGTCACCTCATTTTTGCTCTTCCGTTATACTTACGATGACCTGATCGTAAGTATAGGGGGGTTGACTGACTTGTACTCTCTATTCTTTTTCACCCAATTTTACTCAGCACGAGTTATGTCATTCTTTTTCTCTTTTGACTCTATGAGGACATAGCACAAGCTAAGTATAGGGGGTGCATATATATTGTATATATATACTTTTGTCCTTAACTCGTGCTTTTATGTATTTTCTATATCTATAAAATCAATAAAAGTGGGGAAGGGTTTATTTAAAATCCATTTATATATTATTACTTATAAAATCCTTGTAAAAAGTAAATTATGATTAAAACTTGTATTTAAAATCTGTAATTAAAATATGAATTTAAAATTTATATTTAAAAATTGTATAATACTTTTATAAATCCTATTTATTAAAACATGTGTAAAAATCATTTAATCCATGTAAAATTCCTTGTAGATAAAATCTGTAAAATACATTAGATATTTAAACCAAATAAAATATATCTTTTAAAATTCATGTACAAAAACTTGTTTATAAAAATCAGGAAATCTATAAAAAATACAAAGTCCTAAAACTCATAAAAATTACAAAACCTTAAAATCCATAAAATGAGTAAAATCAAGAAAATATACTTCACAAAAACATGGTTGCATTTGCATTTTTCAGAATAGTTTGATTTCTGGAACTAAGGATTGAGTGTAGTCTAAAGGATAGAGCTTGATTACGGCCTTCAACTTTCGTTGTAAGGAACCTAGTTAGGATCTGGAATTTTGACTCTTCAGGTCTTGCGACTTAAAATCTTTGTGTTCCATAAAACCATATTCGGGAAATCAAGTCATATGTGCATAAGTAGACCATTTGGTGTCATCCGTACAACTCTACACCAGTGAACCAATCTTGAACACATGCACTCTGCACTTAGCTCAACTCGCATGGAGTTACGAAGGGTAGTACATCTTGGTAGTGCGTTTCTATCCTTATATTTGCGGCATTGACATCTAAAGACAGGAGAGATTGGGGTTGCGATAGTTGCTTCGGATGAGGGAAAGATCTGCTGACACAATCTTTCTAAGACCTCAAAAAAGGGACGGAACAAAAAGATGATATATTCGTCGAGGCACAATTACAATGTCAAGTCAAAGAAGAATCCACCAAATACGACCACAATGGTCCAAGCTTCCACCAAAAATACCTGCATGTCTTAGTGAAGACTTAGCTACATCGGTTGAGCTTCACAAGGAGATGCATCTATACTAGTCGCACTCCACTTCTTTTCTCATTTTTCTGCTTTCTCTCTATACTCGATTGTGGAGATAGCACGAACAGACCTCAGAAGGGAATACCTCCCTCCCCGAGGAAAGAGTAGCTGGATGAGGAAGCCATAGAAGAGTATAGCCGGGATGGATGGTTTCTTTGTTTCTCTAAGCAGGAAGAGCTAAATCAATTCACACACTGTACAAATTGACTTCACGGATGATAGAGTTTGCGATATGAATAAGTGAGTCTGAACTAGCTGATGAAGTGATCTTGAATAAGGATTTGTGGAACTTGAGGACTGTTGAGGATAAAATCCTAATCCTAGTTAAGGCTCCGACAAAATGCTTGTTTCCGGACCAATCGAGTTCTGTCCTTTGTCTGTTCTCATGAATTGGTTTAGGAAAACAAATTTATTCTAACTTTCTTTCTTTTTCACTTAGTTTTTCAAATAAGCGTTTGCAAAGGGAATAGCAAAGTTTAAGTATAGGGGGTTGATGAATCCATGATTCATTAACTTTTCCGTCGCATTTTGTCTTAAAACCCTTAACAAATGCATGTAAATATTCATTAATTCCCATCTTTTATAAAAAACTTCATTCATGAATAAATATTCACTTTTTGGCATAAAGGCATGCAAATAAATAAAGAACAAAGAAAAAGAAAAGAAGGCAGATTGGAGATATGTATATATGTACAATATGACTTATAAATATAAATATAACTGCAAGGTATATTTATAGCCTAACCTCCGAGACCAAGTCAGCATGGATTGGTCGACAAATCAATAAGTAGGGGGACATAAGGAAAGAAAACCCTAAAAATAAATTAAGACACACTTCATGTACTTTCCACTATTTATCAAATAAATACAAAACTTCAATGATTTTTAATTAATCCACATGTACATATTTTTCACCAAACTCTTTTCCTAATTAGTTCCAAAAATATGTATAAAAATATAAAAATAATTTAAAAATATTATCATGGATATATGCCAAGAAATCCAGCTTATAAATTGTCAAAATCTCAACTTCCGAACATCATAACTTCTTCATACGAACTCCAATTTCACTCTACTCACCTTTAAAGTTCATAAAATAATATTCTCTAATTAATAAAGGTGGTTTCGTCGAATTCGGAGTCCGATTGCAAAAAGTCAATTTTGGGACCAAATGACAACGAGGTTTCTGGGCTATTTAGTTTATGTAGAACACATTATTTATATTTTTATTAATTTTATAATTTCTAATTATTTTCAAGATCTTGTAATTTAACATTGACTTATTTCATATTTTTTGGAGCTTATTTATTACTTTAATAAAATCAAAAACCCTAAATTATAGGTAAAAATGAACTGGATAACTTATACCTATATTTATTAATATATGTAAATTAATTTATTAAAATCCCTAAAAATTCACACAACTTATATTTATTTTTCTAATAATTAAGAAAACATAAAATTGATTTTTAATTATTTAATTATTAAACTAAAAATCCAAAACCTATTTATCTATA
Organism: Ottelia alismoides; assembly: GCA_037367405.1. Lineage (NCBI taxonomy): Eukaryota > Viridiplantae > Streptophyta > Magnoliopsida > Alismatales > Hydrocharitaceae > Ottelia > Ottelia alismoides. The sequence continues at coordinate 187,673 of JAZKJV010004240.1, read as the reverse complement.
CATATTTATAAATATAATATTTACATTTAGAATAGTATTTATTATTTATAAAAAAGTAATTATTCTTTAATTTAGATAATTTAATTATTTACATTTCTTGTTTTTATACCTAATTAAAATAACTTTATTTACTATTTATTATCGAATTTTAACTCATCTGGCCAACCAGGTGCTGACACTTGTCAGCACCTGGTTCATCTTCTTTAAGAAGGTTGTTTGCCTTTCTGTTCTGGATAGCCATCTTCAACCATTTCTCCAGCGCTCCTCATAACTCATCCCGATGATCCAATCCATTGATTCAACTCCCCTAACAACCTAGACATTCGGACACCCTTAGATTTATCTTGGAGCTCACGAAATTGATCTATATAAATCTCCAAAGTGGGCGGTTCCCAACTAACTTTCCTAACCACCTGAGACACCCAGTTCCTGTGGCCAAATCCCAACCTTCCCCTCTCGATTCTGGCCATTCCAAGAGGTGACAGCTCCTATTCGTTGGCTCGCATGGAAGAAGGGAGATCGGAGGAGGTTCCAAGGTGCTGGTCAGCCCTTGCATCGCCGCCACACGCTTCTAGCTCCGGCAAAGACCGGCCGTCACAGCAGCTATCTGAGGAAATACACCTCTGTATTCCCAAATCTAATCACCCACTTTTATCAAATTTCTTCTCGAATCTCGTGCCACGATTAGCATGGCTAAGTACATAATTAGTTAAACGAAACATCTAGTTTACACGCACACCCAAATTCAATTCCAAATTCGTTTCAAATCAATCCAAATCGCTTTCCTTGTTTCATACATTTCTCACGCACACTTCACTAAGTCTGGAAATAACCATCTTTGTTCTTGCAAAAACCTAACTTGTTGGCTGATTTCTCGCAAATCGAGTACTTGAAATTGTGATTTGTAGATCCAACTTTCATCAGGAGCAATTTTCAAAGCATCTGGAGCTCTAAATCATCAAGAAACTCGTTATTCCAAGAAGCTGTAACAAACTCCATCATCTCCTAGAGCAGAGGACCGCCAACTTTGTCGACCTTCCGCCGCCGCTCTGAGCCATCGCCGCTTGACGACTACTGTGGGTGAGCTCGAGGGTTAGAGGAGCTAACCCTCTGGCCCTGCCGGAGACCCTAGCTCATTGCCAGCTACCCGTGGAAATTCGGAGAAGACGTCGTCGTCAATCACCCGCGAAGAACCTGAAGAACAACCCAAGAATAGTCTCAGTACATGCTACTGACACGTGGAGGCAGCAGACAATCCAGTTCACACCGCACGTTATAATCTCAGCCATCCATCTGAATCGGTTGAAAAATTGCAGAATAAATTCAAAAGAGTTCCAGATATTCCAAAGCACTCCAAAGTTTTCCAGATTTACATTTAGGTCCCCACGCAAGGACCTAAATGTAAACTTTTATATTTTCATTTCAAAACAGTCCATGTCGAGGACCTTTTTGCAGCACTTTTTGTTTCTTTTTCTTGCAATTATACCCCTGACCTGTTGGGAAGTTTTGGACCTATTTTTGACACTTTTGTTCATAGATTTTTTTAGGGTAGTTATGCAACTACCTCAACAAGTTTTTCATTAAGTTTTCGTATATATTTGTCGTGTTTTCATCGAGTTTTGCTTTGTCGCTAATTGATCCCTTTTGATTTGTTTTCGTGTGTTCTTCGAGCCCGTTGCTCGACCGTTTCACCTACTATATAATATCATCTAAATTTCATCTATATTTCACCTACTATATAATAAGTAAATTGTGTGAAAAATACCAATTTGAAAAATAAATAAAAATTGGAAAAGAATAAAATCAAATAAAAATTAAAAATAAAAAAAATCCCATAAAAATTGTAGCTATTTCCTTGATCACTTTAAGAAGAGATAAAATAATCACAAAAATATTTTCTCTTAAAAAATTTAAAATACCCTATTCTGCCTCCTTGTGTTCGACCCATGAACACTTCCCTGGTTAAATAATTAGTGTAAGGTTTTTCTTAATAAAACCAATCTTTGTTTGATTGACTAGGATCCCTTTGTGGCTTTTCTACACTTACAACCTCTTCTTTTAAAAAGCCGTAAACCGTTTCTAAGCTCGCATCATCCGCCACCATATTCTTGACTCTAGGTTTATCCGTAAATTCAATATCAAACTCCTGGAGTAGAAGGATCCATCTAGTCGGTCTCGATTTGGCATCCTTCTTTACCATGAGGTATCTAATGGCGGTATGATCAGTAAAGATAGTCACATTTGATCCAATGATGTACGACCTGAACTTATCCAAGACAAAAACTACGGCTAGCATCTCCTTCTCAGTGACAGTGTAGTTCCGCTGCACGACATCCAATATACGGCTAGCATAGTGAATGGCAAAAGGCAGTCCATCCCTCCTCTATCCCAGCATGGCCCCTACGCCAAAATTGAAGGCATCCGTCATGATCTCGAATGAGAGAGACCAATCAGGCGGCTGAAGGATAAGAACCTCAACAACTAGACTCTTGAGAGTCTCAAATGATGTAAGACACTTATCATCTACAATGAACTCAGTGTCTTTGGTCAGCAAAACTGTCAACGGTTGGGCAATGCTGCTGAAATCAGGAATGAATCGTCGGTAGAAACTGACATGCCCTAGAAAGGACCGTAACTGTCACCGGTTGGACGGTGGATTAAGTTTCCTGATGATATCCATCTTGGCTGGATCAACCTCCATGCCCCTGTTGAAGATGATATGACCAAGCACCGTCCCTTGAGTCACCATGAAGTGACTCTTCTCCCAATATAGAACAAGATGGACCTCGATGCATCGCTGAAGGATGCGGTCTTGGAAGTCAAGACAAGCATCAAACCTATCATCATAGACCGAAAAGTCATCCATGAAGACCTCCAAGGACTCACCCACCATGTCCGAGAAGATGGACAACATGCACATTTGGAATGTCGTCAGGGCGTTACATAAACCAAAGGACATCTGTCTGAAAGCATAGTGTCCCAAACAGACAGGTGAATGTAGTCTTGCCCTGGTCTTTGGACGCAATGGCCACCTGATTGTAACTGGAGTACCCAACAAGGAAATATTAATGGCTCTTCTCAGCTAGCCTCTCTATAATCCGATCGATAAAAGGCAGCGGGAAATGATTGTTCTCGGTGGCCTGGTTCAATCGTCTATAGTCCACACAGACCCTCTAATAAGTGGGTACCTGGGTAGCTATCTCATCTCTAGACTCGCTCATAACTGTAGTGATGCCCAACTTCTTGGGCACCACATGTAATGGACTAACCCACTTGGAGTCGAAGATGGGGTAGATAAAATCGACGCTCCACCATTTCGAGATCTCCTTCATGACAACCTCTCGAAGGCTCGGGCTTAGCCGTCGCTGAAACTCACGCAATGTCCTAGCCTCCTCTTCGAGATTGATATGGTGGGAGCACAGGGCCGGACTTATCCCCTTGAGATCAGCTACACTCCATCCTATCGCCTTGCGGTTCTTTTCAAGAACCTCCATCAAATGAGATTCTTGCTCTCTAGTCAAATCTGTTGAGATAATGACTGGGTGCATCTCATGCTCGCCCGTAAGGAATCTATACTTCAGTGACTGCGGCAAGGGCTTCATCTCAAGGCAACTGAGAGCTGGGAAATCTGGCCTCTAAAATGTCTGATTGAAGGCAACCAAATATGCATGGGAGAACTCTCGCTGATCATGGAAATATGGTGTAGACTACTCTGCTGGTGTATCTGCACTCTGTATCGAATCAGTCTCCACCCTAGCTGCTGGTTTTTTTGGAATACGGTTTGTAGCCTCAAATGTGTCCTCTGCCAAGAGTGTGCTCTCCAAGCTCGCCTCTGCTAGAATCTAGGAATCTGTGGCATCTGAATGTGAGAGGATGGCTTGTGAAATGGGATCAGTCCTAGCGGCTTCATCATCTGTATTCACAAAATTTCACTCCTGGTGGACTTCTCGCTCTACCTCTATCATATGCTCTGAATCACTGAGCTGCTCGAAGAAGGCTGAATCTCGCACTTTGGTCTCATCGATCGTCTCTATTTGTATACTCTCACCCTTGATGTGAAAGTACACCTTCACGCTATCATGGTCAGACTCTGCCTTGGCTGTGGACAAGAATGGACATCCTAAAATGATGGGGGTATCAGTCACAGACTTAGGGATCTCCATGTCCAACACAATGAAGTCCACGGAGAATTTCAGGCCTTGAATTGTGACGATCACGTCCTTCAACAACCCCTTCAGCCTCTTGACCGATCTATCAACAAACTGAAGGACTGTCTTGCTCTATCGAAGAGGGCCGAACTCGAATCGGTTGAGTAAGGCTGTCGGAAGTAGGTTTATGGAAGAGTCGCTGTCTAATAGAGTCCGATCGAACCTCTACTCATGGAAGTGACATCTGACATAGGGAGCTTCTGCATCGGGCCTCTTGGTTGGCAGACGGTTCTGAAAGGCGATGCAGGTGGCTCGGGTAAGGACATGGATCTCTGCATGATGGTTCCTCTTCTTCCTGTGAATGGTAGTCTTCTCTCAAAGGTTCCTTTGGAAGAGAGGGATGTTCTCAAGTGCCTCCTGTAGAGTCAAATGAATCTGGAATTTGTCTATCATTTGCTGGCTGAACTCTAACTGCTGGGATTTTTTTGGATTTTCTTTTTTGTTCCCCTTAGTCAAGCGAAGTGCTTGAGGGAAGGGGATGGCTAGGCCCTCCTCAGATATAGGGATAGGAACGGGTCCCTACTACTGAGACGAAACAGAATCCATACCAACATCTCAAGGCATCACAGATGGACTCGAAAATAAAGAACCCTTTCCTTTATTCATTTTTTGGGTTTTCGAAACGGTCCCGAGATACAGAATTAGTGGGAAATGCAACAGGAATAGAAGGGGTGGCCTCTGTACCACCCACGACATCACGAACTACGGCATCAGCACCGCTCTCTAGCTTAGCATCTGAATGGTTGGTAGCATCAGCACCACCTCCTATAACTAGTGAAGAGACAACCTCAATACCGTTGGCTGGATCTACATCCTTAGTGGCATCAACACCACCGTCATCATCATGAGCGGCAGCAACACCGCTCTCCTCCTTGCCTGGCGCTCCTGAGTCCTTGTGGTGTTGTTGCTCAGACGAGGCACAGCCGGCTGGCATCCTACCGCTCCTAAGTGTAATAAAGTCAGCATCAAATGTGTATGGCAGCCTTGCCCTTGAACTCGTCCATCTCCCGCCTAAAAGTAGCCTGCTGCTCGGAAATAAGGCAGGCTATGTCGTCAAGTGCTGGGTTCTCGTAGGTTGGGCCATGAGAACCGGATAAGTTGCCTCTCTGGAAGTGAGGCTGCTGTTGCTGGGAAGGATGAGGGGGATACTGCTGAGAATACTGCTGAGGTTGTTGCTGGTGCTGCCTCCACGGTTGTCCCTGCTGGTAGGGACGAGGACCCTGCTGGTAATGCTGTTGTGGCTGTGGGAACTGGGGCTACTGCTCTTGGTGCTGGCTGTACTGCCCATCTGAACTAGAGGTTGCTACTGGGATGAGGCATCTCTGGTCGATCATCGGAATCTGAGATGGTCTCGATGGATCCCAGGCTGAGATTGGTCGTACCAAATCCCATTGACTTCCATCAGCAGCTCCTGCTCGTAAGGGGGTGGGGGTAGGACTGTCAGAGGCTGATCTGGCTGGTATTCCACCATTTGAGTGTCCTGAGATGGGGGTAGCTGGACGTACTGCTGCTGCAGCTACTGGAACGGCTCCGCTTGAATGTAGTGATCCTGTTTGTAATGGGCGGAGGGATGGGTCGCGATGCTGCTAATGGGGTCAGCCATTGACCTGAGACGGGCCTAAGAAAACGTCCGTGACTCCTGGAGACACATGATCTGGGTCTTCAGGTCACTCAGCATCTGTGCCATCTGATCGATCTGCGACGTACCCTCGCACTGCTTCTTATCGATGATCTCTATGAGGTCCAACTTCTCGCTGACAATACCCATATCAGCGGCCGACGACTCTACATGTGTTGCAGCTGCTGACGATATGAATGGACATGCATCGACCTGTGCTATCCTCTGATAGGACACGGCCTGTGGTGGGGGCTTCCCCTGTGTATAGAGTCGGGTCTGGGACATGACAGTGTAATTCTCTGCCATCTCCTCATAGATCGCCCAGACCTGATCCTCATCCTTGGTAAAGTATGATCCTCCACAGGGTGTTTTCACTAGCCCCTGCAGCTCGGGTGTCAGCCCACAAAAGAAACTCTACACGAGGTTGGGCTTAGATATATCATGATGTGGACACCGGTCGATAAGCTCTCTGAATCGGTCCCATGCTTCATGAAACTGCTTGTTGGGAAGCATGGAGAAGTTGTTGATGAGGGCTCTCGCTGCATTCATCCGGCCAAGTGGATAGCACTTGTTCAAGTACTCATTCCAGAGATGTTCCCATGATGTCACGTATCTCCCTAAGTGCATCAGCCAATAGGTTGCTCTGTAGACGAGGGAGAACATAAAGGGCATCATCTTGATTGTGTCCTCGTCCAGGAATCTATCGTGGACCATGCTGCAGATCATCTCGAACTCCTGGAGATGGAGGTGCGGCTCCTCGGTGGCTAGCCTGTGAAATCTGGGAAAGAACTGAATGGTCTGAGGAGGGAGCTTGAAATCTCCCAGAATCACAGGCAGCTGGATCCAACGGTGCGTTAGAGTTGTACCAGGGTTGTGCAACTCTCTCATCAGGCGTGCTGGTCGGACTGGCTTCTGGGGCTCGTCAAGATGGGGTCCATCTCCTCCTCCTAGCTCTGGAATGTCTCCACCACCGGCTCTATTTGGCTCTCCTCTATTCGCTTGCATCTGAGCCAACTCCCTGCGTATGTCGGCCATGAATGCCCCCTGATCAGGGAGGGTAAAAAGGTATTGTTGATGGCACCCTGATCAAGAACGTACGTGTGAATCTGGTTGGGTCCATCAGTGCGCTCCTCGCTGCTGAACATGGTCTCTACAAAGGCAAAAGACCCGAACTCAGGTGACGTCAAATGAATATGCATCTGCTGCGGTCTCTGCTCGGGTACCTCGGGACTGGTATAAGGGTGGACGAGGGGGAATAGGGTGGAGTCAAACTCGGGTTCGGAAAGCTGGTCTGGGCTCTCATGAACCAACCTAGATGAATGGGGTGGAGCGCTCGAATGTGGTGCAACCAAAGGCTGCCTAAGGGATCTCCGGCCCATCACCGTGATGCGGAGAGAAAGACAGATGAGATCTGGAAACACACAAGATCAGGAAAACAAACCCCCAATTCACCTACTCAACACTGAGCTAATGACCGTAAAGGTTCGATCTTTTATCTTGTCAATTTTATTAGGTGATAAATCTGTCTATCAGAGTGATTAAGCGAGCTGGTAGGAACCTGACACTCTCAGGAGACTGTCCCCATCCCAAGGCTAGAACTTTTCCAGCCAGTACAAGTTATGGATTGTTTACTGGATACCCGATCAACTGGCTCTGTTAAGGATATCGTGGCCCGCTTTACCGGAAACTAGAGCAATCCTCACTGGAGAACGACTAACCCGAATTCAGTAGTGTGAAGAAAGGTCCAGCATGGCTCTATCCTAGTGTGCGGGTCACTCTCTCGCTCATCCAAAACAAACAAGGCGTGGATTGCTCTCCCAAGACATTTTTTTCAGTGAATGTTTTTTATGGTCAAGTGTGTTTAGCAATCCCGATTTTATGGTTTTTCTTTTTAGGTATTTTTCAATATCAAACAACGCCTAATGAATTTTTCGATTCTCCTGATTATTTTAAGTCCAAAAACAAGGGGGAGTAGTCGGAAAAGTCGATGCACGGTCAAACACGACGATGCTTGCAAAGTCAGAAATGTGTACCTGACGCCAACACTCTACATTCAAGGTGATCCGTGCATAAAATAAAGACATAAATTAAACTACCTATATGATGCACGATGAAAACGGCCTTAGACAGAAAATTTCTACACATGAAGAACAATAGCTAATAGGTCAAAATGAGAGGTAGGGGTCCGATCTCTGATGCCGATCGGTGTCCGCGACAACGGATCCTGCACGCGTTGTATACGACCTCTAGCGTAACGAAAAAGGAATATGGAATATATGTATATATATGTAATATTACTTAAACTATAAATAAGCGGCAAGTGACCTTTCAAGTGACCTAGATTACCTTTTCTTTGTGATTTAATTAAGCAAGTCCAATTATCAATCAATAGGTGCAGATAGATAATTAGGGATGGGACCTTAATTAATTACATCACAATCAGAATAAAATCCTAAGTCTAGGGCCAAATCCTTCAGGAATCAGAATAAAAGAAAATTCGAAAAAAAAACGATAAAAACCACGATGAGGTCCCGCGAGCACACCGGTGCTCGATGAAACGACCTCCATAAATACCAAGTGTCCAAGAGTCTCTGAGTCCTGTATTATTACAATAATAATATGGAAATAAAATAAAATGCTAAAAGTCCTCCAACTCCTCTACTCCTCCTCTCCTATGCTCTCATGCGGCTTGATGCAAAAATGAGCTGCCTCCGCTTCGCTCGGGTGCTCTAGCGCTCCTAGGAAAGCCACCCTTTCTAGTCGGACCCTCACAACAAAAAAAGAAACACAAGATGGTCAGATTATAGTTATGAAAATTAAAAACAAAAACAAAAAATTAAATAAAGAAAAAAAGAAAGAAACAAAAATAAAAAGCAAATGAAGAAAAGGATAAATAAAAATGAAAAGAATAAAAGAACAAAAAGAAAAACAAAAAACCGATAACTAAGCCGTGCTCCCCGACAACAACACCATTCTGATGAGCTGCCCGAGCCATTAAGGTTAAATGATATCAAAGGTCTTTGCGACCTCAACCACTCGAAATGGGCTTAACGAGAAACAAGATACCACCAACAAAATCAAACAAGCATGAAAACAAGGTAAGCAGTCTTGCTATTTATTTAACCTGGCATAGCCACCAGGGTCGAACACAAGGAGCATGGGAAAAATCCAACGAAGTAGTCAAGTTATCTAAAAAGCAATCAAATTGTTTTTGGTGGTTTTTAATATATTTTTTATATTTTCTATTTAAGAAAATGAACAAGAAAATAAAAGCAAACACAACGCAACATTTTTTATCAAGGTATAAAAAGCTCAAAAATTAAAAATAAAATTATTTTTGTGTTTTTAGAATATTCAAGTGTTTTGAGTATTTTCTGGGCTTTTTTTGATTTTTTATAGGATTTTATAAAAATAAAAGATAGATGAAAATAGCAAGTAGTGTACAACCTGGATAAAAAAGCAAATTAAAAATATGTAAAAGGCCTCTAAAATCCTAACCGCAATTTTCTGTGAAAGTATAAAATAAAATCTAACTATAGAAATGAAAAACACATTTTTGTATTTTTAGAGAATTGTTAATGATTTTTATAAGTTTTTAGTCTTTGGTAATTTTTAGGTGTTTTATAAAAGATAATAAAATGAAAATGGTACAGAAATTAAAACAACATAACACAAACACTCACGATTTTTTTTGGAATTTTGAAATGTATTTTTCTATTTTCTATGGGTTTTCTAAAATAGACAAAAACACTTTTTAGGGTTTTCGATTGTTAAAAAATAGCAAACAAAATCAAAATGCGTCTCAAAAATTACCAAAAATATTACACAGTAGCAGGAGATACTGGTATTTTTTGGAAAATTTTGGAGCAGTTTTGATATTTATGTGATTAAAAATGCAACACACAGTTCGTAGGGACCTAAGTCTAAATTATTTGAGTTTCTGCATTAAACAGTAACATGCATAAAAAGTCTGGGGTCAAATGTGCAATTTCACCAATAAATTCCGCACATGTGTCAAATACACACTCACAGGGGCATATTTGCAATTTCAGAAAACATATCCATTACTCATTAACATAAGAAAGCTCAGGACTAAGTCTGCAAATACACCAAAGGGCACGTGACGACGCACGTGTCTCCAGACATAGGGGACTAAAGTGCAAATAACACAAACTACAGGGGGCGAAATGCAAATAAGTTCAACTACGAATTTATTTTACAGATTAAAATGTAAACTAAAGGAAATGCGGTGTAAAAATGGGAAGATACCCTCGAAGCATGTGAAGCGCGCGTGGGGTGGACGTGTCTCGCCCGTTGGAGCCTGGGATGGACGTGTGGCTCTTATGTTGTCAGGCGTTAGATCTGACAACACCAGGATGATCGGGAACGTGGGGCATACATGACTGTTAGATCTAACATCCAACGGTCTGGCACGACGGCTGGATGAATGGTCAAGATGTAATTTGGAAGGGCCCGGTCGATCCAATGTTGCAGAATGGGTCTAGAAGAATAGGCATTCGATGAACTTCACCAGAGCCAAGGATGAGATCTCTAGCTTCGTTGGAAGATCGAAGGACGCCGGCGTGATGGTGATGCAATTTCACATCGACTAGACAGCTCGGATGGAGGCTCCATCGGCTGGATGGGTGTGTCGGCAATGAGCACCTGGAGCTGCTCCGACGAGCCCTAACGAGGATGGAAAGAGGGCTCCCAATCACGTGGAACGACCTGCAAAGGATACCTATGACTCGGAGCTATGTTGCGATCCTGGTTATTTGGACTGAAAATGAAACAAGTAGAGGGGGATGTTGGTCGATCTCTAGCGAAGGAGAAGGAAGAGATCTCAGACCTAATTTCGTCTAGATAGGCTAAGATTAGGGTGATCAGGATGCAGAGCTTGTTAGAGAGTGACTGCGTGATGGTATCAGAGCAGCTGGAATTGGGGAACTGAGCTCTGACCGGTTGGTCGGAGCAAACTATGGCACGGCGGAGCTGAAATGGAAAATCTGGATCAATTGACTCAAGAGAAGTATAGAAGGCTCACCTGATGATCTTCATCGACTCCTGGGCTTCAGGCAAAGGGGGCCTTCGGGGTAATATCCTTGACCGAGCGGCGGAAGGCAGGGGTTGCTGTTCGCGGCAGAACTCCGGCCACGATGGCTGAGCTACGGCATTGCAGCACCAAATCGAATGCCATGCGACGCTCCAGATGGTTGTCACTATGTTGAAGGTGGCTAGGGTATCGAGAGGGAGCGAGGTATGAGATGAGCATCTGGGGAAGAGGATGAGAGATTTTATAGCACTCCCAGGTGGCTGGAAAGAACGAGCCAGGGCACGAGAACCAAGAAGGATTCGTGCCTCCCTATGGATCCGCGAGGATCCTGGATCTATGGGGAGTACACGGGCGAAAATTCGGGGCAAGGGCATGCATGATCCGCCCGGGAGAATTTGGAGAAGACAATCTGGTGGAGCAGTGGGGTCGGGTCAAGCCCTGGAAGAGGGGGTTTGCCCGAGTTAACACTCCGACGTGGATCAATCACGGGCGTCGGGGGAAAATACAAGATAGACTACAGGATAAAATAATAGGGAAAAATAAAAAAATAAATAGATTAAAAATAATAAATGAATTTAAAATAAAAAATGAATAAAATGAAAATTGTTTATTATTTTTCAAAGTATTTTTCAGTGATTTTTATTTATTTTTATGAAAAATAAATTACTCTATATACATTATATTGTATTATATACAAGTGTATTATACTTATGGATTTTGTACAATTATTTTTTAATTATTTTTACAAAAAGACGTCAATTTTATATTTTATTTATTTAAAATATAATTTTTGGAGTATGAAACAAATTTTTTTGTTTTTATTATTTACTTACATGTATAAAATAAATAGGGAATGGAATATATATATATATATACATTTACTATGTACAAGTGAGAGAGAATTTTTTATTTTCTTTTTCTTTTTATTTTTATCATTTTTATTTTATTTTTAGAAATATATACAAGGAGGTAAAATCATTTTTATTTTAAATTTGGCAAAAATAATTTAATCATACCCATGATATGTACAATCTAAAGTGGCCCTATCCCTCTCTACATGTTTTACTTGGCGATCAGGCAAATGCTTGGCCCTCTCTTGGGGTTCGGGTCACTCAGTATTTATTCTAAATACTTCCTTCTTTTTCTTTTTATTCTTTATTCCTTTTTTTTGCACAAATACATGCTAATTATGTAATATTGACACATGCATGCATATTGCTAAGTTATTCTATTTACACCTATTTACATGATGCTTTGCCAAGATAATTAACTGAAATAAAAGAATAAAGAGTGATGAACATGGATTTATCGTAGGCCAACAAAAGAAAGATCCTGGTTGGTCAACGTAGACCAACCAGAAAATAAGGAAATAAATATTGCTTATAAAATAGATAAAAATAGAAAATGAATAAATTAATTTATGGTTATAAAAAATGTTTCTAATTTTATGTATTATTTAATTCATATTTATATTTATTTTTATGTCCTAATTTATTATGTGTTACTTTTTACAAATGTACATATAGGTATATTCATCTATATTTTTTATTTTTTATTTTTATTTTGTATAATTGATTTTATTATTTTATACACCTAATTTATATTTATAACTTATTTAAATACACTTAAATATATTTTTACTATATTTTTCTGATATAATATGTACACTTAAATAAATTAGGGTACTTATTATATAATTATATGCACAGTATATTCATCTATGTATTTTGTTCACCTATTTATTTATTGCTAGTTTTAATTGTTTTATTCTAGTTCTATTATGTGTATGTGCTATAAATAATATTTACAAAAATATAAAAATATGAAATTATAAAAATGTAAATAATAAATAAAATGAAAAAATATACAGGTATATTGCACAATATGGGTCCAAAACCTTAATTTTGCATCTTAAATCCAATTTAAATGAAACCACCTTCATTAAATAACTAATTAAAATTTATATATGATTAAAGTGATGTTAATGAATTAAAAGTTTTTATTCTAGGTGTAGAATGTACATTGTACATTATTTTAATGTGAAATAAGTTGTGTATTTTTCTACGCATTTTTATCTACAACTTTAACTTAGTAAGTTTATTGATTTGATGCATAAATAATAAAGAATAAAATAGCGTCCAAAAGGTATTTATTGGCCTATATTTTAAGGGTTTCTAGACTGTGTAATTTGTACAATTTGCCACCGTATCTCTCCCTGCTTTATTTCACGTCAACTAAGTCATCTTGATGATTGAGTCTCCGGGGCTAGGGTCACTCAACACCTATGGTGTTTCATTTCTTTTTCTTTTATTCCTTTATTATTTAATTTTGGAATTAAATACGATAAATATACAATATTTATACAGTATTTTTTACGAATTAAAGACTGCTTATTTTGATAAACTAATGATATATACATTCATTTAGCGAGGGATTTAAGGCCAGAATGAAAGAATAAAGGTGATGAATTGGATATTTAACACCCCCTATACTTGACTTTGCTAGTCCCTAGCAAACACTTATTCTTATAAGTATAGAAAGGAGAATTAAAGAAAAGTAAAAGAAATAACTTAGAATAATTTCGACTTTTAAACTTGTCTTAATAAAGTTAAACGTTAGAGCTCGGAGAAGGCCTTTGGATTAATGGTGTGTTCAGAACCACATGGAAGTCAAGACATGTGACATAACAACCCTTTGGTTCCATACTCCTATTATCTAGTTCAATTCACGGGCAGGTGAGAATCATTCTCTTAGTCGCATACTCTTGCTACCTTGAAACAATAGAACCTTATGTGTGAAATTATTCAACTCTCCCCAGACAGAATCGTTGAACCATTAAGGTGTCTGCTCTTTTGGTAACTTGTCCTCGTGGAGACAGATATTCCCGTATAAGGTCAGGTGCTCACGGTCTTTACAACCAAATGGGGGAAGAAGTTAGAAGAATGGGAAGAAAAGTGGGAATGGATCAGTGTGGTTTACATTCCCTTGTCAAGTCGGTCAATGTAACCGATTATTCACTCAGAAGCATGCATTTTATGAAGCACAATTTTTAGTAGAATTTTTGGTTGTAGGATTCTTTCGATATTTTCTTTGACTTTGTAAAGCTTCTGCATTCTTGTTGTTGGACATGCGAGCTCACAACGAGCCATTATGCGATAAATGTTATTGTAGAAATCATTCCCTAATCTGAAATGAAGAATAATTAATTTGCATAGTAGGTACCTTAGTACAGTTAGGGTTATGTACCATGGCCATCTTAATGATCATACATCTGTTAATTCAATTGTTGAATCATAGAGGCTACCACATGGATGAATATCTAAAGAGTTAGATTGAGGACTCATCAAACACCGTCAAATGATTATTAGGAGATGATGTCCAACCTGAGAAGGAGATGGCAGTCCTTTCTCTAAAGGATGATATCTAACCAACCTCTTGATGTAGGTCATTTGCACAAGAATAGAGATTCAAAGGCGTTAGATAAGTTAGGTCAAGGAGTTGACTTAACAAGATCGAGATAATCAAATATCTACGTCGTATGTTGTTGCAATATAGGCACACATCCTTCGATCGGAGATAGATGTGTTATTGTATGTCTGATTATGTACATCAGGCAGACCAATAAGTTGATGACGTAGGTCTATACACTAACATGTTGGTGTGCATACAAGGGCATATGAGTAATACGATCTCTCAAACGGATCATACAAGTTCATTTACTGAACTGGAAGACATGAGTGCACTCACGAGATATTGGGAAGAATCCAATTCTGTGCATGGTCGTCTCGCTTTGGAAGCTTGACTGAATTTGTAAGTTTGATATATGCTTTTAGAAAGTATATGATCAACACCAATCTATGATATAAAATTTTGGAAAGTATATGATCGATACCGACTCCCAGTGATCGAATGAGAAACTTAATGATGAAGCCCTGAAGGATATAGTCTAAAAGAGATCTAAAAACTTCGGGTTTAATCTGGGTCTTCCAGTATGCAGGATGTACATGTATTAGGAATACGTAGGGTGATGTGATCATAAATGATTGTATAACCATGATGCTTCCATTCCTAGGGAGTGATGAAATGCGTCTAGATTTTAGTGACTCCTCTCAGTACATAAGTGTTTTGTTCTTGGTCTAAATGTTGGACATTGTCCGAATGTGATTGAGATGCAATGAGAAGACTAGATTTGCGGTCTTGATTTAATCCAGCATCTATGAGAGGTCCGCAAGATCTCTATTTGAGATGTGATCCCAATATCCAAGTCACTATACATGCAATAATATAATCGCCATGTCCTTATCTCCAAGTATCCACTGAGAAAGCACATTATCCTTGAAAGAGTTCAATGATAATTTCATTGTTGATATATGTTTCCAAGCATTGAGCAAATTGATAATTAAATGTGATTTGATTATAATAAATAATATGGAGATTATTCATATTAAAAAGAGAGTTATCCAAGATAATTAAATGTGATTTAATTATCCAAGATGGAAATATTGTGAATGTGATTCATATTATTTGGGCACATGAGAATAGAAATTCAAGATGATTAAATGCTATTTAATGATCATGGATATAAATAATCTGGATAGTATTATCCATATTAATCATATATATCATAAATGTGTTGTATAATATAAGAGAGAGAGCTATATGTAAATAACATTTACGATTTACATGTTGATGTGAATTGTATTTACATTGGACAATTAATTGAAAATGTATTTTACATTTATTTTTGGTTATGAATGTGATTCACAAATTTTTAATGGCATTATTGTAATGTTCACAAAATAATTGTGGATTATTTTTGTGGAAATATTTTCAACAAGTGTTGTTGTATATATTGGAGATTTCCATGGAATAATGTAATCTCATGTGATTACAAGTAGATTGCCACCTTCCATCTTGAGATGGTAGAAGGACACCGACTCCTATTGAGAGAAGACGGTCGTCCCCCCATCTTTATAGAAGGAGGCTAGCCTCCTTCCTATTATCTCCATACTTGATAGATTTAATTTTGGAATTAATTTATATTAAATATTTAATATATATTTAATTTAAATTAAATTAATTGTTGTTGTGTTTTTAAAATAAAATAATTGCTATTGAAAGAAACACAAATCAATCTCATCCATTGGAATTGTGTGCACATGGATTGAGATCCATGGTCTCCCAAAATACTATATAAGAAGAGGCACCCCTTGATTTTCAAGTTACAACAACAAGAGAATAACACATGCTCTCCCTCTATCTCATTCTCTACATGCCAAGTCTATCTCTCTGTCATTCTGGCCATCCACCATGGAGCCTTAGAGAGAGTCGTCGTCGCCGCAACATCATCGTTATGCTACCAGATTGTTTGCTCGTGGATCTACGTATCCTTCGGTGTGCCTAACTCATGAAGAAGATGTCTGATCTCGTGTGACGAGATCAAGAGATTCGTCGCTTAGATCATCAACATGGATTGCGAGGAGTAAGCATTTCATTAACGCGCTTGAAAGTGTCTCCTCCGTCGGATAGGTCTTGAGACCAGAGGTCTATTTCTTTAGAGACTCGATCACAGCCATGCTTTAAGAGGTAAACCTAATACTTTTTTGTGATTTAGATGAATGATCCGAGCAGTGTTCTTGGATCATGTGGTTTCATCGTTTGAATATTTTTTAATTTTGTTGCCTCGAGCAACTAGTGTGACCATTCGCTCCTAATCGAATATAAAAACTGATCCTCATGCTTCGATGATATGCTTGAGGATCATACCATATCCTTCAATTGATATCAGAGCCAGGTCGGAGATTTCGTATACGGTCCATAAACCTTGGACGACTTGGGCTCATTAGTGTTTGTGAAATTTTATCGCAATTTATTCTCGCATCCCTATTTTATTTAATTTTTTTCCATGTTTAAGTTGTTTAAACAAGAAATTATCACTTGTATTATGTTTCCATTAAGTAAGGAAACCATGTGATTTGATCTTGTGTGATTTGGAATCTGGTTGCTCAAGTTATGATCATTTTTGTGAACATGTATCCATTGTTTTGGGGATGGGAATCTTGACATAATTAAAGAGTTAATTATGATCTTGAAATGCCTAGAAATGCGTGACAATCACTTGGGTTCTCTTGTAAATAAAATATCAAACTATGGAAACTTAATTTTCATGATTTGGATTTATATTGATTGAGATATGCTAATTTTGGTAAGTGAGGGTCACTGTTAAAAAATACTCTACTAATTAAGAACCTTGTGATTGTCATTTGATCAAATAATGAAATTATTTGTAAATTTCCTGAAATAATTATTGAAAAATATTCGTGAAATATTTGATGATGATTATTTCCTTAAGTGACGTTATAACCAAATATGATAAGATAATTGATCTTGATCACTAATTGGTTACGACAATTCCAATAAACAATGTTGCTTGAATAGGATTGGGAATTTGATTAGCAAATTGCCTTGTAATATTATCAAAAGGGTTTTGATAAATATTATATATGGTATAACTTCCTTTGAAAGACCTATTATCATCTAAAGTACAAAATGATCAATTCGTATTATCCTGACCTAAGACGGATATGGTGTCTAGTTGGGGAGCATCGGGATAGCAGGCTGCTCCATGAGCAGTCTGTCCCACTCCCATCGGTACTGGCCAAGACAACGAGTAAGGAAGGGATAATGCATCAAGAGATCATTATGTATTCTTTTAATTATTAAAATTCAAATAATACGTATTTGAGATAATACCATATTTCAAGTAACAATACAAAATGTTTGTTAGATATTAATTAGATCATTGATTTAATATGATTAGATTAATTAGAATCCAATTAAAATTAAAACACTCTATTATAAATATATGTGTATTTCCCTTGGAAGAATTAATAGTAATAAATATGATTCATAATTATTAATTAGAATTAGAACATGATATGGATGATCACATAAGTGACATCCATGGTCTCATGTCAAGGTGAAGGGTTCCGTCGTCAGGGATTGTATGGAGGAGACAGCTGTCCGAAGTGACAGCTCCTGCATACAAGTGCATAAGGATCGGGCTCTTTTCTTCTCGAAAGTTTAAGGTCGTATGTGTAGTGACCCCAATATCATGTCCTCATATTACTGGGGTGATATTGGATTGCGCATATCAAGTTCTAATCCTATTGACGGTTGGTTCAATCAACGACGGGTCAACATCACCTTAGTGGTGGTGGTCCTGGGTTTTAAAGATCGATTTGGGAATGCAAGTTAGACATGCAAGGCGAAATGTTTTCCCACTTCTTTTTATCCGATTTGCAGGTTCTCGTATTATTGAGTTGTAACAAAGATAAGAAAAGAGATCCCAGATCCTGCTTGAGATATAATGGCAAGTATATCTCATACATTGAAAGTAATTAACGGAACGAACTTTCAACTTGTTGACAAGGCAAGAAAACTTTGACATAAAAATTCCTAAATCCAAGTAATATATATATATATATATATATGCAAATATCTTATTTCAGATAATCCTCATTAAACCCTCTCTATACTTACTCAATAATAACCAGTAAAATATCATGGATCGGATCCATGATAAATAAATTTTACTTGTAGTTGGACACATAATGTACGTGGTTTCAATGTGCAAGTTTCCTCGTAATAATGAGGAATGATAATTATATAGACAATAGGACTACAACCCTAGGGTCTGTATGTCTCTATGGTCTTCATCTCTCATCGAATGTACTTTGGAAGTGAATTATCGATGATGATCATAATTGTAAAATAATCCTTATAAAAAATCTAAGAAGATGTTTTGGCATACATATGTGCTCTCAACATTTAATCATGAATGACATGATTCACTGCATTATGCAGAATGGTGGCTCAATAAGAGATGATATACTAAAAATGTTTGATTACATGCCTGAACTAAAGTTTTAGAGTTAAGATTGATGAAGATATGATGAGTGTCATCATTCTATGATCTATACTCGAGTCTTCCATGAAGCTTCATAATATTCATATTGTATGAATTGAATGACGCATATATAAATGTTGAAATGCTCTTATATTGAAATATTTTGAATTCAACATAAGAAATCCTTTGTTTTAAGCAATGGCTGTTTATAGATGAAGGGATCACAGTGTAAGCATGGGTCGGACCCAAGTTAGAAGGAATGTCAAATAGTTTACTGTACTTCTATGACTTCTATACATATGACATCCAAAGAGTTGGATGAATGCCAATACTACAATGAGCCAATGTATTGATAGTATGAATATCTGGACTTTCCAAGATCCCAAAGAAGGACTCAAATAGTGCATCAGAATAATTATATATCTAAATATAATCATTGATATTGACTTGCTTATTAGATAAGATCAAAGTCTAATAATTGCATCTCATTCTTGTAATGACATTTACTATTGGTTGCATATGTTTTAGAAGACTAGAAAATGTGATCTTAAGGTTTAATAGTCATCCACATGGATGTTGATGCAATTGTTGCAATAATATCTATTAGATATATAGACTTCATAATTTCAGTAGGAGAGCCCTTAGTCTTAGAGAATGTCTCTATGACCTAGATACTAGAATACTCATTGTTTATTTCTAAATGTTGGAAGTAAATATGAATTCTGGAATAGACCTATCATAAAGAGTTATGATGGATATAGTTCAGATAGTAATATGAAATCTAGAGGACTCTGCTAAATTAGAATATTAATGAATGTCTCATTAACTTTTCTAATACTAAATATTTAAAACCTTAAAAGATAAATAGGAGGATAAAGATCATTTGACAATGATCTAGCATCAAGCCTTGGACATATGTCTATTGATGAGATCAATAGACTAGTAAGAGATGAACCATTAGAATGTCTAAAATTTCAAAACTTACATACTTGTGAATATTATATTCAAAGTAAAAAATGTTCAATGCACCCTGCTCTGTGAATGGTGTTAGATGCCAACGTATTCAAGATCTCATCCATATTGATGTATGTTGATCATCTCCATCATAATAGAAATTAATGATATGCAATATCAAATGATGATTTTTGTGATATGAGTTTTCTTCCCTTCGCCTTAGAAATCTTTGAAATGTTCAAAGATTTCACTTTTTTGGTTTAGAACCAGAGTTTGAAGGAAGATAAAATGAATTTGATCTAACCTAGGTAGCACATACCTATTAGATAAATTCAATGAATATATTATGGAGGTATGAATAATTCCTATCTCACTCCTATTACATCTAAACTCAAAAAAGTTGTAGGGAGATACAACTGGATCATGTGTGACATGATATTATCAATGATGAATCTTAACATAATTACCTCTTGGTTTCCTTGTGTATATTGTAGTAAATACTACAATATATATCCTTAATAAGATTCCATGAATATCTAAACATGAACATCCTCATATGTTATGGTTTGGAACCTAGCCTTGTGTTGGACACTTGAGGATTTAGGGTTGCTTGGTCCATAACTTTGTCATGGATGCAAGTAAGCTAGAAACTGGCACCTGAGAGTACTAATTCATTATGAAAATAAGGGATGGTACTGGATACCTACTTTACGACATTGAGATTCTTAAAAGATTTCATCTCTAACGATATGCTTCTTTGAGGATGTGACTCTGGAGAATCAAGATGAAAATGAAGTAAAGGAACTCGTTGAATCTTGAGAATATAATGAGGCTCCTAAAATCGGAAACTAAAAAGACAATTAAAGATGAAACACTCATACCTCTTCAAATTAGTTTGAGGGTGGATTCCATGTGTCAGTTAAGTCTGACAATGATCTAACTTCATGTGATGAAGCTTCTGAATATTATGTGATGGAAAGATGGATGTTAGCAATAAAAGTCTAAGGAAGACTTCATATACATGTGTTGTATATTGACCCTCGAGGATCAACTTATAAGGGTAAAACCTGTTAGGAGTAAATGGATCTTCAAAAGAAAGAGGGAACCTAATGAGAAGGTACAGAACTTCAAAGCATGGCTCGTATCCACAAGATACACACCAAGGAGAAGACATCGCTTGCGCTGAGACTTTCTCTCTAGTGACCATGCTTAAACCCATCAAATTGCTAACTATAGATACACAACTTTGACATCTACAAGATGGAAGTTAATATTGCATCCCTCTATGAATACATGTCTGAGGATATTCATATGAATTAACCCCAGGGCTTCATAGTTGAGGAAAGCAAGATGTGCAAGCTAAGGAACTCCATCTATAAACTCAAATAAGCTTCTTGTAGTTTTGGAACACTGGATTTGGTGAAATTATTAATGTTATGGTTTCAGATAGAATCTTGATGAGCCATATGAAGCTTAGTGGGAGGGACATTATATTCATCATGCTAAATGTATATGATATCCTAATCATTTGGAATGGTATAAGGATAATAATAATAAGTATTTTATAATCTAGTTGTTCCATACCTTAAGATATGATCTCAAGGATACTTCTTATATCTTAGTTCTTAAGATGTTTAGAAGCAAATAGAAGAGGGTATTGGGACCATCATATTAAGTGATACACTTGGACATGTTCCATTCTTGAAAAATCCCAAGGAAGGCTTCCTTCCCTTAAGATATGGTGTTGACCTGTCTAAGGATAACACCTCAAAAAATTGTGGATCTGAATTCTAAAGATGCATGACCTAGTAATTAGCTATGGAAGCTCTGTGTACGCTAAATGTGTACGAAAGGTAGATGTGTGCCATATAGTGGGAGTAGTAAACTGTTACTAATCCTACTATAGAGATAAAACACTTAGTTGCAGAAATAATGAAATCTTCAAAGATGATAAGACTTTAGAGATAGTGATCTCAAAGTCTTATCTTCAAGAAATTGATACTTTATCGATAGAGATCTAAAAGGTCTTAACTGCGGATACCTTAGGAGATAAAGAACTTCGGGAATAAGGGTATTCAAATAAGGATAATAAAACTTACATACTGGTTATAATGATTATTGAGTTTTAGTATCAAGGACACTGTAATTGATAAAATTGAGTATTGGTTGCATAAGATGCAACATTCGCATTGGATGTGGGCATTGTTACAAGGAGATATGCAAGTGTCGTAAAAAGGACTTGACGTAGTTTCTTGGGAACAGAGTGACTGATCAACTTACCTATCTATTTTTCTAAATAGCCTATGATTGTCACAAGAATGTGGGCTTAAAGATTAGCCCATTAATGGCTCTCTGGGCTAGTGGGAGATTATTGAACATGCGAGCCCACACTGAGCCATTATGCAATAAATATTATTGCAAATATCATTCCTTGATCAGTAATGAAAAATAATTAATTTGTATAATGGGTCCCTTTGTACAATTAGGTTTATGTACCACGACCATCTCAATTATCATACAACTGTTGATTCAATTGTTGAATCATTGAGGCCGGTGCTTCGATGAATATCTAAAGAGTTAGATTGAGGACTCATCAAGTACCGTCAAATGATTATTAAGAGATAATCTCGAGCCTTAGAAGGAGATGGGAATCTTTTGTCCTAAAGGGTGATATCTAATTAACCTCATGGTGCTGGTCCGTTGTATAGGAATAGAGATTCGAAGGTGTTAGATAAGTTAGGTCAAAGAGTTGACTTAACAAGATTGAGATAACCAAAGACCTATGTTGTATGTTGTCACAATATAGGCATGCATCCTTTGACCGGAGACAAATGTGTTACTATATGTCTGAGTATGTACATTTGGCAGACCAATAGGTTGATGACCTAAATAAGGTTTATACACCAGCACACCGGCGTGCATACAAGGGCATATGAGTAGTACGATCTCTAAAAGGGAGCATACAGGTTCATTTACTGAACTAGAAGACATGA
The DNA here is from genome assembly GCA_037367405.1 of Ottelia alismoides. Taxonomy (NCBI): domain Eukaryota; kingdom Viridiplantae; phylum Streptophyta; class Magnoliopsida; order Alismatales; family Hydrocharitaceae; genus Ottelia; species Ottelia alismoides. Next base: position 164,938 of record JAZKJV010004240.1, on the reverse strand, counting down.
GCTCACACATGAGATTTTGGGAAGAATCGAATTTTAGGCACGATCATCTCGCTTTGGAAGCTTGACTGAATTTGAAGGTTGTATATATGCTTTTAGAAAATAAATGATCAACACCTAGGTATGATATATGCTTTTGGAAAGTATATGATCTATACCGACTCCCAATGATCGAATGAGAAACATAATGATAAAATCCTGAAGCAGACAGCCTAAAAGAGATCTAAAAGCTTCAGGTTTAATTTGGGCCTTCTAGTATGCATGATGTACATGTATTAGGAATACCTGAGGGTCATGTGATCATAAACGATAGTATAACCTTGACGCTTTCATTCCTAGGGAGTGATGAAATGGGTCTGAATTTTACTAACTTCTCTCAGTACAGATGCGATCTGATCTTTGTCCATATATTGGACATTGGTCTGAATGTGATTCAGATGCAACGAGAAAAATTAAATTGGCGGTCTTGATTTAGTCAAGCATCTATGAGAGGTCCACAAGATATGGATTTGATATGTGATCTCAATATCCAAGTCATTATACGTGGAACAATACAATCATCCCATCCTTATCTCCAAGTATCCGTAGAGAAAGCAAATTATCCTTGAAAGAGTTCAAGGATAATTTCATTATTGGTACATGTATCCAAGCATTGAGAAAATTGATAATTAAATGTGATTTGATTATCATGAATAATATGATTTTTTTTCATATTACAAGGAGAGTTATCTAATATAAATAAATATGATTTAATTTCAAAGATGTAAACAACGTGAATGTGATTCATATTATTTAGGGACGTGAGAATAGAGAACCGAGATGATTAAATGTACTTTAATTATCATGGATATGAATAATGTGGATAGCACTATCCATATTAATCATATATATTTTAAATTTATTTATATTATATAAGAGAGAACTATTTCTAAATAACATTTATGATTTATATGTTCATGTGAATTGGATTCACATTGGTCAATTAATTTAAAAAGTAATTTACATTTTATTTTGGGTTATAAATGTGATTCAGAAACTTTCAATGGCATGATTGCAATGTTCACAAAATAATTGTGATTTATTTTTGTGGAATTATGTTCAAAAATTGTTATATTGTAGATTTCCATGAATAATGTAATCTCATGTGATTACAAGGAGATTGCCATCATTGATCTTGAGATGGTAAATGGCCACCAACTCCTATTGGGAGAAGATGGTCGCCCCCCCCCCCCCCCCTTCTTTATGGAAGGAGGCTAGCCTCCTTCCTATTACCTACATGATTGATTGATTTAATTTTGGAATTAATTTATATTTATTATTCAATATATATTTAAATTAAATAAAATTAATTGTTGTTGTGTTTTACAGCAAAATCAAGGCCACTGAAAGAAACACAAATCAATCTCATCCATTGGATTTGTGTGCACATGGAATCGAATCCATGGACTCCAATAATACTATATAAGAAGAGGCACCCTTTGCTCTTCAAGTTACAACAACAAGAGAATAACACATGCTCTCTCTCTCTATCTCATTCTCTACATGCCAAGTCTCTCTCTCACTCTCTCTCTCTCATTGTGGTTGTCCACCATGGATACCTAGAGAGAGTCACCATCGCTGCATCATCATCATTATGCTATCAGATTGTTTGCTCATGGATCTTCATCTCCTTCAGTGCGCCTCACTCGTGAAGAAGACATCGCAACTTGTGTGACGAGAGCAGGAGATTTTTCTCTTGAATCATCAACATGGATTGCGAGGAGCATGCGTTTTATCAGCACGCTCGCAAGCATCTCCTCTGTCATATTGGACTTAAGACAGGAGGTCTCTTCATTTAGAGACTCGATCTCAACCATGCTTTAAGAGGTAAACCTAATACTTGTTTGTGATTTAGATGAAATGATCTGAGGAATGTTCTGAGATCATGTTGTTTCATCGTTTGAAAATTTTGAAATTCCGCTGCCTCGAGCAACTAGTGCAACTAGTTGCTCCCAATCGCATACGATGGGATCCTCACACTTCCGTGATGCACTTAAGGATCTTCTGATATCTTTGACTTTCTTGTGCCATGGTGGATATAGCATATTTTGTTCCCACTCATTTTTTGGGGTCCTAAAGAAAGTTGCATCGGTATACCATTCCTCATCCAAAGTATTGTCTCAATCCATCTCTAGTTTTTAGATATCATTGTTACCAAAAGAAGTCGGTTAGAGTATCATTGTTGGCAATCCCCAAGAATGGTTCCCGAGCCACCCTTGACGAAGCGACCTTGCATCGTCTTGACTTAGACTCCAAGATTTTTCAACAGTCCATTTGAGTTTAGCTAAGTGCTAGGTGCGAGGTTTCCAATCAATTCACTATCTCAAGAGTCTTACGGATGATATGTAGGGTTCTATTTAGGCATACTGAATTGACTTATGAACATAGTCTTATGGAACCTAAAGAATTAAGACAAGGTGACATGAAATATCTCCACTTTCAGTCTTCAATGGATTCCTCTGAAACTATGTGTATTAAGGTCTAGATCAAGCTCCAATCTTCAAACTTTATTTGGACTTGTTCAATTGTCCATGTCATTCTTAAAAATGCGAGTGCAATGTACAATGCTAGAAAATATTTTTCTATAGCAATTTTTTGATTTTGAACTTTTTATCAATTTTTGAAAAAGTTTTGGAAATTTTTCTACTATGTTGAAAAAGATTTTATAATTGTTTTTAGGATTTTTCAAACAAAGTTTTTGGGAGTAGAAGTCAGTGAGAGTGCATCTAAGTAATTTACAAGAATTAGGATTTAGGATTTTTCATGTTGTATTTATAGGCATTTAATTATTAGTTACAAGTTAACGTGTTAGGTTTGTAAATTTGTTTATTTTCTTGGATTGTGTACATAGTTCTCAAATAATTTGAAAAGATTTTTGCAAACTTTTTGAGAACTTTATTTTGCAAACTAATTTTACAAGTGATTTTTGCAAACATTTACAAAATTTGAAAATCATTTTTGCAATGATTTTTCCAACAATATATATAGATTTTTCTAACTATTTTTGCAACCATTTTTCTAAAATAATTTGCAAATTGATTTTCAAATCCTTTTATTTCAAATAAAGAAAAGAAAGTTTTAGAAAAAAATATTTTTTACAATGGCTGAAAACATTTTACAAAACATTTTTCAAACAGGTTTTAAAAGATTTTACAACAATTTTTTCAAACATTATTTCTTGGTTTATTAATCGATATATACAAAGAATTTTAATAAATTTTCTCAAGTGTTTTCTTACACTTGTTTAAAAGGATTTTAGCCATACTTAGCTTGATCTATGTCCTCATATATCAAAGAGAAAAGGAATACATAACTCGTACTAAGTATAGAAAAGTCTATACTACAACGACTCAATAAAGAATAAGAAGTCAATTGTCCCCCCTATATAAGGATCAATTAATCCTATGTATAATAGACTATATTCCACATGCAAGGAGGGTCGAGGGTGTGAACAAATAAATGACTCATAGGCTCGGCTTGTATCCCCTTATAGTTTGGGTAAAATATCCCTAAGTATAGATATATTATCAAGAGTTGAGGAGACGGGAGAGGGATCAAAGAATGAATAGCCCAAGGGTGCTCAACTCTATACTTAGGATGAAGCATTTTCTAAGTATAGCACATATGAATGGGGTGAGGGCAATGTGGAAGAATGAATCGAAACAACGAAAATGAAAAGAATAATAGAATAAAAAGATTAATTAATCAAAAATGTTTTTAATGGAATAGTCTGATTGTGCTGATGCTACGACTATAAGCTTTTCATCATAGACCACCTTAAATCAAATCAACCATGGTTAGAAATGTATCATGTTCAATATAAGGCTTTAGTAACTGCCTGTGTATCACAAATTGTTGTGCATCAGCTTAAAAACCCGATATAACAATGCTTCCATTGTCACGCACATGCTTCACTATAAAAGGCCTGGTCCATTTTCTCTTTAACCTCCCTAAGAATAGTTTGAGATTTGCATCAAACAACCAAATCTTCTGACCTGGTTCAAAAATCTTGCGGCGGATGTGGTTGTCATGCCACTTCTTGACTTCTCCTTCTACATTAGGCCATTATCGTATGCATACTCATGGAATTCAAGAAGTCGATCCAGGTTCAGCTTTTTGTTCTTTCCAGGCTTCTTGGGATTCAAATTACAGATATTATTTGCCCATAAAGATTTGTGAATGAGTTTTATGGGAAAATGACATGGCTTGCCGTACACCATGCGGTAAGGAGACATTCCTAGAGGTGACTTGTAGGCGGTCTAATAGGACCAAAGAACGGAATCAAGAAATTGTGACCATTTATTCCTATCTGGATGTACAAGCTTCTGCAAAATAGTCTTTATCTCCTTATTCGAACATTCATCCAAGCCAGTGGATTGTGGGTGGTACGGAGAGGCGACACGATGTTCTATGTAGAATTCATGGGTCAACTTCTTCAGCTCTTTGTTAATGAAATGGCTACACCCATCTGATATAAGAATTTTGCGATCCTGTGATGATATTTTCCCTTAGGAACTAGCAGATGGTGCGATTGTCGGTGGCTCGGGTTGGGATAGCCTCCACCCAATGACTCACATAGTCGACAACAAGTAGAATATACTCAAAATCCTTACTATTGGGGAACAATCCCATGAAGTTAATGCCCCAAGCGTCAAATATGTCTGGAATCTCAATTTACTTCAGGGGCATTGTGTCTCGCATTCCAATATTGTAGCCCAGTCTCTGACTATCAGTGTAATGTCTAAAAAATTCTTCTACACCTTTGAATAGAGTCCACCACAAGAGGCCTTGTTGTAGGACTTTTGATGTCGTCTTCTCCTAGAGTGATGTCCTTCTTATTCTATGGCATGGCAATGCTCGAGGAAACTTTGGACTTCCTCCTGAGGAATACACTTACTCCAGATGCAATCTACCCCCCCACAAAAGAGTTAAGGATCTCCCACTGATAGAAATGAATATCCGACGGGAATTTTTCGACTTTCAACTTCGACCAATCTTGTGGAGTTATCTTAGACACAAGATAATTCATAATATCGGTGAACTAGGGGAGCGAGGTGACTGATAGAATGGCTTCATCTGGGAAAGTTTCTGTAATAGGTAATAAGCTCTGCTCAGGAGTAGCCGGCTCTGGTAATCTTGACAAGTGATCCGCAATCAAATTTTTTACTCCAGGTTTATCACTGATTTCAAGATCATATTCCTAGAGTAGAAGGATCCATCTGATGAGTCTTGGTTTTGCATCCTTCGTGGCTTGCAAGTACTTAGGATCCATCTGACGAGTCTTGGTTTTGCATCCTTTGTGGCTTGCAAGTACTTGATGGTAGAGTGGTCTGTATACACTATCACTTTAGATTTGAGCAGGTGGGATCTGAATTTCTCCAAGGCATAAACGACTGTTAGCAGCTCTTTTTCCATGACATTGTAGTTTTCTGAGCTTCATCTAGAGTCCTTCTAGCATAATGAATCACAAATGGCAAATTGTCTCTTCGTGTTCCTAGCACCACTCCAATGGCATAGTTTTATGCATAAATCATGATCTCAAACGTGAGAGACCAATCTGGTGGTTGAAGGACAGGGGCCAGGGTTATAAGTTCTTTCAACAGATTAAATGCCTAGAGGACTCTGTCATCAATGACAAAATCTGCCTCCTTGACGAAAATCTTAGTCAGTGGTCTGAAAATTTTACTAAAGTCTTTGATGAATCGTCGGTAGAAACCAACGTACCGTAGGAATAATCTGACTTGCTTCAGATTTGTAGGTGGCTCAAGTTATGAGATGGAGTTTACTCGTAGGGTCTACCTTCATGCCAAGTTTTGATATGACATGGCCAACCACAATACCCTCGGTCACCATAAAATGACTCTTCTCCCACGAGAGCACAAGGTTCACTTCAAAGCATCTCTGCAAGACTCGATCGAAATAATATATGCACTGATCGAAGCTGTCTCTGTAGAATGATAAGTCATCCATGAAAACCTCAAGAAAACATCTAACATATCTTTGAATAGGGCCAACATGCATCACTGGAATGTCCCTAGAGCATTACATGTATCAAATGACATTCGACGAAAGTCGTACGTTCAAAATGGACAGGTGAAGGTTGTTTCTCTTGATCTTCAAGAGCTATAGCAACTTGATTGTACCTAGAGTATCCATCTAGGAAACAGAAATACTCCTTCAAGGCCAATCTCTTAACGATCTGGTCGATGAAGGGGAGCGAGAAAAGGTCCTTCTTGATCTTGAGATTCAAGCATATGTAGTCCACAAAGACGCGCCTAGATATTTGTACTCTGGTTGCGATTACCTCTCCTTTGTCACTCTTTATCATGGTGATCCCTAACTTCTTGGCACAACATGCAAGGGGCTCACCCATTTCGAGTCGTAGATGGGATATATGAATCCCTCATCATACCATTCCGTGATTACTCTCATCACATTCTTCTGGAGATTTGGATTCATTATTCACTAGAACTCTCAGGATAGCTTGATGTCTTCCTCAAGATATATGTGATGCGAGCGTTGTGAGGGATTTTTTAATGATCCCATGGAGATATGAATTTTTCCAGCCTATGACCTTGCGGTTTCTTTATAGAACCTCGAGCAGATGAGATTCTTGTTCCCCGATCAGCTGTGAATTGATAATCACAGGAAACATGTTCTGTGCATCCACAATAAATGCATACTTCGTATTTGCTGGAAGTGGTTTGAGCACAGGCAGTGTTTGGTTCAGTTTTGTGGTGACATTAGCTATTGAGTTGGGCGATGGTGTTAGATCGTTCAACATAATGGCATCCACCATTGGCACTATTTGCTCTACTATCAATGCTGTGTAGAATTCTTCTATTACAGAATCTTGTTCACAAAAGTTTTCAATGATTGCCTAATTCTCTGCCAAGGACAGGTGGCCATAGATATGGTAATCAGGAAGCTCAACGAAAATTTCATCATCGAGGATATTTGGGAAATTGACTATGTTATCCACTAGTTTTTCTGTGGAGAGAAACTCATGGGTTTCAATATCATTCCTAAAGAGATTTGTAACACAGATTTCAGCAAGAAAGTCATAGTCTCATGCTCTCTACTTTCTAGGCTTACTCTCATCTGATGCAGGCTCTGACGGTTTCTGCACTTGGATTCTCTCAATTGGCACTTTATCGTTGTTCAAGCGGAAGGTGATCTTCCTAGTACCATAGTTCATTATTGCTTCAGTTGTTCAAAGGAACAACCATCAAAGGATTATCGAGGTATGCAAAATAGGAGTTGAGGTGTCCATATCTAGCATGATGAAATCTGTAGGGAACTGCATTACCTGAATGGTGACGATGACATCCTCCAAAAATCCTCTAGGCTTCTTGATGGATGTCTTTGCGAACTGCAGAATAATTCTAGTAGACTTGAGCGGTCCCATCCAAAACTTTTTGAGTAGTGAAATGGGCATTAGGTTGATTGAAGATCCATTGTCAAGTAGAGTTTGGCCAAACTCCTGATCAAATATATGGCATCTGATTAGAGGAGCTCACATATCCTTCTTTTTTGTCAGCAGATTGCTGATTGCATTTATTATAGCCGTAGTTAAAATATGCTTTACATTTCTTTCTCTGGCATGACACGACTGTCTCTTTTAAGTACATGCTTCTTTCAGACCTTTCTTGATGTTAGGCATATACTTGATGTCTTTGAGCAAGGGCATTTCAAGCACAAGATTCTGAGTAATCTCAGCAACATCAAGATCAGAAAAGACACTTTTCAAATTTTTATTATTTTTGGATTTTGTCATGGCATCCAGGAAAATATAATATTTACATAATCAAAAGCAGTAGTAGAAATATTGTCCTTATTTACATCAAAATCTGTGCTCATAACAGGCTGTACAAATGGATGACTAAAACGAGCAGGGTCATCTAGGAAAGGTGAGCATCCAAAACATGCAAGAAGTGCTCCATCGGCTGGCATTGGACCAAGTGCAGGTGTGATCTCCTTTAAGGCTAGGTAGATGGTGCTCCGGGTACTACTGCTGGTACTATATTTTTGGCTTTTTTCTGATTTTTTGATTTTTTTTTGTTGATGGTGCTTCTCCTTCATATTATTCCTCTCCCGACCAAGATGCTGGATCGGTTAATGCATAAGATGATGATTCACCTGGTGAAGCTTTATTCATCCACTTCATTATACCAGACGGTTGTAGGGTCCTGCCACTCATAAGATTGACAGCATGAGATAAAAACAATTCATTCATATCTGACTATGTTAGTCTAGAGAGAACATCGCAGACTACCTACTCTTTCTTGCGGAAGTTGTTGGGATTAGCCTCCACATGTGCTGGGACGGAGGTTTTTACGACGGTAAGGTCGTGAGTTTCTGGATCATCTCTTCTAGTCTTTTCACTAATCGATCCTTGCAATCTGAGGTGGGGTTCATAGGGGGCAACCTTTTATGATTTGGTGTGCTATCCATGCTAATGATGGGATTGGTATTGAGGTTGCTGGTGGGAATACTAATTTTGGTATTGAGGAGAAGGATGGTATTGATGCTAGTGCTGAGGAGGATTCTCATATGGAAAAACAGAATACTATTGATTCTGCTGGTACTAACAGTATTGTGGTTGTCGGTACTGATTCTATCTCCAATTATCATAGTTTTGTGCAGACTGTTAGTTGCACTGAGGCTGGTTCTGGAAAAATCTCCCCCCCTGTTGCCAAGGCAACTGGCGGTTTTCTGACTGTTGGCCCTTCTGGGGTCCACCTAGATAGGTCGGTTGCTCATCATTAGACCATACGCCATTCACCTCTTGAATGAGAGGTAGAGGAGGGAATATGGATCCTGAATGGGTTGGGGCTCAGGCTAGTAGACTACCAGATATTGTTGTGGTTATTGTGGAGATATCAGTTCTGGGCCATGCACGTAATATACGTGCTAGACTATTGGATGCAGTTGACTCCGTTAAGGAGACTACGGTGGTGCTTGTTCTTTTGTCTCAGTGGGAGTGGTGGTGGATGCAGACACGAAATTGCAGGAGATGATCGTACTAACCACCAGCTCCAGCTACTTGGTAATCTGGTCTAACTTGTCCAGATGTGTGTCCTCTATTAAATCATAGAGAGCTTCTCAAGGTCCAGTGATCATTTATCTACGATATCCACCTTGCACAGGTGGCTCCCAATGATGCTCAAGTTGGAGCTCTCGTCCCTATCCAGTTCGTGAGAAGATGCCATATGGACTAGCTTCTGAAAAGTAAGGGGCTGGCACTTATATGCCCAGGACGACGACAAGGCAACCTCTCCTTTGACAATTTCCTCTAAGATCTGCTAAACGATGTCCTCATCTTTATTGAAATGTGAGCTCCACACATTAGCATCCACGGGCTTCTGACTTTTGATTGTAAGTCCCCTGAAGAAATGTTGGACCGAGCCAGTCATAAGAATTGTCATGATATGGATATTTCTCTTGCAACTCCGTAAACCTCTCCCAAGCCTCATGGATGGATTCATGGGTGGCTTGGATGAAGTTTGCTATGCGGGCACTCAACTGATTAAGTCTCCCAAGAGGATAATATTTTTGTAGAAAGGAAGACTTAAGTTTCTCCCATGTCGTGACGACTTTCCCCAAGTGGTTAATCCAATGCAATGCCTTATCCTGAAGGCTGAATGGGAATGCCATCAGCTTGACTACTCCTAACGGTATGGTAGGGTAGTGCGTTGTACCATAAATACACATGAACTATTGTAGGTGGATATAGGGTTCCTTATTTGCATTTTCGTGGAAGCATGGTAGGAGTGCCAAGAGTTGAGTCTTCAACAAAAAATGGGCGTAGAACACTAGAATTTGGATCCACTCGGTGACTTGATTGGCTCAGGGGTTGTATGTCTCCTTGGGAGTTGGCTTGGGTCGCTTTCCTCTGGGCTCATCCACTAGGCCTCCATGGACTCCACCTACTCTTTCTTCTTCTCCTCCTCATGGTTGATCTCTTCTTCTTCTCAAGTCATTCAGCATATCCTATAAGGAGACCTAGGTCAATTCCTGGTTTGTGAGTTGTTGTTGTATCACCTGAATAGAGGCAAGAAGCTAGGCATTCACAACATTTTTATCTGGCCGGTCCCGCTCTAGCTACGGTTGCGGCGGGTGCTGCGGTCCCTTCCCTTTTCCTTCAGAAGCCATATCTGTATTTGATTATGTGTTTGACAAAATCTCTAGCTCCAAATCAGACTCGTGATCTGCATATAGAATGATGCCCCGATCAATTTTACTTGAAGCATCGACTGTAACAAATCGCTCCATGTTAAGGTCAACACAGAACTTCATTAAAGATGGCTAGGTATTAGGAGTAAAATCAATTGCCATACAAAAAGGGTAGATTTTGGGACAAGAGTGCTCCCACATTATTGGAGAAGTAGGAGAGTCTGGAGATCGGTTAGCAAAATTCGAACCGGGTTATCGAGAATCACCCCGAATTATTAGAGAAGGTGAGCGCATGGAATCGTTGTAGGTGTTGGTGGGTTCTCGACTAAGCCACCCATGCGTTGCCATCTCCAAGGTCAAGAGAATATTGAGTATGGAAGAATGATACTGAGGTAAAACAAGGAATAAATGGATTGCAAAATAATAGAAGGTTCGATATGAGCGAGGTCAAATGAAGGATAAAACAAATGAAAATGAAAAAGGCAAAAAATTTGTGGGACTGATCCTTGATCTTTAACTAAATCAAACAAACACAAAAAAATTGTGGGTTCACCAACTCAACACATATGAAGCTGTAAAAGTTCAGTTGTTTTTATCTTTTGAGTTTTATTTTTGTTTTGCAGGAAATATCTTATAACGAGTCCTTATGATTGCTAACCCTATAGGAATGTGTGTATTACCAGGGAAACACCTTGTACTTCTTCCACCTCCTTTGTAACATGTGATATGTGCACTGAAAAGTCTTTGATCTCATTCCTAGGGGCATACTAAGCCAAAGAATAAGAGAGGAAGCCAATAGGAGAAACCAATACTTCGGACCTCGCTCACAACAGAATCACCCGTGAGCATGCAAGGACTAACTCGAACACAAACCGTTGAGACTGGCACACCCGTGAGGGCATGGACTATGCTCAGTACTTTAGACCAAGTCGGATGTTCCACACAAGGAGGGAAAATTGTGCTCCACAAGGTCCTACTCGGTCACGTACGATAGAAGCGCCAATACTTCACCATCCCAGGTGATAGTCAAAGCGCAACAAATTGGGATTTGGGCTCTATTCCTTATGGGTTACGCCTCACTCAGTTTGGAATGTACCTAGAAACTATTATGGCTTTATGAACCCAAAAAATGATGTCTATTACAATTTTTATTAAGGTCAAAGTTTATTTAGAATTCCTTTTTTAATTTTTTTGAGTTTCCATTTTTTAGTATTTTTCAGAGCACGTCGCCTAATGATTTTTTGTACTTTTTAAGTCTAATTGATATAAACACCGGGAGAGATGAAAGAAAAGTCGTGCAACTCATCATTAAGATGGAAATCTCACCTTAGTGATTAATGAAGCATGCAAAGATAGAATTACTTACAGTACTTCCCAGCACTCTCCATGTGGGATGCAAGGAAGAATTGAAATTTCTACACTATATGGCGAAATGCAAAATTGAGAAAATGTCTTAGACAATGGCTGCTATTATCGGGAAGAACCAAATGCTAACTACTCAAAAATGGATCCTAAGTGTCAAGACTTGGAGACCTCTGGAAGCCCGCCATAATGGGTCATGCAAGCATTGTATGAGGTCTCTCATGGTGTATGGTTCCAATTAAGTAATTGCAATTATTTTTTTGCCTATGTCCAAATGTGTATCACTATAGGTGCATGCAATGTAATTAGAGCATGGACCTAGCTAACGAGTAAAGCAACCAAATGTCTAAGGGTTCTCTCACATAAAATAAATATAAACATAGGCAGAAAGCTCAAATCATGAGAAACAAAATAAAAGAAAGGTGAACAAAATACAAAAAATCGCAACGAGGCCCCCATGTGAACCATCACACAGGCACTGGACCTCGATAAGTGTAGGGTAGTGTACAAATTAATTATAAATTAATATGCAAAAATATATCACTCTCCTCAGAAAATAGGAAATAAACCTAAGCCATGCTGCTCTTCTCCTCTCCTTTCTCCTCTCTCCTGCTCACTCCTGGTCGGCACACAATTAGAAGGCTGATCTACTCTATTCTCGGGTGTACCCACCTCATAAGAGATAGCCATCGCCAAGAGGTACCTCGCAAGAAAGATCGACAATGAAAACATGGATTGGAGCAATCAAATAATTATCAAAATAAAATAAGCAGGAAATAAGGGGAAAATAATAAGAAACTATATACAAAATGTGCCACGATCTATTTCTCTTCGACAATAGCGCCATCTGTGTAACCGCTAAGATTAGGTGAGGAGGATCTTGCACTCCACACAAGGTAGGAGCATAATCGATGTGGTGACCTCTCACAGAGACCAAGCGAATAAAGCAACACACAACCCACAAATTAATGAAGTAATAAAAGAAAGGGATGTGTATCAAAATTTATTATACCCTATGATGAATGTGTATTGTAAACAACCTAGTAGGGGTCGAACTTAGGGAACACACATGTAGCACGAGTATTTTATTTATAAAAAAATAAAATTAGCACATATGTCTATAGTTATGCACAGTATTTACTTATTTTTTTGTGGGTTTTTTTCGATTTTTTAAGTAGTTGAATTTTTATTTTTAATTTTATATACTATATTTTAATTTAAAATAATTATAAAATATTTATATTAATAAATATCATTATAACTTACATATTACTATATATAGATATATAATGCCCTATAGGGTAATATAGTTATAAATATAGGTGAAAATAGTAAGAAATAACATAAAAAAATGTTTTTGGGTTTTATATAATTTTCTGTTATTTTTGTGATTTTTCAAGTATTTTTGCTAGTTTTATATATTTTTAAATTCCAAAAAATCCCAAAACATGGATTAAATAGAAGTATTTTTGCTACTTTTATATATTTTTAAATTCCAAAAAATCCCAAAACATGGATTAAATAGATAGGTTGATTTCATTTGGGGATTAAAAATAACAAAAAGCCTCAAAGTTTTTCAAAATAAATTTTAATATAAAATAATATATATACATAAAAATACAAATAAAAATAAATATTTTTGGAGTTTTTGAAGATTTTTTATATTTTTATAAGATTTTGGAGCTTTTTTTAGCATTTTCTTGTTCTATTTTTAGGGATTTTTGTTATGGGGATACTAGATACTATAATAAACACATACCATTTTTTGGGAATTTTTAAACATGATATTATCAATTTATTGGATTTTTAAAGCAAACAAAGAACATTTGTGTACTATTTGATATTTAATAAATAGGAAAATGACACAAAATGCAAAACTAATTACATGGCATGAAACATCATGAATCCAGGTACGTCATCCTAATTTTTCATAATTTTCGGAGCATGGATGATACTTACAAAAATTAAAGAAACATAAACAAAAAATTGAACTAGTAGGGGTATATTTACAATTAAATTGTAGCGTAAAATACCCAAAAATTTATGGCTATTATCTGAAGTTTATATATTAATCAATAATTATAAGAACTTGTAGGGTTTGTCATGCAATTTTTACAAAACAACACGTGCAAGTATATGTGACTAGTAAGGAATATTTTGTAAGACCAGAAATGTTAGAGGGTGTACATGCAAATTGTCCACAATGTTTGAAATGACAAAATATTTACAATACCATTTAACTATAATAAAAAATGAAGGGTGCCTATGGAATTTACCCTTTAACGCTTCAGATCCAACCTTTCCTTTTCTACCACGTAGGAGATCCGGCAGTTCTAATCAAGTAGCAGTTCACTTTGAGTCGACTCTCCTAATTAGATCTTGAGCTTGACGTTTATCAAACAGTACGGGGAGGCACTGGATGAATTGGGTAAGAACAACTGCCTGGTGACTTTGGATCTTTAATTCCTCGCACCTCCACCCACGATTCGACTTGTTAAGGGGTTCTTCTTGTTCCTAGCGCTCCTCCAAGCATGCAGGTAGGCTCCAATGAGCCAGAGGAGCGTCAATGGTGAACCTAGAGTGTGTCTTTTTCAAATGTTACCTAGAGTCATTACACGTGGTAATCTTCACTCCAAATATCTCCTCGAGACATCATTCATGCAACAAAAGGTCAGGTGGATCGAGGTTGTAGTCCTCGACCTAAAAGGACAGCGTGAAGTTATGTAGATGGAGGGACGAGAGGGCTCCGACGAGGTAGAAGAGTGGAGCACCAATACCTTGATTCCTCAAAGGAATCAAGGGGGAAATACGTGGATAATATGGAGAAAGTGATCATGGATGAAATGAGGTGGTTGGCGATGTGGGCAATAGGGATTTTTTTGATGAATGTGGCATGGACCTCAAGCTCCAAGAAATTGTGATTTTTGGATTTTCCGTAAAACTACAAAGTTAAGCTAAAAATTAACAATAGAATTAACTTCTACACTACAAGATTGCCTATAAAATAAAGAAAAGTCCCTCAATTCATTGAGAAACGAAGAATCAAAACCTTGCATCAGAGCTCTGCCACAAAAGGTTGAATCGGATCTGACACCTATCCTCCTCAACGCAGATCAGAACTAGTCACTCCTATCACCAATAAAATGCTCATGGGAATGTTCTGAGGGGTTAGGATTAACTAGAGAGTGATCAAAACACAAAAGAAGATCAGGGGGTTTATTTATAGGAGAGGGTTTGATGAGTTTCGAGGGAGGTGTGCATGTGAAGGAGCAGAGGTTGATGAGGATTAGGGCATGAGCGAGGATAATGGGCGATCAAGTTGTATAGAGGTGGCACAGTTCGAGGGAGAAGAGGTAGGGTGGATGCATGGAAATTCGGAGAAGGAGGAGGTCCGTGACTCTGCCATGGGTCAGAGGGTGTTGAGGTACAGTTGACCATAGGTGAACAAACTAAAGATCATGGTTGGTCCATGTGGACCAACGAGGTAGTAGGGAGATAAATATTGCTTATAAAATCAATAAAAATTAGAAAATGAATTAATTAATTTACGATTATAAAACAAAAGAAAATTAAGATTTTATTTATTATTTAATTCATTTTTTATTTAATTTTTTGTCTTAATTTTTTATATGTTACTTTTTACAAATGTATACATATGTATATTCATCAATATTTTATGTGTTTTATTTTTATTCTGTAATTTTGATTTTATTATTTTATACACATAATTTATATATTTAGAACTTTTTTCAATATACTTAAATATATGCTAGGATCACTCAACACCTATGGTGTTTCTTTTCTTCCTTTATTCTATAATTTTGGAATTAAATACGATAAATATACAGTAATTTTACAATATTTTGTACAAATTTAATACTATTTATTTTGACAAATTAATGATATACATGCATTTAGCAAGGGATTTATGGACAAATTGAAAGAATAAAGGTGATAAATTGGAGACTCATCACCTCTTCTCTATATAAATCCATCAAAGTCGATAAAGTTAGCATATTTTCTCCTTCATTAGAACAACCTGACTGAGTACCCACCTTCATAGGCTTTAAACTACCACCTCAAGTGATAGTCGAGGGTGGTGGAACCTTCGTGTGGAAAATGGAACACCAGGGAGGAGTTCCAAGGTAGAGTCATGCCTTGAATCAATGTTGTCAGACCGGCGTTGAGCTCCAACCACCGCCGGGTCCTTGAGCGAAGACCGAAGTGCATACAACTCCAATCCGATGTGACTTCCTTCGCCCCTCTTTTTCTTCACATTTTAATCACATTTTTATTGTGTTTACTCTCACCTTCAGTTTGGATAATCACCTACTTTCAATTCGTGGCAAAAGCCACTTTCAATTCGATCTAATTTGATTCCATTTTAAGTGAAATTTGGAGCTGGAAGACCTCTATTCTAAGCTCTGTTTTGTTGCGTTACAAGCACCCAATTCCCTGGTTAATTCCCATTCGAATCGAGCCTCTTAGTCCTCTTGCAGGTTGTATTGTACTTTCATATTAAGTGCAAAAGAGAGAGAAAGAGAAACAAGTTCTTTTTTTCATTCATCTTTTATATTCTTTCTCTTTTCTCTTATTATTCTTGTTTGAACAAGTCACTCTTCTCTTCATGGATTACTATAATTTGGCGACCTTATCTACATTAGAAAATCAAGAAGGAGAGCGTTCTAATGAAAATGGCACCATTTCTAGGGAGGCGCTAGTTATACTCAGTTTTCTGAGACATTTTGTTTCTTCTTCTAGTTTTTTCTCGGTTATGTTTCATGATTTCCTTTTTTCCATATCTGTTCAGACTTTTCCCCTAATAGCACGCTCATCTTGATCGATTTTTTAATCTCTTGTTTTTCAACTTTGTTTTTGTCAGTTTTCTTTTTTATTTCTTATTTTCCTAAGTTTTCTTTCTATTTTTGTTTTTGTTTTCTCTTATTATTTTTGTTTGTTGACAAGTGATACGTGTCTATAGGATCAACTGAATTTTTTAGAGGTCGATTCATTTGAGAGAGCGGAGATCGGTTCCTTCTTTATGAGCTAGTTGTAGAGGAGAAACAAGAGTTGAAATTTATGTATATTTTTTGTTTTCTATTAGCGAGAGGGATCTTTCCCATTTTTCTATTTTGGTGAGAGATTAAGAGGCACTTGCACATTTTTCATTTTTGTAGAAACAGGTGCACTAAGGGCATCCCAACTTGTACATGGACAATAGATTTTTCTCGGGGTTTGTTTCACAAGTGCCGGTGCACTTGAGGGACCTCATTGTGGTTTTCGATATTCTCGATTTTTCCTTATTTCTCTTGATTTTATGGAGCTAGGGGTGCATGATTGACTGATTAGATGACTAAAATAAAACCCACTAATCTAACACACACTTAGGCATAAAATCATACGATTTTTAAATCAACTCATTCTTATGCTAGAACTATTTGTCTAGGGTAATGGTTTTATCACCTTTTTGCATGTATTAGAATTAGAATTTTAACTTCTATGCAGATCAATTCCATGTAGAGTGTTAGATACAAGTATGATTTCTATCTCTGCATGCATCATTTTTTTCTCGTTGCATTCTGTGATTCTCCCTCTGTGCGACACATTTTTAATGACAAAGAAAATCAAATTCTCAATAGATTTGTTGAAAATACAAAAAAAGTGAAAACCATAAAATAAAAATTATAATTCTTTTTCTCTTGAAACTTCAACAAAAATAACAAAATAATTGGACTTCATTACTTTGGTAGAGAAACCCCCTATTGTTGCAGTTACTTACCTCTAGGCAGAGTAGGTAAGGGCATAGCCCTTAAGGATTACAGACAAAAATCCCTAGACTTGTGCCCTAAGTATTTGTGCATCACCTTTCGATAAATGTTTCCAACGGCAAGCACTTGCCTCCTACCATAAAAAGTTTTTTTGTTGTACTATGCTTCACAGTTTCCTTTCCAATGATATAACCTGGCAGCTCAGGCAGATGGTTCTACTATTTGAGGGAGTGTAAAGACATATGTTAGGTGACAGGGTGACACCACTTATGAATCTGATATTAAATAACTGCTTGAATCACCTAACTTTAAAACTAAAAAGATAAATGACCAAACTCTTACACTCATCACTCTGTAAAGTTGGTGAACTTGTGGTTGTTATTGTGATTGTTTGCGGTGCGCGTGTGACTCTACATCTTGCACACCTTCAAAATATCTTTTGATTTGACACAGTCCTCTATCTCGTATTCTTTTGCATCGAGGATGCCATATCGATGGTCTTTACGCTCAAACTTCAGGAGCCATCGATGTTCTACCAAGATACATATGTCTTCACAGACTTGGGATGACCGTATTCCCATGACAATTTCACCTAGTCACGAGATGAGTCAGACCCAGACTCCCTCGCCTCCTAGACCTTTTGTCGAGGAAGACCTTCCCCTCAACATGTCTTCTTCTCATGCACATTTTCACTGAGTGCTTATGAGGTCTTTTCATTTCTAGAGAAGTTGAATGATAGCATGGTGAGAGGAAAAGGACTAGTTAAGGAGAGATCGACTGATGAGAGATTGATTGATACAGGATCTGATGTTGTTGCAGTGATTCTAGATACGCTGCAGTAGATGAGTGTATAAGTTAAACAAAAAGTTTAGAGTTCAGGAGGAATTGAGAGCTGAGATTGCCACATTGAGAGTAGTGGAGGGAACCCACTAGCTGCAGTTCCCATGGCCACACTACGTGATGAGTAAAACTTTGGAGCAAGGACATTACAGGATTGAATTTGATTGCTTCCAAACTAGGGCATGTACAATTTGAGGCCATCTTTTATATCACTTCTTCCCAAATTCTATGGAAACACTTCTGAGGATCCATTTACCTGTCTATAGCAGTTTGAGATGATTTGTAGTATAGCTTATTACCCAAACATTACGCAGAAGGATGTATGCCTCAAGGCTTTCCCCTTCGCCTTAGTAGATAAGGCACTTTATTGGTGGGATCATTTTGGGAGAGAGATCTCTACTCGTGAGGATCTCAAGTCCACATTCATATGTAAGTATTTTCCTCTTGGAATAAATGTGATGTGGAGCCAAATTTCAAACTTTATGCAACACTCCCATGAGTCATTCCAAGAAGCATGGGAGCGCTTAAAGGATATGACAAAGAGATTCCCTCATTACGACATACCATTATAGGTGCAAGTCTATAAATTCTTTGGAGGACTTCATGCTGATATTCAGGGATTAGTTAGTGTTGTATGTGGCGGTAGATTTTTGAACAAGGATGCTGAGTCGGTTTAAACCATTTTTGAGGGGATGGCTAAGAACTCCAGAGTCGTAGATTCCACCCGTGCAAACTAGAAGACCATTCAGCCACCACACCAGCGAGATCATTAGAAGATGACTGATGTAGCTAACCTTGAGTCACGATCTGCCAACGTGGGATATATCAGTGAGAAGCTTACAATTGTAGACATGAATCATAAGCAAGTTCAGAAGTTATAGAAGCTGCTAGAGTTGGAGAAGCTTTCCACATTACCTTAGTAGATGACTGATTTGGCGAAGAAGGTGGAGGATATTCAAAGACAGAGCCAACATCCTCCTACATTTCAGCATACACGGAGATCTTTGCCCACTCCTCCCACCCATCAGGTACAATTTATTTAGGTTGGGGTAGGGTGTTCTACTCATACTCAAATTAGCTTGGCATGAGGTGTCATCCACAGCTGATTAAATTCAGATCATGACACCTGTAGCAGATGATGTTGATACTTTGCCTACATTTGAGATCAATGGCATATGGTATTCTCTAGTTTCTTATCAATCTCCACCACTTATTACACCAGAGAGCAAACACCATACACCACAGCAGATGTACCAGTAACATGGTCGTCAACATTATTACCCACACCAAGGATAGTTTGAGCAACGCCGGCCTCATTATTCTTTCCATCAAAGACCAACACATTAGATCCAACCTCTACTTCCACATTACCAGAAGCAGCAACAATCATATTCTACAGATTAGAGATCTCCACAGCCATATCCACCACAAGCTTTGCACACTACTAGGAAAAATATCAGAGAGCCATGGACATGCTTCTAAGCCTAAGTCATTTACATAGAACTTGGACCTGAATGTTGAGTATGCTCTAGGTAGCACGTTGGACAGAGATGGAGGATTTTAACAATCACCTTAATGAGTTAGCAGCACCCAAGACTACCCTTCTATCATAGCCACAGATGAATCCAAGTAACAAGCATCATCATCCAGATTAGATAGAGAGCACAGATAGATCCACCGGTAAGGTCAAATTTCATGAATTTTTAGCTAACTATATTCATCTCGGGAGCGGTAAAGAGCCACCAGTACCTGATCTAGATGAGGAGGGAGTCACACATGATGAGGAGTGATAGTCCATACTGAGGAGTCACATTCTGATGTTGAAGAGGAGCACCATGATGATACCATTTCTTGATGATGCCATACATGATGATGCTAGAGATTGGAGTGATGCTTAGACCATAGCACACAATAGATTATGATAGTTATACCATGCCAACCCATGCAAACACTCTCGAAGTATTTTTCTTCTTCTATTTTTGATAATTTTATACATAATTTTAATATTGATGATGTGAATAAAATGAGAACTTTGTTGTTCCCGAAATTGTTCCTTTACCTGATTAAGGAAAGAAAAAATCAAAAAGAATGATGTGACTCCAAAAATGGAAAGAATGTTGAAATATCACATAGTTTTGAAGATACCTCTCCATGATGCCTTGGATCATTTTCGTAGACTGAAGCAACAATTGAAGAATAGTTGTACAACACGTAGGAAAAAGAAGTCATGTACTGAGAAATACATTTTGACCAAGGCCACGTCTTGTGTTATACAGAACAAGTTACGAAAGAAAAGTGGGATCCATGTGCTCATTATGTCATATGCGAGATTTTCAATGGCACATACGATCGCACTCTCTTAGATAATGGTTCCTCCATTAATTTGTTATCATCTTCTTTACTCGAGAAACTCGAGTTAGGTCCTCTTTACAAATCACATGTGATCCTTTAATTTGTTGATCGATCAGTAAAGAGACCTAGGGGAATGTTGAGGAACAGTATCGTGACTCTAAAGGTCTGTAATTCCCAGTCGACTTCATTGTCCTGGACATGGATTGCCCTACACAGTTACACCTTACCCCAATCATTCTTGGGAGGCTTTTTTGTAGACCATGAAGGCTCTCTTTGATTATGAGACTGGGAATGTATATGTTGGCACCAAGGTTGAGAAGGTACACATTGAGATGGCAAGAGAATCATCCACCTCTATTGTTGTGTCTACGCACAGTTCAGATGTATCAAGTTCTCAAGCCAGCTGCAATTACATGGATGAGGTTCGTTACGACAACCTTTCGAGACCCAATATATCCTAGCAGAGGATGGTCATGCACAATAGTTGGCAGATCTTCCGAGGATGACTTGTACATAGAGATAGATCAGATGGAGCAGCAATTTGATGAGCTAATTGCATATATATCTACGACTTTTCTTGATGCTTTCACTTTAAAGGATCTAGATCCAGACTATCACTTACCTGAGTTCTTTAGTTCCATCCCTTCTAAGGAGGAGCACATCAGAGAGTCGGTTTGTGTAATGGATACATTGATAGACACCTTATGTAGTCCTACTAGAGAGACCGATGCCACGTACAATATTCACATACAAAGGCATCCCTACTCATTCAACCCCATATTAGTTCACACATTCACAGCAAATGATACTGTATGACCTAGGTTGAGGTGATATGTTTATGTTTTATACAGGACTCTTGACTATTTTTCATCTTCATTTTTTCATGTACAGAGACTTTGAAGACTTTTGTTTCTGGGCCACACATTACTTGTACATTCTTCCTATATCCCAATCATCCCCATTTTTGTTTGTTTTATGCTTCGGATACTAGATCCTAAGTATGGGGGGATCGCTTATTTCCGTTGATTTTCCTTTTCTTTTTTTGATCTTTTTACTTTTCTTTTATATGCATTCTTTTACACCTATCACTCATCTCTAATTTGTGCTACATTCTTTTATATACTCAAGATACTTGATCCTAAGTATAAGAGGTACTAAGTGATCCCATTTATTTTGTTTCTTTTCTTTTTTTTCTCTTTCTTTCTTTTGTTTGCTTATTCCTTGCACTCATTTACCTTATTTTTGTCTTCTACTATACTTGTGATGACCAGATTGTAAGTATAGGGGGTGACTGACGAATCCAAAATTCAGCCTTTTAATAAGTCATTTTAGTGCGGTTGTAGTTGACCGAATTGGATGCTTCAAAGATCGCTTGATTAAAATAATCAATTAGTTACAAGTGGTTGAATTTTATTTAACATGGGCAAGCCCAAGGTCAAACTCTGGGAAACGAATCTCTTAAGTAATTATCTAGACTCTTATTACCTAAATTAAGTGTCAAATTAGAAATCCATAGGTCATAATGCACACATATCATAATTTGCAAACAATGCAGTAGACATTTTTATTTGATTTTTATCATGAAATAGAATGCAAATTCATAAAGGTGCAAAGATGCCCTCATTAGTCAGAATTAATGAGCAATAAATAGTAGTCAATTTCAGAAACAAATGACTAAGCAAGTTCCATTGATATATTGATTCAAGGCATACAAATCATTATATAATGGAAAAAAAATAATCATCAAACTCTTAAATATTAATCAGAAAACAATGTATGCCATTAAAAAGACAACGGAACAAGCTTCGAAATGCAACTGAAATCAACTGAATTGGAGCTCAGATACCCAAGATATTCAAAAAATAAACTGGGGGCATAAATGTAAGAAAACATGAAAATAAAACAACAAACAGGTCCTTGGAAGGACCTAAAAGTAATTAACAAAAGTCGTGAGGCCTTCCCTGTAAATTACCCACACACACGAGGGCATAGTTGCAATTATTAAAACCAACGGGGGATGAGTTGCAAATTACCCCATGCGCATGTGGATCACACGTGATGGTCTAGATGTGGTTGCAATTTAAAGAAGTTCCGGGGGGCTCCATGTAAATTTCCTGATACACACATGACTGGCATGTGCGGTCTAGGCGCGGTGGTCGAGGCTGGCTCGGGGGAGGCTCGTTGGCTGGCTCAGAGGCTGGATCAGCCTTGGAGTTAGGCTCGGAAGGCTCGGAGTAGCTTCAGTTGTTGGCTCAGTTCGCCAAACCTCTGCGCCTCAGAACTGACACGTGTCCTCATGAGGGTCATCCGATCATTAAGATCGAACGGTGGCTGGTGGCACCCGAGAGAGTAGAGGTGGCTGAATGTGCACTGTTGGATTTGCACTGGGAGGGTGACATTCAACGGCGCCTGTAAGCTCTAGGTCTTCTTCCTCCTCCACGGTGGTGGCGGCGATTTCTATCCTCCAGCGAAGCCTTCATCGCTCCTCCCACGTCTCCTATCCAGCGAGCACCTCTGTTGGACTCCTTGGACATGTTGGATTGATCGTCGAAGTGAGGCCAAGCTATGGGACCACACAGTTCTGCTGAGGTTGAACCATGGTCGGAGACAAAGCCTGGGAAGGTACCTCCGATGAAGCTCTGACCAATGAAGGCATTCACCTGCAACGGTTAGCTTTGATAGCCAAAGCGTGCATGTGAGTAGTGAAAGTGAGCATGAGTGAAATGGATGGTCATGAAGGGGTGAAGGACGCTGTGGTCGATCGTCTTCTCCTGCGAGCTTGGAGAAGAGTGGGTCGAAGTGGTTTGAGGTTGCAGAGGAGAAAAGAGTGATCGGAGGGGAGCGTGTGAATGATGGAGATGCGAGGAAGCTATTGCAATGATGGATGGAGGATGACGATGCAAGGGGTACTTAATAGAGTTAGAGAAATTAAAGAAAAAAATGCAAAGAAGGATCAAAGAGCTTACCTGACTATGGCGGAGGAAGGATCCTAGGCTTGAGGTCCTAGGTGGACCTCCGATCATCGTCGGATCCCCACGGCCACCGAGGATAGCTAGGCGGTGGCGGAGCACCACAAACCTGGCCTACCATGGCCAGGGGTCGCACTGAGTGCGTGCCGTCATCGTGGCGCCATCATCAATCCTCCACCTATAACGGGGAGGATGCGTTGTGATTGGCAGAGCCCCATGTAAAGGCGGACGGAGCGGAATCGTGGAGGTGAAGGCGTATTTGAAGGTTGAGGTTGGTGGTCCTGATGGTGGTCGTTGTGGGATGAGAGGGCGATATAAATCGTGAGGGAGAGGGGTTAGTGGTGATACGAGCCCCGCGAGGAAGGTGGAGGACCAGACTTTGTCGTGGGCTGGTTTAGATGTGGAGAGGATGGCGTAGAAGGTGGGGAAAATGGAAAGGGGTTGATGGTTGCACAAGGTAGGCGGGCGTGGGAGAGAGGTATGCGGGAGGAAGATGATGGGTTCGCAGCGGTTAGATCTCTCGATCCAACAGTTGAGGAGTGAGCGCTAACAAAGGGCTATGTTCAGATCTATCAAGGGATGATCAATGACCAAGGGGGTGATTTGTGGCATGAGTAGAGATACGTAGAGGCAAACGACTGAGATGTAGTTTGATGGTCTATCGAAGGCCTGGAAATATAGTGGAGATAAGCGGCGGGGATTGAGGCGTTGTGAATGATCAAGCAACAGGAGAAGTGACACGTGGTTGAAGGAGAAGAATGCGAGAGCGGATGGAGGACATGTGATCAGGGGAATGATCGAAGGACTGAGGATTGAAGCGGGTTGAATGGTGGCAATCTGACAGGGAAGAGGATGATCAGACGATGATGAGTGGAGGGCGCATAGCGCGCAAGGAGACGGGTCACATGGTGCAACCAGAAAGTGCCACATGGCCCAATCATGTTATTCAGATATAAAATGTGAAATATGTAGGAGAAGGTAGCCGAATTTAGAAAAACTCAAAACATCAACGTTGTTGATATCGATGAGATCTACAAGTTCCATGTTGACCAAAAATGGAATCGAGGTCAAACAAAGGGAGAAATATTTTTGTGAGCATTTTAAAGGGTATAAAAACACCACGATTTTAGCTTTGTTATTTTTTTTTAATTTATTCCATGACTCAGATATAAACAAGGATTTATCTGGTTTTTATTGACACTTAGTCTAAGCAAGGGGGTTAATAACTGTGAATTAATGTAATGAAACCAGGTTTCATCACCCCCTATACTTAAACTATGCTCGTCCCCAAGTATCTAAAAAATGACTGAGCTGGATTAACCCCCTTGTGCATGTGCATACAGGATTTGATCCGTTGAAAAACTCCTAATTTTAGAGATCCAAAATCTCAAAGCTCAACCCAACTTTAATTAAGAGGTATCAAATTTCTCCAGTTTTTCCAGACTCTCTCTTTGATACATATAAACTAAGGTTATGAATTTAAGTGTTTGACCATGGTCACGAGAGTAAAATCGCAACGTCACCCAAGGTCTCGATCTAAGAAATTCTCCTAAGGGCCAAATTCTCAACTCTAGGGAATAAATCAAATATTACATCCAATCGATCGTCTCATTAGTTGTCAGACTTAGAAGTGTAGGTGGCAGGCCAGTTGATGGAGGGTTTAGGATTATGTCATTTCTTCTCTCCCTCTCATTGGAATAAGGATTGTCTCGAGTACCTTATTACTCATTGCATATTTTTAATATTCATCAGTGTGTCTGTCAAAAGGAGTTGGAGTCATTTTCACATGTTTTCCTAGGAGTACATTGGGGTGTGCCTTTTTTGAGTACCTATCGTACCTTCTACACCCAGACTTGTAGCATTTACTGTGCAGAGCACTTTTTTGGTGCAAGCCTGACTCCTTATCCTAATAGCGGTGGTCCAAGTGGACACTTTGAAATGATTGGGAGCGCTCGCCTTTGGTGGAAGTTCATTGATTTTTGATTTTATGGAATGAGAACTTTTCTTTCAACAATGATATTTCTTTGCTTTGTATTATTTTTGGGTAGATCCACTACTTTTACCAAGAGTTGGCGCATACTGATCAATATTTTTATTTTATTCACACAATGGTACTTAGGTAAAGATCAAATGATTCGTACAAGAACTGAGTTCTCCTACTAGATAAAAATGCCCACACTCAAGTTTCATGAAGCCTTCAATGATTTTATCCCATCCTCGAGCATCATTAGATCATGTCCAGACTTAAATCCCTCATCCCAATCCTTCAAGTGAAATTTCAACTCATATTATCGTGACCGTAGTCATGTATCGGAAGTGCTGATCATATTCTTAAGGGTAGAAACTAAGCATGCAATATAGCATGCAAATCTAGCAAACTAGGGAAATGTGGATAATTAAGTCTAAAACCCTGATGGCCAAGGGTGGTTAACCTAAAATCTCAAGACCTCATAAATTGAGTGCTCTCGAACATTTCCGATCTTGTGTGGAAGTGAATATGTAGCGGATTTAATCCAATTTTTTCATCCAAGTTTTGATTTTTTTATTAACTTAAAAAGACCTAATGATTGCCTAAACTCGAATGCGTAGATGAATCTGCTTTCAACCAATATAGGTGTAAGTACATGCCGTAGAACGGAATCTGTTACTTGAAAATGGAGACTTACACGATGCCCTCTAAACCACCTACTCTACTAAGGGAAAACCCACACTGAAAAGGGATACTTATTTGGGTTTAGTAGTCAATTAGACTTTCAAAGGATTTTTGGTTTTTTATGGATTTTTGATAAAAGTTAGAACACAAGCTAAACTCATTTTCCTTGAAACCTCCTTTTCAAATAATTTTCAAAAATATTTTTTCTTTGAAAATAGTGTAACATAGTATAGAGAAAGCCTTCAAAACATTTTGTCCACTTAGTTCAAAAGATTATACTTTAGCCCAAAAAGTTTAACATTTTTCAAAAATTTTCAAAATATAGCTAAAGTACATATACTGTATATATGGTATACCCCCATACTTAAACATCACTATGTACTAATGGCATTAAGTGATACAAAGACAAATCTCCATTTAAGTATAAAGGAATATAGAGGAACTAGGGCGGACACCCCATATATTTAGGTTTCAAATAACCTAAATATAGGACAAGGAAAGATGAGTAGGAAAAATCGCGGGGACTCGGGTCCCCCTGTTCTTAGGCTGACAGTAGACTAAGTACAAAGATGGATAAGTGATGCTGGGGAGACTTGAGGTGAATAAAGAAGTTCGGACGGATGTACACTTGTGCGAATGAATCTGAGGAGGTAAATGGAGTACCTAAGGTCTACGGGAGGGTGTCGGAGCAATCAAGGCTAAATCAAGCATGCAATACCCTTTGAATTCACCAACTCACACGTGAAACCAACAAGTGTTGATTGATTATCTTTTTCATTTTTATTGGTGATTAAAATATTCTAATTTACGCAAGGATCAATAATAATATCAAAGAAAACCATTCTATGTAAACAAGGGTGTTGCTGTCCCAAAACAAGATTTTACTCCATTTTAGGTTAACTTGCAATTTTCAAGCCCAATCTTAATCTTAAGGTTGTCAATGTTTAAATGTGAACACAAATCAATCAATCAATTGTCTACCGCTCATTCCCAATTTCCATTAACCTGGGTGATCAAACCAGGAAGGGAGGTCGAGAAAAAGCCATGTAGTCGATAAAAATCATGATCTACGCTAAGAGAGGAAACTCACAGTGCATTTAGCAAAATTTCATGAAAATAAGACTGAATTAAAATTGAAACCTAAATGAATGCAAGTCGATGAAAAACCCGCACCTAACATGCTTCTATTAGCGGGAAAGAATATATTTATTATTTTTACTAGGTGAAGCGATGTTTATGTGCATATAGAATTAAAGTGTGTCCTGAAGGATATGGTAAAATCCTCAAGCGCATCACAGAAGCATGATCGTCATATCGAATAAGATGAAGAAAGACTAGTCGTACTAGTTGTTCAGTGCAGCGGAATTTAAAATTTTTCATGCGATGAAACCACATGATCCAAGAACGATTCTCGAATCGTTTCATCTATAACCACAACAAGTATAAAGGAATACCTCTTGAAGAGTGGTTGATCGAGTCGCTACGAAAAGAGACCTCTTATCTCAAGTTCGATCGTCGGAGAAGAAGCTTGCGAGCGCGGGGATGAGTCACGTTGTCCTCGCAATCCAACGACTTGATCCAAGAATGGTGAACTCCTAATCTCGTCGCACGAGGTCGAACGTCTCCTTCGTGAGCGAAGAACTCCAAGAAGACGGAGAACCACAGAACGTCAAAGCGGCAGCGCGGTGGCGTAGGCGATGACGAAGACCTCCCTTAGGGTTTTGGTGGTCGGCCACCAAGTAGAGGGAGTGAGGGTTGACGTGTATGGTGAAAAGAGAGAGAGAGAGAGATGTGCTACCAATAGCATGTACAAGAGAGTATAGCATGCCTCTCTATTTATAGGGTTTTAGGATCCATGGATCTCAATCCATGGGACATATAAAATCAATGGATGAGATTGATTTATGTCAATCCAATGGTCAATATTTTTGTTGGTAAAAACCAACAACTTATGATTTAATTTAGATCAAATATATTTGATAAATAAAATATACATCAATCCTAATATTAAACCAATCAAATAAGGAGATGATTTCAATGGAGATCATGTCTCCCCAAGTGATAGTGTGGATGACCACCAATTCCATATACGACTTGGTAGCCATCCACCACTTACCAAGTGGGGGCAATCTCATGGATTTCCATGAGATTGCATATCTCCTTGAAATTCTCCATCATTTAATCCAGCAACTTTTGTTGGGATTTATTCTCCAAAAAATAATTCACAATTAATTTTTGGAATATTGAAATCTTGCCATTGGAAAATTGTGAATCACATTTACAACCCAAAACAAAATATAATTTACATTTTCAATTAATTAGATAATGTGTCTCCAATATACATTAATAATTAATCAACAAATATAAATTTGAATTAGTTCTCTCTAATACATTATAAATCACATTTATAATATATTATGAGAAATTG
Source organism: Ottelia alismoides (assembly GCA_037367405.1). Taxonomy (NCBI): domain Eukaryota; kingdom Viridiplantae; phylum Streptophyta; class Magnoliopsida; order Alismatales; family Hydrocharitaceae; genus Ottelia; species Ottelia alismoides. The sequence continues at coordinate 136,354 of JAZKJV010004240.1, read as the reverse complement.
GATATCTTTATCCACATTATTCATATCCATGATAATTAAATCACATATAATTATATTGGATAATTCCTCGTACATCATGATAATTAAATCACATTTAATTATCAATTTCTCAATGCTTAGATCTTATGGAATTATTCTTGAACCATCCAAGAACAATGCTATTTCTCCTCAGATACTTGGAAAAGGACAGGGCGATTGTATTGTTCCACGTATAGTGACTTGGATATTGAGATCACATCTCAAATCCAGATCCCATGGACCGCTCATAGATGCTTGATTAAATCAAGACCGTAAACCTAATCTTCTCATTGCATCTGAATCTCATTCAGATCAATGTCCAGTACATGGACTAAGATTATGTGACTTCTCTAATGAGAGGAGTCACTAAAATCCAGACCTGTTTCATCACTCCCTCGGAATGAAAGCATCATGGTTATACAATCGTTTATGATCAAACCACACTCAGGTATTCCCAATACCTGTACATCCTGCATACTGGAAGACTCATGATCATCTTAAAGATATAGATCACTTTTACATTGTCATCTTCATGGTCTGATCACTAAGTTTCTCAATCTTGGTCCTTGGGATTTGGTACAGATCATATGCTTTCACAAAGCATATATCTTACCTTCAATTTCATGTCATGCTTCCAAAGCATGACGACCATACATGGAATTTGATCAGTCCCAATACCTCATGAGTGAGCTTATGTCTCCCGATTCACAAGTGAACCTGTATGGTCCCTTTGAGAGATCATATTACTCACATGCCCTTACATGCACACCAGCTCGCCGGTGTATAGACCTGGGTTAGGTCATCAACCTATTGGTCTGCCAAATGTACACACTTAGACATATAGCAATACATCTGTCTCTGGTCAGAGGATGTTTGCCAGTTATGTGATAGTATTCATCATAGGTCTTTGGTTATCTCGATCTCGTTAAGTCAATCCATTGACTCAACTAATCTGATACCTTCGATCACTATTCCCATGCAGAGGACCTGCATCAAGAGGTCGATCAGATATCAGCCTAATGAGAAAGGATTTCCATCTCCTTCTCATGTTGGAGATCATCACATGTCAATCATTGATGATGCTTGATGAGTCCTCTATCTAACTCCTTATATATTCATCCAAGCATCAGCCTCTATGATTCAATCAATGAATCAACAGTTGTATGATTATCAAGTTGGCCATGGTACATAACCCATATTGTACAGAGGGACCTTATAGTGCATTCATTCAATCAATTTCAGAAAGGGAGTGAAACATAATTAATAACTTTTATTGATAAATCATTTATTACAATAACATTTATTGCAAGAATGGTTCGCCTCGGGCTCACATTGCTAACAATCTCCAACTAGCCCCCAGAACCATTCAGGAACGATCCTTAAACCCATACTCATTACATGCTGGTCGAAAACCTTCTGTGTCAGAGGTTTGGTAAGAGGAGCAGCAACGTTGTCGGCAGAGGCCACCTTGGTGATGATGATGTCACCGCACTTTTGAATCTCCCGAATGATGTGGTATTTCCTTTCTACGTGCTTTCTCTTCTGGTGCCATCTGGGTTCCTTCGCCTGGGCATTGGCTCCCGTGTTATCACAGAGTAGCGGGATGGGAGTATCAGAGGAAACTACACCAAGCTCCAACACGAACTTGCGCAACCACACCGCCTCCTTTGCAGCATCTGATGCGGCAATGTATTCGGCTTCTGTTGTTGAATATATTGTAGTGTCCTGCTTCTTGCTTCTCCAGCTCACAGCACCGCCATTCAACTGGAATACGAACCCTGATGTCGACTTCCGATCATCAATATCTGATTGGAAGTCAAAATCTGTATATCACAAGACTTGGAGATCACCCTCTCCAGAGACCAAGATGTAATCTTGCGTCTGTCTTAGATATTTAACTATGTTCTTTAATGCATTCCAGTGTTGTTCTCCATAGCAGGATTGGTAACGACTTACCACTCCCACTGCATGGCAGATATCTGGCCTAGTACACATCATGGAATACATTAAGCTTCCTACAGCTGATACATAAGGACAACAACCATGGCTTTCTTTTCCTCAACAGTTTGAGGAGCCATTCCTTTAGACAGGTGGATACCACATCTGAAGGGTAGGAATCCTTTCTTAAAACTATCCATACAGAATCGTTCAAGAATCTTCTCAAAGTATCCATGGTGTGACAATCCCAATATCCTCTTCTCTCGGTTTCTGAACAACGTCAGACCCAAGATGTAAGAGGCTTCTCCAAGATCTTTCATCTCAAAGGTATGGGACAACCAAATATTTACACTGGTCATCATCCCTGTATCATTCCCAATGATAAGGATGTCATCTACATAAAGCACGGTGAACACAATGGCGCTCCCACTAAGCTTCTTGTATACACAAGGTTCATCAGGATTCTGCACAAAATCATAACTCTTTATGGTTTCGTCAAATCTGATGTTCCAGCTACGAGAAGCTTGCTTGAGCCCATAGATGGATTTCTTCAGCTTGCATACTTTGCCATCCTCAGTTATGAAGCCCTGGGGTTGTTCCATATAGATATCCTCCTCGAGGTATCAATTGAGGAAAGCCATCTTGACGTCCATCTGCCAGATGTCGTAGTCAAGATATACAGCTATAGCTAGCAGTGTCCTGATGGATTTAAGCATAGCCACAGGAGAGAATGTCTCATCGTAGTCGATGCCTTCTCTCTGTGTGTAGACCTTGGCTATGAGCCATGCCTTGAAAGTCTCTACTTTCCCATCAGGTCCCCTCTTTCTCTTGAAGATCCATTTACACCCAATGGGTTTTAACGCTTTAGGTGGATCCTCTAGGGTCCATACACTATTCTTATGCGTGGAGTCAATTTCTGACTTCATTGCTAGCATCCATCTATCTATGTCATGATTCGCGAGTGCTTCATCAAATGAAGTAGGATCAATGTCACTTTCACTTTACACATGGAATCCATACCTTTCAGGTGATGCAACCACCCTCGAACTCCTTCGAAGAGGTATGGGTGTTTCATCTTTATTTACTTCTTCAGTTTCTGGTCTAAGAAGCTCAGAATCCTCAGGGGATTCTATGAGTTTCTCTACTTCACTTTTGTCTTGACCTTTAAGGAAATCATCCTCTAGAAATTTGACATATCTAGAGACAAAAACCTTTTGGGTCTCAGGGTCATAGAGTTGATATCCAATACCATCTCTAACATACCCAATGAAGTAACACTCACGAGTGCGAGATTCCAGCTTACTTGCGTCCACGTTCTTCGCATGAACAAGCAACCCCAAACCCTCAAGTGATTAACACTAGGTTTGGTTCCATACTAGAGCTCATGAGGAGTCTTAGGTACAGATTTGTTGGGAATCTTATTTAGGATATATATTGCAGTCTCTACTGCATATCCCCAGAAACTGTGGTAAATGTGCTTTACTCATCGTTGAACGGACCATATCCATGATGGTTCTGTTGCGTCTTTCAGCGACACCATTAAGTCGGGGAGTTCCAGGAGTAGTGAGATTGGAAACAATTCCATTCTCTTTAAGGTATTCCTTGAATTCATTAGAGAGGTACTCGCCACCTCGATCAGATCGAATCCGTTTAATCTTCCTATTGATTTGGTTCTCAACCAAAGCCTTGAATTCTTTGAACTTTTCAAAGGTTTCAGATTTATGACGTAAGAGGAAGACAAACCCGTATCGTGAATGGTCATCAATAAATGTCAAATAATATCAATATCCATTTCGAGTCGCGGTACTGAAGGGACCACACACATCGGTATGTATTAGGTCAATAATACCTTCGCATGTAGTAACCTTATTACGGAAAGGCATCCTAGTCATTTTACCTAGAATAAAATGTTCACAGGTAGGTAAAGACTGAACCTGTAGAAAATCCAAAGGTCCATTCCTTATCAATCTATTGATCCTATCAACAGATAAATGACCAAGCCTTTGATGCCAAATCATGTTTGAATGATTTTTATTATTCCTGGATCTTTTAGGGTTTTTATTAGTGGTTGTAACATTCATGGCATGCTCATTAATGCACAATTCATAGAGTCCACCAGAAGTCAAAATACCATCTGCAATATATTTATCATGATGATTTATGACTAATTTATTACAGAATAGGAATGAATATCCACTTCTAACTAGCTTAGATACAGATATCAAATTCCTCCTGACTTCAGGTACATAAAGACATTCTTTAAGTACTTAGACTCTACCACTAGATCATGATAGCCGACAAGTCCCGACGGCGACTGCTGCAACACTTGCATCAGATCCCATATGGATGACTACCTTCCCTTCTTAATGTTTTCTAGTTTCCTGAAAAAAATGCAACAAATTGCATACATGAACAGAAACACCAGAATCAACAACCCAACTTCCTTCTCGTCCAACGAGAAAACTGGTTTCCATGATAAAAGTAGATTTCATACCTGCTGGGGCTCTACCTTTGTCGACTGACTTTAGGTAATCCAGGCAATTACGCCTCCAGTGCCCCGGCTTCTTGCAGTGGTGACAGACATTGGTTTTCTTTGACGCCATTAGAGTGGATGCATTGGAAGATTAGCCAACACCTTGTCGCTTCTTCTTTCTCTTCTGGGCCGGGCCCTTTCGAGAACCATGCTTCCGACCGCGCTTCCCTCTGACCTGTGCAACCATTGCACTGCCAGCGGGACCATCTTTCTTCATCACGTCTTTTGCAGACTTTAATGCAGCAAGACGCCCAACATTTGTCAATTCCAGCTTGTTCATGTGGAATGACACCACAAAGTTAATGAAAAACATGGGCAATGATAGCAGAATGAAATCAAATTGCATGTCTGCATCCATGGTTGCCCCCATAGTCTCCAGCTCCAATAAGTACCCAAACATTTGAGTACATGCTCACGGATCGAAGTCCCTTCCTGCATCTTGCAACGAATGAGTTCTTTCATAACGTTGTATCGCTGGGTGCGGTTAATGCCACCAAACATATCGTTCAGATTCTGCATTATCTCCTGGTAGGTACTCATCTCCACATGTTGTTTCTGAAGAATATTAGAGAGAGAGCCCAAGATGTAGCATCTAACCAAGACATGAACTTCATCATACTTGTCATTGTATGCTTTCTCTTCCTTTGATTTAGGGTTTTCATGCTTGTCTTCTGAGAGCACATAACTTATGCGCTCAGCCAAGAGTACAAGCTCTAAATTACGGATCCAATCCGAGTAATTCAGTCCGGTCAACTGGTTGACCTCCAGAAGCCTGCTTAGTGGGTTCATGGACTTCATTTTCTGAAATTAAGAATGCATTATATAAGAACATATAATCATATATTCAATTTAATTTTATTTGAACAAGGCATTTGAAATCAAATTAGTCTTGTTATGTCAACTATGAAAGTTTATTCCCTTAATCACTTTCAAAGTAAGAGATATACTTACCGCTATATCTCAAGCAAGAACTAGGATCTCCTCTTTATCTTTGTCATATAACAATAATATGAGAACCTATGACTCTAATAAAGAGAAGCAGGAACACATTCCGCCTTGCAAGTCCAACTTGCATTTCCCAATTCGATCTTTAATACCCAGGCCCACCACCCCTAAGATGTTGTTGACTCGTCATTTGTTGAACTAACCGTCAACAGGACTACAACTTGCTATGCGTAATCCAATATCGCCCTAATAATATGAGGACCCGATATTGGGGTCACTACACATACGTCCTTACTTTTTCAAGAAGCAACGAGCCCGATCCAAATATATCATACGCAGGAGCTGTCACTTCGGACAGGCGTCTCCTACATATAATATCTGGCGACGAATCCCTTCGTCTTGACAGGAGACAATGGATGTCACTTGTGTGATCCTTCATTTCATATTCAAATTTTAATTAATTATTATGAATCAAATTCATGTAATTAATTCTTCCAAGGGAATTATCAACTCTATTCATAATAGAGTATTTTAATTGGACATAATTAATTCAATCGTATTAAATTAATTATCAATCCAATTCAATCAATCAAACTTGATTGTTTTACTTGAATATATATGGTATTATTCTCAAAGTACATATTATTCTTATTTTAATAATTAGAAAATACAACTTGATTTCTTCGGCATTATCAAGTCCCTACCCGTTGTCATGGCCAGTACCAACGAGAGTGAGACGGACCACATACGTTGCAACCCGCTACCCCAGCGATCTCCGATAGACACCATATCCGTCTCGGGAAAGGATAATGCCAAATAGATCAATTTGTACTTGAGATGATCATCGGTTCTTCAACCGAAATTATACCATATAGTAATAATCAAAACATTTTTTATCATAATGAAATTTGCTAGACAAATTCCCAATCCTATTTAAGCAAGGAGTTTGATGATTGTGTTTCCAATTTGATCTAGATCAAATCTAATCAATTTATTTATTGAGACCAAGTCAATTAAGGAAATAATAATCTTCCAATATTTCTCAAATATTTTTCATAATTATTTCTTGAAGTTAACAATTAATTTCAATAATTGATAATCACATGGTTCTTGATTAGGACTGTAATTTCAGCAGTGACCCCTACTTACTAAAATTAACATTTCTTAATCATTTTAATCCAAATTAGACAAAATCAATTATGATAGATTGATAATTTTATTTAGGACAGAACCCAAGTGATATTTCACGCATTTCGAGGCAAGTCTAAACAGTAATTAACTCTTTAATCATGCTAAGATTTGCAGTTCCTGCAACAGTGCATACATGTTCATTAAAACAACCATATCTCGAGCAAACGGAATCCAAATCACGTAAGCTCAGATCCTATGATTTCCTTATTTAATGGAGAAAAAATACAATTGTTTAATTCGTGTTTAAACAATTTAAACAGTGCCGAATTTATTCACTAAGCAGAAGTGCAAAAAACAAATGCGACAGATTCTTTCGCGACCTCTACGAACCAAATCGTCCTAGGTTTGCGGATCGTATCCAAAACCTTCGACCTAAGGCTCTGATGCCACTTGAAGGATTTTGTAAAATCCTCAAGCGCATCACGGAAGCGTGATCGTCGTATCGAATACGACAAAGAATGACTAGTCGTACTAGTTGTTCTGTGCAGCGGAATTTAAAATTTTTCATGCCATGAAACCACATGATCCAAGAATGATTCTAGAATCGTTTCATCTATAACCCCAACAAGTATAAAGGAATACCTCTTGAAGCGTGGTTGATCGAGTCTCTACAAAAGAGACCTCCTGTCTTCAGTCCGATCGTCGGAGAAGAAGCCTGCGAGCGCGGCGATGAGCCGCGTTGTCCTCGCAATCCAACGAGTTGATCCAAGCATGGTGAACTCATGATCTCATCGCACGAGATCGAATGTCTCCTTCATAAACGAAGCACTCCAAGAAGTCGGAGAACCGCAGAACGTCGAAGCGGCGACGCGGTGGCGTAGGCGACGATGAAGACCTCACCTAGGGTTTTGGTGATCGGACACCAAGTAGAGGGAGAGAGGGTTGACCTGTATGGAGAAAAGAGAGAGAGAGAGATGTGCTACCAATAGCATGTACAAGGGAGCATAGCATGCCTCTCTATTTATAGGGTTTTAGGATCCATGGATCTCAATCCATGAGACATATAAAATCAATGGATGAGATTGATTTATGTCAATCCAATGGTCCATATTGTTGTTAGTAAAAACCAACAACTTATGATTTAATTTAGATCAAATATATTTGATAAACAAATATACATCAATCCTAAAATTAAACCAATCAAATATGGAGATGATTTCAATGGAGATCATGTCTCCCCATGTAAGAGGGTGGACGGCCACCAATTCCATATAGGACTTGGTAGTCGTCCACCACTTACCATGTGGGGGCAATCTCATGGATTTCCATGAGATTGCATATCTCCTTGAAATTCTCCATTATTTAATCCTACAACTTTAGTTGGGATTTATTCTTCAAAAAATTAATTCACAATTAATTTTGGGAATATGGCATTCTTGCCATTTGAAATTTGTGAATCACATTCACAACCCAAAACAAAATATAATTAACATTTTCAATTAATTAGACAATGTGTATCCAATAAACATTAATAATTAATCAACAAATATAAATTATAATTAGCTCTCTCTAATACATTATAAATCACATTTATAATATATTATGAATAATTGGATATCTCTATCCACATTATTCTTATCCATGATAATTAAATCACATTTAATTATATTGGATAATTCCTCAAACATCACTATAATTAAATCACATTTAATTATCAATTTCTCAATGCTTAGATCTTATGGAATTATTCTTGAACCATTCAAGAACAATGCTATTTCTCCTCAGATACTTGGAGATAAGGACAGGGAGATTGAATTGTTCCACGTATAGTGACTTGGATATTGAGATCACATCTCAAATCCAGATCCCAGTGACCTCTCATAGATGCTTGATTAAATAAAGACCGTAAACCTAATGTTCTCACTGCATCTGAATCTCATTCAGATCAATGTCCAGTACATGGACTAAGATTAGGTCACTTCTCTAATGAGAGGAGTCACTAAAATCCAGACATGTTTCATCACTCCCTCAGAATGGAAGCGTCATGGTTATACAATCGTTTATGATCAAATCACCCTCAGGTATTCCCAATACCTGTACATCATGCATACTGGAAGACTCATGATCATCCTGAAGATATAGATCACTTTTACACTGTCATCTTCATGGTCTGATCACTAAGTTTCTCAATCTTGATCCTTGGGATTTGGTACAGATCATCTGCTTTCACAAACCATATATTTTACCTTCAAATTCATGTCATGCTTCCAAAGCATGATGACATTGCATGGAATCTTATCAGTCCCAATATCTCATGAGTGAGCTCATGTATCAAGGTTCACAAGTGAACCTGTATGGTCTCTTTGAGAGATCGTATTACTCATATGCCCTTACATGCACACCAGCTCGCCGGTGTATAGACCTTGGTTAGGTGATCAACCTATTGGTCTGCCAAATGTACACACTTAGACATATAGCAATACATATGTCTCTGGTTAGAGGATGTTTGCCTGTGATGTGACGGTATTCATCACATGTCTTTGGTTATCTCGATCTCGTTAAGTCAACCCATTGACTCGACTAATCTGATACCTCCGAATCACTATTCCCATGCAGAGGACCTGCATCAATAGGTCAATCAGATATCAACCTAATGAGAAATGATTGCCATCTCCTTCTCTGGCTGGAGATCATCATTTGTCGATCATTGATGATGCTTGATGAGTCCTCTATCTAACTCCTTAGATATTCATCCAAGCATCAGCCTCTATGATTCAATCAATGAATCAACAGCTGTATGATTATCAAGTTGGCCATGTTAGATAACCCATATTGTACAGAGGGACCTTATAGTGCATTGATTCAATCAATTTCAGAAAGGGAGTGATACATAATCAATAACTTTTTTTGATAAATCATTTATTACAATAACATTTATTGCAGGAATGCTTCGCCTCGGGCTCACATTGCTAACATGTCCTACATACGATCAAACACATAAAATAAAATGTTAAAATAGCTCAGAGAGCTGCGTGCCTGATCCTAGGTCGACACTCAAGCGGGGCGATCCCCACGATGAATCCATGATTCATTAACTTTTCTGTCGCATTTTGTTTTAAAAAACCCTTAGCAAATATATGTAAATATTCATTAATTCCCACATTTTATCTAAATCTCATTCATAAATAAAAATACACTTTTAAGCATCAAAAACATGTAAATAAATTAAGAATAAAAAATAAAGAAAAGAAAAGATGGCAGATTGTAGATATGTATATATGTACAATATGAATCACATAATATAAATATAGATGAAAGATATATTTATATAACCTAACCCCCGAGACCAAGTCAGTATGGATTGGTCGATAAAACAACAAGTAGGGGGAGATAAGGGAAGAAAACCATAAAGATAATTAAATAACATTCCACACATTATTCATTATGTATCTAATAAGTACCAATTATTCATTTATTTTTAATTAATTCATATAAACATATTTTTCACTAAATGCTTTTCCTAATTATTTCTAAAAATGTATATAAAAATATAAAAAAAAGTTAAAAATTTTATCCTGTATATATGCCAAGAAATCTTACTTTTAAATTGCCAAAATCTCAACTTATGAACATCATAACTCCTTCATACGAACTCCACTTTCATTATACTCACCTTTAAAGTTCATAAAATAATATTCTCTAATTAATGAAGGTGATTTCACTTAAATCAGAGTCTATTTGCAAAAAGTCAGTTTTGGGACCTAATAACAATGAGGTTTCTAGGCTATTTATGTTATTTAGAACACATTATTTATAATTTTATTAATTTTATAATTTCTAATTATTGTCATGATCTTGTAATTTAATCTTGATTTATTTAAGAATTTTTGGAGCTTATTTATTATTTTAATTAATTAAAAACACTAATTTATAGATGAAATTGAACTGTATAACTTATACCTGTATTTATTAATATATCTAAATTAATTTATTAAAATACCTAAAAATCGACATAGCCTTTATTTATTATTCTAATAATTAAGAAAAATAAATTTAACAAATAATTAATTATTTATTAAATTAAAAATTCAATACCTATTTATTAAGTATTATTTATACCTATTTATTTATATAATATTTATATTTTGAATAATATTTATTATTTATGAAAATTAATTATACCAATTTAGAGAATTAATTGTTTACATTTTTCATTTTTACACTTATTTAAAATAATGTTATTTACTATTTAATATATAAATTATACTCTATTTAACATTCTAGCCAACCAGGCGCTGACACGTGTCAGCACCTGGCTCTTCTTCTTCAAAAACCAAGCTGTTGGAACTCTATTCCAACGCCTCCTCTTTGATGATTTTTCCCGCGCACCTAATAACTTCTTCACTCGATCTCTACCCTTCATCCCATCCTTTTAACCAACCTCATACACGTCCACCATTCGATTCACCTTGGAGCTCAAGTAATTCATATATAAAAAGCCACAAAGACGACGCCATTAACTAGTTCTTTCCAGACCTCTGAAAGCTCTAACTTCCAGAACCAAACCTTCTACTTCCAAGCCTAGTGCCGGCCAACCTCGACGGTGACATCGTCAACTCGCCGCCTCGCATGGAAGAAGGGAGTTGGAGGAGAAGCTCCAAGGTGCCCCAACGCCTTGCATTGTCGCTTCGAGCTACGTGGAGCTCCAGGAAGTCATCCCCGTCGAGCGAAGACCATGAGGTCATATACCTTCTCATCTCCAGGTAATTCATCCACTTTCAACATTTTATTTCTCGAGTTGTGCACCACACTTAGTGAGGTTAAGAGCGTCATTAGCAAGCATAACCAACATCCTTAGACGCTATCCCTTAAATCCACTTCAAATTTAATTGAATCATACTCAATCACTCCTTCTTCCTTTCCAATTTGCCATTCATCAAACACCGTACTATCCATTCTGCTGGAAACATCATTTTGATCTTGCAAATTCCTTAATCCATCAGCCGATTTCTTACAAATCGAGCATATATATTTGTAATCTGCATATCCAACTTTTATCTGGAGCAACTGCGAGTCCTTTGGAGCTTTTGATCTTCACGTAATCCATCATCAAAGAAGGTAAATCAACCTTCGCATCAAAACCTGGATCGCTGGACCATCACCTTCTTTAGCCTTCTTCTGTCACAATCAACCACCTCCGACCAATCCCTACCGTGGGCGAGATCGAGGGGTGGAGGAGCCACCCCTCTGGCCCTGCCGGAGTCCCCATATCATCTCCGTTCGTCGGCAAAAATTCAGAGAAGAAGCCCTCGTCGTCAGCGACATGAACAACCTCAAGATCCTCCAAGAACTCCCTATGTACAGGTGTGCGCCACGTGTCAGGGTCGGACGGATCAGATCACGTGACGTCTTCTAATTTCAATCGTCGGATGTGAAGGGGTGTGAAAATTGCATCATAAACCTCAAGAAGTTCCAGAAATTAAAGTCATCTCTAGAGTTTCCAATAATTACAATTAGGTCCCTGTGCGGGGACCTAATTGTGATAAAAACACATTTATTTTGTGTTTAAGTCCCTCCAGGGACTGTTTTGTTACAGAAACAAAATACTTTCTTGTAGTTAGGCCCTTGGCTTGTAAGGGCCATTTGGACCTCGTATTTTTCTCATTTTCCCGCGAATTTTCTAGGGTAGCTTGATAACAACCCAAGGGATTTTTAGAGTATTTTTCCCGAATTTTCGTCGATTTCTTGTGCAGTTTTCATTCTTGTCTTCTCGAGTTTGTTTTAAACCGAATTTTTTAAACCATTTCTTTCATTGTAAATTCAAGAATAAAAAGAGAATTTTTATTGGAATTCATTCCTTGTGTCGAGAACCGTAGTTTGAACATTCTGCTTCCTTGTGTTCGACCGAGGCACACTCACCTGGTTAAATTTGTAGGGAACGGTAGAATAGGATTTCATCTCCTATTTTACCGTAATTTTTGTTTGATTAATTCGGATCTCTTTGCGATTCTCTACATCGACAATACATTTCTTAACTGCAATCGAAATCGAGTTTTATCACCCCACACAACCATGGAGAACGTCTTTCATTTACACACACGAGTCTTCGAACAAATACCGTTGTAAAGACGATTATTACATGAAAAATAAAAATGCAAGGACATCATTTTTTCTCTCTTGATTTTCCTCTAAAGTTTGCTTATGTGGCTCCTCGCAGCGAAGAACACCTGCTTATTGCCTCCTTGATCACCAAGGGCCCTGCCACAAAAACATACGTTACATATCCCTCAAAAAAAGATTAATAATGCAAACAACAAGACCTATGAATTAGAAAATCACACTTAATCAAAAAATAAAAATCCATATAAAACAAAAGATGAGTCGTGTCCCCAGCAACGGCACCATTTGATAAACCCGGAATTTGGCCTTTTAATAAGTCATTTTAGTGCATTGTAGTTGGTCGAATTGGATGCGTCAAAGACTGCTTGATTAAAATAATCAATTAATTATAAGCGGTTGAATTTTATTTTACTTTGGCAAGCCCAAGGTCGAACTCAGGGACACGAACCTCTTAAGTAATTATCTAGACTCTTATTACCTAAATTAAGTGTCAAATTAAAAATCCATAGGTCATAATGCACGCATATGCATAAAATGCAAACAATGCAGTAGACATTTTTATTTGATTTTTATCATGAAACAGAATGTAAATTCACAAAGGTACAAAGATGCCCTCATTAGACAGAATCAATGAGCAATAAATAGTAGTCAATTTCAAACAAATGACTAAGCAAGTTCCATTGATGTATTTATTCAAGGCATAGAAATCATTATATAATGGATAAAAAAATCATCAAACTCCTAAAGTGTCAATTCAGAAAACAATGTATGCCATTAAAAAGACAACGGAACAAGCTTCGAAATGCAACTGAAACCAACTGAATTGGAGCTCGGATGCTCAAGATATTTATATAAGAAACCCGGGGAATAAATGCAAGAAAACATGAAAATAAAATAGCAAACATGTCCCTGAAAGGACCTAAAAGTAGTTAACAAAAGTCGTGAGGCCTTCCCAGTAAATGACCCACACACGTGGGGGTATAATTACAATTATTAAAACCCACGGGAGGTGTGTTGCAAATTACCCCAGGCGCATGTGGATCGCATGTGATGGTCTGGACCTAGTTGCAAATTGAAGATGTTCCGAGGGCCTCCATGTAAATTTCCCGACCCTCAGTGATTGGACGTGCGATCTAGGCTCGGTGGTCGACGCTGGCTCAGGGGAGGCTCGGAGGCCGTCTTAGAGGCTGGATCAGCCTTGGAGTAAGGCTCAGAAGGCTCGGAGTAGCTTCCGCTGCAGGTTTGGTTGACCGAGCCTCTGTGCCTCGGAGATGACACGTGTCCTCATGAGGGCCATCTGATCATTGAGATCAGACGATGGCTGGTGGCACCCGAGAGAGTAGACGTGGTTGAATGTGCACCGTTGGATGAGCACTAGGAGGGTGCCATCCAACGACACATGTAAGCTCTGGGTCTTCTTCCTCCGTTGCGGTGGTGGCGGCGAGTTCTGTCCTCCGACGAAGCCTTCATTTCTCCATCCCCATCTCCTATCCAGCGAGCACCTCCATTGGACTCCTTGGACATGTTGAATTGATCGTCGAAGTGAAGCCAAGTTGCGGGACCACCTGGAAGCTGCTAAGGTTGAACCATGGCTAGAGACGAAGCCTAGGAAGGTACCTCCGATGAAGCTCCAAATAATGAAGGCATTCACCTGCAACGGTTAGCTCTGATTGCCAAAGCGTGCAAGTGAGTAGTGCAAGTGAGCGTGAGTGAGATGGATGGTTGTTAAGGGGTGAAGATTGCGGCGGTCGATCGTCTTCTCCGTGATCTCGAAGAAGAGTAGGTCGAAGTGGTTTGAGGTTGCGAAGGAGAAAAGAGTGATCGGAGCGGAGCACGTGAATGGTGGAGATTCGAAGAGGCTAATGCAATGGTGGATGGAGGATGACAATGCGAGGGGGGCCTAATAAAATCAGAGAAATTAAAGAAAAAATGCAAAGAAGGATCAAAGAGCTTACCCGAGCTATGGTAGAGGAAGGAGCCTGGGCTTGAGGTCCTAGGTGGACCTTCGATCATCTCTGGATCCCCATGGCCACCGGGGACAGCTAGGCAGTGGTGGAGCACCGCAAACCTGGCCTACCATGGCCAGGGGTCGCACTGAGGGTGTGCCATCATCGTGGCGCCATAAACGGTCCTCCCCCTATAACGTGGAGGAAGCGTTGTGCTGGGCGGAGCCCAATGTAAAGGCGGACGGAGTGGAATCGCGGAGGTGAAGGCGTATTTGAAGGCGAAGGTCGGTGGTCCAGATGGTGGTCGTCGTAGGATGAGAGAGAGATATGGAGTGCGAGGGATAGGGGTGAGTAGTGATACAAGCCCCGCAAGGAAGGTGGAGGACCAGGCTATGTCGTGGGCTGGTTCAGATGTGGCGAGGATGGAAGAGAAACTGTGGAAAATGGAAGGGGTTGATGGGTGCGCAAGGGGGGAGAACGTGGGAGAGAGGGATGCAAGAGGAAGATGATGGGTCCGCAACTGTTAGATCTCTCGATCCAACGGTCGAGGAACGAGCGATAACAAAGGGCTATGATGATATCAATTAAGGAAATGGACAAGGAGGTGATGCGTGGCATGAGTAGAGGCACGTGGAGGTAAAAAGATGAGATGTAGTTTGATGGGTGATCGAAGGGCTTGAAATATAGTGGAGATAAGCGGTAGGGATTTAGTTACTGTGAATGATAAGCGGCGGGGATGTAGTTTGTGGCATTCACATTTTTAAGAATAAATTTGAGTTCTTGAACTAAATACTAGAAATAATCCAAAATATGGAACTTGATCATGTCCTTTGACCCTATATTCTAAGGATCCTAATTAGGAGTTAGAATTGAGAGTTTTCCGGACTTTGACTTAAATATTTGGGTTCCATACGACCATCTTCGGAATTTGACTTAAACTTCCTAAGTAGGACACTCGGTGTCATTCATTTAACTCTTCAATAGTGGACCAATTTTGGACACATGCGCTCCACACTTAGCTCGACTTGCATGAGGTTATGAAGAGTAGTTCATTTTAGTGGTGCATTTTCATCCTTTTCTAGTGGCGCAAACACCTAAAGGCAAGAGTTGTGTGGTTAAAATAAAGCTTCGGACGAGGGATGGTCTGCTGGCACAATTTTTTCTAAGACCCCAAAACATGAGTGGAACAAAAGAATTTGTGTACGTCGGGGCACACAATAATGCAATGCAATTGTTTATATTACCCAAAACATGGGCGGACCAAAAGATTCTATATCTGTCAGGGAAAAAATTAAGAAGTGCATTGCTGATAAGAAAACGGTCTAAGCGTGATATAGCATGCATATCTTGGTAGAAACTTGGCTACACTGGTCAAGCTTCACAAGGATATGTGACTACACTTGTCACATTGCAGTTCTCTTCTAACTCGTCTACCTTCTTTCCTTTTTCAATTATGGACACAACACAAACAAATCTTAGAAGGGAATACCCCCTTCTTGAGGATCGAGTAGCTGGATGAGAAAGCAATGGAGTGTATTACTGGGGTGGTCGGTTTCTTTGTCCCCTTATGCAGGAATAGCTAACACATTTCACATACAATACAAAATAACTTCAAGGTTGAAAGAGTTAACGATATGGAAAAGTGGATCTGAGCTGGTTGTCGACAATAAGGATTTGTGGAACTCGAGGACTATTAAGACTAAAATCCTAATCCTAGTTATGGCTCTGACAAAATGCTTATTCCAAGGCATGATCAAGCTCTATCCTTTGTCTGTTCTCATGAGTTGGTTTTGAAAAATGAATTCATTCTATCTTTCTTTTTGCTTATTCTTCAAATAATTCTTTGTTAAGGGACTAGCAAGGTTTAAGTATAGGAGGTTGATGAATCCATGATTCATTAACAATTCTATCATATTTTATCATAAACCCCTTAACAAATACATGTAAATATGCATTAATCTTCAGCTTTTTAAATCATAATCTCATTCATCAATAAACATGCATTTTTATGCATTAAAAAGATCTAAAAAATAAGAAAATAAAATTAAAGAAAAGAAAAAAGACATACTGTCAATATGTATATATTGTACAGTATCACTCAAGAAATATAAATATAGTTGCAAGATATATTTATATAACTTGACCTCTGAGATGAAGACAACATGGCTTGGTCGACAAGCAATAAAGTAGGGGGAGATAAGGAAGAAAACATAAAAATAATTGACCTCGTACAATAAACATTAATTCCATTTATTTATTATATATATTCAATCTCCATAAACTTTAATTAATTCATCTGTATTTTAACTAATTTCTTCACCAATTTGTTTATAAAGTGTACAAAAAAAATTTAAAAAAATTAACCATTAAATATGGTAAATAAGCATACTTCAAAATTTTCAATTTCCTAACTTCCGAACCTCATAACTTCATCATAAGAACTATAATTTCACATGAAATAAAATTATGGAATTAATGAAGGTGATTTCATCGAAAGGGAGTCTGTTTACAAAAGATCATTTTTTTGACCTAATGACATCTGTGTTTCTGGGCTATTTATTTTATTTTGTACATACTATTTGTTATTCATGTGATTAACAACTACTTTTATTTTCTTGATCTTGTTGTTTATATATAAAATAAAATAAAATAAATAAAACCATTATTTAATATTTTAAATAAATAAAAAACCCTAAAAGTAGACAATTTGAACTGTAGTGTATATACATGTATTAATTAATATATATAAAATAATTTATTAAAATCTCTAAAAAACCACACAACTCTAATTTATTATTATATAAATTAATAAAATTCAAAAATGATATCTTATTTGTTAAAATATTGAATTAAAAATATACATGCTATTTATAAAGCTTATTAATTATATTTATTAATATTATATTTATATATCATAAAAAATATATTATATATATATGTCATATACTATAAATTAGATAATTTAATTATCTATAATTTTCATTTTCACAACTTTTTAAAAATAATGATATTTAATACTTATTGGCTAATTTATGAAGGCTTTTGGTTCTAGATTTTTGTGGTGCTGACACGTGTCACCACCACAACCATCATTTAGCTCAAGAAGAGGTTGGAGTTTTGTTCCAACCACCTACCATCACTGATTTACCCAGTCGTCACCATCTCTTAGACCTAATCTAACCATATCGCTTGATCGATCATTGTACACTCCAACGACTTGGATCTACCCAATCTCCCTCCCTCTTCTCTATATAAATCCATCAAAGTTGACACAATTAAAAAACTTTCTCCTTCATCAGAACAACCTGACCAAGTACCCACCTTCCTAGCCTTGAAACTGCCTCCTCAGTTGATAGTCGAGGGTGATGGATCATACGTGTGGAAGAGGGAACATCTGGGAGGACTTTGAAGGTGGAGTAACACCTTGAATCAATGTCATCAGACTGGTCTTGAGCTCAAACTACCTTCAGGTTCTTGAGAGAAGACCGGAGATCATATCCCTCCAATCCCAGGTGACTTCCTTCACAACGCTTTTTCTTCTCATTTTAATCAAATTTTGAAGGTGTTTAATCCTAACTTTAGCTAAGATAATCACCCATTTTCAATTCGCGACCAAATCCCACTTTCAATTAGACCCAAATTGATTCATTTTCGGTGAAATTTGGAGATGAAAGACCTCTGTTCTAAACTATATTTTGTTTTGTTACAAGCACTCAATTCCCAAATCTACTCTGATTCAAATTGAGCCTCTTAATCCTATTACCGGTTGTGTTGTCGCTTAAAGCGGATCAAGAGGAGCATCTGGAGCTGCAAAAATCTTCTACATCATTGACCAGAGCTTCATGCAAAGTTTTGGAGCTACACCAGACCTGGTAGCCCTAGAACCAGAAGAGGCCTGACCGACTTGACCATCGTCAACTGCTATCTTTCTCATCTGCCTCACAGCAGGGGAACTCAAAGGGGGATAAGCCCCCTTCTAGCGATGCCTCTTCATTGAGCAGCAAAGCTTCGAGCTAGGGTGGAGTCAATAGTCGCTTTGAATTCATCGCCACTATCACTTTCCCTGATTTGGGGAAGAACAACTCAAGAGTGTAGTTTGGTGACATGTATAAAGATCATGCCGTTAGGATCACACACCATTGTCTAGTCCTGACCATTTATTCACAAGTAATGGAACAATTGCATTATCTACCTCACAACATTCTAGAATCCAGAGCACCGCCAGGACTTTTGCTATTTGCATTTAGGTTCCCATGCGGGGCCCTAAGTGCAAGAAAACCTTATTTTATTTCATTCTAGTCCCTGATAAAGGACTAATTTGCATAGAACTTTATTTCTTTTATTTGCACTTCTACCCTTGTATACATTGAGACTTTTGGACCTCCTAGAGACAATATTTTTCAATTATTTTTCTAGAGTAGTTACTCAACTACCATAGTGAGGTTTTATTGTATTTTTTTGTGGTTTTTCATCTTCTATTATTTCATTTTGATTTTTTTCAAACTTTATCTTGATTTTGAATTTTTTTATGTGCTCTTCAAACGCATAGCTTGATTTCTTTTCATCCTCATCTCTACTATATAGTATCATCTATTCCATAATTGACCAAGTTACTATATATTATATCTTCTTGAAAAAAATTCCTTCTTTTTGAAAAAAAATAAAAATCCTTTTTTTCTCTATTTTTTTATCAATATTGTAGAATACTACATTAAAATATATTCTACCTACTATATTGTATCATCTCGTTTGTAAAGCTATTCATTCTTGAAAAATCAAAAAAAAATTACAAAAAAATAAAATAAAAATTTGCAAAAATAAAAACCATAAAGACTCAAAACACAAAAAAGCAACTTTTCAAAGAAGAAAAATCAGTCACAAATTTGACCTCGAAATTTGGGTATATTTTCTACTTGTGCTTGACCCAGGGACACATACCTGGTTAATATCAAGTGGAAATAGAAGAGACCGATATTATCTTTCATTCATCCATATTCTCTCCCTCTCTCTCTCTCTTCTGTTATATTTTATTTGATAGCACACTCTTCCCCGTAGTCGCAACAACTGACAAATTAACCGTAAAGGAGAGAGTGCTCATCAAGTGTATAACCTGATGATATTCCTACAAAAGATTGGAGAGTCCTAGATGAGCATGGTTTGACTTGTCTTACAAATTTATTCGATGTTATTTGGTGAAGCAAGATAATGCTTAAAGATTAGATGAGAAGCATCATCGTGCCTCTTTATAAGAACAAAGGAGAAATTCAAAATTATTCGAATTGTAGAGGTATCGAGTTAATGAGTCATTATATGAATATTTTGGAATGTGTGACCGAAAGAAGGTTGAGGCATATTTCCAATTCGATTTCATGCTCAGTCACTCAAGTATTCAAGTCATCCACTTCTTATATAGAGCAATGAAGATTTATAGAGCTAAAAGGAAGAACCTCCATATGATTTTTATTTACGTGGAGAAGGATTATGGTTCTATCCCACGGGAGATATTGTGGACAGCTTTGGAGAAGTGACAAGTTTATTGCCTATACATTAACCTCATAAAGGTTATGTATGATAGGGTTTCATCTTGTGTAAGGATAGAACTATTTTGACATCAACATTGGTCTACATTAAGGTTTATCTTTGAATACATTCCTTTTTTACTTTGATTATGTATGAGTTGACTAGTTATGTTCAGGATGAGATACCTTGGTGTATGTTATTCCTGATGATATTGTGTTGATTGATGAGACTAGAAATGGAGTAAATGAGAAGCTCAAGGTCTGGAATATGCATTGGAGTCTAAAGGATTCCATATATGTAGGTCTAAGACTGAATATATGGAGTGAACTTTCGATAGAAGCAATGGTGAAGGAATCGATGTAAAGATTATTGACGATAATATTCAGAAGATAAACTCTTTTCTATACTTGGGATCTATTTTGCAACATGATGGTGAATGTGATGCATATGTAACTCATAGAATAAATGCAGGTTGGCTACAGTTGCGAGGAGCCTCTAAAGTTCTATATGATAAGAAAATTCATACGAAAATCAAAGGAAAGTTCTACAAAGCAGTCGTGAGACCTACACTTCTCTATGGATCTGAATGTTGCATGTGAAACATAGACATATGCGGAGAATGCTCGTTGCAAAAAATGAAAATACTAAGGTGGATGTATGGACATACATGTGAAGATCGGATTCGGAATGGTGCAATCAGTAGGAAAGTAGGTGTAACTTCGATCAAGAAAAAGATGCGAGAAAATCTCCCAAGGTAGTATGGCCATTTACAAATAAGGTCAGGTGATGCACCATTAAGGAGATTCGAGTGTTGGGATGTTGAGCTGGCTAATAGACGACGAGGAAGGCTTAATAAGTGTTGGAATGAGACTATCCGAAGGGATCTTAGTTTTTTGTATCTAAGACCAAGAATGACTCGAGATAGATCTAAATGGAGGCAATGAATACATGTAGCAGACCTTACTTAATGCGGGAAAAGGCTTTGTTGTTGTTGTATTTTTACCACTTGCAGAGAATTTATAAGTTTTTATGTATTATAAAAACCGATTTTACTTGGAAATTAATGTATTAGATGTAAATTGTATTGTTTTTAAAGGTTTAGTTAATACAAAAAACGGAAAAACATGCACTCATTTTAAAAATGATATTTTGTACATATTATTTTATTTTTTAGAAATTTATACAATATTCACACAATTTTAGTTATTTTAGGATTTTAAGAGATATATGGAAAACTTTGTAATGATTTTTGGATATGTTTTAATATAAAATAATATTTATATTATGTTATTTGTTTAGAATTTTTTATTCTACATTTTATTTTTTAAGTTTTAATAGAAAATGGATTCATTTCAAAGTTATTTCGATTTATTAAAAACATAAAATGATTTTTCTAAAACTTAGAATTATATTACTAGTTTATATTAATATGTACGTATTGGTATTTTTTATTTTATTATATATTTTTATATGTAATATATGTACTATATATTAGTTATCTAAAACTATGAACGCACACACTAATAATGAAATATCATGGTGTAAAAATGCCATAATACCATAACCTCACATACTCAAATGTATATAAACATGAAGTGGATATGTTAGTAATATAAGAAAGTTTGAAGGGGGATCCAATAAAAATTCCATGTCATGTGTTGAAAAGCATGTAACTTTCTGAGGTGACGAATGATGGGATGCTTCTTCTGGATCTAAATGTGTGGTTTCAAAGCAAACATGTGTATTTCCTCCAAGCATTAGTCTTGATCTAATCGAGTGGTTGAAAAAAGAATGTTTCAGAAGAATATAAATAGTTGATTGATGTCTCTTCCTCACTTGATCCTTTGTAGATCTTATTACATTTCTTACTTCCTAATGGACTCAAGGATAGTCCACAACGCTAATGTATCCCAACAAAAAACCATCTCACGCACGTATTCAATTGATTATAACATCATGCATCACTAAATCTTATGCCATTTAATTTCTAATAAAATGAATCAAATCATGAAGTGAATAAGGAGGCAACAATCACATGTTTGGGTGTAAGAAGAAGAGGTAAAAGAGGATGAATCTTACGATGTTCTTCATGTTGTTAGAGGTGACGATGAAGGAGTTACTGGAGATCGTGGAAGAGGGTAGTGATAGAGAGATCGAGCGGTAATTCCTAACGGTCTCGGAGGGCCTACGGTGTCCGATAGGTCGGATTTGACAATCGTTGCATCAACTGCTCTTGCGATACTCGGAATGTAATTCAATCAATCAGATCAACAATCAACACAGAGAATATGATAATTCAATGAAAATGTGTGTATTTTAATTTTATTTTTAATATACAATATATATATAGTGTATAAGTGTAGAGTGTCAAACCATAAAGAGCAAATAATGGATCGGGGAATTATTATCTTTTAATAAAAACAAACAACAATTATTTTTGTACATTTTCTACTTTTTAATTTTTATGGGTTTTTTAATTATATTTAAATTTTATGAATTTTTAATGTTTTCATATTTTTATACTTTTGTAATTTTTTTTTAATTTGCAACTTTTATTCCTTTTTCCTTTTAAAGATATAATAAGTATATATGTATATATATTAATATGCATATTACAAAGATCATATATGATATATATATATATATCAAATAAAAGGTGTAAAATTATAGGAAATATATATAGGTATAATCCTTCTTATTTTTTAAGAATTTTAAATATATATAAGGTATTTGTAAGTAATAATATTAATAATAATAATAAGTATATAGGTTATATAATATATATGTTATATACGGTTTTCTATTTTTAAATATAGTTACATGTATTTAAATATTATAAAATAAAGTTTTTTGTGATTTTTTTATATTTTTTATATTTTTAGGTAGTTTTAATTTATTTAAATATAGAAAACAATGGATATAATAAATAGGTTGAATTGTTTTGGGTTTTAAAAATAGATAATAAGTCTAAACATTCCCAAAAAAATCATATATTATATAATATAAATAAATGTATACAACAAAAATTATTTTTTAGATTTATGAATAATTTTTATTGTTTTTTATGACATTTTAAGGGTTTTTCAATTTTTAAGGTTTTTCTTTTTTTGTATTTTTTTGTTTGGAGTGATATTATGTTGTAATATATACACTATAACTTTTTTGGAATTTTTGAAATTAGTTTCTAAATTTGTGTATTCCTAGGCAATTTGGGAATAGATAACTCCTATTCTATTTTTAATAAATGGAAAAAGAAATAAATGATAAATACAAATTCATGCATGCATCATCATCATTTAAAGCATCTCACATAGTTTTTCTAAAATTTATAGAGAATAGGATCTGTTTATAGAAAATAGAAAAGTATAAAATACAATAAAATGCCTGGTAGGAGTATTTTTTGCAATAATAATATACAAGGATTACTATGCAATATATTCAAAATTTTTACACTAAAATTACAAATTTAAATATTAAACCTAAATACTTATAATCGAGAGAGTTAGGTAGCAAAATAAACATGCCCCTTACGTACATAGGAACATATGTTTACCTGGAAAAGGACCTAAATGAAATAAAATTTTGTTTGGGGTTCCTCTACAAACTACACAAAGATATTACAATGCAATAAAAAGATCTATATATTAATTAATAAATACAAAATTCGGCAGAAGAAACTGTAATTTACCCCCACTTATGTGTTGGATGATTGTGATTACGCAAAATTGATTCATTAATGAATGACTTGGATGAAATCTATGAAATGATCTGATGGTGATGATTCATTTTGATCCAACGGTTGGAGGCGGATCTTTTGCAGGCTCTTCAGTCCAACGATTGTTGCTTCTGAGCAATAACCGAGAAGAACATATTTTAGTTCTCATTTTGATTCCCAAAATTATTGGCCTCTAATGTTGTTTTCAGTTGCTGAGATGTTCAAAGGAAGGCCATAGGTGCTCTGCAGTGGATGGCTTGCTCAGAAGGGTCTAGGCCCCATCGATGGGGGCTTGGAAGCTCGGGGAAGCTTGATGCCCATGGATGTTCATTGCTGACCAAAATTGACCCCTAATAGGTCTCTCGACACCAAGGATGTGTAGTGTTAGCTCAAGTACAAAATTGGAGAGGTCTTGGTCATTTATTGGGGTGAAATGGACAAAGGGGGAGTGTGGTGGAGGTTTCCAGTGATGGGTGGAGGAAGGAGACCTACCCTCTTGATCTAAGGATGATCAAGGGGAATGGAGACGATCATGAGATTTTTAAGTGAAAGGGGAAGAAGAAGGGGTTGAAATGCAGGTCAAAACATTGGTTGGAAAAGGCGAACGGAAGTCGGAGCTCTGAGCTTTGGCATACTGTAATTCCAAATTCTACACTAATGCAATCAATTAAAGCATCAAATAAAAGCTGGAAATAAAAACTACAACGAAAATATACCTAGAAATCTCATTAAAATAGCTTGACTCGACTTGGGGTCCAAGGAGAACAACCTCCACCAGTAGAGCTCTGTCAAAGTATGGATCGCTTCAATCACACCCCTATTACGCTGCAAATCCAATAGAGAGTGAGCTATCACCAAGTTCAACATATTTACGATGGGATCAGTGGGTACAAAATGCAAAGGAAGGATCAAATTCGAGAAAGGGAGACGAAGGTCCTTATTTAAGCACACACGATGAGGGGTTCAAAATCTACTGTTTTTGAATAGATCGATGCTCAGCTAACCAAGGTAATGTTTCAGCATGGAAGCTGGATGTACATATGAGACAATTCATGAAGAATTCAACATGCCTAGGGCAGTTTATTAAGAGATTTTTTTAATAAAGAGTTTATCAAGATATAAAATTGAGGAAAAGGGGTGCTCAGCATCTGACAGACGTAGACCGAGGGAGGGAGGACATTTGACTCGAAGTCAGTAGTCCTCACACTCCCATTAGTCCACGCTAGGCATAAACGGACAAAACAGAAAAGAAAAAGAAGAAATAATTATAGATAAAATAGTAAATAAATTAATTAAATTAAAGTTGAAATTCAAAAAATGTTTATTATTTTATTAGTATTTTATTATGATTTTTTTATTTTTATAAGCTAATTTATTATGTGTTAATATTTACATGTAGATATATCGGTATATATACTTCTATTTTGTGTATTTTATTTTAACTTTGTATTTAATATTTTATTATTATATACATGTATTTTTTATATTTATAACTTAATTAATTATACATTTATATAGTTTTATTTATTTTTCTTATTTTGTTTATTTACTTAGAAAATTATATACATGAATTATATATGTATTTTTTACCTATATATTTTATAGCTTTATTTATTTTTATGAGTTTTAATTATTTTATTCTATTTTTATTATTGTAATGTTTCTTTGTAATTGTCACAAATCAATAAAATATAAAGAAGCTAAAAATATAGAGAATAAATACATTTATTATTATGTACATGTATATAGTACGATAAGGATCCAAAAACCAACTTTTGCATCTCGAGTTCAAATTAAATGAAAGCACCTTCATTAAATAAGTCATTTAATTTTATGAATAATAAAGGTGAGTTTGGACAATTTTGAGTCTGTGTGGAGGAGATATAGATCTGGGAAGTTTTCTTTGCGATTTTTTATTCGGTGTCCTAAGTGCATTGTGTATTATTTTTATGTGAAATTAATTATAGGTTTTTCTTTGTATTTTTATATACAACTTCTCTTGAGGCATACGACTAAGAAAATAAAATAGATCTGAAAATCCTATTATTATCTATAGATTAGGGTTTCTAAACTGTATCTTTTTTACATTTGGATGCCCAATCTCCCCCTACTATATTCCTTGTTGACCAAGTCATCATATGACTGGGTCTCTGGGACTAGGGTCACCCAGTGTCTTTGACACTTCATACTTTTTCTTTTCTCTTTCTTTATTCATTTATTTTGGTATTAATGTCAATATTTATATATTATTTAAGTATCTATTATTGAGTGTTTTATTTGAAAAAATTAATGTTATATTCATGCATTTTGCTAGGTATTTAAGGCCAAAATGAAATAATAAAGGTGATGAAATGGGAATTCATCACCCCCTATTGTTGCCTTAGCTAGTCCCTAGCAAACACTTATGATAATAAGTATAGAAAAAGAAAATAAAAAAGAGAAATAAATAAATTGGATTGATTTTAAATTTTTTAACTTATCTTCATAAAATCAAAGTTTGGATCTTAGTCGAACCTTTTGAATTTAGGTTTGGTCAAAACGTTATTGGGAAGCAAACTGGAAACTCAACAACCTCTAAGAACCACAAAACTCTATCCAAGTCTCCTTAAAAGCCAGGTCAGAACAAGTCTATGACATATGCAAACCCTTATGACTATGAGTCTATCTTGTATATTGTAAGTAATATGTAGCTCCTATCAGCTAAAGAGCTAAAGAGTCAGTCTTCTCCAACATGGTGACTCTAATTCCTCAATCTAGCAACTCTTTCCTCGAGAAGTACGGCATTCTCTTCTATGTTCAAGTGCAACCAGCTCAAGAAGAGGTGGTGAAGAAGATAATGGAAAGTAGCCAGTTTAGATACTTATGCTAGGATGCTTGAAATGTGTAGCTAAGTCATCCAGTTGTAGGCTCACATAAATTTGTTGACTTTGAAGCAAAACCTTGCTTATTGAATACATACTTCGACAGGAATTGATTTTTCTTTGATTTTTGCCCGTTTATTATTTTTTTTGTAATTTTGGTTTTGCACTTTTTTTTAATACAATTTACAAAAACATTTATGTAAGGACTTTTTCTTCTTGATCCAGTAGAGTATCCCTCTTTTGAAGCATTATTGTAACCCATAGCCTCTTGTCCTTGGATTTCATATATTGGATCGGGTTGGGGTAAATGGCCACAAATTGTGACTTCGTATGTTTCCATTCGCTTGTGTCTCATGTCAGCAAATCACTCCCTCTATCATTTCATATGAGTTGAGCAAAGAGTAAGGTGCATATGTCCAAGTTAGGTCACCGTTAACAAGAGTCATTCATGTGTTTGGAAATATTCTACTTACGCTATCAAGATGAAATCTAAACCTAGTCATGTGTCTTAAAGAATTAAGTCAAGTAGACAAGAAGTGCCTCTATTCCAGATTTTATAGGGTTCCTGTGATTAAGAGGATAGGTTCAACCAACCTCCAATCTTTGGATTTTACTTAGACTAGTTCAATTGTCACAATCAATTTGAAAAATGCAAATGCAATGCAATGAAAGGGAAATATTTTTTTGAAGAAATTTCCTATTTTGATCTTTTTATGGAATTTTTGAAAAACTTTGCAAATTTTTATGTAATTTTTGAAAATATTTTGCAATTTTTATGGGTTTTAAAGTTTTGAAATTTTTAGGGGTTTTTGATGGAAGTTTGTGAAAAAGTATGTGCAGATATTTACATGGGAGTGCATCTGTATTTACAAGAATGAGTTGAAGAATTTACACTATAAATGTATACATGAATATTCACAGGTTCAGTGTTAGTCATATTTACAAGTTTTATAAATGTATTTATCTATGAATATTATAAAATTTTATTTGATGATATTATGTGCAAGGTTCCCAAAATAGTTGGCAAGCCATTATACAAATATTTTGAAAACTTTTTTTTGCAAATAACTTGACAAACAATTTTTACAAATATTTTAAAAAAATAAAAAACATTTTGTAATGATTTTTCAAATAGTATCTATATATTATTCAAAATATTTTACAACCATTTTCCAATGCATTTGCAAAATGATTTTCAAAAATTTTATTTAAATAAATGAAATATTTTTTTACAAGTACTTGCAAAATATTTTTACAAAGGTTTGAAAACATTTCACAAAAGTTTTCCCAAACTGTTTTAAATTGATTTTTCAAAAAAAATTCCAACCATTTTTAAATCATTTTGCAAAACATTTTTATATTAGTTTATTAAAGAATTTTGAAAATTATCTTATATACATTGGTAGTGTATTGATTACAGTTGGTTAATCATATACCCTTACCCATATAGTATATTAGCCATATTATTCAAAAATACAAAAGTACGAGTTATGGATAAAATATATACTACGTATATACAACCCCCCTATACTTACCTTGAGCTATGTCCTCATAGCGATCAAAGAGAGAAAGGAAGACATAACCATTGCTCAGTATAGGAAAGTCTATACTAAAATAACTAAAAGAATAAGAAGTTGATTGCCCTCCCTATACTTAGGATCAAATAATCCGAAGTATAGCAGACTATATGCAAAATGCAAGGAGGGTCAATGGTTGGAATGAACAGATCAACAACTCAGTATGTATCCCCTTATACATAGGGTAAGATATCCCTGATTGTCGATAGGAATATCAGCAAGAAAGGATATAGGTGAGCAGATCAAATAAAAGAAAAATAAATAAAGAAAATAAGGAGAAAGGGATGAAAAACATCACTCCCCATATTCTTAAGGTAAGAGATTCCAAAGCATAAGCGACGACGAGAATGATGAAACAGAACGACGAAAGAACACTAGACTCATCAACCTCCCATATACTAAAGATAAAGCACATCCTAATGACGAATCTCCATTTCATCACCTTTATTATTTCATTTTGGCCTTTAAACCCTTGATAAATAAATGGAAATAACATTACTTTGCATGAAATAACATCTATTATTTATTGTGTAAATAATGTATAAAATATTGTATTTAATGCCAAAAGAAAAAAAAATAAATGAAAGATCAAAGAGAATGCATGACCTAAACCTTGAGACTGTGCATCATGATGATTTTGTCGACAAGGAATAAAGTAGGGGAAGATAAGGGCAAAAACTAAAATACAAATCCCAATTCATTTTACCAAATAATGCAACTTTTGGATCTATTTTATTCT
Source organism: Ottelia alismoides (assembly GCA_037367405.1). Classification (NCBI taxonomy): domain Eukaryota; kingdom Viridiplantae; phylum Streptophyta; class Magnoliopsida; order Alismatales; family Hydrocharitaceae; genus Ottelia; species Ottelia alismoides. The sequence continues at coordinate 107,311 of JAZKJV010004240.1, read as the reverse complement.
TTATTATCTATATCTCGAATAAATAAAATTTGTACATGAAAGTTGTAGATACAAATACGTAGAAATATAAAATTTACTTCATATAAAAATAATGCATATTGTGCATTCTACATTAAGAAAAACAATTTCAAAATTTCGAATTCACAGACATGTATCTTCTCCATATGAACTCAAAATACATAAAAATCAAGATTTAATTGTATATATCTTTTAATTATCTCTTTATTGAATGTAGTTTCATTTAATTTGGAATTAATATGCAAAAGTTAGGTTTTGGACCCCTATTGTATAATATACCTGAATAAAATATTCATTTTATTTAGTCTTTATATTTTTAACAATTTTATATTTTTATAATTTCGTAAATATTATTTATAGTATATATACACAAATAAAATAAAATAAAAACCATAAAAATAAAATAAAATAATATTGAAAACACATAGATGAATTACCTAGGAGTTGGGGAGTATGCTCCTTGGTGCATGTAATTTTACATGCATCGGGTCCTATATCTTCCACGTTGTTTTTACTTTTTTAGAAAATATCACGTATAATCATCCCCATATCCCTCCTATTTGCCATTCGAATTTCTTCAAAAATAGAGACTCATATGCCTTCCATCTAGAACAGATAATTTTGGCGGTCTTAGAATTGATGTAATCAACATATTCTAGATGGAGGGCATAGGAGTCTCTGTTTCTCATGAAATTATAACAACATAATGGAGGGATATATAGATGAATATACAAGGTCATATTTACAAAAAAAGCAAAAAAATGAGGAAGATATAGGCCCCGGTGCATGTAAAATTACATGCATCTGGGTGCATGCTCCCCAACCCCAAATACCTATATTTATGTACCTATATAATAAATATCCATATTTATATAAGTATGCAGATAACTTCAGAAAAATACAACAAAAGTATTATTAAGTCTATTTAATAAGTTATAAATATATAAATTATGTATATAAAATAATAAATCCAAAATACAAAATAAAAATAAAATATGCCATACATAGGTAAATATACCTATGAATATACATGTAAAAAGTAACCCTAATAAACTTACTTAAAAAAAGTAAAAATTATAATAAAATATTAAATAGCTTTTATTATTTGAGTTTTATCTAAATAAATTTTTGTTATTTTATTTTATTTTTTATTATTTTCTTATAGTATTGTTTCCTGGTGGCCTGCGTAGCCCAATGAGGGGCCGACCTTGGTGGACCCACCGGTCAACTGGCCCCTCTATCGCCTTAGGCCTATCAGACTCAATGTAGCTCCGACTTCCTCGAGTTTTCCCCATCAATCTTTACATCCTTTCAACTTGATTCCTCTTTGTTTGACTTTTGTTCCTCAATCATTGATCTTTCATGACAGCATCTCGCCTCGATCAATGGATTATTGTGTCGATCAGGAACCTCAATCAAATATCCCTGTGTACACAAACCTCCCTCTAACCTTCGTTTGATTTTGGTCTCCCTTACCCCCTTGAAATCCCCAAAATGTGTGCAGTGAAGCTTCCTGGTGAAAGCAGGAGTGCCAAGGATCATTTTGTTGTGGAGGAAGAGGATCCTAGGTTGCATATTCGAGCTCCGCCAGCCAGCTCCATCGCGAGCTACGTTCCCAGCTCCTCCAGGCAGGTGAGCAGTTATTTCCTTACATTTTTGGTTCCTATGATTTGCATTAGGATTGACTAGGTTTTATTTTCAATTAATATAGATCGTATTTTGTTAAAAATTCCAATCCGTAGTTTGCCTGAACTAAGCTCTAGTGAACCTCATCTCCGACTATTCCTCCTCCCACGAATCACCTTCATTTCTTTGCCCTATCGCTGCTCTATGCCCCATGCACATCCACTCCCCCTGATCTTGCTCAGGTCAGGAGATCCACACTCCTCCTCCACTGTGTCGCTAGAGAGTGCCACTGATGAATCAACGATTCACCATCTCAATATATTAATCTTAGCAAAATCCTTGAGTAAAATCTCAAATAAATGTTCATAAAATCAATAAATTTATAAAATGACTCTAGAAAATAAATTTAACTAATTATTGTATATTATATTTTATAAAGTAAATTAATAATAAAAACCCACAAAATAAATGAATGTTTCACCTGTAAATAGCCCAAAACTTGATGTATTTTAATAAATTCATTTCAACTCCTTTTAAGCTATTTCTTTTCTAACTTGTTTATAAAAATGTTTAGAAAAATGCAAAAATATAAAACAAATTTCATCTCAAATAAATACTCTTAGATCCTAAAGAGAAAAAGCCATAAAGTCCATATTCCCGGCCAAATTCCCGCTATGTATGAACTCCAAATTAACCGAACTCACTTTTAAATTTAAGTTAGAAAATTATCTATCCAATGAAAGTGGTTTCATTAAAATCAGATCTTGTTTGCAAAATTTGGGTTTTGGGACCTAGGTGTACATTGTATATATTGCACATATTTTTTCTTTTCTCATTTTTAGTTTATTTTCTTAATTGCTAAAAATCCAAAAAAATCATTTTTGTGTTTTGTTTTATTTCTAGTATTTTATATATTTTTATTTTGTAAATATCTTTTATTAAAAATACAAAAAAATTAAAATTAGAAAAGTAAAAAAATGTACAAATTGTTTGTCTTATTTTGTAAATACTCTGCTATTTTTCTTCTCTTTATTTTATTGTATTTTAGTAGCTAAATTTTTCTCTTTTATTTTGTTTTCTTTATTTATTTTTCATTCTCTATAATAACTCACATTCCACTCCATCTCTTCCACCATTTTTTGTAACCTCCATTTAACTCCACCATTTTTTCAACCTCCCATTCAACTCCACCTTTATTTTCCTCCAACTTCCCATTCTTCTTCTTTATATTCATCTCATCATCCTTATTTTCCCCCATCCACCTTTATGTGAGAGAGAGCTCGAGTTCCCTAAGTTGAATCGGTGACAGCGTGACAACAATGGTCGACCGACGACCACCTCCTCTCTGGTGAGATCTGTTGGCATTTCGGCCAATGTCGCAGCTTCCCCCGTGCACTGCTCGGGCTCATCGCTCGCCGACGATACGGGCAATTATAGTGCTTCTCGTGAACAAACCATAGGCCACCACTTCCATCGTAGGTAATTTTCCCTTTTTATCATTCATATACTTTTTATTTTCTCATTTTTTTACATCGCATCACCACCAACACACCTTCATTTGTTCTACTTTATCATATTTATCTTCATTATATTACCACCATCATCAGACCATGTTTTTATTCGCATTCCCTGTTTTAAAAAAATTTTAAAAAAATCACATAGCAATAAATTTCAAAAAAATCAAAAAAAAATAAAAAAGAAGAAGCTGTAGCTCCGTCGGCCCCCCTTTCCTCCACCGCCGGCAGCACCGTCGCCCACCTTTCGGATCGACAATTGCTAGGCCACGGCCACAGGTGGAGATCCCAGCCGTCACCACCGCACCCCGGCAAGCATCTCCCAGGCGCGGCCCTCCGTAGTGCTCCTCCTCTGCAATGCACCATCCCCTCCACCGTAAACCTCTAGAGTGGTGTCGCCAAGACCGCAGTCGTCGTGCCTCCTCATCCAGCCGTACCACCTGTGGCCCCCTCCTGTGCTCTTTCACAATCGCATGCGCCTCATCCAAGTGGTTGCATTGCCAGTTTGTTGCACCTCCTCTTCCCGTCGTCATGTGCCCCACGCCTACATGTGCCTTCGCCTCTACGTCTGCTCGCCCAACCTATCATCAAGCCCAGCTCCGCCAACGGACTCCCGCTGCCACGATCAACCACTGAGATCTAATCTCGACCATCCAAGTGCGAACTATCATCAGTCATTCCCAATGCGATGCGTGTTAATCGGAATCCTCTCAGTTGTTGTATCATGCCCATGGGAGTAATTTTGCCATATACCCCCTCCCCCCACCTATTGTATTTTCTATTTAGTCCTTAAGCTTTTGTCTATAGCAATAAATATTTTGGATATTTTACACATCACCGCCTATACTTCATATATTTGCACCTAGGTCCAATTTACGTCACCATATGTGCCCATACACGTGGGGGGACTAAGCATTTTGCATCTAGGCCCTTAGATAATTTGTATTTCATTTCAGTCCAAATTTTTGGAATACCAGTCAAATATTTTTTTAGAAGTTTTACATCTTGCTCTATGAACTTTGTACTGATTACAAAAATACCCCTTCAAGTATTCATTACTGGAAATATTTTGGAAAAAATGCAGTTTTTGCCCTAAACATCTATAGGGTGTTCAGATTTGGTACTATGACTTTAAATATTTATATAAATGACCTTGATAGATTGTAATTTCTTTTTATAGAATTTATTTTGTTAAAAATAGTTCACATACCCTAAAAATTCATAGAAAATTAGGATAAATACCTCATATATTATTCATCCACATATAGTTTTTAAAGTATTTTATCAGATATTTTTATGTAATAAAAATTAAAAACTGGTCTATTTATCCTGCCTAGTTTAGAGAAATACAAAAAAATTAAAATGTATTGAAAATTCCAAAAAAATATTATTTTTTATTATCTTGTTTAGCATCTACAGAACAAAAATCCTTAAAAGCAAGAAAAGAAAAACACTAAAAATTAAAAAGCACTAAAATACTCAAAAAATTTAACTACAAAATTCTGAAAATATTTATTTTTGTTTTTGAATTTGGTTTATTATATGTATTATTTAAAAATTAGTTTTGGAAAATTTTGAGGCTTTTAGATATTTTAAATTCCAAAACAATTTAGCCTTTTTAGTCTAGTCACAATTTTGCCATATTAAATCAAGTAAAAATAGAAAAAAAGTAAAAATTACTGAAAAATAACAAAAATAAAGAAAAATATAAAAAAGATAAAAATAGTTTATTTATGAATTTCGAGTATTTATAGATATATTTAAAAATATAATAGCGCTATATATATTTATCTATACTTGTATTGTTATTATTAATTATTATATAAAAATAAAAATCAGATTATATAAAAAATAAATAAAAATTATAAAATAAGAAATATAAAAATATAAAAATAAAAATTCAAAAATTTTAAATAATTTAAAACCCATAAAAATTCAAAAATACCTAAAAAACTCAAAACCTTATTGTCTTCTTTTGTTAATTATTGTTGTCTATACCCCAATCTCCATGTGTTCAACACCCTACTTGTACTTGAACACTATACACATTTATTTGTAGGATTATAATAAATTTTGATTCACACATGTTTTCATTAATCTTTCTATACATTATGTGGGTTGATTGTTGATTGACCTAGGATCTCGTAAGCAGTCGCCTCAGCGACACTCTATCTTCGCTTTCCAGTGAGGATTCATTTTAGACCCTCACAAGATCCTTGTCATCAAATGGTGACGATGCCAAGAAGAAATGCGTAGGATCGAATTTTGGGTCCATTTTTCCTTTATTACTTTCTCTTTATTTATTTTCCCTTTATTTGATATAATTGTTTATAATGCTAACATTTTCTCTTATATTTTTCTTGCAAGGGACTTCGCAATGAAGGTGACCGCCTAGGTAGTCAAGGCACTGAATCAATAAGACTTGGTCCTTCTACTTATTGACCAAGAGGAGAGAGCAAGAGAGACAAAAGAATTTAGTAGCGTAGTTTCTTTTTCCTTTTTTGATAGAGACATTTATTTTCTCTCAATTAATTTGTAATAATACGTGTACTTGGACTTGGACACTCGAGCCCAATTTCCATGTGATTGTTCCCTTGGGGGCTCATCGAGTTTTCTCGAGTTTTTGTCATCTTTATTTTCTTTATTTCTCACATTTTGAGTTTTCCACCTTATTTTTATTTGTTTTGTGGAATGTGCCTATAGTTTTATAGGATTGCTTGCTCGGTAATCTAAGGCCAAACACCTAATATCTTCCATGTACCTATAGTTCTACACTTGGACTTAGATAAAACTTAATTGCTGAATACTTGACTTAAAACCGTGCGTCGTGAGAGGTCTCCATATTGCGCTTGTAGGACTCACTGTGGTGGGCACTGAGGAGCCTCCAAGACAGGACTCTAGGTTTCTCCTCTTGTATTTAGCATTTGATTCTTCCAGGTAATATCAATTCTTATTTAGGATGATTTTTTTGTGTGCATATCTACATATAGATTAGGTTTATAAATTCATTATTTTGCATCCTGCATGGAGAGAGCTGAGAAGCATTGTAAGTCTTCTATCTTTTCATGCATCATTTGATGCAGGGGTAGCTTTCCACCCTCTTATCCACTAGCATTGCTTTACCGATATCTCTCTCTGTTTTTGGATCACATAGGAATTAAAGAAAATCCAAAAAAAAATCTTTAAGTGTTTGATATTGAAAACCACTCAAAAAAAGTGAAATCCAAAAATTAAAAAAAGGGATTGCTAATCTCACTTTGACCCTAATTAAATACATAACGAACATCATTGTTTGGGATTCATGAAGCACACATTATCTTCAAGTACATTCCAGATAGAGTGAGGCATGACCGTTAAGTAATAGAGCCAAAAACATGATCTTTGGTTACCTCAATTACCACCTGAGATTGGCGAAGTATTGGCACTTCTATCGTACGTGATAGAGTAGGGCCTTGTCGATGATGGTGTTCCCACCTTGTGTGGAGCATCCGACTTGGTCTGAAGTACTGAGCTTAGGGCATGCCCTCATGGGTGTGTCTGTCTCATCGATTTGCATCTGAGTACCTCGCTTACAAGGGAAGTAGTGGTTTCACCTATCGGCTTCCTATCTCTTTTATTTGGCTGAGTAGCCACCTAGGACCGGTATTAATGATATCAAATAGTGTGGATCACAGATACAAAGGAGGTCAAACAAGTATGAGGACACTCTTCCTGGCAGTACACGCTCTCCTCTAGGGCTAGCCAATAAGGATTTATGAAAACTTTTTTCCTGGATCAACAACCCTAAAATTGAAAAGATAAATATAGTCGAACTCTTATGGCTTCACATTGGGTTGACTTGTTGAATCTATTTTGTTTGATGTTTGTTTGTATAGAATAAGATCAAATGTAAAAGTCCCGTGCACTTGCACATTTTTACCTTTCTTCTTTTTCTAGCTTTGTCTTTAACCCCCGATCATCAAGAACCTTCTATTGTTTTACACTCCATTTGTTTCTCATTCATAATCATATCATTCTTCCAACCCGATCTTCTCTTTTCTATCGAGAAGATGACTCCAATCCGAATTAGTTGGGACTTCGATGACACACACATCGACTCCTCAAGCTTGGCATCTCCAATAATTCAAGGCGATTCGCTGGAACATGGTTCAAACTCTATGAATCACACTCAAGAGTCCTTGCTTTTTCTTCCTCACCCAGATCGGGAAAACTCTTTCCTGAGTTCTATCCTTTTTGGATGGAGATTGATTTCACTCTTTCTCCTCTCCATCCCTAATAAGATTCAGAATTGACCCTAATTCTGAATTATTCTCTCCATCAGGTGCTTGCATGTAGACTGATCAAGGTGTATTTCCCATTACGGATCTTGATCCCGATCTTGATTCCAAGTAGTCACAATCAAAATAAGAAATGGCTCCATCAGGGAGAGGAAAGGGACCTCAACAATAGAATACCATGCAAGACACAGAGCACGACACTGGGCCCAGTCAGAATGAAGTCAATAGCCGACTCTTGGCCTCCATCCAGGCCATTCAGCAGAAGCTTACTGACCAAGCTCTATCTCAGGTCACTTTCCAAGATATGTTCAGTGATCTGAGGAGGAGATTCGAAGAGAGAGAGACCTTGAGGAGGAGGTGATGATGATGATAGAGATGATCGCTCTATAGATGGACCTTATGTAGGTAGAGATGAGGAAGGGAGAGGCCGACTGATGAATCTATGTTTCATCACCTTTACTCTTTTCATTTTGGCCATTAAACCCTAACTAAATTCATGTAAATATCATTATTTTGCACAAATTAACAGTCATTATTTACTGTATAATTATTGTATTAATTACATTGTTTCAAGTCAAAATCAAATAATAAAGAAAAGAAAAGAAAAAGGAATAAAATGCAAAGGTATTTTATGACCCTAAACCCCGAGACCAAGTCAAGAATTGACTTGGTCAAAAGGAATAAAGTAGGGGGAGATAAGGGACAAAACACATTAAAACCATATTCTTTTATTCATCAATAATTCATTTTTGATACTTATTTTATTCTTGATTATTTATATCTCAAATTATTAAAATTTGTACATGAAAGTTGAAAATAAAAATGTATAGAAAAATATAAAATTTACTTTGTGCAAAAATAATACACAATGTACATTGTATACTCGGAAAAAAGCCAAAACCCAAACATTCCAGACCCATATCTTCTCTATAAAAACTCAAATTGCATCAATATCACATTTAGTTTATAAAACTTTTAATAAGTTATTTAATGAAGGTGGTTTCACTTAATATGGAGTTAAGGTGTGAAAGTTAGGTTTTGGACCCCTATTGTATAGTATACCTGAATAAAATATTTGTTTTATTTTATTCTTTTATTATTTTTATAATATTAAATTTTTATAAATCTTTTATTATTTTTATAATTTTATATTTTTTATATTTTTGTAAATATTATTTAAAATCCATATGCATGCTTAAAATAGAATAAAACCATGATGAAAACACAAAAAAAAATAGTCTATAACAATACATAGATGAAATACCTATACTTATAGATATATAAAATATTCCTCTATTTATTGAAGTATACAAATAACACCAAAAAACATTAAAATATATTTGTATATATAAAAACATGTTATAAATACATAAAATATGAAAATAAAATAAAATATTCAAAAATACAAAATAAAAATAAAATATACAAAACATAGGTCAATATACCTACAAATACACTTGTAAAAAGGTAACTTGTAATAAATTTAACTCATAAATATAAATAAAATCATATTAAAATACTACATAAAATAATAAACACTTATTATGTTAACATTTTTGAAAATAAATCATTTACTATTTTTTATGTAATTATTTTGGAATAAAGACCTCTCTCTTGTCGTGTAGCATCCTATGTACAATCAGGATGCAAGGACTGTTGACAAAAGTCAACTATCCTTCCCAACCTCGGATCCCTATCAGAATCTCGTGCATCATGTCTTCTCCGCCTCCGCCCGATCGCTCTGAATAACAATTTGCCTCGAGTCCTTCATGAAATCTCTTCCCATCACAATCAACATCCATGCCTACTCATTAGATTCCTTTGATCTTCATCGAGCCTCTCAATATTTTGATTGAAAATAACCCAAATCTATATCGATAAATAAAACCCAAATTCTTTTTTTCACATTTTGATCCCGCTTCGAGCTTTGTGGTTTCTCCAACCGTTTGTGTAAAAGTTCATCGATGACAAAGGCAGCTTCCTTGAGGCTTGGAGCATCGCAAGAGGAGGAGATGAGTTCTAGGCGACGCTCCAGCATAGTCATGTTCCTTGGCTTCCTTGCCAGGTAAGAGCTGCGCAATTTTGCTTTCTTAGGTAGATTTTGATTCCATCAATTCATTCATGCATTTTATTTAGTCTTTAGATCGTAGGATTAGCTGCAAATCCATTAGTGAGTTCACCAGAGCCATTAGGGCTCCAGCCATTTCACCATGATTCAACTTGTCCCGACCCCTCTTGACCGCCTCATCTTCTTTCCCTTACGCTGCTCCATCGATATGACCCCCTATCACCCTTCGAGACCCCCTGGATCGAAGTACCAATGCTCCCTCTGTCGCCTATCATCAGAGCACCTTCATCTCCACTAACCCAGCCACAAACTCCACCAATAACAACCTAGACCTGACCGCCCTTGCTTTGCGAAGCTTCCCATCTATTTTATAGGTCTAGAGAGTCTTGTATGAGGAGTCTCTGAGATATTCGAATATGTCCATGTATCCAAGCTATCCAAACCTCCATCGATGAGGCCCGGATCAAATATACATTTCTCTTAACTGTGAATCTTTCCGATGAAGCATTTCCACATCATAGCAGCAGCAAGGAGGTCTAGATCAAAGGAGCGGATGAGCTTTGTTCTTCCTAGTTCATCCATCGAGCTTCTCCATCGTTTGATCTAGAGTGACATCTAGATATAACGGATGGATTTGATCAATTGAAGATATAATCATCAGATCTTCGCCCGTGATCTAATCCCAGCCATCATCACTGAACTGTCATCGTGCGTTGTGGAGCCACCACATGTCCAAGTGAAGAGAACTCCCTATCGGCCTGCGCATAAATAAGGGGTAATTTGCACTAATCCCCCCTCCCCCTTTTAGTATTTCTTTTTTGTATTTAAATAAAGTATGGAGTGTAATTGAATTGTAAATTTTACATTGAGCCCCCTGTAGTCTCTTGATATTAAGTTAATGTCCACACTAGCTCAGCGCGCGTGGCTTGCCACGTGAGTTGGGTATGTTGCAGGCATGACCCCCTTATTTTGTATATTTATATTAAATACATAAGATTATATATTCAGTGCATATTTTGTGGAAATATTGTATAGAGGACCAGAACTCTTGTATATTTGTAAAAAGGCCCTTCCAAGGCATTTATAATTTAAGTATTTTATGGACAAAATTGCATGTACACCCCTGGATTTCATAAAATGGTTTAGAAATGCATGTATACTTTGTTTTAGTTGTAGATAGGTCCCTACCAATACCTTGAACTTCATTTTATTGTTTATTTTTGTTAAAAATAGCCCTTGTTAGTATTTTGATTTCCAAAACTGCATATAAATGCCATGAATAACATATTTTCATGCTCTGATTTTTCATTTGCATTTCTTGGCTTTTATGTATTTATTAAAATTAAATAAGCGAGTATTAATTCCTTGTTTAGCTTTAAAGATGCCAAAAAATATTAAAATGCCTTTAAAAATTACGAAAATTTCTAGCACACTTATTATTACTTACATTGACTCCAGACCAAAAATCCCTAAAAATAAAAAAGAAAAAGACTAAATTTTAAAAGCTCCAATATCCATTAAAAATATAGGAAAAATCACCAAAAATTCTAAAAATATTTATTTTTTCCCTAAATTTTCTCTATACCAATATTTATGTAAACAGATTGATTTAAGGAAATTTTTATACTTTTTGTTATTTTTAACTTTCAAATTAATTCGGTCTATTTATTTAATCCCAGTTTTGGGATATTTTTCATTTTAAAAATACTTAAAAATATGCAAAAATTTCAGAAAAATAAAAAACATTAGAAAAATATAAAAGGCCTAAAAAATATTATTCCTCAATTTTTGGACTATGTATAGAAACATATATCATATACTACCTACATTTACACATATATTATCTTATATTTATAATATGTAATAATATATTCTATTTAAATATATTTTTATTTTATTTTCAAAAACCAAAAAGAAATTAAAATTTTTCAAAATTAAAAATCAAAAAAAGAAAATATATACCTTGTTTGTATTTGATTTTCTCTTTCTCTTTTATATCCCTCCTTCTATGTATATAATATATATTACTATACGTAGATCTTATATTATTAAATTACCTATGTAGATATATTCACTATTAATTTAATTGATAAACTTGGTCCAACACTTCTTCAGGGGCCTAAACGTAGAGAGTCAAAGGCTCGTTGACATAGCCTATGGGGGCTCACACTTTAACAAGGATGAAGATGTCGTCTGGCAGATTTTTAAGGAAATGGTTAAAGGAGAGGCTGCCCTCTCTTCATCAAAGGCATATCAGAAGCAATCCTAGATCCTCCAGAAGCAAGTACACATGGCAGCGTCCCATGAGGCGGAGAGAGATGAGAGCTCCAACATTAGCATCAACGGGGGCCATCTCTCGAATGTTTATATTATTGAGAAGCGATCGCAGGACCTCGAGAAACTTGCTGTGATCAAGAAGAGGACACAGATCATCAAGAAGTTGGACTGCTGGTGGGCACCATCAGCTCTGTCCAGTCGATAATACCATCTGCAGAAACCCCGGCTGAGAAGAAGGATGAGCCATCATCGCAACAACAGCCTCAGCCTAGCAAGAAGCCACTGGTCGTCCAACACGTATACTACGTGCAGACACCCGATCAGGGCCAACCACAGCAGCAGATGGTTGTCTACCAGTCGGATTTCCTCCAGACGTCAAATCCAACATTCCCACCACCACCCTTGATCCATGAAGTTAATGGTGTGTAGAGCAATGATGCACAGCTGGCATGTCCTACTGGACACCCCCAAGACTAGCCACAACCCAACAGGCCATTCCACCAAACACAGGGTGGTTGTTTTCGTCAGTCCTCGCAACCTCCGCCACAGTACCATCAGCTGCCCCAGTATATGAACCAATGGAGGCAGAATCAGTACTACCAACAGTCGTCGTACCGCCATCAACAGCCATATCACCAGTATGCGGCTTCCCCACCTCTACATTATCACCAGTATCCTTCTCCCTCCTACAATCAATATTAGCTTCCTCCACAACCTCAGCACCACCAGCAGTCGTCGCCTCCATTCCTAAACACGCTACAACATCGTGGTCTACACGTCTTTTTATTTACAAAATTCTTTGTGTAAAAATACTTTTTATTTTCAAGATTCTTTGAAAAATTGCATCATTCTCTACATCATTGTACATAGCATTTGCATGGCATTCATATTCGTTTCAATTTAGCTTGATGATTGAACTAGTCTAATAAAGCCGAAGATTGGAGCTTGGTTGGACCTTACTGCACCTAATTGCACTAGAACCTTATGGGAACTAGGTTTAAGGCACTTCAGGTCCATTAGAACTTAATTCTTTGAGACTCAGGGTTGGGTTCAAGTCACCTCAACTGACTAACTAGAACTTTTTGAGACACACACATGACTCTTGTCCGTTGTGACCTAACTTAGACATGCGCACCTTTCACATTGGCTCAACTCAGTTGGAGTGGTGAGGGGGTTGGATTTGCCGGTCAGAGATGCACATGGGTGGAAACATTCGTCCTCGTCTAGGGAGGGAAGTGCACCCCAACCTAGTCCAGTTACCATGAAGTCTAAAGACAGGAGAGTATGGGTTGCAATAAACCTTCAAAAGAGGGATAGTCTTCTAGCTCAAGAGGAAAAACTCCTTATGTAAATGTTGTTGTAAATAGTATGTTGAAAAAAAAACTCCAAAAAAGTGGACAGGCAAGCAAATAAAAATAAAATGCGTGTCAGATTATGTTAATGTTGTATAGTCAATAAGCAAGCTTGAGCACCAAAGTTATACCATGTGAGGTTGTAGCTAGATGACTTGACTACACTGGTCATTCATCCCAGGTAGGTAGCTACACTGTCTACCGTCCATTACTTTCTTCACCTCCTCATCTTGAGTTGGATGCCACTTGAACTTAGAAGGGAATACCCCGCTCCTCGAGGACAAAGTGCTGGATTAGGGAATCATTGGTTGTCATTAGGGAGAAATCAGTTCCTTTGTCATTTAAGTTGGGGAGAGCCACTACCACTTACATTGTTATAAGGGTTTGCATGTGATGTAGGCTAGTTCTGACCTGGCTATTGAAGTGGGTTGAACCGAGTTCTGTGATTCTCGGAGGCTGTTGTGTTTTAAATCTGGTTCCCGACCAGGTTCCACACACATTTTTACATCAAGGTCTAACCTGAGCTCCAAACTTTGATTTTGTGAAGACATGTTTAATTATTGAAATCAATTCCATTTATCCTTTATTTTTCTTTTCTTCTTTATTCTTTTCATACATAATGCATGAGTGTTTGCTAGGGACTAGCAAAGGCAAGTATCGGGGGGTGATGAATCTCCATTTCATAACCTTTATTCTATCACTTTGGCCTTAAAACCATAGCTAATGCATGTAAATAGCCTCAATTTGTGCATAATAGCATTCATTATTTATTGTATTATTTATATATAAAATACGATTTTTAATGCCAAATTTATAGAATAAAGATAAGAAAAGAAAATAGAATAAAATATTGAAAATATTTTATTACCCTAAACCCCGAGGCCAAGTTAAGAATTGAGTTGGTCGACAATAAATAAAGTAGGGGGAGATAAGGGCAAAGAATACCATAAAAATCTATTTTATTTGTTCACTTATTTATGCATTTTTGATACCTATTTTATTCTTTATTGTTTATTCATCAAATGAAGAAATTTGGTAGAAAAATGATGTAGATAATAATGTAAATAAAAAATACAAAATTGAGTTTGTACAAAAATAGTACACAATGTTCATTTTATGCACAAAATAAAAAGCTAGAAACCCAACTTCGTAGCCCCATATCTTTCAAATAAAAACTCAAACATATCAAAAGCACATCTAATTGTATATAACTTTTCACAAGCTATTTAATGGTGGTGGTTTCATATTTTTTGGAGTTACTGTGTGAAAGTTAGGTTTTTGACTCTCATTGTATATTATGCCAATTAAAATATTCATTTTATTCACCCTTCATTATTTTTACAAATTCATATTTTTGTAATTTTGTAATTATTATTTATAACACATGTACATATGAAAACCAAAATAAAACCAAAAGGAAAACATAAAATAAAATAATTCTATATACATACATAGACAAAATACCTATGATATATATGTATATGAATAAAAGTGGATTTTGTTCTTTTATTTCCTTCTCCATTTATATTTTTATAATATTGTATATAGTATTAATATTTTATTAAAAATAAAAAACCAAAATAAAACTCTATATAATACATTAATAAGATGTTTATGCTACATAGGTAAAGTATCTATAAATATACCTATAAAAGATACATGTCTATTTATTTAAGTATGCAAATAACATCATAAAGATAAAATAAAAATATATTTATACTCATCAAAATAAGTTATAAATATATAAAATAAAAGGATAAAATAATAAAATGAAATATGCAAAATAAAAAATAAAAATGTATAAAACATAGATGAATATACCTATTAATACACTAGTAAAATTTAACTCCTAATAAATAAAGCTAAAAAAATAAAAATCTTAATAAAATACTACAATAAATAATAAACATTTTGTATTTTATATATTTTAAATTTTTTATTCTTTAAAAAAAATTGTCTTCTTGTGCGCCTACGTGGACCAATAAGGATGCTTCCTAAGTTGACCTTTGGTCAACTCCCCCCTGCGCCTCCGACTCTATCAAACCTGTCTAATCACGCGACTTCTCACATTTTTCCTGGGTGTCTCGTCGCTCAATTGCCTTCATCCCCATCATGCGAAATTATCATTGATCATTGTACATACTCGCCATATCCTTTAATCTCTTGTATATATGCTCGAATCGCCGCAATTAGCCGGTCAAATAAGGGTGATGCTAAGTTCTATAAATACCCCCCCAGTCTCCTTGCAATTTTGGTTACCATTGAGCATCTAGAAGCCTTGGTTTTGAGTCTAGGAGGAATACTTGTGACAGGGGGAGTGTCTCCAAGCCTGGCCCGAGCTTCAGGAGCGAGGGGTGCACCCACGACCACCCGTCGCCGGCGACCCTGCTCCCTAGGTTACTCCAGGTATAAGAGTTGTTCCTTTCTCGTAAATTTAGCTTCTTTCAATCGTAGGTTTAATTTACTACTGTTAGTTTAGGATTTAGTTAATTAGAGTAGTGTTAATCGATCATCATGTAGTTCGTTGGAGTAGAGCTCAGGCGAGCTCCTCCCTGTGTGTTCATCCCTTCTCCGTCGAGCCTTCCGCCTTCATCTCGTTTCCCTTCACCTTCTAATCATCCCACATGCTTTCTTTTAATCAGATCATCCTTGGATCTGGATTCAGCGGTCCAACTCCTTCGCCCTCGCCGGACCTCTCCGCCACCGTCCATCCTTCGCCCCATTCCGCGCTTAACTGGGTCGAGACACTTTGCCCTCGACCCGTGAGTTCACTTGTGCAGGTCCTAAGCGCCAAAGTGACCCCTGGAGGGGAGTCAAAGCATCGCAGGAGGTACCTGGAGTACCTCTCCTTCTCCGACTTCGTGGGTTTGCTCCGATTACCCTCCGACCTTCCTGAGACCTCAAGCCTACAGAGGACTCTGCAGTTGATCTATCTGGTCATTCAAGAGATTCAACGACCGCCAGAGATGAACAGGAGAGGGGATCGATGTTCATCTCCCCTGACGTTCTTCCATGTTCCTCCTCCCTTGTTCCTCATCGTTGGACTAGTAGCAGCTGCCAGGTCGACCTCCAGCTGTTGGATGCACCATGCCCCCAGCCGTCAGCTTGCGACCAGTATTCTAATTTCGACTGTCCATCGACGAACTGCTATCGGGCCCCCACAACACGATGCATGTCAAATGGATGAAGTAGAACCGTTAGATCACACACATTTAGTGATAAATTGCATATTCTTACCACGAATTTTTGTATTTTACTATTTAGTCCTGTAAATATAAGTTAACGTTATAAATAATTTGGACATTTTGCAAATAGACCATTGTATTTCTTTAAAGTGCATTTGGGTCTAGTCCAGCTCAGCTCACGTGCAGTCTCACGTGATGGGCAAATTGCAAGGCTAACCCTTACATTTTTATATTTAGTAATTAGTCTAAAAAAATTTAAAATACATGGTATATTTATGGGTTATTTGCATTGCACCCCCTATAGTTTATTTTATTTGCAAAAATGCCCCTGTTAGGATATATATTTTGTGCCATTTTATCTATTTATTAAAAATACCTCTTGAGATCCTAAAAATATAAAATAGGAAAAAATACCTCGTGCCTTATACTTTCACGCCATGTGTTTCTTGGCATTTTTGGGTGTTTTAATTATTTATTAAAAATGAAAACGAGCTATTTATTACCTGTTTGATTCATAAAATACCAAAAAATATTAAAATGTCTCTAAAAATTCCAAAAAATATATATACTATATTTTGATCTATTTTATTTACAGGCCAAAAATCACTAAAAATGGAAAAATAAAAACCATAAAAACCTAAAAACCCCAAAATCCTTTACAAAAATCTTTAAAAATCCAAAAATACTTTTTTGTGGTATAATTTTATTTGTATAAATATTTATATAGTAAAAGTTATTTGGATAATTTTGGGATTTATTTACTATTTTAAAAATCCAATTCAATTTTGGGTATTTATTTAATCCCTTACTTGGGATATTTTTTATTTTAATAAATATCAAAAAATTATCAAAAATTCAATAAAAAATAACAAAAAATTAGAAAATTTTAAAAGAACCAAAAACAATTTATTTTATTAATTTTATCTTTATCTATTAGTGTTTATAAATATACCACTATATATTTTTTACATGGAGGCTTATCTATATATCATATTATTTATAGTAAAGGAAAAAGAAAATATAAAAATTATATATAATATAAAAAGAAAATACAAAATCAGAAAATTAAAAATCAAAATACAAAAAAATATAAAACCAAAAATAAAATTACAAAATATAAAATTAAAAACCCACAAAATATCTATGTATATGTAGGATGATTGACTTGGTTACACAAAAAGAAAATAACCTTAGGCTACTTATATTGTTCTCTTTGGTTCGTCCTCTACAAGCTTGCTTGCTATGCATCTTATGGTAGAAAAATAAATTTTAATTCCACATTTTTCTTTTAATTAAATTATGTATATTGTGGGTTAATTGCTGACTAACCAGGAAAGGTTGAGTGGTCAACTCATCGATTGCAATCTCGCCTTGTGAGATCATACGACCCTCCATTCTTCCCAGTTTATCAATTGGTAAATGACTTTTCTATAGTGTTCCCATAGTACTTGGAAAGCAAAGAAATGAAGACTATCTCAACTTGTTTGACCCTTGATTCAGTGGTAAGCGAATCCAATGGTGTAGCGTCCTAGCTCCCGGGTCATACTCATCTCTAGATGTAGTGGGAACCACAGCAGGTGGTGGTGGGTTCTCGGCTCCTACTCTTAGCGCAGTGATCTCAGCTCTAAGCTCGTCCTGGACTCTACAGTGATTTATGATTTGTAAACTCATTTACTACAGTGTATCTCGAATCCCCTCAGTGATATCCGAAGCTAGATCAGGTTTACCATTTGGACGTCTCTCCTCAGTCTGTATATCCTCAATAACTATGTCCTCAATGAGTCCCTTCCCTCTAGTCATGATCTTTGAATCCTCTAGGAAGGAAAAAGTCTCATAAGAACTCAGTGAAAAACATGCCGGAGTAATAGACGAAAATTTAAGGCAAGGGTCTGCCTCAATTGAAGGGATCGGAGGCGAGGGTGTCTGGGTCTGACTCTCCTCGTGCCTAAGTGGGACCGACTCGGGAAAAGGGTCATCTCGAGTCTGTGAAGACATATGACGAACAATGGATCGTAGAAAGCTTATGGAGTCTGAGCACAAAATCTGTCTAGTCATCATCTTTGTTGTTAAAAGGAAGTATAGGAGAGAATACAAAGTCAAGTCAAGAACACGAGTCTGAAGGCATATAAGATGTGGAATAATGCACACCTCACATACAAACATGATGCAAACCCCAAATTCACCAACTGCAAACGATGAAGAACGTAAGAGTTTGGTCTTTTATCTTTTCAATTTAATTTTGTAATCGATTAGTTGTATTAAGAAAACTAACAGATGGCGTCGCCCTATCGCCCAACGTACACACTCACAACCCCCCAAAAAATGGTACCATTTGCCCGGGTGTTGACAAGGAATCTTGTGTGGGATTTTTTTTAGATTAATAAATGTGCAGTGTCATTGCAACCCAATCAAGCGTCAACAAAAAAATTAATTAATTTTATTATATTTTTATTATCAAACTAAATTATGTATAAAAATGTAGCAAGAGAATTTTGTTATTTATCTTACCTATATAGAAACAATATCAAACTCAAGGAGGCTACAAATCTAGAGGGTTATTCGAATAATTGAAAAATCAATTAAAAGAAAAAGGGAATTCAAATGCCAACTATCTTGATTTTTGTAGGATTTCTATTTTTAATTTTTTTATTGTTTTGTTTTTTATATTTTTTATATTTTTTTCTGATTTTTATTTTTTATTAGTTTTTAGTTTTGCAATTTTTAAATTTTCAAAAAAATAATTTTTAAAGAAAATTTATACACAAAAGGAATGCAACTTTTTGGATTTTTTAGATATATATATAAAATGCTAAAAATGTCCAAATAAAATATTTTAGTGTTTTGCTATATTTATACTACTTTTAATGATTGTTAGATTATTTTTCAAATTTTTAAGATTTTTAAATGAATAAAAATGGAAGGAAAATTAAATAGTGAATATACAGAACTATTTTGCAGTTTAAAAATAGCAAACAAAATAAAAAATTACTGAATTTATTTTTCCAGAAAACTATAAGAAATTATCTAGAAATAAGAAGTGAAATCACTATTTTTGGATATTTCTACAATTTTTCTATATTTTTTAAAAATAGTTAATGCGTGAAATTTGCATAGAAATAAAAATACATCAAAGAAAACTTATCTAATTTTTTGGATTTGTTTGAAGCAATATTCTATTTTTTATGAAGTTTGTAATTACAAACAGTGAAAAATGTGATGCTTTTGATTTTTCTAATAATAACTAATGATAATAAAATATGATGAGAAATTTATACTATGGAGATATACACATCATGAGCATATCATGAATTTTCAAGAATGTATTGACCATAGATAATATTTATTTCAATTATAAGAGCATGCAATTTGAAGTCTAGAACTACAAGGACCAAAATGCAAGTATTCAATATTTTTACATTAAAAGATAACATGAAATAAAAAAAGGTGAAAATGCATATTACCCAATTATGCGTGCACTGCACGGGACTAGTTGGATGGCGGGTGCCTCTTTGCAAATAATAAAATATCTGGGGGCTCATTTCTAATTTACCCAAAAGATTAGGACACACAGTTCCGTTCCCTTCGTTCTTCTTGGTTCGAAAACAGGAAATGGGGGCGTTGCCCCTCCCTTTTCGTTCACAAGCAGGCACGCCACCCAAGCCATTGGAGGCGCCGACGGTTTTGGCTCGCGCGAAGGACGACTGCAGGAGGCATTCCATGGTCCTGAACAGCGGAAGGATGATCAGGAGAAGCGGTAGAGGGGCTCGCACGGCTGTGGCAGAGTGAAGGCGGTGGATCTTGGATGCTTCAGGCGAAGGAGCGTGGTTGGTGGCGACAGTGAAGATGGCAGAAGTTTGGCTCGAAGGCGAAAGGGGTGATCGATTCTGCTCTTGGCTCCAGGCATGGTGGAGGAGCTATGCGACGAAGGGGGCTATGGAAAGGCGAGGTCAGCACTTGGTGGTGCCCGTGCGAGGGGGATGACACACGCCCCCGGCTCTGGTAATCGACGGTCAATTGATGGAGGGGTTCTGCTAGTGGTGCATGCGGCTCGCGACGAGGCTAGCGGAGGTCTCCTCTCAGCGAGGGGTGACCAGGAATTTGTTAGGGGCCATGGGAGTGGATCTCCTGGCAGTCGGCGCGTGGTGGTTCAGGTAGAGAAGGGTGGGCAGTGGCGGTGGGAGAGTACTATTGTCTCCCCTAAATTAGAGAAAAAAAAAATTTGTTATATTTTTTCCTTTTTTTGGATGAACAGTAGCTGCTGTTTTTTTTTTAAATTCCCTATTCCTACAATAAAATACAGATAGAAACCGGCTCAAGCATGATGGCTCGGTCCAAAAATTGTTGACCAGAAAATATGAATGGAAAAGTGGATCCGCACGAGGTGGACTGATGGATCCGGATCTTCGGCCACCGTACATGGCTGGAGGTGAGTGGTTGCGTGAGGTAAAACGTGAACGTGGATAACTCGAGAGTATGAGATGGAGAATGACATTGGATCGGAAACAATTTTGATGATTGATTAAGAACTACCATTAAGAACTATGATCGAAGATTAAAAAAATGACAACGAAATCGAAACATGAATTAGACCTCAAATTTTCTAATTAAAAGATTGAAAACAAAATTATGTGGATCTCAGGAAATGGGAGCAGATAACACCATAATGGCCTCGATGAAAATTGCCTTGCTGTCACCGGATAGCTCAGAGTCTAGACACCCTTATACCACAAGATGGCTCTTGCAGATTAGGCTCCTCTCACTAAAAGATTATCAAGGAATAATGAAGGAGGGGAGACCCATTAAAAAGAAGAAGAAATCAAAAAAAAGAAAGATATGTATATAAAGGAATATATTTAGTGGACATTAAAATAAATAAAATAAAATAATTAATTAATAAATTAAAAATGAAATATCAAATTAACTAAACTAATAAAATATAATTAATATAAATAATTAATCAGCCACCTTAAAGGTGGTTATGTAAGGCATATATTCAAATTATATACAAAGGGTGTATTTTCAAGTTAATTTAAATAAATAAATTAAATTAGATTTCGAAATTAGATTAATTTAATTAATTAATGTTAGATATTATTTTTTCCTGGTTTTTATATACGGTGGTTAATTACATACATATCATATATACATAAGGTACATTATACACATGCACAAATAATGAAATATTTTTTAAAAAAAATTAATACTTTTTTTAATTTACTTTAAATTATTATGAACAATATTTACAATTATAAAAAAAATGATATTTACAAATGATAAAAAAACTAAATATAATAAATAAATGGTCAAATTGTAAAAACCATTCCAAAAAACCGTCTTTTCAACCGTAATTCCAAAAATTATGAACCACTTCTATTTTAAAGATAACTTGATTTACAATACGATGGAAGTGAGTTTGATTCAATTTAATCTCATATGGCGTTGGAATTGGTCTTTCAATTATCGCTTTGCGGCTTTTTCCGAGTATGTTTACTTTTATTCTCTACATGATTTTATTTTACAAGTATTTTTATTATTTAGGAAACATTTTTATTTACAACTTT
Source organism: Ottelia alismoides (assembly GCA_037367405.1). NCBI lineage: Eukaryota > Viridiplantae > Streptophyta > Magnoliopsida > Alismatales > Hydrocharitaceae > Ottelia > Ottelia alismoides. The sequence continues at coordinate 85,433 of JAZKJV010004240.1, read as the reverse complement.
TGTTTAGAAAACTATTTAATTTGAGGTCAATTTATGGAACAAAAAAATAGCGTAAATTTTATACAAATATACACAGAATAAATATAAAAATGATAAGTATTTACAAAGAATATTTTTTTGGATTTCTTGATTAAAGATCCTATCTCCCCCTACTTTATTCCTGATCGATCAGGTCAAGTCTTGAGCTTCTCTCGGGGTTCGAGTCTGCCTATATCTATTGCATATTTGCAGTCTTTAATTTTCTTTATTTTCCATTTATTTATTTTAGGTTAAAATAGTAATATATGTACAATATTTACATACAGATGTAGGTTAGTAAGAACATGGATTTAGTAATATTTACAGGAGTTTCAAAAGGGATTTTAAGCTAAAATAAATGAATAAAGATGATGAAATGCATATTCATCATCCCCCTATGCTTTACATTTGCTAGTCCCTTAGGAAACATTTATTTGAAAGAATAAGTGAATAAAAGAAAAGAAAGGAAAAATAAAGAAATTAGGACAATATTGAGTATTAATCACATCTACATAAAGTTGTAGTTTGGAGCTCTATCGGACCTTTGGATTATTAGTGTGGTAGAACCTTAATGGGAATTGGATTTAAAACCTAACAGTTTTCAAGTTCCACAAGATTCCGATTTAGGTCGCCTCAATAGTAGGTTAGAACAAGTCTACACACAAATTTTTATGACTGTGAATCTTTACTTGTACGGTGTAAGTGAAATATAGCTCCTCATCTCAAAAGTGGCAAAGAAACATCCTCTCTCAATAAGGTAACTATAGTCTCCCGGTCTAGCAACTCTTTCTTCAAGCAGCGGGGATGTAACTGTAGTCCCCTGGTCTAGCAACTCTTTCCTCGAGCAGCGGGGATATTCCCTTCTAAGTTCAAATACAACCAGCTCAAGAAGAGGAGATGGAGAAAAGAATGGACGGTAACCACTGTAGCTACCTATCCTTGGATGCATGACCAGTGTAGCCAAGTCATCCAACTGCAAGCTTAAAAAATTTGACTTTGAAGCTCTTGTTCTTTTTTTTCTATACTTGTATATACACTACGGCAGGCATTTTACTTTTCAATCAGGCATGTCCACTTTTGGAGATTTTGCATTTTTTTTTCTTTTTGAAAATAAATACAAGGTGCATCATGTACATAAGGAGTTTTTTCTCTTGAGCAAGTACATTATCCCTCTTTTGAAGCATTATTACAACCCCACAACATCATATCTTTAGACATCAACGCTACTAGATCAGGTTGAGATGCACTACCCTCCCTAGAGGAAGATGGATATTCCCACTAGTTGTTATATACATGTGTGCTACCCCAATCAAAAAGATTATACCTCCTCACTACTTATTCCATGAAGAGCTACGTGTAGAGTGCTTGTCCAAGATAAGCCATGGTCTAGAAGAATCATGCATTTGTTGTTAATATTATTCTTAGACTAATCAAGATAACATGTCAACATAGTCTTATGGACTTAAAGAATTAAGTCGCTAGGACATAAATAGTCAACTCCATTTCTTATAAAGTTCATCTGAAATTAAATGGATTAAGGTCCAACTAAGCTCCATTCTTTAATTTTATTCTGAACTCAGTTTAAATGTCAATATTATCCAGAAAAATGTACATGCAAATGCAAGAAATATATACAAAGCAAATTTTTATGATTGTTTAAGAGAAAAAGGGTTAGTAAAACACATACAAGTATATACACATGATATAATTGTTTTTAGAAGGAATGAAAGAAAAGATGTTTTTAAATTTAAATATTGATAAGATTTTAAAAAAAATTACAAGTTTATGTACAATGCAAAGAAAAGAAAGAAAAATCTTTTTGTTAAACAATTTTCTATTTTTGAAATTTTTATGGATTTTTGAAAAAATGATGAAACACGTGCATTTTTTTGTAATTTCAATTATGCAAGTTTTTATGGACTTTTGGTTTTGTACTTTTTAGAGATTTTTTATAAGGGTTAGGGATAGTAGATAAGATACACATATTTACATTGGAGTGAGTAAATTATTTACAAGAATTAGGTGAAAGGACTTACAACTTGAGTGTTAGTAATTTGTACAAGTATATATATATATATATACACAATTGGTAAAGAATTTTTTGGGTGATGCATATATTCCTCAAAATAATTTTACAAATACTTTTAAAAACTATAGTCCAAAAGAATTTTTTAAACAATTTTACAAACATTTGAAAACTATTTTGCAAACATTTTTCAAATAGTACATATATATTTTCCAAAATAATTTTCAAACATTTTCAAACATTTGCAAATAGTTTTACAAAATAAATTCATTTGACACAAAGAAAAGAAAATTTTTACAAACTAAAATATTTTTGCAAAGGTTGAAAATATATCTCAAATTATTTTTCAAATAGTTTTTAAAATATTCTTCAAATAGTTTTTCAAATTACTTTCAAAATATTTTCACATGACTTCTTAATTAGTATACACAAAAAGAAATTTGAGGATATATATGCATCTTTTTATTAGTTGATTTTACTGAATTTTACATGTAGTTATACAATATTTTAGCCATATTAAAAATATGAAAGTGGCTAAAGTTTATATACAATATATACGACACCCCGTAATACTTAGCTTGAACTATGTCCTCATAGTGATCAAAGAGTTGCAAAGGAAGACATAACTCGTGCTAAGTATAGAAAAGTGAAAAGAACACTATACAACAATGACTCAAAAAAAAGATGACAAGAATAGAAGTCGATGATCCCCCTATACTTAGGATCAAGTAATCCTAAGTATAGAAGATTGTAGAAAAGGGAAAACCTGAGGGAAAGAATGTAAGGACTCAACAGTTCGACTTGCCCCCCTATACTTAGGGTAGAATGGACCTAAGTATAGAATATCAACAAGTTGGGAGACAAGCGAGAGATCATACGAATAACATAAAAATAAACACACAAAAGACGGAATGAATAACATCACCCCCCATACTTAGGGCAAAGTACATCCTCAGTCTAACACACAGATATAGTCAAGAGGTGAACGATAGGAAGAAGGAAGGAGCAAATCAAGATGAAACGCATATATACAAGGTAGACATTGTTGAGGTGACTCTTAACAAGCACTAGAGTTTACGCCCCTATCTGAGCGCAAAGGCTGGTACAACGAAGTATCAATGTTCAGGATGACATATGTAATGCGAATATTGTACTATCGTAGTTATCTTGGAGTAAGAACAACAACATGGTTAATAGCGCAAACGAGGACACCTAAATAGGCAATCAGGCGGGTGTCTGCTACCAGGTCAATAGAAGAGAAAGTCAAGTCAGGCACCAGTAGTACAAAAGAAATCTTCTGCTCATGGTCAGATTGGAGCAAATGGTTGGAGCCGAAAAAATAGAACCTGGAGAAGGAAGGATATGTCATGGAATCCTCCACGTCAATCACCGTCTCGATAATGTATGGACGATCAAATTCAGGAGACTTGCTGAAATCCGATGCACATAATTTTGAAAAATCAGGTAATCCATTGAATATCTCAAAGATCAAATCGACCTCTTGAGGATCATCGAGGAGATCAGAAGAAAAATCAGAAGACTCGGTCTCGTGCTATGAAGTTGGGATGCATAAGCAGGGAGTGAAATCGAGTACAGAGTACACACCACCTGCAAATTACCCTAGGAGAGGTGGGAAAATCCGGTGGATTAGAGGAGGAGAATGAATGATTATCCTCAGATAGCAGGTTATCTCTCGAAGTCAGAGAAAAACTGTCCAATGGATCATAAGGCTCAAAGATATCTAGCTCAAGATCAAAGAGATCATTGACATGCTAGTGTGAAGGGTTCTGTTCTTGAGAAATGTTGGACAGTATCTGATCCTCAGGGTGAAGGGTGGAAGGGAGGGAAAACATGAGTTATGATGATTTTTTATTTTTTTATGATTGCAAACGATCTTGAGAAAATGAACATTACCAACTCAACACCAAGCACATACAAATACAATGCAAACCTACGATTCACCTACTCAATGCAATGTCAAGACCGTTAAGGTTCGGTCAATTATCTTGTCAAATTTTAGAGTTAGGTGATTAAACAAAAGTTGTACAAACATTTAGGTTGGCTTATGGGATTGGGGCACCAACTTAGTGTGTATGTGAGCAAGTAAATATGAATAAAATGAGGGGGTTGCTCTCCCAAAATAATGATGTGAATCAATTACGTTTAATTTTATTAGTCCACGTGATATCAGCAATCCCCATTTTTTAATTTTTTTTAATTTTTCACTTTTTTGATATTTTTGAAAAACATGTCTAACGAATTTTCTGATTTCCTTTATTCCTATATCCACAAAATAGAGGGAGGAAAACGAAAAAGCTAATGCATGAGAAAATATGAGATGCAAATGCTAGAGATAGAGGTGCTTACATGACTCCATCACTCTACATGCAATATGATCTGTGCGTAAAAAATAAAACTAAACTATATGCAAATGTAAGCGAGAACTGTCCTAAGCTGTAACATTTATTCGGGAAGAACCAAGTTATTATTTGCCTAAGTCCAAACGATATATAGGAATAGATATTCTTTTAGGGCTTTGGACCTAATAATTACCTGGCTCAATCAAATAAAACTAAGGCTAGGGGCTTCACTCATAGAAAACAAAATAAAATAAATTCAGAAGATACAAATCTACAAGAAACAAATAAAAATAAAAGCAATAAAAACAACGAGAAAAAAGCGGTGAGGTTACCCCAGTGCACCAGCACTTGGCGAAATAGACCCTGAATAACAAGGTATATAATGTCCTTTTACAAGAGTTTGAATGCTTGAAATAAATAAATGAAAGAAAGTCTGTGAATTTTTTTATGATTGGTCTCCTTCAAATCTTCTTCCCCTCCTCTCACACTCTCTTGTGACTCAGTGAAGAATAAAGCCGCCTCCACTTCTTTAGGGTGCGCTGGCTCTCGTAAGAAAGTCGCCCTTACTCGTCGGACCATCGCAACAAAGAGAAGATAAAGAATGTGTTAGAAAAACAATTATAAAAATATGAGCACAAATGAACGAAATAAATATAGTGAATATGGACAATGAATTAAATGTGGTAAAATATAAACAAAAATTTACAATCAAGAATAGTAGGTCAAAAGAAAAACCTAACTACCCTCACCATGTCTCCCCGACAATGGTGCCATTTTGTCGGGAGAGTTTTTCTATGGGTTTTTTTATTATCATCTAAATGCATCGTGTTGTCGTTGCTACCCAAAGAATCCCTCAACAAAAAATATTTTTATTTTAAATTTAAATTAAGTATAAAAGTGTAGCAAGAGAATTTTTTTATTTACTTTACCTGTATAGCAACAGGATTGAACTCAGGGAGGCTACAAATCCTGAGGTTTATTCGAATAATTGAAAAATCAATTAAAAGAAAAAGGAAATTCAAAATCATGTATAGCCAACTATCTTGGTTTTGTAGGATTTTTTATATTTTTTATTATTTTGTTTATATATATACATTTTTTTATTTATGATTTTTTACTTTTATTGGTTTTTAGTTTTGCAAATTTTTAATTTTCAAAATTATTAATTTTTAAAGAAAATCTATACACAAAAGGAATGCAACTTTTTGTATTTTTCGGATAAGTCAAAATGATCAAAAATGTCCAAATAAAATATTTTTATGTTTTTCTATATTTGTATTGTTTTTAATGATTTTTAGATTACTTTCCGAATTTTTAAGATTTCTTAAATTAATAAAAACATGAGAAAAATTAAATAGTGAATTACATGACTATTTTATACTTCAAAAATAACAAATAAAAAATTACTGAATTTAATTTTCAGGAAAACTATAAAAATTATCTACAAGTAGGAAGTGGAATCGCTATTTTTGGATTTTTCTACAATTTTCTATGATTTTTCAAAATTTTAATATTTTGCAATTTTTTCGAGTTTTAAATATAGTTAATGCGTGAAATTTTCACGGAAATTAAAATACACTAAAAGAAAACTAATTTAATTTTTTGGAGTTTTTGACGCAACATTTAATTTTTTATGAACTTTCTAATTGTAAACAGTTAAAATATACGATGCTTTTGATTTTTTTAATAATAGCAAATGATAATAAAATATGATGAGAAAATTATAGTATGAAGATATACACATCAGGAGCATGGCATGAATTTTCAAGAATTAATTGACTACAGATAATATTTATTTCTATGGTAAGAGCATGCAATTTGAAGTCTGGAATTACAGGGACCAGAATACAATTATTCAATATTTTTCACTAAAAGATAACAGGAAATAAAAGAAAGGTGGAAAATGAAAATTGCCCAAATAAGCGTGCACTACACATGACTGGCTGGACGACGGGGGCCTCTTTGCAAATAATAGAAATTATGGGGGATTGTTTGTAATTACCCAAAAGATTAGGCCACACAATTTTGTTCCTTTTGTTCTTCTTGGTTTTAAAAAAGGAAATGGGGGGCGCCGCCCCCTCCCTCTTCTTTCACAAGCAAGCATGTCGCCCAAGCCACTGAAGGTGCTGGCGGTTGTGGCTCGCGCGAAGGACGACTGCGGGAGGCTCATCAAGGTCCTGGACGGTGGACGGATGATCAAGAGCAGCGGTGGAGGGGCTCACGTAGCTACGGTAAAGCGAAGGCGGTAGGTCTTAGATGCTCCAGGCGGAGGAGCATGGTTAGCGGCGATAGTGAAGATGAGGGAAGGATGGCTCGAAGGCGAAAGGGGAGATCGATTCTTATCTTGGCTCCAAGAATGGTGGAGGTGATGTGTAGTGGAGAGGGCTACGGAAAGGCGAGGTCGGCACTTGGTGGTGCTCATGTGAGGGGGGCGACACATGCTCCCAGATAAAGTGATCGACGGTCGGTCAGTGGAGGGCCACTGCTGGTGCCTCGCGGTGAGGTTAGCGGAGGTCTCCTCTTAGCGAGGGGTGACTAGACGTCGGTTAGGGGCTGAGGGAGTGGATCTCCTAGTGGTCAACGCGTGGTGGTTCACGCAGAGAAGGGTGGGCAGCGGGGGCGGGAGTACTACCGCCTCCCCCAAATCAGAGAAAATAATTTTTTATTATATATTTTTTCCTTTTTTTGGATGAAAAATATTTTTTTAAATCCCTATTCCTGTAATAAAATACAGATAGAAACTGACTCAAGCACGATGGCTCGGTCCAATAATTATTGACAGAAAATATGAATGGAAAAGCGGATTCGATGAGGTGAACGGATGGATCCGGATCTTCGGCCACCATGTGTGGTCGGAGGTGAGTGGTTATGTGAGGTATAAAGTGAATATGGATAGATCGAGAGTATGAGATGGAGATTGATGTTGGATCGGAAACAATTTTGATTATTGATTAAGAACTACGATTAAAAGCTATGATTGAAGATTAAAAAATGATAACGAAAACGAAACATGAAGTAGACCTAAAATTATTTAATTAAAAGATTGAAAACAAAATGATGTGGATCTCACCAAACGGGAGTGAATAACACTGTAGTGGCCTCAACAGAAATCGTCTCGTTGTTACCAGACGGCTTGGAGGCTAGTCACCCTTCTACCACAAGATAGCTCTTGGAGAATAGGTTCCTCTCACCAAAAGATTGATTAAGGAATAATGAAGGAGAGGAGACCCACTAAAAAGAAAAGAAATAAAAAAACAAGATATGTACCAAAAAGGAATGTTTTTAGTGGTTGTTTAAATAAATAAAATTAATTAATTAATTTAAAATGAAATTCATAATTAAAAATATAATAATAAATAATTAATATGAAGAATTAATTACCCACTTTAATGGTGGCTATTTAAGGCATATATTCAAATTATATACATAAGGCATGTTTTCAAATTAATTTAAAAAAATATTAAATTAGATTTTAGAAATTAGATTAATTTAATTAATTAATGTTTTATATTACTTTTTTGTTGGTATTTATATACAATGGTTAATTACATACATATCATATATACATAAGGCACATTATACACATGTACAAATAAGGAAATATTTTTTAAAAAATAAATTTTTTATTTACTTTAAATTATTTTGAACAATATTTTCAACTATAAAAAATATAATATGTAAAAATTTGAAAAAATAAATATAATAAATAAATGGTTAAATAGTAGAAACCACCCTAGAAAATCGTCTTTTGACCGTAACTCCAAAAATTATGAAACCACTACCATTTTAAAGATAATTTGATTTAGAAAACGATAGAAGTGAGATTGATCCAATTTGACTTCATGTGGAGCCAGAATTAGTCTTTCAATTATCGCTTTACGGCTTTTTCCAAGTGTGGTTACTTTTATTTTGGACATGATTTTATTTTGAAAGTATTTTTATTATTAGGAAACATCTTTATTAACAATTTTATTTAGAAAAATATTTAGTTTGAGGTCAATTCATGGACAAATAAAATAGTGCATGTTTTATACAAATATACACACAAAAAATTAATAAATGAAAAGTATTTACAAAACACATTTTTTGGATTTTTGATTAAAGGCCCTATCTCCCCCTACTTTATTCCTGGTCGATCAGGTCATGTCTTGACCTTCTCTCGGGGTTCAGGTCAGCCTGTATCTATTGTATATATACAGTCTTTTATTTTCTTTATTATTCCGTTATTTATTTATTTATTTATTTAGGTTAAAATAGTAATATATGTACAATATTTGCACATAGATGTAGGTTAGTAAGAACATGGATTTAGTCATATATATAGGTTTCTAAAAGAGATTTTACGCTAAAATAAATGAATAAAGATGTTGAAATGCATATTCATAATCAGGTTGCCGAGTTATATTAGGCTGAAAGTTGACTGTGAGGTATGAGTACACTATAACAACTTTTTATGGTCAGAGGCAAGTGCTTATAGTTGCAACCATGCACCAAAAAGTGATGCACAGGTACTTAAGGCACAAGTCCATGGATTTTTTACTCTAATCCTTAAGGTTGCGTCCTCACCCACTATGTCTAAAGTTGTACTAGAATACAATGAGGGGTTTACTCTCCCAATAAAAATTTTGTCCAGGTATTTTTTATTTTTGTCAAGTTTTTAAAGGAGTTTTTTTTAATTTTTGAGGGTTTTCATTTTTTGTATATTTTCATAAATATCTAACAGGATGTTGGTTCTTTTTTAGTTTTCAAAATATCTCTCACAGAGGGAGAATCATGGAATGTGGCGGAAAACGATGATGCATGTATAGGTAGAGATCATACCTTGTGCTAGCAGTCTAGATGAAAGTGGTCCATGCATAAATTATAAAACTAGGTTAATGCATGCAAAAGCGATGAAAACTGAATCCTAAACCAGCATCTCTAGCCAAAGAATGAGTTAATTTTTCAAATCAGTGAATTACGCCTAAGTGTGAATTAGGGATATAGGTTTTACTTTTAGTTGTCTAATAAAACAAGCATGCAACCCTAAGCTCCACGAAATCGTGTGACACAAAGAAAATCGGTAGAAAACCAAAACCTGCAGTGGGGTCCCCCAATTGCACCGGCACCTGGCGAAACAAACCCTGAAAAAGTCAAAAGTCCAGTCTACAAGTCAGGATGTCCTTAGTGGACCCCTTCTACCAAAGTCAAAACGAGAAAGTGCCCTTCCTTACTCACAAAAAATAGGAAAGTGGGCAAGCACCCTCTCTCAAAAGAACACAGAAAAAATATGTAGAAAATTATTATGGTTGCTTCCTCTCTCAGTCTTTCCAATCGGCTTGCATAGAAGAAGATGATATCTGCACTCCTAGCTGGGTCGCATTCCTAAGAAACCGACTAGTCATGTAGTCCCTACAAAAATTGTCAGCAAACACAACTGAAAATCAAGAAAATTATAAAAATTGAGAAAATCGAAAAAAAATTAGGACTACTGATAAAACTCAAAAAAGTCATAAAAAGTCAAACAAAAATCAAGAAAAATCGAGAAAACTTGAAAAGATCGTAAAACAAAATCAAAATGGAAACAGAAAAATAAAGAAGACTCGAGAAATCTGAGAAAAATGAGGAGAAGGAAAAATCATAAAGATATGATCAAAAATCAAAATTTGTTAACGCCTCCCTGGCAACGACGCCATTTTGAAAATCGAAATTTTGCGAGAGATAAAAGTAGCAATGTCTATCTACAAAATTGCTCGAAACAAAATTCCGGTTAATCAAACAAAAACAAATAAAATAGGAGAGAGAGAGAGAGAAAGTGAAGAATAAGAATAAGTCGGCTCTCTCCTATTTTATCTACAATAATTATTAATCAGGTAAATGTCCCTGGGTCAAACTCGAGGAAGCAGAAAAGCAACACCTGGATTTTTGAGAAAAATGGATACTTCTGTGATTTTTAATTTCTTCTCGAGGAAAGCGAGAAAACTCTTTTTTATCGATTTTAATTTTGTGATTTTTATTTACTTTCTTTTTAATTTTCAAAATGATATTTTTTTCAAAATAATGAATATCTACAATATAGTATAAAGTGATAAAAATATGTATGATGATACTATATAATAGATCCACAAAGAGCTCGAGCAAGGGCCTCAAAGAGAAAACTCAAACAAAACTCAAAATGTACGCGAAGTTCAAATAATAAAATCAAATACGTAATGAAAAACCTCGAAAATGTGAAAAAACCTTGCCAGGGCAGTTGTGAAACTATCCTAAAAAAATCAATGAAAAATGATATCTCTAAGGTGTCAAAACAATCCATATAGTACATGGGTAGAACTGAAAAGATAAGAAAATAAAAATGTTTGCAGTTTGGTCCCTCGCAAGGACTAAAATGTAATGAAAATAAGTTTTCTTACATTTAGGATTTAGGTCCCCGTACGGGGACCTAAATGTAATATTTGGAATTTTTGATGGCATGGGGTGAATCTGGAGCTTCGTAGGGGCTTCTGCATATATTTTCCACGTTTGGATTTTAATGGCTGAGATTAGATGGCACGTGACAATCTGGATTGTCCATGCCAACCACATGTCAAAAGCCTGCAACATCTGGAGTATTTGGGGATGTTCTTCCCCAAATGAAGAACATGGCGAAGAATTCATCAATTTGGTTGTTGATACGATCACATTGGCCGGAGGCAAGGACGGAGAAGAGTCTCCTACCCCTCTCGAGCACACCCACTGTGAGAATTAGGTGGAGGAATGGAGATGCGTCGAAGATGAGCTCCAGATTAGGTTTTCTAGGGATTGCGGGTGTTCTTGAAGTTAGTTGCAGCTCCAAATTGATGCAAGAATTGTTGCTTCTTGTTTCCAAACGATGCGGAACCACTCTAAAGATCGTGTTGTACCTGCAAGATGTTATATTAGTTTGATTCTAGATGGAATCAACCTGATACAAATGGATTTCTTGCAGAATAACAAAAGGTTCTAGAAAAGGTGACTTCCAGATCAAAATTGAGCAAATTTGTAATCAAATTAATAGTGGTTTTCAGATGAATTTGATAGAAGGATGATTAAGATATCTAATTTGGTGATTAGCTAAACTAATTGGATGAGAAAATTGATGGAATAGGGAAATGAGGTGGATGAAGTCACCTGGGAGTATGAAGGTTACCTGAACCTTCGGGTCTTCGCCAACAAACCAGTGATATTCGTAGCTTTACGCCAACCAAGTGAAGGTGATTCAAGGCGGTGAAGTTGCCTTGGAACCTCCCCAGATCACCCTTCTTCAACGCATGATTGGTCAAAGATGTTGTCACCACCTTGATCGGCTGGGGCAGAGGGAAGAAGTAGGGTAGTCTGTCAGTTGAGTCTGGTAATGGGAAAGTTAGTTGCAACTGAGAAACTTGGAATTATTTAATAGGCGAATCGATAGGGATTTGGATTAGATCTGATGGTAGGTGTGTGAGAAGGCTGTTAAATCTGTAGAATGAAGGGATTAGATCTAGTGAATGATGAATGGTGATGCAGGAACAATTAAAGGAAGTGAGGTCGTTAGAACAGAACTGGAAGTGCTCGTTATTGAGGAAGACAACCCCGGTGCTGACACGTATCAGTACTTGGTAGGCTAAGTGAATAAATAAGAATAAATTAGATATTAAATAATAAATGTTATTATTTTAATTAGAAATAAAAATGAAAAATCTAAATAATTAATTTATCTAGATTATGGAATGATTAATTTTATAAATAAAAAATAATTTATGATATATAAATATAATATTAATAAATAGGTACAGAATACTTAATAAATGAACTTTTGATTTTTAACTTAATAAATTATAAATAACATGTCATTTTTATATTTAATTAACTACTGGCATAATAAATAGATTATATGGGAATTTTTCCAGATTTTAACAAAATGGCTTAGATATATAAATAAATATAGGTAAATAGTCTATAGGTCAAATTCATCTTTAAATTAGGCTATTTGATTTCTTTAAAATATAAAATAGTGTCAAAAAATCTGAAATAAATCATGCTTAAAATACAAGATCAAGAAAATAATAAAAATTATAAAATTAATAAACTATAAATGATGTGTTCTAAATAAAATAAATAGCCCAGAAACCTAGTTGTCATTAGGTCCCAAAACTGATTTTTTTGCAAATGGATACTGATTTTAGTGAAATCACATTCATTAATTAGATAATATTATTTTATGAACATTAAAGGTGAGTAGAGTAAAATTGGAGTACAAATGAGAAAATTATGATGTTCGGAAGTTGAGAAATTGACAATTTGAAAGTCGGATTTCTTGGCATATAAATAAGATAATATTTTAAAGTTATTTTTATATTTTTCTATACATTTTTAAGAATAATTAGGAAAAGATTTTGATGAAAAATGTTATAAATGATTAAATTCAAAATCAACAAAGATTTGATAATTATTTGATAAATAGTGCATAATGTACGGAGTGCATAATTGATTCTTTTTATGATTTGTTTTCTTATCTCCCCCTGCTTGTTTATTTGTCATCCAATCCATGCTAACTTGGTCTCGGGGGTTAGGTTATATAATTATATCTTACAGCTATATTTATATTGTATATGTCATATTGTACATATACACATATCTACGATTTGCCTTGTTTTTGTTTTCTTTATTTTTATTCTTTTATTTATTTACATATTTTTTATGCATAAAAGTGAATTTTTATTCATGAGTGTGGTTTTTGGTAGAAGATGGAAATTAATGGCTATTTACATGCATTTATTAAAAGTTTTAAGACAAAATGCAGGAATAATGTTAACGAATCATGGATTCATCAACCACCTCCAGCAAGACCTTGTTGTCGAGGTATTATCTCATGGCCTCCCGGCCATTTGAGGTTCGTTCTCTGTTCTGTAGATTAGCTATAGTCCCCTATTTCATTTCCGCATTTTACTTCTTATATCGATCACTATTTGAGCCTAGATTAGTAGCTTAGAACTTCGTCAGTGCTTGCCAGCTCCGGCCAACATGTTCACCGTGCAACCCCTATCTCTGATCCACCTGACCACCTCCCTTTATCCTTCCATCACCATTTCTACCCCTTTCCCCCAACACCTACCATCCAAATTCGATATGGATCTGTGAATCAAATTTGACCTCCGCTGCCTCAACAGACTTCACCACCCTTCGCTATTCCTCTGTCGTACCTTCCAATAATAGCCAGGCATGCACCCCATTCATTTCACTATTTATTTTATCAACTGTGCAAGACCTAAAAGAATATTCTGAGTCCAAATTTTACCAAAGAAGAAGTGCTCAGGTCCATCACCCGAGCATCGATCTCCAGGGACCTGCCGAGGGTCCTCGCACATTTTTTAGGATAGTGGAAGACTTGCTAGAGCTACAGGAGAGTAGAGAGTCAGTTGGAGGAGGGCTAGGTGGTCGAAGGAGTTCGCTACGCCATATTGAAACTCGCTTCTGTGAGTTCATCCCCGTTCATCCACCTGCATCGACGATTGTCAGATCAAGAGTGATTCATCCAAAGGCACATCCATCATCCGATCTGAGCGATCTCTACCGCAAGATATCTCTTGGGGATCTAATATGGACCATTGGACGCGAAGCGACATCACGTGCCTACTGGCCGACGCGTGGCAAGTGGGAAGAGCTGCACCATTGGATCCGTGCCATAGGGGTATTTTTCCTTATTAGCCCCCTAGTTTTTGTACTTTATTATATAGTCTACAAACTTTCATCTCCCTTTATATATTTTTGTAAAAATTGCAAAATAACCCTCGTATTTTCTCTAATTGCAGTTAGTCCATGTTAGCTCACCTCACATGCGTTCCCACGTAAGGTGGCCATTTTACACTAAAGCCCTTGGAACTTTTTGTATTTCAATTTAGTCCATTAAGTATTTATCTGGGTTATATGTTTTTGTGAAAAGTGCAATGATTTAGTCTCCTGATTAAACATACTTTCACACCATATTTTTTGATTTGCAATTTAGGACTTTTTAGTATTTATTAAAAATCAAAAAGAGCACAAATGTTCCCAGTTTATCTTTAAAAATGCCAAAAATATAAAATAGTTTTGAAAAAATCCAAAAAAAAAATTTTCTATTTATTCAAGTATTGTAAATCTTCAGACCAAAAATAACTAAAAATAGAAAAAGAAAACTCTTAAAAATTTTAAAACTCCGAATCCATTATAATAATAAAAAAATCTAGAAAACTCAAAAAATATCTTTTTATATTTTATTATTTTCTAGATATTATTATTTATCTTTTAAAATTGATTTGGAAAATTTTGGACATTAATTATTTTTTTAAATTCCATTTCAATTCATCCTATTAAATTAATCCTTGATTTGGGATATTTCTTATTTTAAAAATCCATAAAAACTAGAAAAAATTCTTAAAACACAAAAAGTAAAAAATAATTAAAATCCCAAAATATTTAATTCTTCTATTTTTATTTATTTTAGGTTATATTTATATCTATATTATCATATATTATATATCTTCTTATATATATTTATTCTATATTATATTATAAAAAGAAAAAGAAATTAAAAATCATAAAATTATAAAAAGAAAATAAAAAATCTATGAAATTAAAAACAAATAAAAAAATATAAAAACAAAAACTAAAATATAAATATAAAAATTAAAAACCCACAAAAATGTAGAGACAACCAGAAGTACACATTTTTGCATTCACTTGCATCATTCTCCCATTTGCGTTATGCGTTCGACACTCCACATATTTGCATACTATACACATCTATTGTTGAGTTATAATAAATTTTAACTCCACATATTTTCTTTTCTTTGCTTAATTCTGATTGTGTGTTAATTATTGATTTTGATGAGTTTCATGATCACTTCGAAGACTGATGATCCGCTTGTGGATTGATAAGACCCTCGCAAAATCCATCTTATTAAATGGCATCGTTGCCGGGCAACAACGCCTCATAGATTGGTTTTAACCCATGTCTTCTTGCTTGTCTCTATTTTCTTCTTTGTTCATTTTTCTATCTTATTTTATATTATTGTTGAGATGTCTAACCATCTTCTTTGTTGACTTTATTTCGAGGTACCACAGATCGAGGGAAGCCCTCTTTGGAGTGCTTGTGCATGCACGTGAAGGCGGATCGGTTTTCTGCTCTAGCACTAAGGGAGACGTAGAGATTTTTGAAAATAGAGCCACCTCTATTTGCATATTATTTATTTTGTAATTCAAGTGAGAGAGAGATTATTTAATCGTAATAACTTGGACTCTCAGGACACTATACTACTCTTCACAAGGTTTGTTGCTCGAGGTATTATTCCCTAAGGAGCCTCATCATTTTTGTCATGTTTTTCTTGCCTTTTCTTTTTATTTGTTTCACGATTTTTCCTTTGATTTGTGTGATTGAGCCCTAGCATTAGGATTGCTTGATGATAGATTAAGGTCAAAAACCTAATTACCATTGCATGCACATATAATCTCGTTTGGACTTAGTCAAATTTGGAATCGCTATTTATTTAGACTTAAGACAGTGTGTCGAGAGCGGTTGCATACAATGCATGTAGGACCCGTTTTGGTGAGCACCGAGTGGCATCAAAGACCGGACTTGGTTTAATTTCCATATAATTAGTATATTGTTCTTCATGCTAATAGTCTATTCTCATCGAGGGTGATTTCATTGGCGTACATTTGCATATAGATAGGTTTCAATCTATTTAGCATCCTTTCATACAAGGAGCTGGAGGTAAGATGAGCATTTATGCTTTAGCATTCATCATCGATTTGTCGCTTGCATTGCTTTTCCGACTCTCTTCCTCTAATTTTTATCACTTATGTTGCTAAAAGATTTGACTCCTTGTTACTCTCGTGTATTCTTATTAAAAATGCTAAAAAAGTGAGAACAAATCAAATTGGGACTGTTAATATTACTCGACCCTAAAATACGTAAAACAATTTGCCTTGGGAAGAGTAATCCCCCCATTGTATTCGTTTACTTTTGTCATGTATACATTAAGGTAAGTGCCCCAGTCCTAGGCCTCGTAAGTATTTGTACATTTTTTATCTTCTTACCTAACTCTAATAAAACAAGATAAAAAGACCGAGCTTTTACGGTCTTCACAATGTTGAGTAGGTGAATTGAGGCATTTTGTTTTATGTGTATCTATTTGTGATTGATTGTGAGCATATTAGACTCTCTCTATGCATTTGTGCCTTTTTCTCATATCTCTTGATTTGACTTCATATTCTCCCGATCATTTTCTTTTTGTTTCAGAGATGGCTGATTGGGGCGCTTTTTATCCGGACTTTGTCGATCCCCCATAACCTCTAGCCAGTCCACCTCCATTTTTATCAGGAGGACTTTGCTCTTGACTTTTCCTTTTGTACATATCCACCTCAGCCACAGTTTCAGGCCTCAGACATTTACCTGCCACCACCACCCTCACATTTTCCTGCACCCCTCCCAGACTGATCTGTTGGAGTCATCTTTCACGGAGTCAACCCTTGAGCACTTGACCTAGGTGATGAATCAAATGAATCAGATGATAGACATCCTTACTAGCATCAATAAGATCTACAATGCTGCTTCACCATTTGATGATATGGATTTATTCAAGGATTCTTATGAGAGCTTGCAATCACCCAAAATACAAAAAAAGTGATAAAAAATTAAAAATACAAAAAGATTTCAAGAGACATATTGTTGATTCAGACTATGAGGAGAGGGCACCCATGCCAGATCTTTTACGCCCACATTCACTCACCCTATGTCCCATCTTTGATTGCAAGGATGACACTGTACAGATTGCTCTTAGTCATCCTTGTATATATGATGATTCTGATCTTCTCCCTTGTATGGAGGAGATCAAAAAATTCAAAAAAAAATGTTGACTAAACATGAATTGTTGGCTGCTATTCATGAGATCATTGATGCCCCACTTCACCTGTCCATGACCCATTTATCTACTCCACAACCCAAGAAGAGAAGGCAAAGGGGCATATTTGAGCATCATACCTTGACCATGGCCACTACCCATGTCATCATCCATCGCCCTTTTTCTAGGAAAGGGAACAATGCTACACCATTCATCATATGCACCATCTCTGACTATTTATGTGATCACACTCTCCTTGACGATAGTGCTTCTAATTGCATCATACTCTTCCCTTGGTACAGTCTATTCACTTAGGGCCTCTCAAGAAAACCAGGATGATCGTTTAATTTTCTGATGGATCAATAAAGAGGCCTAAGGATATTTTGGAGAACGTTGTCATTTGGATTCAGGGCATGAGCTACATTGTTGACTTTGTTTTATTTCACCTGTAGAACCCAACCACTGGGGAACACTTTCCAATCATCATGGGACGACCCTCTCTCGCCTCTACGAGAGTCGTTATTGATTACAGGTTAGGACAGATTTGTTTCCGTCCTGATGACGGGTGTGTTATGGTCATTACTGCACCAACTGCCGATTGGAGACCTGCACCTGATGTGACTACACTTGACATAGTTGACCCCAAGTCCTATGACCTATCTGCCGACATCAAAGAAATTTGCTTTATAACCGATGATGAGACTCGAGCATTCCTCTGGATAGAGGATGACTCGGAAAGCATAGACCTTGCAGTTTCCTCTTCATGTGACTGGCACTATGTTGATGAAATCTGTGGGATCACAATAGATACCTTAGAGCAGAGGGCAGACATTGAAGAGAATGATGAGATTGAATTTAATCTTATTGCTTTCATCAATCAATTTGGGCTTTTGATGGAGATGATGATCCAGTTGAGACCTCACAAGATGACCTTGACCTTCCTACTTCCATAGATTAGTTCATCCCCTCTAGTTTTGACTTAGGAGAGACGTGCCGAGCTGGACGTGACCTTACTACATCTACTGCTGAGTTCGAGCCTTTTCACTTTGATATCTATGAGACTCGACAGGATGAACATGACTGGACTACTATCATAGATGAGTTCGTCCCATTTCATTATGATGATGACCTAGCAAAGATTTCCCAGGCCAGACCTGACCACACTACTTACATTGAGCAGGTCGTGCCTTTCCACTTTGATACTATAGAGGATCTTCACCAGGTCAATCATGATCAGTTCGTATCATATGAGGACCCCGATACCGACTTGCACCTTACTAGATCCATTCCTCAGCAGTCACACAAGAAGGTTCGCTTTCTACCTTCTTGATCCTTTGTATATTCATTTTTTTTGTATATTCGCTTTCATCTTATTTCCACCCACCGTTTCGCTCATCCACCCCATTTCCTTGTGTTGCATTGCTTAGGACGTACTTTGTCCTAAGTATAGGGGGTGGATGAGCCTAGTGTTCTTTTGTGGTTCTGTTTCATCACTTTCGTTGCCAATACTTAGGGCTCTTTTATCATAGGTATAGGGGGAGTGATGTTTATATTATATTCATGTATTTTCTCTTTTCACTTCGATCCCTTCTTCTATCTTCATTTGTCTTTTTTTCTTTTCTTCTTTTCTTCTTTTTGTTTTTGTTTTCATTTTTTTCTACCGAAAAGGTGTCGCCTCTTTTTCGACGGTTTTCTATACTTAGTACATACTTTGTCATTAGTATAGGGGATGTGCACCCCGAATTCTTTCATTCTTTGATCTCCTCCACTGTCTCCTCTTCTTGTCTATGCCTAGGAATATGTCACCCTAAGTATAGGGGGAGACAGTCTGAGTACGATTTGTTTATTCCCACCCTTGACCCTCCCTGCCTTGTGTACAGTCTGTTATACTTAGGATTAGGGAGAGAGTCGACTTCTCATTCATTCATTATTTATTATTCTTTAGGTTTTTTATACTCAGTACGAGTATGTCTTCTCTTTTTCTCTCTGATCTATGAGGACATAGCACAAGCTAAGTATAGGGGGTTCGTATATACAACGTATATACTATTAGCCCTAAATCGTACTTTCGTATTTTCAATAATTAAAGCTTTATAAAATACTATATATACTGATATAATTTATCAAATCATCTAATAAAATATGTGTATTATTCCTTAAAATTCTTTTTGTACATACTGATTAATAAATCACGTAAAAATATTTTTGGCAAAATGTTTGAAAAATAGTTTGATTTTTTAAAAAAAAAATTTGAAAATTATTTGGAAAATGTTTTGTTAAATCTTTTCAACATTTGTAAAAATATCTTGTTTCAAAAATTCCTTTTCTTTGTGTGAAAAAAAATGTTTTGAAAAATATTTTCAAATGGTTTTGAAAATGGTTGCAAAAATGTTTTGAAAAATATATTTATACTGTTTGAAAAACCTTTGTTAAATGATTTTCAAATTTTGTATATGTTTGTAAAAATTATTTGTAAAATTTTTTAGGACTATAATTTTCAAAAATTGTTTGCAAAATCATTTTCAAATAAGTTTGAGGAATTTTTACGTCACACAAAAATTCTTTATAACCATATAAATCTATTTATAAAAATAATTACAAACCACTTGTAAATTTTAAAAACTCAAACTCTTGTAAATAATAAGATGCAACCCCGTGTAAATATTTGTACCTATCTTTTCTTCCAAAAATCTTTTGTTTTAAAAAACCAAAAAACATTGCAAAACCAAAAATGCTAAAAACATTTGCAAAACTAAAAACCCCAAAAACATTTGCAAGTTATTTTTGAAAATTGCATAAAAATTTGCAAAATCTTTTCAAAAATCTAAAAAAGTTCAAAATTGAAAATTGCATCGTAAAAATATTTTCACTTCATTGTACATTGCATTTGTATATCATTCGTATTTCTTTTGGATTGAATTTGATAATTGAACAAGTCTGAGTAAAATCCAAAGATTGTAGCTTGGTTGGACCTTAAATCTACCTAATCACAGGAACCTTGTAGGAACTGGAATTGAGGTACTTCATGTCTAGTGACTTAATTATTTGAGAATCATAAGACTTGGTTCAATGTATTCTTGAATGCCTAAGTAGAATATTCGGAGCATACGCACGGCTCTTGTTGATAATGACCTAACTTGGACACCTGCACCTTTCACTTGGCTCAACTCAGTTGGAGTGATTAGGAGATTGGATTTTCCAGTATGAGACGCATACAAGTGGAAACATTTGTCCTCGTCTAGGGAGGGAAGTGCACCCCAACCCGTCTAGTAGTAGAGATGTCTAAAGATAGGAGAGTGTGGGTTGCAATAATGCTTCAAAAGAGGGACAGTTTACTATCTCAAGAGGAAAAAATCCATATGTAAATGTTGTTGTATATAGTATTTCAAAAAAAACTCCAAAATAAGTGGATTGGTTTGATTGAAAATAAAATGCATGTCGGAGTGTATATATTTGTATAGTCAATAAGCAAGCTTGAACTTCAAAGTCAAATTATGTGAGCATGCATCTGCATGACTTGACTACACTGGTCATGCATCCCCAGATAGGTAGTTGCACTCACTACCTTCCATTCTCTTCTCTACCCCCTTCTCCAGATCTGGTTATCACTTCAAAATGGACCGGAATACCCCGATCCTCGAGGAAAGAATTACTGGATTGAGGAATCATTGGGTTGTCATACTGGAGGTGAGATTCGTAGTCATAAGGGTTTGCATATGAGTTAAAGTATTCAGACCTGGATATTGAGGAGACTTGAGCAGAGTTTTGGCATTCTCGAAGGTTGTGTTTCAAATTCAATTCCCAATAAGGTTCCGACGGCACTAAAATTCCCAAGGTCCGATCTGAGCTCCAAACTTTGATTTTGTGAAGACAAGTTTGATAATTAAATTCGATCCGCTTTCTTTTTATTATTTTGTTTTTATTTTCTGCACTTATTGCATAAGTGTTTGCTAGGGACTAGCAAAGGAAAGTATGGGGGTGATGGATGCCCATTTCATCACCTTTAGTCTATTATTTTGGCCTTAACAACCCTAGCTAATGCATGTAACTAGCATTTATTTGTACAAATCAACATTCATTCTTTATTCCATTTATTGTGTATAAAATATAGTTTTTAATACCAAAATTATAGAATAAAGAAAAGAAAAGTAAAAAATTCCAAAGGTATTTTATGACCATAAACCCTAAGACCTAGTCAAGGATTGATTTGGTTTGACAAGGAATAAAGTAGGGGAAGATAAGGGTTAAAAAAAGAATAAATCCTAATTCTTTAATTAATTAATATTGCATTTTTGGGATCTATTTTATTTTTTGCTTTTATACCTCAAATAAAGAAACTTTGTACATGAAAGTTGCAGATAATAATATATAGAAAAATATATAATTGAGTTTATACAAAAACAATATACATTGTACAATATGTACTCTAAATAAAAATCTAAAATCCTAACTTTCCAGACCCATATGTCCCAAATAAAACTCAAAATGTATCAAACTCACTTTAATTGTATATAACTTTTAATAAGCTATTTATGAAGGTGGTTTCATATTTTTTGAGTTAAGGTGTCAAAGTTAGGTTTTGGATCCCTATTGTATAGTTTAAATATATAAAATATTTATTTTATTTATTCTTTATTATTTTTATAATTATATATTTTTATAATTTTACAAATATTATTTGTAATATATGTACATATTTAGAACACAAGCAAATAATAAAACAAACATAAAAATAAATAATATAGTAAAATGCATAGATGAATATACAATACATATATTATATAATGAACACTCTTATATAATTAAGTGTAAATATTATATCATAAAAATACAATATAAATATATTAATGTTTATAAAAATAAGTTATAATTTTATAAAATAAGAGAATAAAATAATAAATTAAAAAAAAATACCTAAAACATGGGTAAATATACCTATAAAATAACCCTAAAAATTAACTTGTAATAAATAACCTCAAAAAATAAGGGATTTTTACCCGGCAGACCCTATAATCTTTGTTAATTACCTCTACGACTTTTGAAACAACCTAATTCCGCCCTCGACCCTGTAAACTTGCTCTGTCTTACCCCACAACCCCTGCCATTAATTTGAGGCTCCTTGCGTTACCCTGCTTGGGTTTAGGATTGGGTTAATCAAACTACAACAGATGGTGGCCTGAAATTGAATTTGTTCTTCTTCGAAACAGCCTAGAGGCGGTGGAGTACGGTGGTCTGATGTATGATTCGAACATTCAAATCGGTGAATCTGATCAAGCCTTCACGCATGGTCTAGGAGGAGTCGGGGGCCTGGATGTGGCGGAGGTGAATGGTCAATGAGGATGAGGAGGCGGAAGTTTGGGCGGGTGGAGGTGGAGGCCTGGGTGGGGCAGGGTTGAGGCGGATGCCTGGACGGGGCATAGGGGAGGCATGAGTGGGGCAGGGCGGAGGCAGATGCTTGGGCGGGGTGGAGGGGAGGCTTGAGAGGGGCAGGGCGGTGGCGGATGCCTGGGTAGGGCGGGGCGAAGGCAGATGCCTTGGCAGGGTTGAGGAGAGGTCTGGGTTGGGCGGAGGCGGAGGCCTGGGCGGGCGGAGGGGAGGCCTGGGCGAGGCAGAGGCCGGGGCAGGGCGGAGGGGAGGTCAAGGAGGAGGCGGAGGTCTCGGCGGGCAGAGGCGGAGGCCTGGGCGGTGCGGGGCAGAGACCTAGACGAGGCGGAGGTCGGGGCATGGCGGAGGGGAGGTCAGGGAGGAGGCAGAGGTCTGGGTGGGCGGAGGCGGAGGCCTGGGCAGAGCGGGACGGAGGTGAAGGCCTGGGCAGGGTGGACGAGAGGCCTGGGTGGAGGCGAGGTCGGGCGGAGGGGAGGTCATGAGGAGGGGAGGAGGGGATGTCGTGTAGAGGCTTGAGGGAGAAAGGAATGGTATTTTTGTAATTTTGAGAAACAAAATGGGTATTATGAAAAAGGAATTCATAGAATCCAGTTAGTTTTAACAGTCAAATGAATGGGGGTTAACCACAGGGTCTGTAGGATAATGGTTAGCAAGTTTACGAGGTCGAGGGGAGAATTAGGTTGTTTCAAAGGTCGTGGAGGTAATTGACAAATATTATAGGGTCTACCAGGTAAAAATCCCAAAAAATAAATAAAAATCATATTAAACTACAATAAAAATAATAAACAATCTTTACTTTATAACTTATAATTAATAAAATCATTTATTGATTAATTTCTATTTTACAAATAATTTAGGGTTGGTTTTTTCTAGTTGGTCAACATGGACCAACCAGGTTGCCAAGTTGACCTCGGTCAACAAGCTAACCTAGCCATGTAGTTTGACAAAACCTCATTTTTGTCCCACTTCTTGATTTTCTATCCTATGATACATCGCTCGAGTAGGATTGGTCTCTTCATGATATTTCTTCTCTGCATATCCATGATTCACACCGAGCATATCCTTAGCCATGCCTTTGTCCTTCACCCATGATCTCACCTCAAGCATCCCTCCATCATTGCCTGTACATAACAACCCCATTTTCCATTTTTGCCCCTTGGTTCCCCCTTACATGGTTTTTTCTCCTCATATTGTACTCCAAGCCTTGAGCTCAGTGACAACGAGCACGGCCAGTCTCTTTTGCAGCGAGAAAGGCGGTGTGACGGTGGTTCTCACCACCTCCGGCGAGACCTCACCATAAAGGTATTATCTCATGGACTTACAACCATTTGGGGTTTGTTCTCTATTGTGTATATTAGGCATAGTCTCCAGTTTTATTTCCACATTTTACTTCTTGTTTCGATTTCTATTTGGGCCTAGATTAGTAGCTTAGAACTTCATCGAAGCTCACCAGCTCCGACCAATGTGTTCACCATGCAACCACTGTCTCTGATCCACCTGACCACCTTCCTTTATCCTTCCCTTGCCATTTGTACACCTTACCCCCAACACCTACCAACCAGATCTGATACGGATCTGTGAATCAAATTCGACCTCTGCCGTTTCATAGGACTTTGCCAGCCTTTGCTATTCCACCAGCATAACCGCCAATAACAGCCAGACTTGCACCACGTTCATTTCATTGTTTCTTTTATATGTTGTACAAGACCTGAAAGGAGCATCTGAGCCCCGATTTTGCCAAAGAAGAAGTGCTCAGGTCCACCGCTGAAGCATCGAGCTCCAGGGACCTAGCGAGGGTCCCCGAACATTTTTAGGATACTGGAAGACTCTTCGGAGCTGCAGGACATAGAGAGTCGGTCGAAAGTGCTCCAGGTGGTTGGAGGAGTTCGCTACGCTAGATTGAAACTCTCCTGCGGTGAGTTAATCCCTATTCGTCCACCTCCATCGATGATCGTCGGATCAAGAGCAATTCTTCTAGAGTCATAATTATTGTTTGATCTGAGCGATCTCTACCATAGGATCCCTCTTGGGGATCTAATCTAGACCATTGGACATGAAGCAGCATCGCGTACCCACAGGCTGATGTGTGGAAAGTGGGAAGAGCTACAACGTTGGATACGTGCCTTGGGGTATTTTGCTTGATTAGCCCCCTAGATTTTGTACTTTATTATATAGTCAACAAATTTACATATACCATTATATATTTTTGTAAAAATCGCAATAGAACCTTCACATTTTCTATAATTGCAGTCTAGTCCATGCCAGCTCACCTCACGTGCGGTCCCACGTGAGGTGGGCATTTTGCACTAGAGCCCTAGAACTTTTTATATTTCAATTTAGCCCATTAAATATTTATCCTAGTTATATATTTTTGGGAAAATTGCATAAAGGCCATTTATCTTTATTTTCATTACTTATATGACACTAGTGTTCGTGCTCCAAAAATTACCAAAAAATAGGGTTAATCTCCTGATTGCACATACTTTCATGCCATATTTTTATATTTTCAATTTAGGACTTTTTAGTATCTATTAAAAATAAAAAATAGAATAAATATTCCTTGTTTATATTTAAAAATACCAAAAAAATATACTCATTTTGAAAAAAAATCGAAAAAATATATTTTGTTTATTTAAGTATTTTGAACCTTCAGACCAAAAATCACTTAAAATGAAAAGAAAGCTCTTAAAAATTAAGAATATCCAAAATCCATTATAAAAATCTATTAAATTTCTAAAAACTTCAAAAATATCTTTTTCTATTTTATAATTTTCTTGATATCATTATTTATCTTTTAGAATTTCCTTGTAAAATTTTAGACAATAATTTCTATTTTTAGTTTCCATTTAAATTCAACCTATTTAATTAATCCCTGATTTGGGATATTTTTACTTTAAAAATCCATAAAATAAACAACTATTTAAAAAATCAAAAAATAGTAAAAAATTATTTAAAGCCCAAAAATATTTAATTCTACATTTTTATTTTTTAGTTATATTTATATCTATATTATCATATATTATATGTATAGTCTTATATATATTCTATATTATATATTATTAAAAGAAAAAGAAATTAAAAATCAAGAAAATATAAAAAGAAAATAAATGTATATATAATTATAAACAGATATAAAATATAAAAATAAAAATAAAAATAAAAAAACCCACAAAATATATAAAGACAATAAGAAGCACACATTTTTGCATTCACTTGCGTCATTCTCTCATTCGCTCCCTGTGTTCGATACTCTAAATACTTGAACACTATACACATCTATTGTAGAGTTATAATAAATTTTAACTGACATATTTTTCTTTTCATTGCTTAATTCTAGTTGTGGGTTAATTATTGATTTTGATGAGTTCCGTGATTGGTCGCTGCTATCTGCACCCTAAGCCACTGCGTGGTCAACACGTTAAACCTTCTGAAGCGGTTTCGATAAACCCTAGCATCGATTGCTTGGCCCACTTAGTAAAGGGTCTAGCAAAGACGACCAGTAAGTTGGACAACCTGACGACCACCAAAATTGCATTCTCAGCCCATGTCGAAGCCAACCCTAATAATTTCAAGAGAAAAGAGTAGGTAGAGTTTTATGTCATGGATGTGCCGGTAAAGTCAGATGAATGTAATTTTGATTTATCTAATGTTGTTACTCTCAGGAGTGGTAGTATCTTGCCTCTATCTGCCACTATGAGGGGAAAGAATAAAGCTTCATCTGGTGAATCGTCATCTTCTGCATCAGATGTGCCAACTACAGGTTTGGGTAAGGAAGAAGGAGGAGGAGCCATGCCAGCTGTCAGTCATCACCATCTCCATCAAGAAAAAGAACAAAAATCAGAAAAAATAAAAATACCAAAAAGAATAATAAAGTCGAAGTGAAGCCATACCAGCTATGGAGAAGCCATCACCACTAGTCGATCCAGCGCCAGCCGACGGAGTGGAGACTGTCATTTTGCATGTCCACCTATAGTAGCATCGTTGATTCTAGAATGTACACCTTTTTGTAGTCTGGATGTACAGAATATTATGGACACGAATTCTGTTGTAAATAAGAATAATGCTTTTAAATTTTAGCTTTGTGAATATTCCTTTTCTTGATGCAATAGAAAAATCCGAAAAAATACAAAAAGAAAAATGAATTCTATGATCCATGTGTTGTGGATATTCTGGAAAATTTGACTGTTGAATTGTCATTGATGCAAGCCATGGAATACATGTCCACCGTGAATAATAGCTTGAAGGAAACGTGTACCAAAAAGCATTGGTCAAACCACAACAAATGCCAACAAGTTGAGAAGCATGTCCTCACCATGGCTATAGTTGCAGCAATCAGCAACCTCCCTCAGAAGAAGTAAGACAAATGAGCACCTTTGATTAGATGCGAGATTTTTGACCAAGTCTTCGAGCGAACCTTGCTTAACAACATATCTTCCATCAACCTCCTGCACTCATCATTACTACAAGATTCAGGCCGGGTCCACTCAAGCAGACATGCATGATACTTCAGTTCGTTGATCGATCCATAAGTGATCTCGAGGTCTGTTGGAGGACATTGTCGAAAAGTGAAGGACATGTAGTTTCCTATTGATTTTGTAGTCCTTGATGTGGACTCTCCTGTACCATTACTTCAGACCACAATTATCCTAGGATGACCATTCTTGCGCACTACAAAGGCCATGGTTAACTATGTGTTTGGTAAGATAACGTTTAGCTAAAGCAACCAAAGAGTTACCAAAGACATGGTTAGTGAATCGAAACTCGTATCTGATGAAATTCAATTAGCATCTCTTGAAGAAAACTATGACTTTATTACAGAAATCAAAGATACATAACTCTCTTTGAATGACACATAGACCCTAGAAATACTCTCTCCTGAGGAGGACCAGGAAAGCAGAGTCGACACAAGCTCCAATATCACTTGAGAGGGAGAATCCGATTTGCTGATGCATCCCTATGATTTAGAAAATTCACGCATGTTCGAACATGATGAATTCATTGTAGATTTGTTTGGTACATTATCAATTGATCCACAAATCATTGAGGTGAGCAGTAGCTTCAAGGTCATGGTAGATCATTCACCTACCAGCACAGTTTTCTGAAGTGACTGAGAAGCAAGCTAGATCATAGCCTGAATTTAAGCTACTTCCAGCAGGCCTCAAGTGTGCCTTCCTTGCAGGTGTAGAGAATATGTATCTATTCATCATTAGCAGCAGGCTGACCATGGATCAAGAATCTCAACTTCTCGAGGTCCTAGAGAAAAATCGTAAGGCACTTGATTGCCACGTATCAATCCTTTGCAGGATAAATCCTTCAATGTTCTCACGCCATATTTACTTGGAAGAAGATGCCTAGTCGTCCCAAGAGTTTCAAAGAAGATTGAACCCAAATTTGAGGGATGTAGTCATGAAAGAAATCACGAAATGGTATGATGCATGCTTCATTTAACCCATCCGATTCAAAATGGGTGAGTCCTCTGCATGTAGTTCATAAGAAATCAGGTCTTACCGTGTTTACAAATGAAAGATGAGAGGAGATTTCTACTCGGGTACGGCATCCTGGTGTGTATGTGTTGACTATCGCCGCCTCAATATAGCAACAAAGAAGGACTACTAACCCTCGCCATTTATTGATCAAGTAGTGGAATGATTGGCCAGCAAGGAGTTCTTTTGTTTATGGATGGTTACTCCATGTACAACCATGTAGCAATCACCCTAGAAGACCAAAAGAAATCTACATTCACTTGCTTGTTCGGCACCTACACCTTTTGGAGAATGCCCTTTGATTTGTGCAATGCACCCCCTACAATCCAAAGGTGCATGCTTGCAACCTTTGCTGATATGGTTGGTAGTTTTCTCAAGGTGTTTATGGATGACTTCTCCATCTATGGTGATAGTTCTGATGCTTTTCTTGAGCACCTGGATAGAGTACTTAAGAAATGATGTGAGGTCAATCTCGTTCTATCTTCAAAAAAGATCCACTTCATGGTCACAAAAGGAATTGTGCCGGGTCATGTCGTTTGCAAATGTGGCATGTAAGTTGACCCAGCAAAGGTAGATGTGATTGCCAATCTAGAGCAACCTCAAACTGTTAGAAATGCAAGGTCATTCCTGGGGCATGCGGGTTTCTACAGGAGATTCATCAGAGATTTCAGCCACATCGCTCGACCTCTCACGGAGTTGTTGTTCAAGGAGACTGAGTTTAATGTTGATCAATAGGTTCTCCTTTATTCAATCAACTGAAGGATCTATTCACTTAATCTCCAGTCCTACAGCCGCTTGATTGGTTTCTCCTTTTTGAGATCAAGATAGATGCATCAGACTTTGCAGTTGGGCTATTCTAGGACAAAGGAAAGAGAAGGCGCTCTATGCCATTCACTATGTCAGCAAAAACATTAGATGAAACTCGGAGAAACTACACTATCACAGAGAAAGAATTGCTTGTTACAGTCTACGCCCTTGAGAAGTTTAGATCCTATCTGCTTGGATCTAAAGTCACGATCTACACTAACCACTCTACTATTCTGTACTTACAGCAAAGAAGGATGCCAAGCCTAGATTGATCAGGTGGAACCTTCTCCTCTAGAAGTTCGATTTGGATATCAAAGACAAGCCTAGCATTCAGAATGTGGTAGTAGATCACCTATCTAGAATTGCAAAAGCCTCCACTAAGCAGTGCACCAATCACAGAGACCTTTCCTGACAAGTTAATTCTGGTTGTAGATTCACTCCCTTGATATGCCTATATTGTGAACTACCTCATCTCCGGTGTAGTCCTACAAGATTGGACAAAGATCAAGAAGGACAAATTCTTGTCCCAAGTCCATTTCTACCAATGGGAAGACCCACTTCTATTCAAGGAAGGAGTAGATTGCATTTGGCACCGGTGTATTCCTCAGGAGGAGCTTCATAGTGTCCTTGAGCATTGCCACTTGCTCGAATCTGGTGGACAACGCTCTGGAGATAGAACGACAACAAAAGCATTACAGTGTAGCCTCGGGTGGTCGACACTATTTAAGGATGCTGTAGAATTTGTGAAGAACTGCACTGACTGTCAGAGATTGGGAGGCACCCTTATAGCTAAAGATTTCATGCCCCTGAAGTCCATACAAATTTCAGATGTATTCAATGTTTGGGGTATCGATTTCATGAGACCCTTCCTCAATAGTCATGGATTTTAGCCCATCCTTCTGGCCATTGATTATGTGAGTCACTAGGTTGAAGCTATCACTGCTCGAGCTGCAGACAACAACATAGTTTGTCGATTTCTGAGAGAGAACATCATTTTGCAGTTCGGGATACCAACGCGGGGAGTCAATTCATTAATAGAGAGGTTAGAAAATTAACAAAGGAGTACAACATCGAGCACTGAGTCGTGTATCCTTATCATCCCCAGACAAATGGGATGGTAGAATTATCAAACAAAGAAATCAGACGATATTGCAGATTCTTGTGAAGCCTAACAAAAAGAATCGGTCCCAACTCTTGGACTCTGTCCTTTGGGTATACAGAATCACTTACAAGTCTCCCTTGGGCATGTTGCCCTATCGTTTCCTGTAGGGAAAGTCGTGGCATCTGTCCGTGGAACTGATCCATAAATCATTATGGGCAATCAATATTTGAAACTAGGACTCGCGAAAAGGTGGTCAAAAAAGGAAAGAGGATTTGAACAAGGTCTTGGAATTATGAGACTATGTCTTCGATAACACCTTGATGTACAAGGAGAAGGTTAAACACTAGCATGACCAACACATCACACAAAAGACCTTCGAGACTTGATAGAAAGTGTGGCTATTTGACGTAATGCTGAAGATATTTCTAGGCAAATTAAAGAGTAAATGGATAGGGTCATTCAGAGTGCAAG
Source organism: Ottelia alismoides (assembly GCA_037367405.1). Lineage (NCBI taxonomy): Eukaryota > Viridiplantae > Streptophyta > Magnoliopsida > Alismatales > Hydrocharitaceae > Ottelia > Ottelia alismoides. The sequence continues at coordinate 54,924 of JAZKJV010004240.1, read as the reverse complement.
AAGTGTGTGACAACAGAAGTATCACGGTATCATATTTGTTGCTTGACGCACAACCATTCATCATCAACATCAGCTACTGAAGCCATACCTTGAGCATGACACTTTCTTGATTGTTATCTATTTAGTTCAAGTGATATGCAACAAAGAATCCTCCACAACCTCAGCAACATCGAAAGATTCAGATAATATTCCTAAAAAACTCTTCCTCTAGTTTTCTTCTTTTCTTCTTTTATACTTTTCAGTTGTATTTTTTATTTTCTGCCTTGTTTTCCTCACTCATTGCTTCTATACTTTGGATATGCTTCATCCTATGTATAGGGGAGATGAGTGACTTCATATTTTCATTCTTTGTCCCATGACATGTCTCCTCTCTTGTTGATACTCATGTCTATACATAGGGATATTTTACCCTAAGTATGGGGGGGGGAAGAAAGTACGAATCATTGACGTTATTCATTCCTACCTTTGACCCTCCCTGCATGTAGTTATCGTTTGCTATACTTATTTTAATCGATCCTAAGTCTGGGGGGACGGTCGACTTCTCATTGATTTTTCTTTATTCTTTAATCGTTGTAGTATAACCTCTCTTATACTTAGTACAAGTTATGTCTTTTCTTTTTCTCTTCGATCTATGAGGGCATATCTCAAGCTAAATATAGGGAGCCGTATATACTATGTATACTTTAGCCATAACTCGTACTTTCATATTTTCAATAAGTATGGCTAAAATACAATTAATTAAGTGTAAAAAATTAAAATTGTTGCAAAAATCATACATGAAACTATGGTAAAATGCACCAACAGATCCCGTCTTTTTTCCCTAGTAGTAATGAATTCACAAGAAGGAATCATGTTCATTTGTTGTAATGGAGCACCAAAGAGGTGTTCGGGACCTGATAGGATTGCAAATCGATAACTATTGTGATTATAAGTAACTTAAATATATCAAACGGACTTACACGAAACAGAAATGACAGTAAAATGTACAATAGAATATATATTGGTTATATGTTGGTTATTACATGCTACTTAACTATGTATGTTATTACATTTTTCAGTTCTCCCATTCTAGCCGCTCTGATACCATCGCACAGTCACCCTTCATCTAGCTCTGCATCCTGATCACCCTAATCTTAGCCTATCTAGTCAATATTAGGTCCGAGATCTCTTCCTTCTCCTTCACCAGAGATCGACCAACATCCCCCTGTCGCTTCTTTCATTTTCAATCCAAATAACCAGGACCGGAGCATAGCTCTGAGTCATAGGTTTCCTTTGCAGGTCGTTCCACACGATTGGGAGCCCTCTTTCCATCCTTGCCAGGGCTCTCTAGAGCAGCTCCAGGTGCTCATCGTCGATACACCCATCTAGCCGATGGAGCCTCCATCTGAGCCATCTAGTCGATGCGGAATCACATCACCGTCATGCCGACATCCTCCGATCTTCCATCGGAGCTGGGGATCTCTTCTTTGGCTCCGGTGAAGTTCGCCTGATGCATGTTCTTCTAGACCCGTTCCACAGCATTGGATCGACCGGGCCCCTCCAGATTACATCTCGACCATTCATCCAACCGTCATGTCGAACCGTTGGATGTCAGATCTGACGGTCACGTACGCCCCATGTTCCCGATTATCCTGGCACCATCAGATTTGACGCTTGACAGCATCAAAGTCGCACGTCCATCCTAGGCTCCAAAGGGCGACACACGTCCACCCCACGCGTGCTTCACGTACTTCGAGGGTATCTTCCCCATTTTACCCCGTATTTCCTTTAGTTTACATTTTAGTCAGTAAAATAAATTCGTAGTTGAACTTATTTGTATTTCGCCCCATGTAGTTTCTGTTATTTGCACTTTAGTCCCCTGTGTCTGGAGACACGTGCATCATCACGTGCCCTTTGGTGTATTTGCAGACTTAGTCCTGAGCTTTCTTATGTTAATGATTGATGAAAATGTTTTCTGAAATTGCAAATATTCCCCTTTGAGTGTGTATTTGATGCATGTGCGGAATTTATTGGTGAAATTGCACATTTGACCCCAGACTTTTTATGCGTGTTACTGTTTAGTGCAGAAACTTAAATAATTTACACTTAGTTCCCTACAAACTATGTTTTGCATTTTTAGTCAAATAAATATCAAAACTACTCCAAAAATTTCTGAAAAATTACCAGTAGCTCTTGCTATTGTGTAATATTTTTGATAATTTTTGAGACACATTTTGATTTTGTTTGCTATTTTCTAAAAATCGAAAACCCTAAAAAATGTATCTATCTATTTTAGAAAACCCAATAAAAATAGAAAAATACTTTAAAAATTCCAAAAACATTCGTGAGTGTTTGTGTTGTGTTGTTTTAATTTCTGTACCATTTTCATTCTATTATCTTTTTATAAAACATCTAAAAATTACAAAAGACTAAAAACCTTATAAAATCATTAAAAATTCTCTAAAAATCAAAAAACGTGTTTTTCGTTTCTGCAGTTAGATTTTATTTTATACTTTCACATAAAATTGATATCAGGATTTTAGAGGCATTTTAGATATTTTTAATTTCCCTTTTCATCCAGGTTGTACACTGCTTGTTTTTTTCATCTGTCTTTTATTTTTAGAAAATCCTATAAAAATAAAAAAAGCCCATAAAATACCCAAAAACACTTGAATATTCTAAAAACACAAAAATAATTTTATTTTAAATTTCTGAGCTTTTTATACCTTGATAAAAATGGTTGCGTTGTGTCTGCTTTTATGTTCTTGTTTATTTTCTTAAATACAAAATATTAAAAAAATATTATACATTAAAAACCACCAAAAACATTTTGATTTCTTTTTGGATTACTTGAATACTTCGTAGGTTTTACTCGTGCTCCTTATGTTCGACCCTGGTGGCTATACCCGCTTAAATAAATAGTAAGATCGCTTGCCTTGTTTTCATGCTTGTTTGATTTTGCTGGTGGTCTCTTGTTTCTCGTTGAGCCCGGTTCGAGTGGTTGAGGTCGCAACGACCTTTGCTATCATATAGCTTAGTCGCTCGGGCCGCTCATAAGAGGCCGAACTCACGACGGAGCACAGAGCTACAACGTTTGAGTGGTGATCTCGTTGCACCTTCACGCAGTCCTGCGCTGCGATGAGGATCGGAGAGGGAGGAGCGGCTGTCACATGAATTCCCCCCCTCACTCAGAGCTCACCGGGAAGGTGGGAGAGAATAATGGCAGATGGATTTGAGATACTTTATATGGAGGTCTATATATAGAGAATGAGATGGAGATCGACAGGGAAGACTTGGGACGCACGGCAGATTGTCGGGCAAATGGTCCAACGACTGGTTGTTGGGTCGGTTGGTGGAGGAAGAAGGTGGAGGGAGGAGGGGGGTGACGTGCGGAGAGGAAAGAAGGAGAAGGGAAGAAGAAAGGGAAAGTAAGAAAGAGAAAAATAAGAAAATAATCAAATAAATTCATTAAAGAAACTAATAAAATAAATACATAGTAAATAAATAAATAAATAATTCAAAATATCCTAACCAGTATTATATTTTGTTCGGATGATTTTGTTCCAGGCTACTTTCGTTCGAGCATTCACATTAGTATATCCATTCCATTAAAAATATCTACGGATCTTATCAATTTTATCGAGGATTGAGCGTGGCATTTTCAAACATGAAAGAGGGTGTAACACATGTGGTGTTGAAAAACGAGTTTAGGAGGCACACCCTAGCTATAAGAGGAAGAATCTTAGCCTTCCAACCCTGAAGCTTGAAAGAGGAATTTTGAATTAAGGGACTCCAATCCTTCACGATCGTGCCTTTGTTGGACAAAGGGAAGCTGAGATATGTCATAGGAAATGCACATTGGTTCCAACCCATAATTGTTTGGCCTCGGGAATCTCTATAGCAGAGAGGTTTAACCCCAAAAAACTCAAATTTCTCTTGAATAATGTCAATGCCTGCGGAGAGGTTTGAGAAGATTTTAAGTGTTGTTTACACAATTTTAGCTCCTCCTTACCGAATTCAAGAAAAATTAACCAATGATCCGCAAATTGTATGTTTGTCATCATAGTTAGCATGCCCTCCTTCGTGAAACCTCTACATTTAGCAGCCTCAGCCAGTTTGACTAGCCTAGCATCAAGCACTGATAGGGAGTGATAATTGCACCTTATGCGGTGTATTTCTAATAGGATTTATGAGAACATGTCAAAATAAAATTTTTCTCTCTCTGAAATCTTCTACCCCTTTCCGTGATCCGACTCAGTGACAGTCACCACCTAAGGTAGTTCACGGCCTGTTAACGTCAATTGTTATATTAAATTTGTGTCATTTCCGTCAATAAATAGTATGCGGTTCCTTTCAAAGATTAGCTCCCCTTGAGGAAATATTCCCATAATTGGATATCGAAACTGTAATTGACCCAATAATAGCATAGAGGTTTCATCGGCGGGATCTGATTGCGCATTTCCCACCGTAATCTCACTGGCCACTCCTAGTAAGTGTAGTAGTCAGATTCTAATTAGGACTTGTGCGAATTGCTATTATATATATAATGATATGGTTTTACACCCTGCGCTGCACCATCATCCAGTTAGAGTTTAGCCATACGAAATCATGTTCGCGCTCACGGAAGAGAGGTTCCTCAAGATGAGGGAAGGGTTGAAGGAGAAGATAAGGGAACGCCACCGGAAGGAGAGGGAGACGAACGCTGCACCAACAACAGTTGCAACCACCGCCGTCGTCAATGCCGCATTTGGATCCTCCAAACCCTCCGTCGTCAGGCGAGTGATACAGGTGGAGACCCATCGCATCGTTCACAAGGCAGTACCACCACGTCCGCTTCATTTACTCGCCGGGGTCGACTCCTTGAAGACGAAGGCGCGCATCTTGCGGGAGTCCCGTGACTACTACTCCCTCGTCTGCGATGATCCCGACTACGTTGCTTCCTACAACGCCATCAAGAACGTCGACGACGATGCCCAGAAGCGCGAGGCGAGGAAGAGGTGGTTCGCACCATCCAAGAAGCCGGAAGAATCGGAGAAACGCGAGGGCGGGGACCTTGCTGATGACGAGGAGCGCGGGAGAACGGAGGAGAAGAAACCGCGGCTGGCGAGCGTGATCGTAATACCCACGAGGCAGGAGGCCGGACCATTTCTGACGGTAACAAGACCCATCGCCGGGGTACCGTCGAAACATCTAGCAACCACGGAGAAGAGGAAGGCTACGGATCATGATGACGACGGCACACGCATCAGGAACGGACCTGACGGATTGAAGAGTGGGAGGTATTGTCCAAGACGGCACGAGGACGCGGATATGTCCACAGATCGGACGAGAGGAGGAGCCCCGTGATCGGACGAGGAGGAAGAAGTCTAGAAGAGAGGCGTGAGAGGAGAAGGTTGGACGAGCGTCGCATGTCCAGGAAGAACCACTACTATTAGTGCATATCTTTACGTTGGTCTGTCCGACGAGTAGTAGTTTTTTTAGTGTCGAAGAATCAGTCGAAATTTTGCTGCGGATTGCGAAGTTCATTCAGATCAAGTTCAGATCGGATTCTGTTTGAAATGTTTGTTAATAAGTTCAGAACTCAATTGCTCGTTAATGTCAGTTTAACTTCTTTGCTGGGAATTATCAGGATCTTAATTATCTACTTGGTCGTACTACAGTTCCATCACCTGAAATGCGCACGAGCGCCTATTCCCACAGCATTTATGATCTCAGTTATTTATGATGACGTACTGTTCTTTCTGAATTTGCCAGATTTGGATTTTGAGCTGAGTTATTCGTCCCTTCAGGATCTAATTCGTAAGGTCCATTGAAAAACTCAACAAAAATATATTGCAATCATGCGATGGATGATCACAGCGAAGGATCGATATCCTCTTAGTTCGATTTAGATGTTCGTTTAAACTGTAAACTTCTGTGTTTCGTGAAAAGTTAAGAGATAAACGAAGGATATGTGTTTTATGCAATTATTTCAGATTGGTTTGATGGAGGTTTACTGTGAGACATGGAAAATGACAAATTTTCTTTGGGTGGTGGTAAGATTACTGGGAATCTTCATTTGAATTTAGTAGGTAAAATGGCTTGTTAATTTTATTTCGGTGTGAAAATGATATCATAAATTGTTATTTTCTACCAATTGACTGAATTCGAAGAGGAGCAACGTAATACTGCAAATGTGCTAGTCAGTTAAATTAAACAAAGCTAAAAAATAAATAAATAAAACTGAAACAAATCATCTCATGTTTTTCATGTTGAGGAGACGGTAGCTCGTTAAAGGTGGAAAAATTCAAATTGTTTAAAGCGTTGGACGTGAAGGCTGTCGGAAGATCAAGCATGGCAAATCAAAATATACAATGATTAATTGTTATGATTTTTTTGAAAAAATACATAATTTATTATTTTATTACATCCGTTATTGTCCAAATATTGTCATCAGATATAATTAACTATGATTAAGGACGCTATCCACAATTAATTAACGAATTAATTGTTATGATTACTGTAAATTAATTGCAATTAAGGGTAGTAAGGCATTAATTAACGAACTAATGATAGGAAGATTTCTATTAAGAATGACCACGATAATTAACTCTACTGAACACAAGGAAGAATCTAAATGATATACTTATAATTATTGATGAATATTTGGTTTTATAGTAATTTTACATGTCAAGAGCATAATATGTAAATATCATGAAAGTCAAGGGCTATTTGGTGTTGATTTCCTCAAGATAAATACTATAAATATTCTATAAGACCCAGAATCAAGTCTTATATTTCTATACGTGTTGACGTAAGTACCAGTATACAAATTGCACAATAGAAAGAGCTGGAATTTAGCTTCATGTCAGTATTTCAATTGGAATACAAGTCCTCTCATATGTCCATGCTCCTCAAAAGAACACCCCCTATTCTAAGTTGGAATTAAGCTTAAATTAATCCAATCCAGCATTATTATTAAGCTACCCTACGAGGTAGTCAAGTTAGCTACCCGACCTTTTTTTTACTTTTTTGCGCTATATAGATGTGATACTAGGGGAACTGAGATCAACTACTATCTACTTGCTCTCATTTTATATCAACTCAATTCACGACTCTTATCTCATCCATCAAGCATATCTAATTTTAACAGTTTCAGAATCGCTAAAATTGATGAATATATCATACACAAAATTTGAAATGTGTATCCTCTTATTAATCTAAGTTATTCACATCAAATGTTATTAAAAATACTAAAAATGTAAAATAGAAGGGCGGGCTTCTAACCTAGGAGTAACCCATTCTCCCCTAACAAATTAAAAAAATTACCAAAGCTCCTTAGAAATTACAAAAGACCCTTTGATGAATCTCCATGTCATCACCTTTATTCTTTCTTTTTGGCCTCAAGTTCCTACTTAAATGCATGTATATATCATTACTGTATGAAAGTACACACTCAATAATTCACAAATAATACAATATAAAATACTGTACAAAGTACTATAGTATTGCCAAAATAAAAGAATAAAGAAAAAGAAAAGAAAAAGAAAAGAAAAAGGATGAAGTGTCAAAGGCACTAAGTGGCCCTAGCCTCCGAGGCCTAGTCATCACGATGACTTGGTCGACAAGGAATGAAGTAGGGGGAGATAGGGCAATCAATTGTACATAAAATACACTAAAAACCCCTAATTTTATAGGCAAATAATTAACACTTTGGAACCTATTTTATTTTCCCATTTTTACACCTCAAATCAATAAACTTTGAACTCTAACATTGTACGTAAAAATACAAAGAAAAATATAACAATGATTAGTGTGCCATGGGCATACAAAATAAAAAGTTGTAAAGAAAATTTTACAGACTTGTATCTTCTCCATACAGATTCAAAATTGATTAAACTCGGATTTATTATTCATAAAAAAGTAGCTATTTAATGATGGTTGTTTCATTCAATTTGAAGTAAAGATGCAAAAGTTAGGTTTTGGGCCCTCATTGTGCTATATATCTGTAGATAATATTCAACTTATTTTTCTTTACAATTTTAGGTTTTTTATTTTTATAAATTTGTAAATATTATTTGAAATATATGTACACAATAAAATTAGAATAAAAGTAATAAAATACAAAAATAAAATAAGGTACTTTAATACATAGATGAATTGTATTTATAAATATCTACACAATATATATATTTATTTATCTAAGTACATAAATAACTAATAAAAATGCAAAACAAATACCTAAATATGTATTTAAATAACTTATAAATATATAAAATGCATATAAATTAATAAAATGTAATGTACAAAATAAAATTATAATACATAAAATATAGGTATATTTACCTATATATACACATGTAAATATTAACATGTTATAAATTAACTTGTACAAATAAATAAAATTAAAATAAAATAGTACATAAAATAATAAATATTTTTATGTTTTAACTTTAATTTAACAAAATCGATTTCATTTTCTATTGATTTTACAAAACATTTTTTTAATCTTTTTCTCGGTTGGTCCACGTGGACCAACCAAGACCTTCCGTGAGTTGACCTCGGTTAATTGAACGACCTCCCTCAACCAACCTATAAGCCCCTTCTTTCTTCGATTTTTCACGCCACCTCCACTCCATCTTCTCCCTCGAGCTCCTCACACCTCTAAAGCCCTCATCTCCCTATTGCATGCTGATTCCTTAGGATCCACCTACCATCATCCTTGCTCTTGCAATCTCTCCATCTTTTTGGCTAGAGACCATCACTATAAGTACGCCCTCCGGCATCCCTTTCTTTTTTGGATCCCCGATCTTCGATCTGTAACCCTAATGGAGGCCACATGAATTGAGCTAGTGATGACAGCTCCGACTTCCCTTCTCTATTTGTTGTGGATAAAGCTCAGGATCATGATGGCCCAGACCAGCAGAGCTTTGTCTCTGGAAACCTTTCAAGCTACGAGCTCCTGATGAATCCATGATTCAATATCTTTATTCTTTTATTTTAGCTAAATCCTTGTTAAAATACGTGTACATATTCATTAATTATCAATACTTATCATTCATCGTAGATGTGTTATTATTGTATATTTAGCATTCTTTTTAATTAAAATAAAAGAATAAAGAAGAAAAGAAAAAGGTAGAAATAGAGACGGATGTACTTATGGAATAAATACAGACTGACCCAAACCTTGAGAGAAGGTCAAGACATGACCTAATCCATCAGGAATAAAATAGGAGGTGATAGGGTCCATAACTTATAAAAATCAAGAAAAACAAATCTCACTTGTACATATACATAATTTTTCACCTTCTACATATTTATCTATTTTATTCATCAATAAAACAACCTCAAATAAAAATAGTTCCTTCTTGAAAAGTGTTTGTAATAATGTATATTCATTTATAAAAATATCATAAAAATTCTTTAACCAACAAATAAATAATTACATTGAACCTAAAAAGCCTAAAAGTCAAACTTCCCAAGTTCATAACTATTTATAGCAAACTCCAAATTGACCAAACTCACTTTAAACTTCATTTTGTAACCAATACAATTTATTAAAAATATCAAAAAATCTTGGAATAAATCATGTGAGTTTTGGCATTTGGACCTCTTTGTTTATGTGTACATTACATATACAACTTCTTTATTTTATATTTAATTATTTGTAACTCCAAGTAAGTTAATTCTTTTTCTACAATGTTCATAAAAATAACTTAAAAATTACAAAAATATAACTTAAAAAATAAATGTGAATAAATACCAATAAATATCAAAAGCAAAAAGCCATAAAGCCTAGCATCTGAACCTCATAACTCGGTCATATGAACTTCGATTTGAGTGATAGTTCATTATGTAAAAATATCTATCAAATAAGAGTGGTTTCACTCAGTGTTAATATGCAAAAAGTAGGTTTTGGGACCCTATTGGTATACGTGTACATATGAATATATTGTACATATTTTTATTTATTTTCTTGTATATTTGTGTAATATTGTATTTTAAATGTTTTGATATGTTTATGTTATTTATATAAAATAAAAATAAAAAAAATAAAAAATCATCAAAAATTTTATAATGTTTTTATTATATACGTATAATGCAGATATCTTATATATATTCCTATTTATTTGTATCATTAAAATAATTTTCAAATTAAAATAAAATATATCTAAAATCCTTACCTTATTATGTAAATAACTAAATTATTAAAATATGTAATTATTTGTAGGAATAATTTACTAAAAATTCATTTATTGTATATATAGGTATTTTATACCTATTAATAAATGTTTTTATTTATTTTACCCTATTTATTGACTTACTTTATAAAAATCATAACAAATAATTTATTAAAATATTAACATTATTTAATTTACTTATTTTAAATTTAAATTTATTCTATATTTAAATTTAATATTATTTAGATCCCTGAATTCCTGTTGGCCCGTCCAATTTCAATGACCTCCAGTCAACTCGCCCTTTCCAGCCTTGGACCCGATTATTGCACGGAGTGTCCGATTTCTCCCTATTTTCTAGCCCTCATCTTAATCTTGATAAACCTGATTTCTTTACTCTTTAATCCATCAAATAACCATGATTTTCACCCAATAATATTTGGCAATATCCTGCCTCGGTTCGTATACCATTTTCGCATTTGAATTCCCTCTCTTACGCTATAAAAGCCTTCCAAATATGGAAATTTGGGTTGATCCACCATTGTGTTTTCTTCCTCCTTCGGTTAGAATGAGAGAGTAACAGAAGATCTTGTTTCCTGTTGTCGAGCGAGGAGAAGACCAGACGTGAATGGACACCACTAGCATGAGGAGTTGCTTCGATGCGATCTAGACTCCGACCATGCCGACTGTCGAGGTGACAAACATCTGGAGTAGCTACTCCAGAACCCTAGGCGAAATCATCCATTCTTCTTTCATTGCAGGTCAGTCACTTCATCCACTCAAGTCTCCAATCTACTATGAACAGATATCATCTACCTCAAATTCATCCACAACAACATCCATCAGATCTCCGATCACTATAATCGGAGGTCCACTACTGATTTCTATCCATCATTCACCCCATCAGATGCCTCCATTTCTGATCTATCTCTCATATCTGCTCATCTCCGATCACACAGGGTAATCGGAGCCTGTAGATTCTTCCTACGCCTAAGGATTTCCCCCACTTATTCTTCTTGTGTCTATTTTGAATTGAGTTATTGTGCTCGAGTAGGATCACGATTTACAGGTGCAAGCATTCAATTGGAGTTGTTGCTCATCATCATCGAGCATCTGACTTGAAATTTATTGAGCATCTCATGGACAAAGAGTTTCAAAGATTAATGCGAGCGCTTGAGATCAATGATTGAAATCATCAGAACTTGCAGGTAATTTCTTTAGTCTATTTGAACGGATTTATTTCAATTACATATAATTGTTGCAGGTCATCGATCAAACGATGAGTACCCATGAACAAAGCACTGTGAACCATTACCTGGAGTTCAATCCCATGTGGATCTGAACATGCTTCTTATTTACTCTTGCATATCATTCTTGCATTCAAAAAAATCATCTTTCACTTCATTTATATGCATTTCATTTGCATATTTTGCATATGAAAAATGGAAAGTTAGTGGCTTCTGAAACGAGTTATGAATAGAAACCGAGGATGGACTAGATTTGACCTTATTATACTTATTTTCAGAGGAACCTTATAGGAACTAGAGTTGATACTTTTAAGGTCGAGTGAATTAATTCTTTGAGTCCACAAGACTATGTTCACATGTAATCTTGATTGGTCTAAGAAAAATTATTTCACACACATGCATGATTAATTTAGACAATAACCTAACTTGGACAAGTACCTTGCACGTAGCTCTTCATAGATGATGTGTTGAGGTGTAGAACTATTGGTTAGAGACACATCACTTCGAGTGGCGAGTGCACCCCAACCTAGTCTAGTGGCATGGATGTCTAAAGATATGAGCTATGGGTTGAAATAAAGCTTGGATGAGGGATGTTCTGCTGGCACAATTTTTTCTAAGACCCCAAAATATGTGCAGAAAGAAAGACTTTATATACATAGGGCACAATAAGATCAATGCAGTGCAACAATCTTTCCACCAAATAGAAGCAGATGTATTAAAAAAAGAATAAAGTTATGTATATTGACTATAATGGTCCAGTTTGAGAGAGACTGTAGATCTTTATGGAGACTTGGCTACACTGGTTGGCTTCACAAGGAGATGTGGCTACACTGGCCACACCTTGCTTCTTCATATTCTTCTATCTTCTCCCCCTTCGATTTTGGACACAATATGTACATGCACTTAGAAGGAAAAACCCCTCTCATCGAGGAAAGAGAAGCTAGAGTGGGGAATTAGGGTCACCTTGCTAAGAGAAGGTTGTTCTTTGTCACTTCTGATGTGGAGAGATATATTTCACTTACAAATACAAGTAAGATTCATAGTCATCGGAATTTGCATATGAGGACTTGTTCTGACCTGACTATTGAGGCGGCCTAAATAGAGACTTGTGGAACTTAAAGGTTGTTAGGTCTTAGATCCTAATCCTAATAAGGTTCCACCAAACTAATAATCCAGAGGTTGAGTCGAGCTCCATTTTCATCTTTTGTTCATGACCTTGGTATGGAACCCAAAATCATTTCACTTTTTCATTTCATTTTAGTTGCTCGGGAACAAGCAAGGTTCAAGTATAGATGTTAATGAATATGTGATTCATCTCTAAAAATTGAAATAAAGCTTTGTTCCCAAGTAATTAGCTGCATTTCTCCATTTATTCTGCATTATTACCATTCATGCACTTAGAGATAATATTCACATTTTAGCATGCATGTTTGCATTAAATAAGAAGCCAAATTCCCTTGTAAATATCACCTATATATTACCATATTTTCTCGTATTTTTATTTTGTATTAACTAAGAATTGAATAAAATCAACTCTATAGTGTACATATCACTAACAATAATAAATGAAAAATACCAAAGAAAATATTAACTTGTAAAATTGTCCAATAAAACCCAAACCCTGGTTCGAGACTAAAAGCCTTAAAATGCGAATATCTCTCATACAGTCTCTTATGGACCATACTCTCTTTTGAATTAATGTACGTTCAAGTACCTTCTTAACAAGACCAAATTCAAAAGAAGTGAAGTTCATATGTGAAACTTGGGTTTTGGGTCGCTATTGTATATTGTACATATTGACCTATTTTTACCTTATTATTATGTAAAAAATAATCCTTTTTACTTATTTCTTTTGCATTTGTTTTCTTTGATTTATATTTTAATAAAAATGTAAAAATCAGAATAAAAATCGTGGCAAAAATCAAAGAAAATAAATCAAACTGATTATGTATAATCAGTTTGCGTATATGTCTTCTTTATTTCTTTTCTTTATTTTCTTATTTATTAAAATTCAAATGACAGATTAAGTTGTAAATATTTATTTTATATTTCATTTGATTTTATTTTTATCTAATTTGAAAATGAACAAAATTACAAAAATGCGGTATTTATATCTATATGATACCACCAAAATACTTTTTGTACAGATGATTTTTTTTGATTTTGGGTCCTTCACAAGAGTTGTAGATCTACTCGAGAGAACAACTTTCTTGTTGACACTTTTTTATTTGATCTCTTTTGTTATTTATTTTTTATTTTTCTTTGTATTTAATTTTTTGAAATTTTAGGGAGTGACACATGGCAGCTCCTGGAGCCACCACATGTCACCCATTTTCTTTATTACTTTATTTTATTTATTCGTTATTTTTATTTTTATTTATTGTATTTGTTTGATTTATTTATTTGATTTATTTATTTAATTTATGTATTTTACTATTTATTTTATTTATTTATTTTTAAATTATTATTATTCTTATTTATTGTATTTTTCTATTTATATTATTTATCATTTTTTATGAGTTTCTATTTTTATTATTTATTTTTATTTTTAACTTTTAATTTAATTTAATTTAATTTTTATTTACTGACACATGGCCTCCCTTACGTGCATGACGTGGTGCCCTCTCCATCCCCCATCTCTACCCTTGCTCCGCATTCCTCCTCCACCTCCCTTGATGTCACGTAACCGTTGTGCATGCAACTGCCACACTCTCCCTTCATCTCTTCACGATCTCCTTTAGACCCGATTGCACATTATCGTTCATCTCTTCACCACCCACTACAAAACCATCCATGACTTCCAATCCAAGCCTTGAACAACCCATAAAGGGTGCCAACCGCCGTCGATCGCTGGTATTTTCCATTAGCAACACAAGTTTGAGAGAAGGAGAGCTAAATTGGAGCTATTGGAGGCAGTAGCCCTCCAACTCCATTGAAGACCCTTTCGAGGTGTGATCCACAATCGCCCATAGTCGTGCTGCTTCGTTTCCAAATGAAACTAATCTTTCTCCACCACTAAGAGTTGAAGCGGTCACTCGGAGAAGGTGCTCACCTCAGTCACTCCATATCCCAGGAGAAACTCCCTTCCTCTTTCCCTTCTTCTGTCACCTTCGTCTTCCTACTGCCCTCAAGCGACCCCATGCCTTAGCCGATAGTGATAGCAGCGCATGCCATTGACACATGATAGCCTCGGCCCGCCCGTCTCTAGCGGCCATCGACTTCTTCCAGTCGCCTTATAGCGGTGGGACTTTAGATGCATTCTCTCTATCGTTGACAACTAAGCCACCCTCCATCGTGTGCTACTAACTCGACCCCCATCACTCCGCCACCAGCCGAGCACTCCTCTGCCATGAGCTCCACCCTACCTCGACACGAGCACCTAGCATGCTCACCACCCAAAGATCTCCCCTCAAGTGCTCAGCACGTGATCACTGGGAAGAATTGCAGCCTATACCCTCATCTTCAGACTTATCACACATAGGGCCCCCCATCTTCAGCAGGGCACGTGCGTGACACGTGCCCCTTCAGAGATTTGCCCCTAAGGCCCCCCATTCTCAGCTAATAATGGAAGAGCCATCGTGAGTTGTACCCACGTGAGGTGCACAAGCAAAGTGGAGAAATCACACCAGCCCAACCATTCTCCACTAATCTCAAGAACGTCTTGACTTTCAGTGACATCATCTCCATGTGCGTGGCACGTGACTCACTAGAAAAATTGTAGAAAGACCACCCAGGATCTTGGTAATTGCATCATTCACATTTTTATTTAATCTATTTCTATTTTCAACCTTATGTTTTGTGTCCCTAGTTGAGTCTTATTTTGTCATAATTTTATCATTTCAAAAATAATGCATTGTAGAACAACTTATTCTCTATCATGTGGATGTTTGATAAATCTGTGTGGAATTTGACTGATATAATATAATTTTTATGGAAAATTACGTAATTTGCCCCTGTATGATCTTTAGTAGATATTAAATTAATTATAGATCCAAAAATTCCCAAAAATTCATATTAAGTAGATTTTAATATATTCTATTTGTGCCCTAAAATCATGTCATTTGCACGCATATTGCGGTTGGAATAAATTAAATGGTGATTTTAATGATTGATTTTTAATAGCCCATAGACACTTTTTTTTATGATCTAATATTTTCATGTATATCTCTTAAGTAGACTTATGTAGTATAATTTTATTTCTATAATTAATTTGATTTTTTATTTATTAAATTAATCTGTAAAAAATCATCTTACAAGCATCATTAATTCATAATAAATTCATTTTACATTAGAAAATTCCAAAGAAATTACATAGCGTTAATTTTATCATATTTCATCTTCTGGTCAAGCTTGAGGATTTTTTGATATCATTTGAAAAAATTTGTATTTAGCCCGTAAACTTTCACTAATTTGCACTTCATTCTGAATCGCATAAAAAATGTCTCTATGAAAATCTAGGTTCTAGATCGACCGTTAATTGCACTAAGGAGACAGTTGCCTCCTTGAGTTCGACCATGAGCTTGCCCAAGTAAAATAAAAATCCGATCGCTTACTTTAACCGAGTAATTAATTAGTGGTCGTTTTGATTAATCTTAAATGCATAAATACTACAACAATTTGACATAATTTATTAGGGCATTTAGAAGTTCTTCAGTACCCATAGGGGGTCGCATCGTATATACATTTTATATACTTTAAACATAACTCCTACTTTCGTATTTTTGAATAAGAGGGCTAATAAACTATATGGATAGATATATACAACAAATCAACTATGAAGAACACATTATAAATATGTATAAAAAATTTTCAGAACTCTTTGTAAATATGATTAATAAATAGGTTTAAAGTTATTTTGCAAAATGATTTGAAAAATAGTTGGAAAATGTTTTGAAAAAATCTTTTGGAAAACGTTTGTGAAACATTTTCAAACCTTTGTAAAAATATTTTTCAAATATTTGTAAAATCTTTTTTCATTTGTTAATTTTTTTTGAAAATCTAATTTGCAAATGATTAGGAAAAATGGTTGTAAAAATATTTCGAAAAAACTATATATACTATTTGAAATACCTTTGAAAAATGATTTTCAAAATTTTTATTCATATTCTATAAATATATGCACAATGTTTATGAAAATTATTTGCAAAATAAAGTTTTCAAAAATGTTTGTTAAAATATTTTCAAATTATTTTTTAAGAACTTGTACATAGTTATGAGGAATAATAACCGTAACATAATTCTGTATATACATAATCACTGCATAAAAACTAGTAAATAACTGATGAATGTCTGTTTCATCTCCTTTATTCTTTCATTTTGGCCTTTAAGACCAATCTAAATGCATGTATATACCATTATTTTGCATAAATTAACAATCATTATTTATTGTATAAATATTGCATAAAACACATTGTTTAAAGTGAAAAAAGAAAAGAAAAGAAAAAATGCTAAAGGTATTTTATGACCCCAAACCTCGATACTTAAGCAGCATGATGACTGGATCGACAGGGAATAAAATAGGGAGACATAAGGGTTAAATACACAAAAACCCTAACTTTTAGTCTTCGATATTACATTTTTGGGACCTATTTTATTCATTACTATTTATTCTAAACAAAGAAATTATGTACATGAAAGTTGTAGACAAAAATACATAGAGAAATAAAAAATTTACCTTATACAAAAATTATAAAAATTGGGCATTCTACACTAAGAATAAAAATCTAAAATCCATGCTTCCCAAACCCATATCTTCTCCATATGAACTCAAAATGCACAAAAATCACGCTTTAATTGTATATAACTTTTAATAAGCTATTTAATGAAGGTGGTTTCATTTAATTTGGAATGAAGATGCAAAAATTAGGTTTTAGACCCCAATTATACTAGATACCTGAATAAAATATCCATTTTATTTATTCTTTATAATTTTAATACATTTATATATTTATAATTTTGTAAATATTATCTATAACTTATGTACATATTTCGAATACAATACATCCATAAAAAATACAATCAAACAAAATAACGTATAAAAATATAGATGAATTACTTATACTTCTATATGTAATATATACCTTTAACTATTTAAGTGTACAAAATAGATCAAAAAAATACAACAAAATATATTTATATTTATTTAAATAATTATAAATATATAAATTAATAATATAAAATATAAAATAATAAAATATAAAATAAAAATAAAATATAAAAAACATGGGTCAATATACCTATAAATATACTTGTAAAAATTAACTTACAAGAAAATTTAGCCATAAAAGTAAATAAAAATCGGATTAAAATACTACATGAAATAATAAACAAATCTTATTTTATAACATTTATTTATTTAATTCATTTAATATTTTATTTTTAATTAATAAAGAATTAAACTTCTATTTTGTCTCCTAGTGATAGTTGGACCAATAAGAGCACACCATTCGTTGTCTTGGGTCAACTGACCCTTTGTACAGCCTACTCCTATAACTTTGTCAGAAAACCTTATGCAACCCATTTTCACCAATTTATCCCTCTTGATACACTACCCTATGGGAGTTTCTTTCTTCATGAAAAATCTTTTCCTCGCATCCCTCAAGCATGCCATATCCCTTGAATGGTCAATCAAGCATTGTATCGCGTGCAAACCCTAGGTCAACACCTCGACCATCTCGCCCTGTACATAACCCCCTCCATTCCTTCCTCTATTTTTTTGTTCCCCTTTGGCTTCGTTGCATCCCCCCATTGGTGCTCCAGGGCTAGAGCTCAGTGACAGTGAGCTCGGCCAGCTTTTTGGTGCATGGAGGAGTGAAGACGAGGAGGCTCCCACCATCTCCTATGCTTTGCCGCCGTGAGGTCCATCTCGCGCCCACCAGCTTCTTGAGGCTAGTTCCTTAGCTTTTTAGGCAGATTTTAATCTTTGCTTTTATTTCTTATCATTAGTTTTAAGTTTCATCACTTGTTTTAGCGTAGAATTAAACCTTCATAGTTTGCCAGAGCTCCACTCTAGCGAGCATTACATTGTCCTATACCCCTGTTCTGACCCGCCAAACACCTCCACCTTCTTTCCCTATAAATGATCTACACTCACTACACCTCCAGTCAACCTTATCCTTATTGGATCAAGAGATAGTTGTTCCACCTCCGCCGCATCGCTGGAGCACCTCCGTTGCATCGCCGGAGCACCTCCGTCGCATCGTCGGAACACCTCCGCCGCATCGTCGGAGCACTTCCGCCACATCATCGGAGCACCTCTACCCCCATCCCTTTTTCCCATTTCCACCCAAACTATTCCCCAAGAACACCTTTTTTGTTGTGTGTGTTCTCTTGCAGGTCCTTGAGGCTAAGGACCCATCTAGGTCGATTTTGGTCAGTAAGAAGGATACCTGGAGCGTCGTTCTTCTCCAAGTAGTCAGGTCTCCATCGATGAGTCCCGACCACGTTTGCGGCTTCCAAGAGCTGCAGACCACCTTGTATAAGCTCCAGAGCATCTTAGCAATGAAAAAGAAGGCTGGGGGCAAAGACTCACCAGATCAAAGCTCAAAAGAATCAGGGTTTTTCCCTGTTCTACCAACCTACCTCATTGTAGTTCGATCGTGCCCCATTCCCAGATCGCACAGTCAGCATCTGATCAGAGGAGTGATGACCATCTGATCCTTACCAAGTATCTAATTCATACCATAACTACGAAGCATCATCACGTTACTTGGGAATCCACATGTGAAGTCGAAGATCTTCTATCGTCCGATGATGCGCTTGGTGGGGGAAATCTGCATATCCTTCCCCCGGTTTTTTTCTATTTTTGTTTAGTCCTATAAAATATAAAGTGTGTTTTATTTTTTTGTATTTTTACAAAAAGAATCTCGAAGTTTATTGATATTGCAGCTAGGTCCAGTCCAGCTCAGTTCACGTGCCGTCCCACGTGAGCCGGCCATTTTGCGTGGATGCCCTTGCGGTTATTTTGTACTTACGTTTAGTATTTAATGTTAAAATATTAGTTGTAAACTTTTGGATAATTTGCAGAATATATCTCAGACATATTTTTAATTGCAAAAATATCTTTGCTAGTTCGATAAATTTTGTGCTTGTTCTTTAATTTTTATAAATATCATTTGTGCTCCAAAAATATGAAGAAATAGGGTTAAGTAATTGTTTTCACACTAATTCATGCTATATTTTTATGTTTGTAAAAATATTTCGAAAAAAACTATATATATTGTTTGAAATACATTTGAAAATTTATTTTCAAATTGTTTATTCAAATTCTGTAAATATTTGAAAAAATGTTTGTGAAAATTATTTGCAAATAAAGTTTTCAAAAATATTTGTTAAAATATTTTCAAATTATTTTTGAAGAACGTGTACATAGTTATGAGGAATAATAACCAGAACATAATTCTGTATATACATAATCACTGCATAAAAACTAGTAAATAACTGACGAATCTCCGTTTCATCTCCTTTATTCTTTCATTTTGGCCTTTAAGACCAAGCTAAATGCATGTATGTATCATTATTTTGCATAAATTAACAATCATTATTTGTTGTATAAATATTACATAAAACACATTATTTAAAGTGAAAGTAAAAGAATAAAGAAAAGAAGATAAAAACATGCCAAAGGAATTTTATGACCTTAAACCTCGATACTCAGGCATCATGATGACTAGATCGACAAGGGATAAAATTGGGAGAGATAAGGGTTAAATACACAAAAACCCTAACTTTTAGTCTTCAATATTAAACTTTTGGGACCTATTTTATTTTTTATTATTTATTCTTAAATAAAGAAAATTTGTACATGAAAGTTGTAGACAAAAAACATAAAAAATACAAAATTTACTTTACATAAAAATAATACAAATTGTACATTCTACACTCAGAATAGAAATCTGAAATCCATACTTCCCAAATCCATATCTTCTCCATAAGAACTCAAAATGCACTAAAATCACTTTAACTGTATATAACTTTTAAGAAGATATTGTATGAAGGTGGTTTTATTTAATTTAGAGTGAAAATGCAAAAGTTAGTTTTGGACCCCTATTATAATAGATACCTAAAAAAATATTCGTTATATTTATTCCTTACAATTTTTATATCTTTGTATCTTTATATTTTTATAATTTAGTAAATATTATTTCTAAATTATGTAAATATTTATAATACAATACTACCATAAAAAATACAATAAAATAAAATTGCATTTAAAAACACATAGATGAATTACCTATATAATATAAACCTTTATTTATTTAAGGGTACAAAATACATCAAAAAAATAGAACAAAAATATATTTATGTATATTAAATAAGTTATAAATATATAAATTAATACTATAAAATAATAAGATATAAATACAAAATAAAAATAAAATATACAAAACATAGGTCAATATACCTATAAATATACTTGTAAAAAGTAACTTTCAATAAATGAAGCCATAAAAATAAATAAAAATTGGATTAAAATACATAAAATAATAAACAATTTTTATTTTATAAATTTTATTTAATTATTTAATTTATTATTTTATTTTTAATTAATAAGGAATTAAATTTCTATTTTGTCTCCTAGCAGCCCAGTTGTACTAATAGGAGCGCACCATTTGTTGACTTGGATTAACTGACCCTTTGTACAACCTACTCCTATGACTTTTCAGAAAACCTCACGCAACCCATTTTCACCAATATATCTCTAATGATACAATTCCCTATGAGAGTTGATTTCTTCATGAAAAATCATTTCCTCACATCCCTCTAGAACGCCCTATCATTGAATGGTCAATCGAGCATTGTATCACGTGCAAACCCTTGGTCAACACCTCGACCGTCTTGCCGGTACATAACCCCCTCCGTTCCTTCCTCTAATTTTGGTTCCCTTTAGCTTTGTTTCTTCCTCACATTGGTGCTCCAGGTCTAAACCTCAATGACAGCGAGCTCGCCCAGCTTTTTGGTGCATCAAGGAGTGAAGAGGAGGAGGTTCCCACCATCTATGGTTCTCTGTTGCCATGAGGTCCATCTCGCGGCCACTAGCTGCTTGAGGTTAGTTCCTTTACTTTTTAGGTAGATTTTAATCTCTGCTTTTATTTCTTGTCGTTAGTTTTAAGTTTCATCACTTGGTTTAGCGTAGAAGCAACCCTTTGTAGTTCATTGGAGCTCCACTCTAGCGAGCATTCCAATGTCCTATGCCCTTGTTCCAACCTGCCAAATGCCTCCACCATCTTTCCCTGTTGCTTCTCTACACCCCTCTGCTTCCAGTCAACCTAATCCTCACTGGATCGGGAGATAGGTGCTCCACCTCCATCGCATCGTTGAAGCATTTATACACGCATCCATTCCCCCATTTCCACCCTAACTATTCCCCAAGAACCCCTTTTTTGGTTTTGTGTGCTTCCCTTGCAGGTCCTGGAGGCTAAGGACCCATCTAGGTCGATTTTTGTTAGTAATAATGATACTTGGAGCCCCGTCCTTCTCCAAGAAACCAGGACTCCATCGATGGATCCCGGTTGTGTTTAAGGATTCTAGGAGTTGTGGACCACCTTGTGGAAGCACCAGAGCATCTTAGTAACGAAAAAGAAAGTGGAGGGATGAAGACTCACTAGATCAAAGCTTGGAAGAACCAAGGTTCTTCCTTGTTTTTCCAAACTACCTCATCGTCGTCTGATCGTGACCCATTCCCTGATCGCATAGTCACCATCAGATTAGAGGAGCGATGAGCGTCATATCCTTCCCAAGGATCTAATCCACACCGTGGCTGCGAAGCGTGATCGCACAACCTCAGTAATATGCCATGTGTCAAGTCGAAGATCTTCTATCGTCCGATCGCGCGCATAGTGGGTGTAATTTGCATATCCTTTCCTCCATTTTTTCTATTTTTGTTTAGTCCTGTATAATATCAAGTACCTTTTATATTTTTGTATTTTTACAAAAGACCCCTAGAGTTTATTCATATTGCAACTAGGTCCAATCTAGCTCAGCTTACGTGCTGTCCCACGTGAGCTGGCCATTTTGTGTGGAAGCCCATGTGGTTTTTTTTGTATTTACATTTAGTATTTAAAGTTTAAATATTAGTTGTAATCTTTTGGGTAATTTGTAGAATAGACCTCGGATATATTTTTAATTGCAAACATACCCTTGCCAGTTCAATAATTTTTGTGCTTATTCTTTAATTTTTATAAATATCATCCTTGCTCCAAAAATTGTGAAAAAATAAGGTTAAGAGCATGCTTGCATACTCTTTCATTTTGTTTATATTTTGCATTTTAAATATTTTTACTATTTAATAAAAATCAAAATGGCATGGTTTTATCATTGTTTGCTTTCAAAAATACAAAAATTACAAACAGTATTTAAAAGTTCCAAAAAATTGTATTAGTTTGTTATCGTATTTTGTGTCTGCAGACTAAAAACCATTAAAAATAATAAAAGAAAATTACTAAAAATTAAAAAGCTCCAAAATCCTTTAAAAAATATAAAAAATCACCAAACACTCCAAAATATTTATTTCTATTTTGAATTTTATTTATATTATTTATTATATATTAAAATAATTTTGAGAAATTTTAAGGCATTTTTCTATTTTAAATCTCAAATCAAATCAACATATTTATTTAATCCCTTATTAAGGAAATTTTGGACTTTAAAAAGACACTAAAAATAGCAAAAAATCCTCCAAAATCACAAAAATAGAGAAAATATACATAAAACATGAAAAATATTTTATTTTATATTTTTTGTTATTTTTAGTTGTATTTATAAATATATTACCCTATATTATATAAATCTTTATATAGTTATATATATATATTCTTGTAATATATATTAAAAAGAAAAAGGAAATTAGAAATCAGAAAATATAAAAAGAAAATAAAAATTATATAATTAAAAATAATTAAAAAATGCAAAATTTAAAATCCATAAAAAACATAAAATTAATATCCACACAAAAAGACAATAGATAGACAAGCAGAGGACAAATTTTGCACATCATTGCCCAATCTATCATGTTTGCTTCCCATGTTCGACACTCTATACATACTTACACTTATACATACATCTAGTAGCGTTATGATAAATTTTAACTCCATATTTTTATTTCACATTGTTGTATCTATTGTGGGTTACTTGTTGTCTGAATTTGGATTCCGTGAGAAGTCATTACATCGACGCTAATTGAGTTTGATTAGCCGACCCTCGTAAAATCATGTTCATCAAATGGCACTGTTGCTAGGGAGCAACGTCGTATTGATCACATCTTTTTATTTGTTTCTTCTTGTCTATCTGCCTCTTTATTTATTTGTCATTTTATTTGAAATTATTTGTGAGTTGTCTAACCCTCTTCTTCGTTTGACTATGTTGACAGGAACCGTGGATTGAGGGATGTACTCCTAGGAGCACCTACTCACCCACGTGAAGCGGAGTTGTCTTTTTTGACCTAGCCGACATGAGAGAGTGACAAAGGAAGACATGGAGGAATATTGAAGACAATGCCTTTTGTCTTTTATTTCATTTTATTTTATCTTGTAATTCAAATGCGAGAGAGATAATTAATTGTAATAATTAGACTCTCAGGACACGGCTACTTCACGAGGTCCACTACTCTAGTGATTGTTCACTTGGGGGCCTCGTCGATTTTCTCGTGTTTTCACTACTTTGTTTCACGCCTTTCTTTTTATTTGTTTTGTGTGATTGGGCACTAGTTCTAGGAATTGCTTGCTTGATAGATTAAGGTCCAATGACCTAATAAATTGCATGTACCTATAATTATTTTTGAACTTATTCAAGTTAAAAGGTTGATTATTTAGACTCGAGACCGCATGCCGTGAGAGATTCCATATAGCACTTGCAGAACCTATTATGGTGGGAACCAAGGGGTCTCCAAGACCGGAATCTTGGTTTCTTTTCTAGATATTCAACTCTTGTTCTTCACGATAATAGCATATTCTGTTCTAGGTTGATTTCATAGGTTGCATTGCATATAGTATATGTTTCAATTCTGCTTAGCATCCTTCATGAAGAGAGATGGAGGCAAGGTGAGCATTTCTATTTTAGCATACATCATTGATTTTCGCTTGCATTGCCTTTTCGACTCTCTCCCTATGATTTTGACAACATAGGATTCTAAAGGAATTGATACCACATCAGGATTTGTGCATTTTTATTAAAAATTCAAAAAAAGTGATAACCAATGAAATTAGGACTGCTCACTCTACTCGACCCTAAAATCAAAAAGAAAAATCCTTGTATGGGAGAGAGTAACCCCTTCACTGTATCATGTATTTTTTATTTACGTACACACTAAGTATTAGTGCCCCAATCCCATGCCTACCTAAATGATTGTACAAATTTTTGAAAATTCACCTAAATCTAAAATTGACAGGATAAACAGACCTAACTTTCACGGTCATCACTGTGTTGAGTAGGTGAATTGAGGGGTTTTATTTATTGATATTTGTGTTTTTTACGTGCATCCTCAATTCTCTCTACGCATTTGCGCCTTTTTCTTGCATATCTTGATTTGACTACCATGCTATCTCGATCCCCATCTTTTGTTTCAGAGATAGTCGATTGGAGTTATTTTTATCCGAACTTCGCGGATCCTTCGTACTCTCCATCCGATCCACCTCCATTTTTCCAGGACTTTACTCATGTTCTACTTTTTGTACGTATCCGCCTAATACATTGTTTCGGGCATTAGATTTTGATTTTTACCCACCATCATCACCTTCACATTTCTCACCATCTCACTCACCCAATACTGAGGTGTTGGAGCCACCTCTCATGAAGATCACTCTTGAGTACTTGACCCATATGATGGAGCACAAGAAGGAGAGGATTAAGACCTCACTTGGCTAAATAAAAGCCACACTAATACTTCACCTTCTGGATTTATGGATACAATTGAGGACACCCATGAGAGCTTGCAATCGCCCAAAATTCATAAAATGAGAAAAAAATAATATTACATAGAGTATGGGAGACACATAGCTGAGTGAGCTTATGTGGAGAGGATCCAAATGGATTCAATTGAGGACTCCCATGCCAGATCCTTTGACCACACACACTCACCACAGTTCCAACTTTTGACCCCAAGGATGACACTATACATACTACGCTTAGTCATCCTTGTGTAGATGATGATTTCGATCTCCGCCCTTGTATGAAGGAGATCCAAAATCTTAGAAAAATGTTGATTGAACCTGAAGTGGTGGCAGCTATTCATGAGATTATTGAGGCCCCACTTTGCCATGCCATGAACCAATTATCTACTCCCACATCCAAAAAGATAAAATGACGAAGTAGATCTGAGTGACACATTCAAACCATGGCCACTGCTCATGCCATCACTTACTGACCACACATGAGAAAAGAGAACACGAGCACACTTCTTGTTAAATGTAACATTTCTAACTATTCTTGTGATTACACTCTTCTTAACGGTGGTTCTTCGATCAATTTAATACCCTTCTCACTGATACTGTCTCTTCACTTAGGACCTCACAAGAAAACCAAGAAGATTTTGTCAATTCACTGATAGATCAATAAAGAGATCGAGGGGTATTCTAGAGAACATCATCATTCAGATTTAGGGCATGAGCTTCACTGTTGATTTTGTTGTATTGCTCATGGAGATCGCCACCCCTGTGGGGTGCACTCCAATCATCCTAGGACGACCTTTCCTCGCATCTACGAGTGTCATTATTGATTATGGATATGGACAGATTCTCTTCCGTTATGATGATGGGAGTGATGTGTTGATCACTGCAACCACTGTTGACCAGAGACCTGCATCTGATGAGAGTGTAACCGTGTTAGCCAACCCCAAGGATTATAACCTATATGATGATATCAGAGAAGTTTGCATTACCATGGATGAGATTGAGACCCTAGGATTCCTCTTCAGGGAGGAAGGCTTGGAAAGCATAGACCTTGGAGTTCCCCCTTTCGGTGAGCGGTGATGTATTGATGACATCTGCAGTATTTACACTATAGACACCTTATCATGGAGGGTAGACTAAAAAGAGACTGCACATGCTGAATTCGACCTTACTACTTCAATTAAGGAATTCAGGCCTTTCTGTGTAGACTTAGATGAGATGTCCCAGTCCGAACATGACCACAGTAGTCCCTTTGACCAGTTTGTGTTTTTCTGCTTTGAGATCACTGAGTATCTTCATTAGGTCAATCCTGATCGGGTTGAGTTAGTTGAGGACCCCTATGTCGACCTGCACCTTGTGAGATCCATTCCTCAGCAGTCATGCAAGAAGGTCCAATTTCTACCTTCTTGATCTCTGTATATCAACCTCTTTATATATCCGCTTTCTACCTTCTTGATCTCTGTAAAACCTCCACTTTGTATATCCACTTTCGTTTTCTTCCTTCCGTCCACCATTTTGCTCATTCACCCCATTCTGTGTGTTTGCCTTACCTAGGATGTACTTTTTCCTAAGTATGGGGGGGGGGATGACTCGAGTATTCATTCTTCATTCTATTTCACCACTCTTGTTGTTGCCTGTACTTAGGGATCTTTTACCCTATGTATAGGGAGAGTGATGCGTATATTCTCCTCACGTATTTTCTTTTCGATTTATTGGTTTCTTTTGGTCACCTCAACTATCTCATATCCTGTTTATATTTTTATCTATACTTAGGGATATCTCACCCTAAGTATAGGGGGAGATAGACTGAGATGCGATCTATTTATTCCCACTCTCGACCCTCCATGCATCTAGAATACAATCTGCTATACTTAGGAATGTTTCATCCAAAGTATACGGGGAAAGTTGACTTCTCATTCATTCATTCCTTCATTCTTTCATTCATTATTCTGTCATTGTAGTATAGGATCTTCTATACTCAATACGAGTTATGTCTTCTCTTTTTCTCTCTGATCTATGATGACATAGCTCAAGCTAAGTACATGGGTGTCGTATATACTTTATATATATTTTAACCATAAATCGTACTTTCATATTTTCAATAAGTGTGGCTAGTGTACAATTAATTACACATTTTTTTTTATAAAATTCATTAAATTCTTTGTATATATTGATTAATAAATCAGGCTAAAAATATTTTTTTTGTAAAATGTTTGAAAAATAGTTTGAAAATCCTTTTGAAAAATCTTTTGAAAACTATTTAGAAAATGTTTTGTTAAATATTGTCAACCTTTATAAAAATGTTTTATTTGTAAAATTTCTTTTCTTTGATTGAAATAAAATGTTTTGAAAATCTCTTTGCAAATGTTTGGAAAATGGTTGCAAAAATAGTTTGAAAAATCTATACATACGGTTTGAAAAATCTTTGTAAAAAGATTTTCAAAATTTGTAAATGTTTGCAAAAATTATTTGTCAAAGTAGTTTGCAAAATAAAGTTTTCAAAATGTTTGAAAAATCTTTTCAAATGATTATGAGAACTATGTACATCCTTTACAAACCCTGTGTATACAAAACTGTAAATTCCTAAATCCCAATTCTTGTAAAAAAAATAAGAAGTACTCCCGTGTAAATATCTGTACGAAGATACCCTTTGTTTTAAAAACCTTTATATTTTTAAAAAAAATCCCTAAAATTTTGCAAAATCTAAAATTACAAAACATTTGAAAAATATTTTCAAAAATTGCATACAAATTTGCAAAACTTCTCAAAAATCAACAAAAAGTTCAAAACAAGAAAATTGCATCACAAAAATATTTTCCTTACGTTGTTCTTAGCATTTGCATTTTTCAGATTGAGTTTGATAATTGAATAGGTCTATGTAAAATATGAGGATTTGAGCTTGGTTGGGCCTTAAATCTACTTAATCACGGGAACATTATAGGAACTGGAATTGAGATACTTCAGTTCTGCTAGACTTAATTCATTGAGACTATGAGACTTGGTTCAATGTCGTCTTGATTGCCTAAGTAGAGTATTTCGGATCACACGCATGACTGTTGTTGATAATGACCTAGCTTGCACTCCTGCACCTTACACTTGGCTCACCCCAATTGAAGTGGTAGAGGGTTTGATTAGCCGGCATGAGACATAAGCCAATGGAAACATCAGAAGTCACACATTTGTGGCCATTGTACCCCAACACAATCCAGTAGAGAAGAGGTCTGAAGATAGTAGTTGCGGGTTGCAGTAATGCTTCAAATAAGGGATAGTCTACTTGCTCAAGAGGAAGAAGTCCTTATGTAAATGTTGTATTCAAAAAAATTGAAAAATCAAAAACTCCAAAAAGAAAAGATGGGCAAAATTCCAAGAAAAAATCAATTCTCGTTGGAGCATGTATATATTTATACAGTCAATAAGCAAGCTTGAGATTCAAAGTCATGTGTATGTGATCCTACAATCGTATGACTTGGGTACAATTGTCAAGCATCCTAAGATATGTAGCAACACTGGCTACCGTCCATTCTTCTCTACACCTCCTCTTCTTAAGCTGGTTGTACATGAACTTAGAAGGGAATACCCCGGTTGTTGGATTGGGGAATTATGGTCACCATGTTGGAGAAGAGTGACTTTTATCACTTCAGTCGAGGAGAGCTACATATCACACACACTATCCAAGATAGATTCATAGTCATAAGGGTTTGCGTATGAGTTGACTTATTCTGACTTGGCTATTGAAGAGACTTGAGCAGAGTTTTGTGAGTCTTAAAGGATGTTGTGTTTCGAGTCCATTCCCAAACAAGGTTTCGACCAAACCTAAATGTCCAAAGGTCCGACTGAGCTCTAAACTTTGATTTTATGAATACAAGTTTAAGAACTAAATTAATCTAAGTTGTTTCTTTTTCTTTTCTTTATTTTCTTTTTTGCACTTATAGGAATAAGTGTTTTCTAAGGACTAGCAAAGGAAAGTATAGGAGGGTGATGAATCTACATTTCATCACATTTGTTCTTCATTTTGGCCTTTACACCCTAGATATATGCATGTATATAAAATTATTTTGCATAAATTAACATTCACTATTTATTGTATAAATATTGTATAAATGACATTGTTTAAATCCAAAATAAAAAAAATAAAGAAAAGAAAAAGAATTAAAATGCCAAAGGTGTTTTATGATCCTAAACCACAAAACTTAAGCAACATAATGACTAGGACGACAAGGAATAAAACAGGGGGACGGAAGGGTTAAATACACAATAAAAACCTAACTTTTAGTCTTTAATATTATATATTTGGGACCTATTTCATTATTTATTACTCAAATAAACAAATTTTGTACATGAATGTTGTAGACAAAAATACATAGAAAAATACAAAATTTACTTTATACAAAAATAATAAAAATTGTACATTCTACACTAAGAATAAAAATCCAAAATCCATACTTCCCAAACCCGTATCTTCTCCATATGAACTCAAAATGCACAAAAATCACGCTTTAATTGTATATAACTTTTTATAAGCTATTAAATGAAGGTGGTTTCATTTAATTTTGAATGAAGATGCAAAAGATAGGTTTTAGACCCCTATTATACTAGATACCTGAATAAAATATCCATTTTATTTATTCTTTATAATTTTAATACATTGATATTTTTATAAATTTGTAAATATTATTTGTAACTTATGTACATATTTTGAATACAGTACAACCATAAAAAATACAATCAATCAAAACAACATATAATATACATAGATGAAATACTTATCCTTCTATATATAATATGTATACCTTTATATATTTAAGTGTACAAAATACACCATAAAAATACAACAAAAATATATTTTTATTTATTTAAATAATTATAAATATTCAAATTAAGAATATAAAATAATAAAATATAAAATACAAAATAAAAATAAAATATACAAAACATAGGTCAATATACTTATAAATATACTTGTGAAAATTAACTTACAATAAATTAAGCCATAAAAATAAATAAAAATCGGATTAAAATACTACATAAAATAATAAACAATTTTTATTTTATAACATTTATTTATTTAATTCATTTATTATTTTATTTTTAATTAATAAAGAGTTAAACTTCTATTTTGTCTCCTAGCAATCTAGTTGGACCAATAGGAGCGCACCATTCGTTGACTTGAGTCAACTGACCCTTTGTACAGCCTACTCCTATGACTTTGTCGGAAAACCTTATGCATCCCATTTTTGCCAATTCATCCCTCTTGATACACTGCCCTATGGGAGTTTCTTTTTTCATGAAAAATCTTTTCCTTTCATCCCTCTAGCATGCCATATCCCTTGAATGGTCAATCGAGCAATGTATCTCGTTCAAACCTTAGGTCAACACCTCGACCGTCTCACCCTGTACATAACCCCCTCCATTCCTTCCTCTAATTTTTTATTCCGCTTTAGCTTTGTTTCATCCCCCATTGGTGCTCCAGGGCTAGAGTTCAGTGAAAGTGAGCTCGCCCAGCTTTTTGGTGCGTGGAGGAGTAAAGAGGAGGAGGTTCCCACCGTCTCCGATCTTTGTCGCCGTGAGGTCCTTCTCGTGCCCACCAGCTGCTTGAGGTTAGTTCCTTAGTTTTTAGTTAGATTTTAATCCCTGCTTTTATTTCTTGTCGTTTGTTTTATGTTTCATCACTTGCTTTAGCATAGAATTAACCATTCGTAGTTCGCCAGAGCTCCACTCTGGCGAGCATTACATTGTCCTATACCCCTGTTCTAACCGGCCAAACACCTCCACCTTCTTTCCCTATTGATGCTCTACACTCACTGCGCCTCCAGTCAACCTTATCTTTACTGGATCAAGAGATAGGTGTTCCACCTCTGCCGCATCGTTGGAGCACCTCTGCCACATCACCGGAACACATCCACCCCCATCCCTTTTGCCCATTTCCACCCAAACAATTCCCCAGGAACCCCTTTTTTGGTTGTGTGTGCTCTCCTATAGGTCCTTGAGGCTAAGGACCCATCTGGGTCGATTTTGGTCGGTAAGAAGGATACCTGGAGTCTAGTTCTTCTCCGAGCAGTCAGGTCTCCATTGATGGGCCTCGGCCGCATTTGAGGCTTCCAGGAGCTACAGACCACCTTGTGGAAGCTCCAGAGCATCTTAGCGATGAAAAAGAAGGCTGAGGGACAAAGACTCATCAGATCAAAGCTCGGAAGAATCGGGGTTACCCCATGTTATTTCAAGAAACCTCATCGTCGTTCGATCATGCCCCATTCCCAGATCGCACAGTCAGCGTCAGATTGGAGGAGTGATGACGTTGGATCCTCCCCAAGTATCTAATCCAGACCGTAGCTGCGAAGCATCATCACATAACCTTTGGATGTCACATGTGAAGTCGAAGATCTTTTATTTTCCGATGATGCGCTTGGTGGGGGTAATTTGCAGATCCTTCCCCCTGTTTCGTCTATTTTTGTTTAGTCCTACAAAATATAAAGTATGTTTTATATTTTTTTTTATTTTTACAAAAAGAATCCTGAAGTTTATTAATATTGTAACTAGGTCCACTCCAGATCAGTTCTCGTGTCGTCCCATGTGAGCGGGACATTTTGCATGGATGCCATTGTGGTTGTTTTCTATTTACGTTCAATATTTAAAATTTAAATATTAGTTGTAAACTTTTGATAATTTGCAGAATATACCTCATACATATTTTTGATTGCAAAAATTTCCTTGCTTGTTCAATAAATTTTGTGCTTGTTCTTTAATTTTTATAAATATCATTCGTGCTCCAAAAATTATGAAGAAATAGGGTTAAGCAATAGTTTGCATATTATTTCACAATATATTTTTATATTTGCATTTTAGGAATTTCTACTATTGATTAAAAATCAAAATAACATAATTTTGTCCTTGTTTTCTTTGAAATATACAAAAATAATTATAAAATAGTATCTAAAAATTCCAAAAAATAGTATTAGTTTATTATTGTATATTGTACTTATAGAACTAAAAGCCACTAAAAATAAATCCAAGAGCCTTTAAAAAAATACAAAAATTCATCAAAAACTCTAAAAATTATTCTTTCTCTTTGTAAATTTTATTTATATTATTTATTATATGTTAAAAGTATTTTTGAGTAATTTTGAGGCTTTTTGCTATTTTAAATCTCAAATCAATTCTGCCTATTTATTTATTCCCCATTTTGGGATATTTTGAACTTTAAAAATACATAAAAATTAGAAACAATTCCCCAACATCACAAAAATGGTGGAAAATATATAAAAAAAGAAAAATTTTTTATTCTATAATTTTTGATTATTTTTAGTTGTATTTATAAATATATTACCCTATATGTCATTACATTATTATATATTGTTATATTATACATTAAAATGAAAATTAGAAATTAGAAAATATGAAAATACAATAAAAATATATAATTATAAATAATAAAAAATATAAAAAATAAAATCCATAAAAAGTTTAAATTTGAAACCCGCACAAAAAGATAATTGAGAGACTTGTAGAGGACAAATTTTGCACATCATTGCCAAATCTATCACATTTGTTTCATGTGTTCGATGCTCTACACATACTTACACCTATACATACATTTTGTAGAGTTATAATAAATTTTAACTCCACATTTTTATTTTGCATTGCTATATCAATTGTGGGTTAATGTTGTTTGAATTTGGGTTTCGTGAGCGATCACTACAACGATGCTAATTGAGTTTAATTAGCGGATCTCTGCAATCACCTGTTCATAAATAATCATAAACTTAACCTCTAAATACCCAGTATAAATTCCTAAACTAGTTCTTGTAAATAATGATGCACTCCTGTGTAAATAAACTTAATTTCAGAAGAACCCATTGAGGATTGGAATTGAGATGCTTCAGGTCACCTTGATTTAATCCTTAGGTTCCATGAGAATATGTTCACAAGCCAATTCAATGTGTCTCACTAGAACCCTTCATATAATCCATACGACTCTTGAGATATTATCTTGACTAGAAACCTCGCCCTTAACAATTATATCAACTAAGATGGATTATTGAAAAATCTTGGTGTCTAAGTCGGGAAGATGCTAGGTCGCTTCGTCAAGGGTTTCTCAAGAACCATTCTTGGGGATTGCTGAAACCGGTATTCCAACCCACTTCCTCTAGTAGCCATGACATTTAACTATTGGAGATTGGATTGAGAAAATGCTTCAGATGATGAATGGTCTACTAGCGTAACTTTTTCCAAGACCCCAAAACATGGAGGGACCAAAAGGCTATATATATGTCGGGGTATAAGCGAGAATGCAGAGCAATGCAAAGTAAAGAAAAATAAAAAAATCCTACACCACAAATTCTACAAAAATACTCATCTTCCAGAAAAAGCTTGCTTCTTGGTGAACTCTGTTACACTGATCGGACATCACAAGGGAATGCGACTACACTGGTCCAGTCCCACTTCTTTTCCATTCTTCTAGGTTCTCCCCCATTCGGTTGTGAAAACTAGCAGCACCTGATCTTAGAAGGGAATATTTGTCTCCACAAGGATGAGTTACCAGATGAGCAAACTCTTTTATAGTTCAATGACTTGTCTGGGAAGAGCTAAAAAATTCACATACATGGATCTATCATTTCAAGGTAGCAAGAGTATGCGATTTAGAGGATAGTTATGACCAGACTGTGGATTGAACTAAATAATAGGATTATGGAACCTAAGGGTTGTTGTGTCACATTTCCTAACCTTGATGCGATTCCGAACATACCTAGAATCTAAAGGTCTTAAATGAACTCCAACCTTTGAATTAAATAAGACAAGTTCAAAAGTCAAAAATAGTTCCAAGTTCTTTCTTTTTATTTTCTTTATTTTCCTTTTCTGCACTTATTGCATAAGTGTTTGCTATGGACTAGCAAAGACAAGTATAGGGGGTGATGAATCTACACTTCATCACTTTATTCTTTTATTTTGGCCTTAAATCACTAGACAAATGTATGTATATATCATTAATTTATGAAAAATAACAATCTATAATTCACATAAAATATTGTATAGAATTGTACAATGTAGTTAATCCCCAAAAAAATAGAGGAAGAAAAGAAAAATAATCAAGTGTCAATGACACTGAGTGAACCTGGACCCCGAGACCCAGTGATCATGATGACTTGGTCAGCAAGGAATAAAGTAGGGTAAGACAGGGCGGCCGATTATATAGAAAAGACAACCTAAAAACCTTAATTTTTTAGCCCAATAATTACATTTTGGGTCCTATTTTTTTCACGTTTTTATAGCTCATATAAATAAACTTTGAAAATGAATATTGTACATAAAAATAAAAAGAAAATATAAATTTTATTTCATTAAAAAATAATGCACAATGTGCCCATGACACAGAATAAAATGCCGAAAATAAAACTTTGCATTGTATCTTCTCCATACAAACTCAAAATTCACCAATTGTCCATAAAATTAAATTATCTTTTTAACGTATGTGGTTTCATTCAATTTGAAGCTAAGATGCAAAAGTTTTCTTTTGGGCCCTCATTGTGCAATATACCTATATAAAATAATCATTATATTTATTCCTTGCATTTATTGGTTTCTTATATTTTTATATATTTGTAAATATTATTTAAAATGCATATGAATAATAAAATGAGAATAAAACTATTAAAAATACATTAAATATATAATATACATTAATATACTTTTATCATATACATATATAATATGTTTGCATATTTATTTAAGTATATAAATAAACTCGTAAATACATAAAAAATATCTAAATATGTAACTAAATAAGTTATAAATATATAAATTACGTGTATAAAATAATAAAACATAAAATACAAATTTACAATAAAATAAGATAAATGCATGTATAAATACCTATATACACATGTAAATATTATCACCTAATAAAATATCTTGTAAAAAAATAAAAATAGCCATAAAATATTACACAAAATAATAAATATTTTTACGTTTTAATCTAAATTAATAAAATCATTTAATAGTTAATATAGAATTTATAAGGGATTTTTGAATTCCATTTTCCTGATTGGTCCATGCACACCAATCAGGAGACAACTTTTGTTGACTGGGCGGGCCAATTGTACTGACCCCATCCCCACTTGTGTCAGAACTCCACCTACTCCCTTTTCTCCATTTTCTTATGCCTCTTCATCGAGCCGACCACCCTTCTACAACCCTATTGTTCCTCTCCCTCACCCATACCTTAGCTCCCACCAACCACCATCCTCTCTCCGCATCTTCTTCACCTTTTGTCGATCACCAGCCTATAAATAAATTACCTCTGCCCCACTCTTCAATTTTGATCCCCCTTATGCTACTGTAACCCCGTTAGGAACCCTTCGTTGTGCTCTTTATGACAGCAGGTACTGCTTTGACCCTTCTTGGAGTGGCCAAAGTGATGTAGGATGCGTTCCAAGTGCTGCCGGAGTAGCTTCGATGATTCCTCTTCTGCTCTGAGCTTTTGAGATGATCAAGCTTCTACGGTAACCTTATTTCATTTTCTTTTCATTCTAGTAGCTAGTACGTAACCTTAGTTTAATTAATTTGCATGCCTTGTAGCATTTTATAACTCAAATCCATTGGAGCCTTAAGCTCCGACACCAAATTTGCCTTGTTCTGATATTGTGTCGACCCCCATTCGCTCCCATTGCGATCCTCACCTCCTGCTCTACCTTTCCCCTTAGTTTTCACCTCAAATATCACAAGGATTCGAGCTGCCAGACTCCACCTCCTCTTCCTTCCCTGAAGCTCCATCATCTTGCTACGCCCTTAAGCTATCAGCTTCAAGAGAGCGTCAATCGTAATCCTCTCATTGTC
This sequence comes from Ottelia alismoides, assembly GCA_037367405.1. Lineage (NCBI taxonomy): Eukaryota > Viridiplantae > Streptophyta > Magnoliopsida > Alismatales > Hydrocharitaceae > Ottelia > Ottelia alismoides. Next base: position 18,828 of record JAZKJV010004240.1, on the reverse strand, counting down.
CCTGTCTTTTTTGTGCAAGTTCACGATCAAGCCAAACATATGGAGAGGATAGCCACAAACATAACAAGAGCTCCAGGTAGCTAGCGCTCTAGATTCCCTTTGATGGGCCCTGAACCACCTTGAGAAGTCCTGCAGGTGTGCACGACCATCAAGAAGCCTAGGAAGGCCTCAGCGAAGCATTTGGTAGCTGGAGCAAGGCGAACAAGAGAATCAAAGCTCGTTGAAGCTTTGTAATTGGAGTGTTCTTCCAAGAACCTCTATAATCGTTCGATGAAGACCACGTCTCAGATCTAGTCTGGGCCATCCATTCCAAAGGTGGACTGACATCCTCCCAAGCTGTTCGATTAGACATGTGGAAGCATAAGAGCCCTCCGATCGTGCACCACTTAAAGGGTAACTTACTTAGTCCCCCTCATACCTTTTTGTAGTTATTGTAAGGTCTTGTAAATATTTAAATATACTCAAACTTTTGTGGAGAAATTGTAGGGACCCCCAGGCTTTTATTGTATATTAGATCTAAGTCTTGTGCTAGGTCAGCACATTTGGTCTCCCACATGAGTTGGTCATTTTGCACTGAACCCGTCCTAGGTTTATGTATTTTGTTTTAGTTTATAGATTTTAATTAAATGTAAAACTTGTGGTGTATTTGCATGAAGACACTGTGTTATATTTATTTTTGTAAATATACCCCCACCAGCACCTTGTAAACTAAATTGTCTTTATTTATGATTAAATAGTTCTTATGCTTGAAAAATAGTGGAAAATTATAGTAAATGCTTTGAATATTGTTTGTTTACACTATCATTTTTAATTAGCATTTTACTTGCATTTTCTATTTATTAAAAATCATTTAGGAATTATTAAAATATAAGAAATTAGAAAAAAAACTTATATAAAAATTCCAACAAATCGAATGTTATCTATTAACATATAATATAACCCAGACTAAAAATCACAAAACAAAATTTAAAAAACCATAAAATTTGGAAAACCCTCCTAACCCAAAAAAAAATAGAAAAACTTATATGAAATGAAAACAAATTACTTTTCTTATGTATAATTTTATGTAATTATATACTACATATTAAAAATAGTTTTGTGAAATTTTGAACTTAGTGCTATTTTTAAATCTCAAAATAATTTGGCCTATTATTTAACAACATATTTTGTAGTTTTTTTATTTTAAAAATACTTAAAAATATATAAAAATCATAAAAAATCACAAAATAGAAAAAAATATAGAAAAGATAAAAACATTTAATTTGTAATTTCATAGTATTTATAGCTATATTTACAAATATAAAAGATTATATTGACTGTATATACTTATATACTTATTAGTATTTATATTATTGTTACAAATACCTGTAAATATTTTTAATACCTTTAAAAAATAAAAAGGACCATACTTAATTGTATTTTTCTAATTTTATATATTTATTATATTTATTATATTACTTATATTATACATATTATTACATATCGTTTTATATATATACTTATAACATATTAAAAAGAAAAGAGAATGAAAATAAGAAAAATATAAAAGAAAATAAAATTTATAAAACCAAAAAATATAAAAAGATAAATTATCAGTAAAATTAAATATAGTTAAAAACCCACAAAAAACAAAAAGAAGAAAAAGCACAAAAATAGTTGTTGCTTATTTTTGTAGACAATAATTACTTGCCTATCCATGTATTTTCTCTCTTTGGTTTGACACTCTACACTTATTCACTATACACATATTTTGTAGAATTAAAATAAAAATAATTTTTTCTCACACATTTTCATAGATTTATTTTAGATTGTGAGCTGATTGTTGTCTTTATTGGTTGTTCACGATCCAAGTACCGCAAGAGCGGGCGACACATCGATTTCCAGATATGACTTGTTGGACACCGCATGCCCTCCAAGACCAAGCATTAGGATCCTCTGAGCAGTCAATTAAACACCGAGCTAATTCCCCACGAAAGAATTTCCTCATTGGAATGGTAATCAAGATCATTCAACTCCTCTAGCCAATTTCCCAATGGCAGGCTTCTTAATTGAGTTTCTTGCAAGAAGCAAAGATCCAGCTTATGTATATTTCTCAAGAATTTTAATCTTTCCAACTAATGATTACCTCTCCCCCAACCTCTTCTGTTACAAGAAATGAGATTTAATTCCATTATAAAATATGAAGATGGGTGCATCAAATAATCTAGAGTTGTGTTTAAAAGAATGAAGCTGAACAATTGCTCTATGAAACTCCTTTTATCCGCGGAGTTTTCAAATTCAAAGAAATCAAGTAGATTTTTATTTCTCAAGATTGTAGTCGGAGATAATATATGAAACAAATCTTGAGTAGGGGACAAGGTTTAGGATTACCTTGATTGATGTCCCTTATTATTGTCAATTCCAGGGCCTTTTCAACGATATACCCTTCAAAGGTTGGATTACACATTTCTTTGAGAATGAAGGTCGGAGGATCTCGTGCTTTCTTTTCCTCACAAGAGGCGGATGGCAGGCTTTATAGGTAGCAGAGAATGGAGGGATCTATGATTTTTCCCAGGCTTTCCATCAACGATATTGGTTGCTTTATCCACGCTTGCGACTCCACCCACCGATCTTCCCTTATGTGAGGGAAAGGGCGACCCATTAAGATTAACTTTGTTCTAGGAGTCTAAAGGGCATATATCAAAAAGCGGGTTATTTAGCTCAACCAGTGGACATTCTTTGCGCATTTCTTTGAATTTCGTACCGTTCAGCTATGGGACTTGTGAGTGTATTGTTCTCAATCAGTGGTGTATCATAGTGAAAGAATTTAATACATCTAATATCGTCTAGCAGATGGAAAGAGACTTCGAATATTCCGTCCATCGTGATAACCTCCACAGCACTCGGAATGTTTGTGACATCTGGAATATCCACAAATAGTTTAATGGAAGATACATCATCACAATCTTGGTCTAGTGACAAACATTCATAATTGATTAACTTCCCGAATTGTTACACCATACTAGCGAGAATATAGGTATACTCGTGGTGTAAAGGCAACCCTATCTCCGAAAGACAATAGGCGGAAACCTCTTCCACCTTCTTTGCTCGAAGGAAGGTGACTATTTATAAAACCAGATCCATGTACCATCGGTCTCCTAGATGGAAGTATGGGAGAGAGTATCAAATGTCTCATACGAATCTGGTTCCACTATCAACTGGAGGGTAGACACTTTCCAAATCCTTCGAAATGCAGCTTTTGATACTTCGAGCTCCAGGGACTCCCTAGTTGTTTTGATTGAATTAATTGCTCCGGAGAATTCCACGATAAAGAATCCCTGGAACTTCTTTCATAGTGCTTTAGCTTCATCACAAATATCTGCTTTCCAGAATGGCATTATTGTCTTCCCCCTGAATATCAAACATTTTTCGATGTGCTCTTGTAAAGGACTTCCTGGTGTCTTCCTCCACCTCCTCTCATCGAGAGTCTTTGGAGATCAAACCCTCAAAGGTACTTTAGCTTCTGGTGGTGTCGAAGTAGCATTGTAATCTTTATGGTTTCCAGGTTGCAATGGAGATCTCCTTCACTTAGTTGGTCTCAGAGGTGCCATGAAGTTTGAATGGTAGCCTTAGAGGTTGCTTTTGGGTGTTTGCGAAGGGGGCAAGAGATGATCTTGCGACCTTCTTGCTTACATAAAAGGCTTCGAATGCTTGCCTTGCAAGAACTTATTAGATGTCCTTCTTGAAGACATCGAAAACATCGACGCCACTCAATAGGCAATATTTTATCTCTTGAGGTTACTTCCTCAGAATGATTTCCCTCGGAAATTCTCAGGACTACACCACGACCATCAAAAACTCGGAATAGTTTGTGGATGGGCATGATTATGCGACGTTTTTGAGACCAAATCCTCCTTCATGATAAATATCCCAAACATTTCCCAGATGCCGACCGTTGTGATCAGATTGTGACAGAACCTTTTGATATAGATGATAGTTTATCGAGGTTGGGGATTTGCCCTTCTAAATTTTGATCTTCCGGTATGGAATTTCTTTCCAGACTTTCTCATTTCTCTCATATGGGCCACATGTATCCTTGTGGTGTAGACTAATTTGATTCTTTGGAGGTATCCATCTATCTTTTGTTTGACTGTTAATTTTTGAATCTTGGTCAGAGGAGACTTTTACGGAGTTGGGGACTTCCGTCAGTGAAGGTAACCCGTATTTCTCTCACTCACTACCCTTTAAATATCCATTGTCCTGGCATAGTTAACGGGTTCAAAGGATCCGAGTTGGATTTTAAATAAATCCCTTTTTTCTGAGGAAATTTCTATCAATGAAATCTCTTTGATCTGAGACGCATTTTTGGTCATGGATAGATTCAATTTGAGAGAGTCCAATTTTCTCCCTTGACTGATTTCTTCTTGGGGACATTTCCAGATAATTGGAATCATACCTCGAATTTGCACCTTTTGAAGGAACGCTTCTAACTATTTCCCTCCACTCATAAACAATTAACAATGGATTGTAGAATTTTCCACCTCCCCTTCGTTTTTCCTTTGGATGGATTTTTTGGGATTTTCTACGTCATATAAGGAATTCTAGCAAGGTTAAGAATATATGATTCCTTAATTGTAGCTCTCCAAACCTAGCATGCATTAACTGAATTTGTCAAGTTTGATTTGCTATCCTTTTCAGTTGTTGAAAGATCTTTGATTGAGTTTATCCTGTGAAAAGATCTCATTTCTTCATCACGGTTCTTGGTTTCATTAGGAGGGTAATTTATCCAAATTGAGTTAGCCTTGGTTTGCTTACCCATTAAAGTGAACGTGCATTTTTGTGGTTTCTTACCATAATTTGTTTCCTCTAAGCTCATGGGCCAAGTTAAAATCTCTCTATGCCTCGTCCACACTGCTAAGGCGGGAGAAGCTGCTACTGTCACCAAGAACTTCTACCCAGTGGCTTCTATTGGGGTTAGGCTTCTATTGGGGTTACGGAGGAAGAAAGGGATCAATATTACAAAAAAGTGGCGGAAGAGTTTATTTATAGGCATGGTTTAGGGTGGAAAGGTCACATGATTGCCATTGGTTCGCCAAAGTTTTGGATAATCAAAGCATGGGGCGAGATGGTCGACCATGATTCACACAGCCTTGGTGAAGGAATCAAGGCCATCGAGAAGTGCATCATTGCCAAAAAATGTAGAAGGATGGTGCGCCAGAAGTTCTGACAGGGATGGTTGGAAGGGAAGGATAGTTCACCGAAGGTCAACTGTCGACAGCCCCTGATTGGTCCACGATGACCAATCAGGAAAATCAAGGGATTAAATCTAATATTAATTAGATTGAAATTAATAAATGATTTTATTAATTAAAAGTCAAAACAAAATAACGTTTCTTATTTTATGTACAATTTTATGGGCATTTTTATTTTTTTATAGCATAATTTATTAGGTGCTAATTTTTACAAGTATATATTTAGGTATAAAATATGTATTTTAGGTATTTTTGTATTTTTAATATTATTATTGTATTTACATATTTTATATATTTATAATATATTTAAATACATATTTACAAAATTTTAATTTATTTTCCTTATTATATTTACATACTTAAATAAATATGTGTATATACATTATAGGTATAGTATGTCTATATATTTTATTGTATTATTTATTTTAATGCATTTTTAATGCTTTTATTTTATTTTTATGCTTATATTCAAATAATATTTACAAGTATATAAGATATAAAGAGGGTAAAAATATAAAGAAAAATGTAATGATTAAAATATGCATGCATTTGGGACAATGGGACCCCATAAAGCTAGCTTTTGCATCTAAACTCAATTTTTAATGAAACTATCTTCATTAAATAGATAATTTAATTTTAAGAATAATAATGGTGAGTTTGATGAATTTTAAGTTTCTATGGAGAAGATATTAGTCTGTGATGTTCGGTTTGTGGCTTTTTCATATGTGTGTCCAAGTCACATTGTGCCTTATTTTTATATGCAATTAATTTTGTATTTTTCTATGTATTATTATGTACAAGTTTCATGAATGTACATTTCTTTATAAAAGAAAATAAAGTAGTGTAAAAATGATGTTTAACTCACCGAGCAGGGTAGAGCGTTCTTGAGGTCACACAAGGTTTACCTCAGTCGTTGTGGTCACCGATGCATAACTCAATGAATCAAAACAACAATAAACCACCACAATCTAATAGTCAAGCAATGCAAGGCAGAATGTGGATAAAATTTATTTTAACCCTACAACAAAATGTATATAGTGATACGCAAAGAAGGGTGTCGAACATAGGGAATACGTTGTTGTAGCGGGGATTATTATTTATAAATGAATGGTAAATAAATAATAATGTATATTTGCACACTACTTACTTAGTTATTTAATCAATTAATGTTTGTATGGGTTTTAAATTTTTAATATTTATATATATGATTATTCTTTATTATATATATATAATATTTTCTTATTATATTTGTCTAATTTTTGAATTTCTGTTTCTTTTTAATATAAAATAAAGGTATATATAAGGGTATATATATAATATGTATAATATAGGTGATAACAACAACAACAACAACAAAGCCTTTTCCCACAATTAAGTAGGGTCGGCTACTTATAATATAGGTGATATATATAAAATATATAATAAATATAGAAAGTTCGGAAAATACTAGAAAGAACAATCCTTTTTATTTTAAGGATTTAAAAATACTTATATGGTATTTATGATAATTAAAAATAATATTAATTCTATATAACTATATATAGTACATAATAGACTATATGGAATTATAATTGTAAATATAACCATAAATAGTTAAATATTACTAAAGATAATTTTGTATGATTTTTGTGTTTTTGTTCTATTTTTATGATATTTTAGGTATTTTTATTGATTTTTAGGTATTTTTTGTCCAGTAGTGATAAAATTGGGTGGTCAATAGTGGGTAAATTTTTGAAATTTTAATGGGTTTTTTTATATTTTTTTGTATTTTTTAAGTTAAATAGGAAATAAGCATGCTCTATTTTATTTTTAAGAAATATAAAATATCTGTGAAATGCAAAATGAATTAGATGGTGTGAACAAGCATGTAATCAAGCACATAATAAAATTGTTTCATGATTTTTGGAGCACAGCTACTATTTTTGGAAAATAGAAAAGCATGCACAAAAATAAATAAGTTGACCGGGGAATTTTTGCAATTAAAATTAAAGGCAGGGGGATTTATGCAAAAGCACCATAAATTTTGAAATTAAAGTTGATATATATATTAAAATGAAATATACAAAGATGTACGGGTACAGGTGCAAATTGCCAATCTCACATGGGGACCCACGTGAGCTGAGCTGGCAATGGATCTACTTGCAATTAACAAAGAGTTATGCATGCAACTTTACTGCACTTTTCCCAGTTAATTTTACATGTACTAAAATAATTGTAGTACTAATAGATAAATACAAAAAGGTGGATGGTATATATGCAATTTACTCCTTTAAAATCCCATTGATCAGGCCATTGCTCGCTTGACATATAGATGATCGGAGGGCTGGAGATTTGTATGGCTTCCATTAGAATGAACAACCTAGATTAGATTTGAGTCGTGTTCTTAGTCTAATGGCTGGGATGAGGATTACAAGAACATGTATGAGCTCCGCCTCCAGCGTGCTTCATCCATTATTTATCAACGACTCCAGTAGCTATTCTTCAAGGTGACGGTGGCAATATGATATTGGGGTCCTCCGCAGATGCTGGGAGCTTCAAATGGGCCTGAGGATGCTTTGACGAGGAACTGGGGGTCTGGATAGCTCTCTGGGTCCTAGAGCTACTTCTCTTCTACTCGTGGGATCCAAATGGGTTCGTAGAACTCGTATCCTACACCAAAAATTTAGGAAGCTCGAGGGCTACTCCCTCATCTACTTTTTGAAGCTAGAATGCAAGCGTGATGGAATGGGGATGTAGATCCAGTGAGGGGGCAACAGATGGAGTCGGAATCCCAGATCCACGATGGATTTAGTTGGCTTGATGGAGGAAAAGGCAGAAAATGCGGAGGGGAGTGTAGTTGGATGATTAGGTCGATAGATCGACGATCAGGGACAAGGATTTAAGCTAAACTAGGCTATTAACTATGGAACTAAAGGCAGAAATTGAAAATAGGAACTGAAATCTACCTAAAATGAATTGGAAATGGCCTCGATCTGGTTTGAGAACCATGGAACCTACCGGAGGTGGCTCTGATGATGGTCTGAACCTTCTCCTCCTCCGCTCCTCTTCACTGCAGAACACTTGGGTTGCGCTCCTGTCACCAGTAGCAACTCGCATGAGGCGATCTTAGGGGCTAAGAATAGGAGAAGAGGGATCAAGGAAAAATTTATGGAGAAGGTGGAGATATATAGACTGGTGATCGAGGATTTTCGAGGCACGATTACGTGTAGTGGAGTGAGGGTAGGAGAAGATGGAGAGGTTAGCATGGAGGACAGACATGGGGCTGTACAGGGGTGAAGAGCTCGAGCATGAAGGGTTCATGGGCGAAGCATGGAAAATGGGTGAAGCTGGAGGTTCATATGAGTACAGAGGTTATGGGTCAGATAGGATTGTTGACCCGCGATCAACATTTGAAGGGTCCTGATTGGTCTACGTGGACGGACCAGGAATAAGATAAATAGAAAAGGTTTGTAAATTCAATAAAGAATAAGATGAATTAATTATTTTTTGGTCATAAAAAATGTATAATTTTATGTAGTCTTTAACTCCTATTTTTATTTATTTTTATGAGATCATTTGTTATAAGTTAATATTTACATTTAAAATATAGGTATAAATACTTGTATTTTGATAATTTTATTTTGATTTTATATTTTAAATTTTATTTTTTTATGTAGGTATTTTATATATTTTTAAATAATTTAAATACCAATTTAGGTATTTTTTGTTATATTTTTATAATTTGATTTGTAAACTTTATGAATTATGTATATATTCTTAATAGGTATATATTTGTATATTTCATCTATTTATAAAGGTAATTGATTAATTTAATTTTGTTATAATGGTTTTATTTATTTTAAATTTTGGACACGTGTTTCAAATAATATTTACAATTTTATGAAAATGAAATAATTTGAAAACATAAAGAATAAATATATTGAATATAATATACATGTATATTGCACAATGGGGGCCCAAAACCTAACTTTTGCATATTGACAAAAATAGGATGGAACCACCTTCAGTAAATATCTTATTAAAAGTTATATACAATTAAAGGTGATTTTGGTCCATTTTGATACAGTATGGAGAAGATAAAGGTCTATAATTTGTTTCTCTTGCTTTTTATTTTGTGTGTCTCGGGCACATTGTGCATTACTTTTATGTGAAATCAATTTTGTATTTTTCTTTGTATTTTTATCTAGAATATTCATGTTGAGGGTTTTTGTTATTTGGGGTGTAAAAATAATAAAATAAAATGGGTCCCAAAAAGCCATTATCGGGTCATTTAAATTAGGGTTTATTGTGTGATTTTCTTTGTATTTTTGTACAGTTCTTCTACCCTATCTCCCTCACTTTATTCCTTATCGACCAATTCATCATGATGACTGGGTTTCGAGGTCTAGAGTCACTTAGTGTATTTGACACTTCATTTTTTTTCTTTTATTTCCTTTATTCTTTTATTTTTGGAATTAAATACAATAATTATACTGTATTTTATACAATTTACAGATTTTGATTTTAGCAAATTAATGATATATACATGCACTTAGCTAGGGATTTAAGGCCAAAATGAAAGAATAAAGATGATGAAATGGAGATGCATCTTCCTTTGCTAGCCCCTAGCAAACACTAATGCCTATAAGTGTAGAAAGAAAATAAGGAAAAGAAAAAGAGAGAACTTGGAATAATTTTTGACTTTCAAACTTGTCTTAAGTAAGTCAAAGTTGGAGCTTAGAGAAGATCTTTGAATTATTTATGTGTTCAGAACCGTATTGAGGTTAGGAAGTGTGACAAAATGACCTTAGGTTCCATAATTCTATTATCCAGTCCGATTCACGGTCAGGTCAGAACCATCCTCTTAGTCGCATACTCTTGCTACCTTGAAGTGATAAGACCATGTGTGTGAATTAGTAAACTCTTCATACACAAACCATTGAACCAAAAAGGAGTCTGCTATCTAGTAACTCATCCTCGTGGAGATAAATATTTCCTTCTAAGGTCAGGTGTCGTCAGTATATACAATTGAATGGGGGTAAAGAGCTAGAAGAAGGGGAAAAGAAGTGGGAATGGACCAGTGTAATTTTCATTCCCTTATGAAGTTAGCTCAGTGTAACCAAGTCTTCACCAAGAAGCAGGCTTTTTCTGAAGCTTTAAAATTTTGATGGAATTTTTGGTATAGGATTCTTTGGATATTTTCTTTGACTTTGTACAGCTTCTGCATTCTTGTTTGTGCCCCGATACATATATCATCTTTTAAGACCGCCCATTTTTGGAGTCTTGGAAAAAGTTGCGCTGGTAGACCATTCCTCATCTGAAGCATTATCTCAATCCATCTCCAGTCTTTGTATATCATTGTTACCAAAAGAAGTGGGTCAAAGTACCAATTTCAACAATCCCCAAGAATGGTTCCTGAGCCACCCTTGACGACACTACCTAGCATTGTCCTGACTTAGACTTTAAGATTTTTCAACAATCCATATGGGTTGAGCTGTGTTAAGTGTGAGATTTCTGATCAAGCCACTATCTCAAGAGTCTTATTAACGATATGAAGGGTTTTATTTAGACACATTGAGTTGACTCATGGACATAGTCTCATGGAACCTAAAGAATTAAGTCAAGGCAACCTAAAGTATCCCTTATTCCAGTCCTCAATGGGTTCCTCTAAAATTAAATGTATTAAGGACTATACCATACTCCAATCTTTAGATTGTATTTTGACTTGTTCAATTGTATTAGTTATTCTTAAAAATACAAATGCTTTGTACAATGCATGAAAATATTATTGTTATGCAATTTTCTGATCTTGAACTTTTTATGGAATTGTGAAAATGTTTTGCAAATTTTTATGCAATTTTTGAGAACATTGCAAATTTTTATGGATTTTTGACTTTGCAAAACTTTAGTGATTTTTTCAAAAACAAAAGGGTTAATATATGCAACTATTTACACAGGAGTGCATCTTGTTTTTTTTACAAGAATTAGGGTTAGAGAATGTATTGGTTTGTAAAGAATTTTTGCTTGGAATATGTATAAGGTTTTTAAAAAAATATTTTAAAGATTTTCACAAACATTTTGAAAACTTTATTTTTGCAAATAAGTTGTCAAATAATTTTTGCAAACATTTACAAAATTTGAAACTCATTTTGGAAAGATTTTTCAGATGGTATGTATAAAATTTTCAAAGTATTTTTGCAGCCATTTTCTAAACCACTTGCTAATAGATTTTTAAAACATTTTATTCAAACAAAAGAAACAAATTTTCACAAATACAATCTTCTTACAAAGGTTTGAAAATTTTTTACAAAATATTTTCCAAGCAATTTCACATAAGATTTTTCAAATAATTTTCCAACAATTTTTCAAATATCTTGTAAATCATTTTTAACCGATTTATTAATCATAATTACAAAGAATTTGTTGTGTATTTTGATTTTTATTAAATCGCCATATTATTGAAAATACACAAGTACGAGTTATGAGTATTATATATACAACATATACATGACCCCCTATACATAACTTGGGCTATGTCCTCATAGATCGGAGAGAAAAGGATTACATAACTCGTACTATGTATACAAAAGTCTATACTACAATGATTGAAAGAATAAAGAATGGGAAATCGACTGTCCCCCTACATTTAGGGTCAAAATTCCTAAGTACAATAGATTGTATATAAAGAAGTGAGGATCGAGGGTGGGAATGAATAAATAACTCATCGGCTTGACCTATCCCCCCATACTTAGGGTAGAATATCGCTAAGTATAGACAGAAAGTCAAGAGTTGAGGAGACAGACGAGGGATCAAAGAATGAACAACTGAATACACTCATCCCCCTTATACTTAGGATGGAGCATATCCCAAGTATAGTAATGATGAATGGGATGAGTGCAACTTTCTAAAGAATTGAAAGAATAAAAAACGAAAAGAAGAAAAGAAAAAAAAGATGACCCAATCAAAAATGTTTTGTGTGCCTTGTCCAGTGTAGTTGATGCTACCGCTTGAAGCTCTTCATAGTTGACCATCTATATTGAGTCAACCATGGACAAGAACGTATCATGTTCAAGACATGGCTTCAGAAGCTTCCCATTGATCACGAATGGTTGTTCGTTAGCTGACAATCCAAATATGATTATACTTCTAGTGTTTTGCACATGCTTCACTATAAATGGCCCTGTCCACTTGCTCTTCAACTTCCCTGAGAATAATTTAACTTTTCATCAAACAACCAAACCGTCTGACCATGTTCGAAAGTCTTACAATGAACGTGCTTGTCATGTAACTTCTTGACCTTCTCCTTTTACATCAGGATATTGCCGTATGCATAGTTACATAATTCGAGCAGTCTATTCAGATCCAACTTTCTATTCTTCCCATCGTTCATGGAATCCAAATTACATACATTTATTACCCATAAAGAATTGTGAATGAGTTCCACAGGAAAATGGCAAGGCTTGTCGTAGACAAGGCGGTATGGAGACATTCCCAAAGGAGACTTGTACGCGGTCTGATAGGCCTAGCGAACTGAGTTGAGCATTTGAGACCAATTCTTCTTATCAGGACATACGAGCTTCTGCAGAATTATCTTGATCTCCCTATTTGAATATTCTGTCAGGCCATTAGATTGTGGGTGGTATGAAGAAGTGACTCGATGTTCAATGCAATATTCTTGAGTCGGCTTCTTCACTTCTCTATTGATGAAATGGCTACCACCATTTGATATCAGAATTTTGGGGATCCCCAACCTTGCAATGATGTCTCTTTCAAAAAACCGACAGATGGTGAGACTGTGGGCAGCTCGAGTTGGGATAGCCTCCACCCAACGACTTACACAATCGACATCGAGCATAATATACTCATATACCTAACTGTTAGGAAGTGGGCCCATGAAGTCAATGCCCTATGCATCTAATAAGTTAGAATTCTTAATGTACTTCAGGAGCATTGTGTCTCTCATTCCAATTATTTCACCCATTTTCTGTCATTCAATGCATCATTTCGCAAAATATCCCGTGTCTTTGAATAGAGTCGGCCACTAGAGGCCGCATTGTAGAACTTTCGCTACCATACATTTTCCAGAGTGAATTCCTTCTAGCTCTCTGGCTTGGCAATGCTTGACTGTGTACTTTCGCTTGAGGAATGCACCTTCTCCAGATGTAATCTGCCTCCTCATGAAAGAGATATGGATTATCCCACTGGTAGAAATGAAAATATGACAAGAACTTTCCAACTTTTAGCTTTGGTCAATCTTGTCGAGTTCCCTTGGAAACAAGATAGTTTATAATATCGGTGAATAAGGGGAGTGAGGTGACTGGTAGAATGTCTTAATCCAGAAAGGTTTGAGTGATCGGCAATATCCTCTGCTCAAGAGTGTTCAGCTTTGGTAGTCTTGACAAATGATCTGCTACCACATTTTAACTCCAGGTTTGTCATGGATTTCAAGATCGAATGCCAGGAGTAGAAGGATCCATATGATTAGCCTTGGTTTGACATCCTTCATGGCTTGCAAGTACATGATGACTGAGTTGTCTGTGTAAATGATAACTTTGGAACGAAACAAATGCGATCTGAACTTCTCCAGGGTGAAGACAACTACAAGCTGCTCTTTCTCAGTGACTGTGTAATTCCTTTGAGCCTCATCAAGAGTTATGCTGCATAGTTGATAGCAAATGGAAGTTTGTCTCTGCTCTGTCCCAGAACTGCTCCAACGGAATAACCAGAAGAATCAGTCATAATCTCAAAGGGTAGAGACCAATCTCATAGTTAAGGACAGGGGCCTGAGTGATCAGATCTTTCAATTGAGTGAAGGCTTGGAGGACTCTGGCATCGACAATGAAATCTGCCTCCTTGCCTAGAATTTCAATTAGAGGTCGGGCAATTTTGCTAAAATATTTGATGAATCGATGGTAAAAACCCACATGCCCCAAGAATGGCTGAACTTGCTTCAAATTTATAGGTGTCTCTAGATTCGAAATGACCTCCACCTTTGCAGGGTCTACCTCCATGCCACATTTGGATACGTCATGGACTAGTACAATCCCTTCAGTCACCATGAAATGGCTCTTCTCCCACAAGAGCACCAAGTTCACTTCGCATCATCTTTTCAAGAAATGGTCTAGATAAGATAGGCACTGATAGAAGATGTCTCCATAGATCAAGAAATCATCCATGAAAACTTCGAGAAAACTACCAACCATATCTGCAAACAAAACCAACATGCATCGTTGAAATATCTCTGGAGAGATACACGATCCGAATGGATACGAAAGGTGTATGTCCCAAATAGACAGGTAAAAGTGGTCTTCTCTTAGTCTTCCAGGGCAATTGCAACTTCATTATAACCAGAGAATCCGTCCAAGAAACAGAAAAACTCCTTCGCAATCATTCTCTCAACTATCTAGTCTATGAAGGGAAGTAGAAAATTGTCTTTCTTACTCACTAGATTCGAGCATATGTAATCCACACATACACTCCAAGAGGTTGGAACTCTGGTTGCGATCTCCTCTCCATTATCGTTCTTCACGAGGGCGATCCCTAATTTCTTAGGCACACCATGTAGGGGACACACCCATTTTGAGTCGGAGATGGGATATATGAATCTTGCATCACACTGATGATCCGAAAATTGCACGTGTAAAAGGAGATATGTGTATTTGTTTATCGTGCACAAAAATAATGTGTTGTTTCGTTGTAGGCGGCAATCGGAATCGGTCAAGAAAATAACCACACAAAATACTCGTCAATTTAATCAATGCGGATTTGTGTTTATTTTACATGGGCAAGTCCCAAGGTCGATCAGAAGGAGGCAAAGGAACAACCTAGAATTATGTCAATCAAAATTCAAGCACAGTTTTCGAGGCGGTCTTTTTTTGGAATTTTTAATGCAATAAAGGATGCATTATGCAATTTTGGCCTATTTTAGGGACTAAAATATAAATTATGATCAAACGATGTCTGAAAAATATGAAACTTGGCCGAGATGATAAATATGACAAAATGAATGCATTATAATTTTTTGGAATTTTTGGATGCAATATGCTTTTTTTTATGAATTTTTAAATGCAAACAAAATGAATTTTAATATTTAATTATAATAAATATTAAACCTAATTATTTTCAAGGAATAAAATTATCTAAGATCTATCACTAAGTAATGGACCTCAGAAAAATCCTAGACCTTGAAAATACTAGTTTTAATACCTATTAAAATCAAATACTGAAATATGCAAAATGATTTTTACAGGACAAACTATGCATGCAAATGCGATTCTTTTTGGGCATGATGTCAAGCATAATTAATTCTACAATATATGATTTTTCGGGAATTTTTAGAGCAACGGTTAATCAAAAATAAATTTCAGAGCATGAAATGGGCAATGTACGCAATTTTCTACAAAACAATTAATTAGTGAATAACCATTGATCACAAAATATCCATAATAGGTCATACTGTAGAGAATTAAATGATAAACATCATGTCATTTTTCAATAAATAAAATAATGTCATGTAGAGGTTCAAAACTAAAGGGAAAGATAGGGGTACATATGCAATATATATATATAATAAATAAAAATGCAAGGGGACCTATGTTTAATTACCATTACTTGAGGGAGATTGTCTTGCAAAATGGCCACAGGGATACGTGCGTGGCACGTACCCTCTGGATTGAACTTCGGCGTAAATATAAGAAGAACCAGGGGCACCGGCGTAATTTTTCCACCCGCACCACGTGATGCGCGCATGCGGGAGCAGGCTCGAAGCAAGAATTGGCTGGATCGCCACGTGTCAGGTGCATGTGCTTCGGACGAGACCCGAGGCTCTTGCTCAGATGGCTGGTTCAGAAGCAGGCTCGGGCATAGATCTGAACCGTCGATGGAGCTTTGATCTGATGTAATCCAATGGATGGGGGTTGTGCTTCGCCAACGGCTAGGATGGAATGATGCTCGATGATCATACGATCATCGTCTGGCCGACACACGACTGGCGAGCATTGAAGGCGAGATGGAGGAGGCGAGCCCCTGGCGGTGGCGCAGTAGTTCATTGAAGGTGGACTTACGATGGAGCACGGGGTGGAGAAGAATGACATGTTGGAGAAGCTTGTGTGGATGGCGGCGGAGGTTGAAGTCGTTGTCGAGCTCAACAGGAAGACCAGAGCAAGCAGCTGTGTAGGTGTGCGGGTGCTGCAACGAAGCTCAAGAGCTTCGGATCTTGCCTCAGTCTGGGGAGCTTCGTCGGAGCTGTCACCTCCGGCGGAGGCGTCCTCGTTTCTGATGTGAATCGGCGGATGGGGGAGTCGGGGGTGCAACGATGCTTTTAAATAGGGCTGGAGAGCGGGAAAGCCGGAGATGGAGATCTGGGATTATCGGATGGAGGATTCGACCGATTGCGGAGATTGCAGGAAGATCTGAGATGGAAGGCGGCGCGAGATATGCGGAGGAGGCAGCGGTTGGCGAGATTTGGGGGTGAAATCACGGAGATGGGTGGCCGCGAGATACGCGGCGGAGATCACGGGGAGGCAACGGTTCCTAAACGAAGGGAGGAAGAAGATGCACAGGAGCCGTCCGATCGAGCGTGATCGGATGGTTCCTGTGGCGACACGGAGCCGCAGGAGATGGGAAAGGGCGGGGCACATGCAAAGCACGTGCCTGGGAGGCATGTGCGACGCACGTGCGGTGGCTTTTTTTTATTATTTTTATTTTTTTAAAAAAACGAATTAATAAATAAGCCAAAAAAGGCTAACACGTGGCAGCTCCAGGAGCTGCCACGTGTCAGCACCACAAAAATCCGAAAATAAAAGATTTTGTAAAATGCAAAATAAATAGCAAACGACCTCGGATCGAAAACGTTTCTTTATAAAAATGTTTTGTCTCGATGAGTTCTACAGGTTTTATGAAGATATCAAAACCAAAATCGATCAAATGCACAAAGTGATATTTTTGGGGTATCCCATGTACATAGAATACCTTGATTTTTGGGTTTTATAATTTTTTTGTCATTTTTAAAGCAGATAAAAATCCGAAACAATATGATAAAATCAAAGATAAATAATTACATACTAGTCTAATTTTTTTGGATTTTTTTTAATTGAGAAAAAGAAGAAATAAAATAAAATATGAAAAGGACCAATTTTGTACAAGAGGTTAATGAAGTTTGTTTCTTTGATTTCAAGCACAGTTTGGATTTGGATTTTTGCGCATTTTAATAAAACATTTATCAAAGAAGACAAATCAAAAAGAAAAGAACTAAAATAGGTTAATTATATACATAAAATATTCTGTCAAAATCAGCTAAAATACACAATGTACCTAAGAGGCCCAAAACCCAACTTTCACATATGAGCTCCGAATCACTTGAACTTGGTCTTATTTTGAAGGTAATTGAATGTACATTAGTTCAAAAATGAGTAGGATCAAAACGGACACTGGATGGGGAAGATATAGGGTTTTTAGTCCGGAACACCTGAAACTAGGGTTTGGGTTTTTGGTCCACTTATTTGGGTTAGTTATTTTTTTATATTTTTTGTTTATTCTTGTGAGTGATATGTACACAATGGAGTGGTTTTGGTTATTAGGAGTTAGCATGAATGAGTTAAAAATCTGGGAATTTAGGCTATTTACAGGTCAATTTTGGCTGGGATTTTTGGCTTCTTATTTTGTGCATAAATAATGGATAAAATGCAATTCTTATGAGAACATGCATGAATGTTAATTATGCAGAATAAATACAGAAATGCAGATGATTTTGAGGGATTTGTGCTTAATAAATGAGATTTAGAGTGATGAATCTGAGATTCATATCCCCCTGTACTTAAACCATGCTCGTCCCTGAGCATCAAAAAGAAATGCCATGAGGTGAAATGAGATTGGGTTCCATACCAAAACCATGAGCTGAAGGTGAGAATGAAATTAGACTCGACCTTTGGATTATTAGTGTGGCAGAACTTCTGTGAGACTTAGAATTTTAAAATCAACAACCTTCAAGTTCTACACATCATTGTGTCAGTTTCAGCTCGAAAGTCATCTTTGATCAATCCTCTTCCCAAAGTATACCCTATGAACATTGAACAATCGACTCATGTGTGTGAGAGGTTTTAGCTCTTTCCATCCAAAATGTCGGACTACCATGCTCCTCTCCTCTCCAGAAACTCGTCCTCGAGGGAGTCAGGTATTTCCTTCTAAGGTATGTCGCGCCGTGTTCACAATCGAATTAGGGGGAGAAGATAGAAGAAGAGGAAAAGAACTGGAGGGTGGCCAGTGTAGTCACCTCTCCTTGTGAAGATGGTCAGTGTAGCCGAGTCTCCACCAAGATCTGCAGGTTTTCTTTGAAGCTTGTTCCTTTTGGTCAGATTTTATTTGGTACTTGCTTCTTTGTATTTGGAATTTTTGGTGGTTCTGTTTGGATCTTGTTGTGCCCCTATGGATATAGAATCTTTTTGTTTCCGTACATTTTTTGGGGTTTTAGAAAAAATTGTGCCCACCGTCCATCCCTTTTCCGAAGCTTTATTTCAACCCGTACTCCGGTCTTTAGATTTCCAAGCTACCAGAAAAGAAACTCACACAGTCTTCCAACATCCCGTCTGAGTTGAGCTAAGTGCATAGTGCGAGAGTACAA